>CM030358.1:47482546-48082546 GCA_017893485.1 Hemerocallis citrina
TCGGTTCCTTTTTGCCTATCACTGATGATCCGGAGATCTCTAGACCCCCAGGGACCTCGCGAGGCCATTGAATCAGTTGAAGCATTATGGACTGAGATGCGGTCGTACTGAGGAGGTTGTTCATGTTGGTTTTGTCGGGAGCCCCCCGGTGCCTCTCCGTTGGAAGGAGCGCGATTAGGTTGTCGGGGTAACTGTTGAGGATGAATCTGATCTTCCATAGGAGGAGCTGGTTGACGAAAAGAATTAGTGCAGCGGCTTGAGGCTGCGTCTCTGCCTCTTAGTCTTGGTGGCATGGCGGCAAGTATGACTTGGGTAGTTTCCCAAAGACGGCGTCAATCTATTGCTGCTTATTTTGGTGTGGGAGCAAACAGATAGTGAGTTAATAATTGATGGAAAACACTAAAAATATGACATTTTACCTTGACCGTTAAAAGCGGTTAGAGCTCCTGATATTGAATCTGGATCGTTGATTGACCACCATGATCTGAATCCAACGATTGTTGATGCGGCTGATGGACCTACAAAAAGCCTGAAATACCGGGGGGATGGCCCCGGCGATAGACCCTCCGATGCGCAAGTCAGAATCCGAAAGAGAAAAGGAGTATGAGAGAAAAAACTGGCGAATTGTTCATTACCTTGTGGCTGTAGAGGGGAAGGGGTATTTATAGTCCTGAAAGACATTTCAAGAGATTGATTTGTGTCCATTTGATCGATTTAAATTCCTTATTTTTTTCATGTCTCTCCCCTCAAGAAATAAGATATCCTTGTTAGGGGATAAGAAATTTGACTCCTCATGGGTTGGGTATCTCTCCCAGTGGGCCTAGTCTATCACTTTTTATGGGCTTGAAAGAAGCTCATGTCTTGGAGAGGGCCCAGACCTGTAAAAGAGGCATGTGATGGCTAATCTTTCTGTAGATGCTTTGAGATTTGTGTAGGAATCGTACGGCTCTGATCTGCTGTGATTTTTACCATAATCAATAATCACTACTTGAACCGAATGAAGTGGTTTAAGAATCAATATATCAAGATGTCAACACTTATGCGTAACAACTCTGGCTTTGGGTGGGATCCAATCACAAATACGTTCACTGCTAGTGATGAAGTCTGGAAAGATTACTTGAAGGTGAGCTTAGTTCATCATCTTTTAGTAACTTACAAGTTTAGTATATTATGTTGTTTGGAATATATTAACAATGATTCAATGAATAATGTTTTCTTTGCTAGTCCCACCCAAGTCACAGTAAACTTCAGGAAAAGACTATAGTTGATTATGAAGATTTAAAGATTGTTGTTGGGGGTGGAATTGCTAATGGCAATTGTTCCATTTCATTAGGCACTGATAATACCGATGCAACAACTTTTGGGGAAGAAAATAGAGATTTTGGGATGGAAGGTTTTTCATATGATCCTAACAATGATGCATTCATAGCACCAAGTCACTATGAACCACCATTCCAACCTCCATCACCTCGCTAATGTCGTCCACCATCTCATTCCCCTTTAGGTTCGGAGGTTTCTAATGAAAAACCAAGTCGTCATAAGCGAAGTAGATCCGAGTATGAAGGGTGTGCTAGCTTAGTTGGGACCAACAATCAAGCCAAAGTTTTAGAAAATCTTTCTGTTGGCATTGAGACTATTGCTTTCCATTTTGAAAAAATTATCTAAACTAATGGAGAAAAGAGAAAGAGATAGAGAGAGTAATATTTGAGATGCTATAAAAGAGGTCCCAAATTTGGATGATAACACTCGTTAACATGGCGACTGATTTGCTTAATACTAAATCAAAGAAGGATTTGTTCTTGAAGTTGCCAATCGAAGAACGCGCATCTTGGATAAAATTTAAGTTAGGAATATGATTAGTATTTTGATCATATCCTGTAAAAAATATTTTAATCATCTTGGATTTTGTTGAACTGTAATTTTTTTGGTGTTATTTTGGTTGTACTATGATTACAGTATTTGGGTTATATTTTGGTCGAACTATTATGGTTTCATCTTGGTTTTGCTAGTTATACTTTGGTTCTGCACTGTGTTGAAGTTTATCAGTTTATCAGCAAAGGCTATAGTAATGTGATAGCCTTGTTTACTTTTACGTACAATTCTTGCGAAGATCGTGATCAATTTCTTTTATTTTTTGCATAACTTGTGATTAGGAAAATTTCTTTTCCTTTATGAAGTTTTTTTTCTTTTCAAAGTCATTATTATAAAATATAGTAATATTAGAATCAGTGGTGGATAGATTTGGCTATTCCTACTTGAGTCGATGTCAATATTTTGCTAATTTACAAAGCAAAGTAAATATTGTCAAAGCAGATGAAGAAGAAAAAGAAAATTCAATATTTCGTTAATTTTAGCAAGTATTAATATATACTATTTTTTCTTTTTATTGTTTGCACTCTCGTATATTTTTATATATACAATAGTGTCACAATCGAGCATGTCGAGCATGTATGAAGGTAATGACATAGTGGAAGAGTAAATTGATGAAGATATGGATGACGAAGATATGGATGATGAAGAGATAGAAGAAGAATTTTATGAAGCTATGTAGATATCTGTGATAGCAATCAATGCATTAATGCGTGTGCTAAATCAGTTTGTGATTATGATGCGTGGTGAACATATTGAACGTCCATTAACCCGACGTCGAATTACTAGCATGGGATATGACTATATACATCAAGCATTGAACGATGATCCTACAATCTTCCGACAAGTATATAGAATGCATCCAGGTGTATTCCGAAAGTTATGCACAATTCTTAGAGAAAATATATTTGGAAGATACAAGATTTATTTGTGTTGAAGAAATGCTTGCATCGTTCCTAAAAATCTTCGGCCAAAATACTCGATATTGTGTAATTCGTAATATATTGGCCGATCACAATTTGCTGCAAGTGAAAATTTTCACAAGATTTTGAAGGCCTTGAATTCAGTAGCATCTGATTTCATGGCCAAAATGTCTGTTGTTTCCCATAGAGATACGCATAGATTCTAATTATACATAATTCCGTGAAAACAAATTCTGAGTTCTTTGAACATTTCTTAAACTAGCAGGGTACCGCGCACTAGCGAGGAAATGTTGTGTTTGGATTAGAAGGCTGGGTGAAGCATGGCAGTAAGTTACATAGTGTATATGCAGTGAAATTTTTATTCAGCGATGCAGTGAAATGTTGTGCTAGTATAAGTGATTAATGTTGGTTTATATAGAGCAAACTCATTGAAATAGACTTTTTTGATAATCATTTTTGTATGAAATTGCAATTTTTTGTCTTTTCCTTGTTGTGAATCTTCATGCGAATGTAGCATCAATAATAGGCAGATGATACAGAGTCATATATTTGAACTGAACTCCGCTACTCCCAATAGCGAGGACATTTATACTAGATCCGTTGTTGAGAACGTTGAGTTTATTTCAAAAAAAATATCTATGAAGTTTTTTTTTTTGAAAATTCACTAAGTACAACAGAATGTTTCACTCTCTGTGAAATTTTCTGCATCCTCGGCGTTCCCAACAGCGAGTCTAGTATAAATGTTCTCGCCATTAGGAACGGCGAGTCTTCTTTCAAACTTTTGAACTAAACCCGTTGTTCCCAACAACGAGTCTAGTATAAATGTCCTCGCCGTAAGGAACGGCGAGTCTTCATTGAAAACTCTGTTAGAACTAGATTTTATAAATATGAAAAATACTAACAGCAATTGTGAAGAACAGAAATACAGGAAAGACAAATAGCAAGCCAAATGCTTTGTACAAAGTCGAGATTAAAATCTCTCTCCTTAAAAAAAAATTCGCCCCGTAGTGTAATGGTGGCTGGCGAATCGCTTCCCAGGATACAACTGTTCCTTCTCTGAAGAGCAGCACCCTTGCTTCAGAGATTCCAGCGAACTGCTGCTGTGATGTACTCTCAGTTATTAACACAGATGAAAAGAGGAAGAAGAAGAATAAAGTTCGGATTATCAAAAAAGACTCTGTATATGGCAGACATGATTCAGTAGCCTTATAAGAGAAAATTGAGACTCTTCAGAGGCCTATTACTCTGTAACAGCAGAGTAATGGTCCACTACTCTGCAACAGCAGAGTGGTGGTTCAGATTCATAACTGGTGAGCCATTTCTCTGCTGTTACAAAGTAATGGTATCAGCTACCGAATCTGAAAAGCCTCATCAGTTCACTGGGGGAAAAATTTTTGTCTGGGGCAAAAAATTTTTTAAACCAGAGCCAAACCAAACCAAACCAAACCCAGCCAGGGGCCGGAGCCAGAACCGGGTCGGGCCGGGCGCGCGCGCGTGTGTGTGTTTGTCATTTTGGCTAATTCCTCTCCCCACTACACGTTAGTGGTAACCCCCAGGCGACGCCCTTTAGTCCAATTTTCTAGTATATATACTAGAAAAAATCTTTCCCAGTTTCCGATATAGGACTATCCATTTTCTCCAAGTTGCCAAGTTAGTACATTTCAAGTACCTAACTTTGGACCAACATTTCTCATTCATACGGAATTCATTTTTGGCAAGTGAGCATACCACGGAATAGTACTCGTCGAGAGGATCGCAATCCACTCATTTTCCGGTGCCGCCGGTGGCCAGAGCCTGCCGGAATCAGGCCCGGAAAACTGCAAAAATTAATTCCAACAATCCCCCACATGAATGGAAATTATCAGACTATGTAATCCAGACACGACATAAAAACAAAAAATATGACAGAAAAACTATAAGAGTACAATCAAAAAATCACTGCATCAGGAATGGTAGTAATTTTTCAACTTTGAACTACCCTTAGTAAGTAGCTATCGGATTTACTTGACCAGGTAGTGATTATGATGTCTTGAACTACCCGTACTTTGATGTGAACCTAGACAATAACTATCACACAGTTTCATCTCCTTACAGAACTAAGTTCTCTTGTTGTGTTCATTTTGGCCTTGAACATCCCTGGTTAATCGTGAGTGAACTTGGAGAATGTAGCCTCTCTTCATTCTCCTAGAAATGGCCCCATTTCACACTCACAAGGTGATTGCCCATAAAGAGTATCCTGCTATACCCCACTTTTATTTCAAAGCTATGGGAATCATTAAAAGCCAAGCTTATCCTAACTCTTTACAGGCAGCACTGTTTTATCATCCTAAGAGTGGGTATGGAATTTTAATCTCTCAGTGCTCCCGTCGATTCAACAAGATTTAGTTGTCCCTTTGAACCTCGATCTTGGGATCTCCAATTCCTAGGTAGGGTTTCCATCAAGTATCATCTTTCGTCATAGGCTTTAAACCCATTCCTCTTGATGATCTCACAACCTGCTATCGCGACAGACCTTTAGTAAATGGATCTGCTAGGTTGTCGGCCAATTTTATATATTCTATAGAGATTACTCTATTTGAGAGCAGTTGTCTAATGGTTTTGTGTCGCCTTCTTATCTGACGAGACTTACCATTATACATACAACTCAGTGCCCGTGCTATAGCCGATTGGCTGTCACAATGTACACATAAAGCAGGCACTAATTTTTTCCACATAGAAATATTCTCTAAAAAGTTTCGAAGCCATTCTGCTTCCTCTGCCGCTTTGTCTAAAGCAATAAACTCAGATTCCATGGTGGATCTGGCCAATAGCGTTTGTTTAGAGGATTTCCATGACACAGCTGCACCACCAAGTGTGAAGATATATCCACTTGTGGATTTTGAGTTCTTGGAGTTCGATATCCAGTTGGCATCACTGTAGCCTTCAAATACTGCTGGATATCTAGTGTAATACAGCGCATAACTCTGAGTATGTCGCAAGTAGTTTAGTACTCTAGTTATTCCTTTCCAGTGACTTCGTCCTGGATTACTCGTGGAGCGGCTCAGTACATTTACCGAATGTGTTAGGTCCGATCTTGTATAATTTGTTAGGTACATCAGACTACCGATTACACGTGTATATTCCAGTTGTGATATGCTTTCGCCTGTGTTTTTGAACAAGTGAAGACTGGGATCGACGGGACTCTTTGCTGTTCCATTGGAGTAATTCTTGAATCTTTCAAGTACTTTCTTAGCATAATGAGTTTGAGACAAAGAAATTCCCTCAGATGTCCTGGAAACTTTGATTCCTAGTATGACATCTGCAACTCCCAAATCTTTCATGTCAAACTTACCACTAAGCATGCTCTTAGTTTGTTTGATAATGTCGTTATTGCTTCCAATAATGAGTATGTCGTCTACGTACATACAGACCAGAATGTATCCATTTGGAGTATCTTTAATGTAGATACACTTATCACATTCATTTATTTTGAAACCATTTGACATCATAACATTGTCAAATTTTGCATGCCACTGCTTTGGAGCTTGTTTCAGGCCGTACGGAGATTTTACAAGCCTACACACCTTGTTTTCCTGTCCAGGAACTACGTAACCCTCAGGTTGTTTCATGTATATTTCTTCTTCAAGTCCCCATTTAGAAATACAGTTTTAACATCCATTTAATGTATTCCCAGGTTACGTAGAGCTGCAATAGCTATCAACATTTTTATGGATGTTATTCTTGTAACTGGGGAATATGTATCGAAGAAATCTAGGCCTTCCTTTTGCCTAAATCCTTGTACCACAAGTCTTGCCTTATGGTTCTCTATTGAACCATCTGGTTTCAATTTTTGTTTGAAAATCCATTTGCATCCTAGAGCTTTACATCTAGAAGGCAAGTCGACTAACTCCCATGTATGATTTTGCATAATGGAGTCTATTTCACTTTTGATTTCTTCCTTTCACATAGGAGCATCAGGCATAGACATAGCTTCCTTGAAAGTTCTGGGCCCATTCTCTAACAGAAAGGCCGTTATAAAGTCGGGACCAAATGATTTTGATGTTCTAGCCCGTTTACTTCGTCTAGGATCATCAGTATCATGTTTTGGTTCATCAACCGAAGTGCTTGCATTCCTTTGTTCACGTGTATATTTGGGGTACGTAGTATCCTTGCATGGAAACACGTGTTCAAAGAAGGAAGCATTCCTTGATTCCATTATTGTATTCACATGGATATCCAGTATATCTGATTTGTATACCAAGAACCGATATGTACTACTGTTGTGTGCATAGCCTATGAATATGCAATCAATTGTCTTAGGTCCGATAGTGAACTATTTCGGGTTAGGTACTGCCACTTTTGCTAGACACCCCCACACTTTGAGGTATTTATACGAAGGTACATTAGCTTTCCACAGTTCGTATGGTGTCATGTCGGTTTTCTTGTGAGGTATTTTATTGAGAATGTAGTTGGCAGTCAGCAATGCTTCCCCCCACATGTTTTGGGATAAGCCAGAATTCAACAACAAGGCATTCATCATCTCCTTTAGAGTTCAGTTCTTGCGCTCGGCACTACCGTTTGATTCGGGTGAGTAAGGAGCAGTTGTCTGATGAACTATTCCATATTCAGAGCAAAACATATTAAATGGTGCATCATACTCTCCTCCTCTATCACTCCTAACGATTTTAATCGTTTTGCCAAGTTGATTCTCAACCTCAAGTTTATATTCTTTGAATTTATCCAAAGCCTCATTTTTGCTATGTAACAAGTAAACATAATAGAATTTTGTGCAATCATCTATGAATGTCACAAAGTACTTTTTGCCACCTCTGGTCTGCACGAACTTTAAATCACACAGATCCGTGTGAATTAGACCTAGAGTTTCTGTATTTCTTTCTACAGATTGTGATGGATTTTTAGTGAGTTTGGCCTCCGTGCAAACTTCACATTTTTCGGAGTTATCTACCTTAAATTTTGGCAGCAAATTCATGTTAATTAATCTACACATAGAATTGACATTAACATGGCCTAGTCTTTCATGCCAAACAGAAGAAGACTCAACAACATAGGCAATAGGAGTTATTTCATTAACATTGGGAACATCATGAACAATAGTTTTAGGGATGACTGTCATTACATTAAACTTGAACAGTCCATCCTTTACATAACCTTAAACCCATTCTTTCTTAGTAAAGAACCTGATATCAAGTTCTTTCTAATATCTGGAACATGCAACACATTTGTGAGTGTTAGTTCTTTGCCTGAAGTCATCTTCGGCACTATCTTCCCTGTTCCTGCAATTTTGGAGGTGGAAGAGTTTCCCATGAACAGCTGTTCATCTTTGTTGCACTTCTGGTATGAAGTGAATATTTCCTTATCCGAGCAGATATGCTTGGTGGCCCCAGTATCGTACCACCGTTCACAAGGATTGCTCCCCACAAGATTTACCTCTGATACTACAGCACAGAGGTCCAGGTCAGAGAGACCAGTGGACAAGTTCTCAGCTATGTGTGCGTGGGATTTTTCATTTCCTTTTGCATGTCCAGTTCTTGCACGATTGTTGTCCTTGCTGCGGCACTCAGAAATTTTGTGCCCCAACTTACCACACTTGTGGCATTTTCCAGCAAACCTCTTCGCAAGAGGTTTTTTGTTTTAGGCCTGTGGCAGAAACTTTCTCTTCTTGTTCTTCTATTCGTGCTCCACCACGTTGGCCTTTCCTATGGACTGATTTCCATAGGACCTGTCTGTCTTGCGATTCTCCTCTTCGATCCGCTACCTAACAATTAGGTCTTCAAGTGACATCTCCTTTTGCTTGTGTTTGAGGTAGTTCTTGAAGTCTTTCCATCCAGGTGGAAGCTTTTCGATGAACGCTGAAACCTGGAATGGTTCGCACAACATCATGTTCTCTGTAGCGATGTCATGCATTATGACCTGCAGTTCTTGGACTTGACTGACAACAGTTTTGGATTCAATCATCTTGTAGTCCAAAAATTTACCGACTACAAACTTCTTGGACCCGGCGTCTTCTGTTTTGTACTTCTTTTCCAAAGATCCCCACAGGAGTTTGGACGTCTTGAAGATACAGTAGACGTTGTACAGGGGGTCTACCAAGCCATTCAGGATGTAGTTCCTGCAGAGGTAGTTGCCCTGAGTCCATGCATCAACCACAGCAACGGAGTGTGCATCCATCGGTGCCAGCATCGGGACAGATTCAGTGAGAAATCTGTCCAGCTTCAAGGTGGTCAGGTAGAACTGCATCTTTCCTTGCCACTTCTTGAATCCAGTTTCATTGAACTTCTCCGGTTTTTTCTCCCACAGTTATGTGCCTGGGCAGAACGACCGAATGTACCGCAACCGATTGTGCAGTTATATTTTGGGTCACCGGTGTTTCAGTACTGATAAGCCCACCGGCAATATCATTTTGTGTGTTCTCCATGTTCTTATCTGAAACAGTTTGAAACAGAATTGTTAGTTGTTGTTGTTTTTTCCAAATTGATAACAGTACCTATAAACAAACTTCACAAAAAACTTTTAGAATCAGTGAGGAAAATTTTGCTTTAAGACTGTTAGAATTCGATTTTATAAATATGAAAAATACTAACTGCATTTGTGAAGAACAGAAATACAGGAAAGAAAATAGCAAACCAAATGCTTTGTACAGAGTCGAGATTAAAATCTCTCTCCTTAAAGCAAAATTCACCTCGTAGTGTGACGGTGGCTAGCGAAATACTTTCCAGGATATAACTGTACCTTCTCTGAAGAGCAGCACCCTTACTTCAGAGATTCCAGTGAACTGCTGCTGTGATGTACTCTCAGTTATTGACACAGAGAAATGGTATCAGTTACCGAATCTGAAAAGCCTCATCAGTTCACTGGGGGGGAATTTTTTGCCGGGGCCGGAGCCGTGCCGGGTCGGGTGTAAGCACTGTTTCCGTAAATACATATTTTCAGAATATTTTCCGTGTTTTAATTATTTCTTTTTCTGTTATAAATACGTTATTATTTTAAACTCGACTTGGGTTTTCTATTAAAATCTTTTCGAACCGAAAAATTTTATTTACTTCGAATAATAGTATATTCTGACTTTATTGTTTATTTTCTAAGTGGTTGGTTATTTGTATCTTATTTTATTACTATTTGGATTTTTATAAACTTGGTTATCTCAAATCCTATTTGATATGTATACCAAAATTATTATTATCGTTATTATTATCATTTTTATTATTCTTGTTATCAGTATTATTATCAGTACTAGATTTGCCCATGGGCACGTGCCTACGGAACGTCTTCGGAACGATACAAAACACGAAAAGCCATGTAAACAGTAAAACAATAAATATGTAGCTCAAGTTTGGATAGTATGACAATAATTAGTTATAAATAAAAGTCTATGTTTCCATTGGTATATGTTGAAAAATAATTATAAATGGGGGTATAAAATCCAACTTCTTAAAACTTTAAGTGTGGAAAATAATGAAATTTAATTGTTGAAGAGATATTTGTTATTAAAAATTCTGAAAATTTACAAAACCGAAATCTTAAAATCTAAATTTCTAAGTAAATAAAGAAAAAATGGGAGAGAGATATATAGAGAGAGAGAAAGAGAGAAATATGAAAAAGTAAAGAGAGAAGAGAGAGATAGTAATAAAGTAATGAGTTTTTCAGGGAGGGGAATTTTAAGTTCTAAGAAGTTGGATTTTATACCCCTATTTATAATTATTTTTCAACATATACTTAAAATGAGAGAGATATTTAAGTGTGGAAAATAATGAAATTTAATTGTTGAACAGATATTTGCTATTAAAAATTCTGAAAATTTACAAAACCGAAATCTTAAAATCTAAATTTCTAAGAAAATAAAGAAAGAATGGGAGAGAGAGATAGGGAGAAAGAGAGAAAGAGAGAAATATGAAAAAGTAAAAAGATGGGAGATAGTAATAAAGTAAAGAGTTTTTTAGGAGGGAAAATTGGTTTTGGGGTTTGAAATTTTGGTGGAAAAATGTGTTTTGTGAGGTTTGATATGAGCCTTTCATTTTGGGGGGGATTGATTGTAAGCCACTTGATAGCTTTCATTGTAATTTATTATATAGATTTTTACTATTAATATTATTACCCTTGATTTTTAAGTTAAAAATCTATTTCTACCGTTACTTGTATTTGTAGTCATTTTGAATAATTTCCATATTGTGTTACAAATATATTTTGTTGTATAATTCTAATTTTCATTTATTATTTTATCTATTCTATTGGATCTTTTCATTTAGATTCTAATACCCCATTAAAACCCAAATCCATAACACATTTTCTTATTGCATAATCCATACCCTATAACCCTAAAACCCGTTACCCTATATATAAAAACCTACTCTACTAAACCTAACCCTAAAACCTACACTACTGCTAATTACCCCAGCTGCCCCTTACCTTTCGTCTTCTCCATTTCCCCCCGACTTCTCTCTCCTACCCCTGTCTCACCCTGCCGACTTCACGGCAGCCCAACAGCCCGCAACTGCCCCCTCATCCTCAGCCTTGCCGCCCTAGCGGCCAGTCGATGCCCAGACCTCCTACGTTGCAACCCATCCCGCCATGGCCGCGCTGCTCCTCCCTGTTTCCCTTTCGTCGCTGTCCCCTCCTGCGTCGCGCGACTGCAGCACCGCCACCATGCGACCCCCTCAACACCCTCCTGCAACGATCCCCCAACGTCGATCGCAGCTGCAGTGCGCCCCCTGCCTCCTCTCGGCATCGCGCCTCCTGCACCGATCGCAACAACCCCCAAGTCGCACCAGGCAGCAGCCAACGATGCCTCCCCGCTCCGACACCATCCAGTGCAGCGCCGTCTTCCCGTTCTGACATCCGCAGCACGCAGCTCCCCTGCGACAGCGGCCTCCCGCCCCCTCACCACGACGCAGCCTCCGCAGCCACCTGCGGCAGCACCCCCGGCGCTCCTCGCCATCCGTTTCGCCCACTGTGCTGTTCTTCTAGTCACGCCACCCGCCACCAGTGCGCCTTGTGCCATTGCCGTTCTGTTCGATCAAGTTCTGATCAGAGTGATCGTGGGCTATTGATCATCCTCTTGATCATGATATCCACCATCTTGATGATCACTTTGATTATGGGCTGTCAGATCTTCATGATCTTCATCAAGTGATCCTGGACTGTCGATCTCATCTTGAGCACCTTGATCTAGGCCATCTGATATCCCCTTGATCGTCACGATCAGGATGATCGTCAATATCCTTTGATCGCAGTCGCTTGATCGATCGATCTTGATCATCATCATCCTCTTCGTTATCAGGAGATCTGGACCGTCTGATCTTGTTGATCTTGATCATCCCCTTGATCATCGAGATCCATGCTTGGTGTTCGAGGTTGCGATTATGATCGTGTGTTCGTCCGATCCGTTCTTTGCGTCCGTGTCGGGATCCGTTCCCGTCATCTGTCGGATTCATCGTCTTCTCCCCTAAAGGCAAGTATTCTCCTTGTACAATTTATTATCCTAATACAAGCATTAATTGAAAATACTGCAGATAGGTTGTAATTGTGACTCCTTATTGTCTTATCATTTGTTGATCTAGAATGTTTTACTGTCGATCCCTAAATCTTAAGACTCACAACACCTTCATTGTTATATTACAATTATTTGGCTCATTTTATCTCCTAGTCATATGAACACATAAAATTAAGAAACTCTAGATTTGTAGATGTTTTGTTGTATCTTGGATGTGTTGATCTTGCACCCATTTGAGTTGAGAAATAGATGTTGCTTGCTGATTTGATAACCACTATACCCACATTTGTATCACACATTAATCTAGACTCATAACAACCAATTATCATGCAACTTATACTAGACATTCACACTTGTTGCGGTCCTGAACTTACTTGCTGTTTTGACCACTTTACAATCAGAATCTGAACCCGAGCCCTGAACAGTAAATGTAAATCTAAATGTCTAGATATCTATAGCCTCCATAATTTTCGAATTTCGAGTTACAGTCTAGGAGATATCGCAGTTTTACTACTGCTGTGTCGGTAGTCGCAGATTCACAAAACTACTGCACCTCTTTAGTTTGCAAATTATTTTAACTATGCTACCATTAAGTAGTTGCCTTGAAATTTTACATGCAGTTGCTGAACACCCTAGAGAATATTCCCAAATTTTCTCAGAATTAATTAGCAATATTTCAACACTGTTTCACATGTATAAATCCAGATTCACAAATTCTGCTTGAACACAATAGCTGTATAGTTTGCTGTTTTGACACATGTTACCACAACCTTTATGTACCTTAATTATATGATTTGGAACCGGGCAGGAGTCTAGTTTTTAGATCTTCTAACGGATCCACATTTTCTATCTCGTAGCAATGGGAATCACAGTTTTGGTACAGCAACGTTGTGCTGTCCAGATTCGAGATTTTCGTTGTTCGTAATATTTTTATTTGTGTTGACCCTCAAATATGTTATATAAATATCTCAAACTTGTCCCATGTCCATGATTATGATTTCTTGACTTGTTTCGCACACTTGCATGCTTGTTTAATAAAAATTAATAAAGTAATAAGCCGGGGTTCAAGGGAAAGACAATAGTAGTGGACAATATAGGTAAGTGTACTCGGAAGGGAGCCCATGTTTCCCAGTACTCGGTTCATGAACTTGTTGCACCTTGACGTATTCATGGATCCAATTACTTGGCTCATGAACTTTTTGTATTCATGAACCCACTGTGTGGTTCTTGAACTTGTTAGTATTCACGGACTCGCTTCGTGAACTTGTTATTTATTTTCGTATTCATGAACCGTACTTGCTTGATACTTGATACCTGAGTACGCCGCCCTATAAAATCCATTACTAGGCCTAAACATAACTAATTTGTATGTAGAAACCATGTAGTAAAAAGATGGATGCATGAAGTACAACCTAGATTGTAATAACCACAAGACTTGAAATATGAAACTTGAACTTGATACATGTTTACTTGATACTTGATGACATATTACATGAGACTTGATACTTGAATATAATACTTGACACTTGCAACTTGATACTCGTGCTTGACAACTTGACACTAGACTCGAGACTTGTTACTTGACACTTGTACTTGATGGCTGTCACTTGATGTTTGATACCCCTACATGTTCACTTGTCACTTGCTTCACTATTAGTATTTGTTATCCAGCCTGTTTACTTGAGTTGTCCTTCTTGCTAGATAGTTTCTAGAATTTTCACTACTTGATGTGTCCCTATTATATTCTTGATTCCAAATCTTGTTTCTCATTACTTGTACTCGTTTTTACTATTTGTGGTCCTAACTTGTACTAAGGGCATTTTCTCTTGTTTTCTCTATTTTTTCCTTTTTATAATTATTAAACAGACTTTGGAGACGAGTTTCCTGCTGGAATTGGTGAGCAGACATTTTAGGCTTCGCTTGGAGCAATGACTTGTTTAAATATTCGTTTTCCTTAAGTTATTTATTTCTTCTGCTGTATGAAACTTGTAACGGGGTTATGTTCCCGAGTTTTACCTTTTGATCTAGACTTGAAAACTATTTGGATATTATTATTCGTTTTCAATTGTTTTCTGTTGCTTAATAAATTATTCGTGCATGCTTGGTGGTATATATATATCTTGTTATAGTCTTGTTGTGATGCTGAGTCGATCCTACAGCTTATGGATGATGTTAAAATCATTCGTCAGGCTTCGTCATACACTCGTATTCCGTATTTTTGGGAAGCGGGGCGTGATAAGATTTTTAGTGGTATCAGAGCTCAGGTTTGGCTAATGTGTTAATTTGACTAATACATTAGACAGGCTTGACTCAGTCAGGATTAACTCAACATTAAACAGGCCATGCAACCACTTGAATAATTTGATAATCAACTCGATCTGGACACAAGTCTTATCCCATCCATTTTGATCCCTTCATATTCAATTCCTTGATTCATTGTTTACTTCCATCTCTTGCAGCCATCCTGATTTATTGATTCCTTATTGGGTACAACTATTCTTTCCGTACCCATATTCTTTTGATTCTGGTGCAAGCAATCTCTTATTTCTGCTTGCCTCGTTAAGTCCTTCTTATTTCAACTCGGGTGTCATTCATTACTTTTTGTGCCTTGTATTTATCTTCATTTGTTGACTCATTTTGAGTATCATGTTGGTTATTTCTTCCCTGCTATATTCTCTTCAATTCTGATTTTGCCCTCGTCCTTCTTCCTTCGTATTCAATTCCTTTATTTTCTTTTGTTCCCTTCTAGTCATCCTTCTCGTTAACTCTTTATTGGGTATAGCTTTGTTTTTCTCCTACCTATTTTTCTCTTTATAATTATTTTTTCGAATACCTTCTATATTTCGATTATTAATTGTTATATTTATTTTCGATCTTCTATAAAAATGTTTCTCAACAAAGATTTTGTTATTCCGAATAATGGTGTATTTTAACTTCACTTTTCATTTTTGATCGACTATATATTTCTACTGGATTATTTTGATAAGACAAATTCTTATTTTGTTGTATAATGCTATTATTACTACTATTATTATTATTGCTATTATTTTCATTATCATTACTAGTATTATTATTGTTGTTACTACCATTGATATTCTTATTGTTGTTTTTATTATTTTATTATTATTGTTAATATTAAATTACTTCCACAAAATGTTGGCCCAAACTATATCTTGTCTTGCATTACTACTTTTATAGTGTTGTTAATATTTCAATATTATTGTTATTATTATTATTATTATTATTATTATTATTATTATTATCATTCTTTTTGTGATTACTGTTATTATTATTGTTATGATCATTGTTCTTATCATTGTTATTCTTATTGTTATTAGTATCGATATTTTGTTATTATTATTGTTATTGGTATTATTATTTTTATCGTTACTATTATTATTATTATTATTAATTTGTTTTGAGCCTGAGCATGCTCAATTTTATATACATTTCACCACTTCAGTGCAACCTAATGTCGAGATGGCAAATATGCAACTCGATATCAATGGAGGCAAATTACAACTGGATATCGGGAAGGCAAAATGTGCAACCGAATACCCAGACGGCAACCTGCAACCTGATGTCGCGAAGGCAAACATGCAACTTGATGTTTAGGACGCAAGATTTTCTACCTGTTTGCTAACTGATATTTCAAGACAATTTTTACTTATATAATGAAACTAAAGGTAAAGAAATATTTCCTTTATGACATCTTGTTTATACTGTTACACTTTATGTTTCCTTACAATTTGAACTCGTATAGTTGATTTTACTCTATTTTGTGTATAAGATTATTATTGCTATTATTATTATTATTGCTATTGTTTTCGTTATTATTTTTGGTATTGCTATCATTATTATTATTTCTATTGCTGTTATTATTATTGTGTTCATCATCTTTATTGTTATTACTTCTATTATTGTTACTGTCATTTTATTATTACTAATTCTATTATTATTATTATTGCTATTGTGTTCGTTATTATTATTATTGGTGTTGTTATTATTAATGTTATTACTATTGCTGTTATCATTATTGTTGTTGTTATTATTATTATTATTATTATTATTATTATTATTATTATTATTATTATTATTATTATTATTATTATTATTTGCTATTATTATTACTGTTATTTTATTATTGTTGATATTATCACTATTATTGCTATTATTTTTATTATTATTGTTATTATTTTTAATGCTATTATTATTTCTATTGTTATTGCATTATTTTCATGAATATGTTAAATCCAACACTGTCGTGTATGTATTGTCATTATTTTTGATATTTTTATTGTATTATATTATTATTATTACCCGTATGATTATGATGATTTGGATTATTATTATTATTATTGTTATTATTATTATTTTGTTATTATTATTACTAATTTTATTTTTATCATTGTTATTATTAGTTCTTATTATTGTTATTATTATTCTATTACTATTGATATTATTATTATTGATATTTTGTTGTCGTTATTATTTCTGTTAAAGCCATTAGTTTTGATCTGTATTATATCTTTTAATTTTATTTTATTTTTATTGAAGCTAAAGCTTTATATCCACTTTGCATTATTGCTTATCTCTATTTGGAGCCTATATTCTTTTTGATTTTGGTGCCTCATTCTTTTCTTCCTGCTTGGATCGTCTCTTGGTGTCACGTGTTCTACAACGACATGTCTAAAGCTTGGAACGTCACCATCGGAGTAGCGCAGCGGAAGCGTGGTGGGCCCATAACCCACAGGTCCCAGGATCCTATTGTTGCTTCTCCTTCCTTGCATTGTTTGTTATCCCCGATCTCTTACATTTGTTCTCATCCGTTGACTCATTGCTTGGTTCAACTCTTCTTTGTCCATCCTTTCTTCGATTCTAGCTCTATCTACTTCTTTATCTTTGGCTTGGTTATCTTGCGTTGTTGCTCCCCTTTTGATACTGTTTATTTTTTTCATGTATTCCTTTGACCCCATTGTGATCCACTTCCTTATTTTTCTAGTGTTGCCACAGCTTTGTTTATTCCCCTTTAATTCTCTACCTTGTTACCCCCCAGTTTGCTTTAGCCCTATCCTATATACCGCCTGAGTAAATTTCGAAGACGAAATTTTTGTGCAAGGTGGGTAGGATTTGTAAGCACTGTTTCCGTAAATACATATTTTCTGAATATTTTCCGTGTTTTAATTATTCTTTTTTTGTTATAAATTCGTTATTATTTTAAACTCGACTTGAGTCTTCTGTTAAAATCTTTTCGAACCGAAAATTTTATTTACTTCGAATAATAGTATATTCTGACTTTATTATTTATTTTCTAAGTGGTTGGCTATTTGTATCTTATTTTATTACTATTTGGATTTTTATAAACTTGATTATCTCAAATCCTATTTGATATGTATACCAAAATTATTATTATCGTTATTATTATCATTTTTATTAATCTTGTTATCAGTGTTATTATTGGTATTTTTACTATTAATATTATTACCCTTGATTTTTAATTTAAGAATCTATTTCTACCGTTACTTGTATTTGTAGTCATTTCGAATAATTTCCATATTATGGTACAAATATATTTTGTTGTATAATCCTAATTTTCATTTATTATTTTATCTATTCTATTGGATCTTTTCATTTAGATTCTAATAACCCATTAAAACCCAAATCCATAACCCATTTTCTTATGGGATAATCCATACCCTATAACCCTAAAACCCGTTAGCCTATATATAAAAACCTACTCTACTAAACCTAACCCTAAAACCTATACTACTACTAATTACCCCAGCCGCCCCCTACCTTTCGTCTTCTCTATTTCCCCATGACTTCTCTCATCCACCCCTATCTCACCCTGTCGACTTCATGGCAGCCCAACAGCCCGCAATCGCCCCCTCATCCTCAGCCTTACCGCCCTAGCGGCCAGTCGCCACCCCCTAGTCGACACCCCGACCTCCTGTGTCGCAACCCATCCCGCCATGGCCGCACCGCTCTTCCCTGTTTCCCCTTTGCCGTTGTTCCCTCCTGCGTCGCGCAACTGTAGCGCCGCTACCATGCGACCCCCTCGACACCCTCCTGCAGCGATCCCCCGACGTTGATCGCAGCTGCAATGCACCTCCCCCTGCCTCCTCTCGGCATCGTGCCTCCTGCACCGATCGCAACAGCCCCCAAGTCGCACCAGGCAGCAGCCAACGATGCCTCCCCGCTCCGACACCATCCAGTGCAGCGCCGTCTCCCCGTTCCGACATCCGCAGCGCGCAGCTCCCCTGCGGCAGCTACCTTTTGCCCCCTCACCATGACGCAGCCTCCGTAGCCACCTGCGGCAGCACCCCCGGCGCTCCTTGCCGTCCATCTCGCCCACTGTGCTGTTCTTCCGGTCGCGCCACCTGCCACCAGTGCGCCCTGTGCCATTTCCGTGCTGTTCGATCAAGTTCTGATCAGAGTGATCATGGGCCGTTGATCATCCTCTTGATCATGATATCCACCATCTTGATGATCACTTTGATTATGGGCCGTCGGATCTTCATCATCTTCATCAAGTGATCCTGGACCGTCGATCTCATCTTGATCATCATGATCATCTTGATCATCTTGATCTAGGCCATCCGATCTCTCCTTGATCGTCACGATCATGATGATCGTCAATATCCTTTGATCACAGTCGCTCGATCGATCGATCTTGATCATCATCATCCTCTTCGTCATCAGGAGATCTGGACCGTCTGATCTTGTTGATCTTGATCATCCCCTTGATCATCGAGATTCGTGGTTGTGATTGTGATCGTGTGTTCGTGATTGGTTGGTGTGTTCGTCCGATCCGTTCGTTGCGTTCGTGTCGGGATCCATTCCCGTCATCCGTCGGATTCATCGTCTTCTCCTCTAAAGGCAAGTATTCTCCTTGTACAATTTATTGACCTAATACAAGCATTAATTGAAAATACCGCAAATAGGTTGTAGTTGTGACTCCTTGTCATATCATTTGTTGATCTAGAATGTTTTACCGTCGATCCCTAAATCTTAAGAGTCACAACAGCTTCGTTGTTATATTACAATTATTTGGCTCATTTTATCTCCTAGTCACATGAACACATGAAATTAAGAAACCCTGGATTTGTAGATGTTGTGTTGTATCTTGGATGTGTTGATCTTGCACCCATTTGAGTTGAGAAATAGATGTTGCTTGCTGATTCGATAATCACTACACCCATATTTGTATCACACATTAATCTAGACTCATAACAACCAATTATCATGCAACTTATACTTGAAAGACATTCACACTTGTTGCTGTCCTGAACTTACTTGCTGTTTTGACCACTTTAAAATCAGAATCTGAACCCGAGCCCTGAACAGTAAATGTAGCTCTAAATGTCTAGATGTCGATAGCCTCCATAATTTTTGAATTCCGAGTTACGGTCTAGGAGATATCGCAGTTTTACTACTGCTGTGTCGGTAGTCGCAGATTCACAAAACTGCTGCACCTCTTTAGTTTGCAAATTATTTTAACTATGCTACCATTAAGTAGTTACCTTGAAATTTTACATGCAGTTTCTGAACACCCTAGAGAACATCCCCAAATTTTCTCAGAATTAATTAGCAATATTTTAACACTGTTTCACGTGTATAAATCCAGATTTACAAATTCTGCCTTAACACAATAGCTGTATAGTTTGCTGTTTTGACACATGTTACCACAACCTTTATGTACCTTAATTATATGCGTTGGAACCGGGCAGGAGTCTAGTTTTTAGATCTTCTAACGGATCCACATTTGCTATCTCGTAGCAACGGGAATCGCAGTTTTGGTACAGCAACATTGTGCTGCCCAGATTCGAGATTTTCGTTGTTCGTGATATTTTTATTCGTGTTAACCCTCAAATATGTTATATAAATATCTCAAACTTGTCCCACCATGATTATGATTTCTTGACTTGTTCCGCACACTTGCATGCTTGTTTAATAAAAATTAATAAAGTAACAAGTCGGGGTTCAAGGGAAAGACCATAGTAGTGGACAATATAGGTAAGTGTACTCGGAAGGGGGCCCGTATTTCCCAGTACTCGGTTCATGAACTTGTTGCACCTTGATGTATTCATGGAGCCAGTTACTTGGCTCATGAACTTGTTGTATTCATGAACCCACTGTGTGGTTCTTGAACTTGTTAGTATTCACGGACTCACTTCCTGAACTTGTTATTATTTTCGTATTCATGAACCGTGCTTACTTGATACTTGATACCTGAGTACGCCACCCTATAAAATCTATTACTAGGCCTAAACGTAACTGATTTATATGTAGCAACCATGTAGTAAAAAGATGGATACATGAAGTGCTACCTAGATAGTAATAACCACAGGACTTGAAACATGAAACTTGAACTTGATACATGTTTACTTGATACTTGATGACATGTTACATGAGACTTAATACTTGAATATAATACTTGACACTTGCAACTTGATACTCGTGCTTGACAACTTGATACTAGACTGGAGACTTGTTACTTGACACTTGTACTTGATGACTTTCACTTGATGTTAGATACCCCTACATGTTCACTTATCACTTGCTTCACTATTAGTATTTATTATCCATCCTGTTTACTTGAGTTTTCCTTCTTGCTAGCTAGTTTCTGGAATTTCCACTACTTGATGTATCCCTATTATATTCTTGATTCCAAATCTTGTTCCTCATTACTTGTACTCGAATTTACTATTTGTGGCCGTAACTTGCACTAAGGGCATTTTCTCATGTTTTCTCTATTTTTTTCCTTTTTATAATTATTAAACAGACTTTGGAGACGAGTTGCCTGCTGGAATTAGTGAGCATACATTTTAGGCTTCGCTTGGAGCAAGGAGTTGTTTAAATATTTGTTTTCCTTAAGTTATTTATTTCTTCTGCTGTATGAAACTTGTAACGGGCTTATGTTTCCGAGTCTTACCTTTTGATCCAGACTTGAAAACTATTTGGATATTATTATTCGTTTTCAATTGTTTTCTGTTGCTAAATAAATTATTCATGCATGCTTGGTGGTATATATATATCTTGTTATAGTCTTGTTGTGATGCTAAATCGATCCTACAGCTTATGGATGATGTTAAAATCATTCGCTGGGCTTCGTCACGCACTCGTATTCCGTGTTTTTGGGAAGCGGGGAGTGACACCGGGCGCACGCGCGCGCGTGTGTGTTTGTCATTTTGGCTAAGTCCTCTCTCCATTACACGTTAGTGGTAACCCCCGGGCCACGCCCTTTAGTCCAATTTTCTAGTATATATTATTGAAAAAAATTTTCCCAATTTTCGATATGGGACTATCCATTTTCGATATGGGAATATTTATTATCTGAATCCTCAATTTTTTCGAATTCGGATCAGGATTGAATCAGATATGACTGTATCTGAGAGCATCCTTATCAGTTGTTTGGTTGGATGTAGATTTACTATAGCGAGGGAATAATACTGTAACGAAAGTAAATCCTTGGATTTGATTTCTTGAAATAGTTTTTGGTTGGATGTAGATTTACTGTAGCAAAAATAGTTTTTCAAGAAAGATTAGCTTTGTTTGAGTTGTAAGAATACTGAAGCGATCGTAATTTAAAATAATTTTTAATTTTTGTTTTACATGTAATTAATCTCAATTAGAGATTAATCTAATCTTAATTAAAAGCACTTAATTAATCTAATCTAATATTAATTAATTAATCTGAAACTTTAGTCCAGTTTTAATTTATTCTAATCTTAATTGATCTAATTTAATCTAATTTTGAATAATTAATCTAATCTAATCTAATCCAATCTAATCTAATCAACCCAATTAACTAGTTTTTTGGTTAACTAAATTAAACCCAAAAAAAATTAAATCATTTTTTGGTTAACTCAATTATCTTAATTAACAAAAATTAAAAAAATAAACCGAAACACAAAACCCGAAGAATGAAATAAAAAAACAACCTTAATTAAGTAAATTAATCCCAAATTAAGTTTAATCTGAAATTAATTTAAAAAAACTTAATGCGAAATTAATCCCTAATCTTAATTAAGATTAATCTGAAAGTAATAAAGATAATTTTAATATGAAGTTAATCTGAAATTAAACCAAAATTAATCCAATTTTTTATTAAAATCTTAAACTAATTAATTAATTAATTAAACTAAAACTTAAACTAATTAATTAAAGTTCCGCCCAACCTAACAATAGCCTGTGTATATGTGGGACTTTAATCCCACATCGGCCAGAGAGGGAGTTTTAAATTGAGTTCTGTTTATCTAAGAAGCCATAAAAGCAAACTGAGAAGTGGATAGAGAAAGAGAATGAGGGAAGTAAATGACTATATATACGAGGTGTTTTTGGAGTAAAATTAGTGGATTTGACAATGGATAAAAATTATACGAGGTGTTTTTGGAGTAAATTATACGAGGTGTTTTCGGAGTAAAATTAGCAGAATTGACAATGGACAAAAAGTACAATTATAGCTAACTATTACAACAACAACAAAAAAATTAACCAAAGCACTACTGCGGTGCTTCCCCAAGGATTTAATTTTTGGCAGCCCCTTTACACGAGGTGTTTTCGGAGTAAAATTAGTGCATTTGACAATGGATTAAAATTATACGAGGTGTTTTTGGAGTAAAATTAGTGGATTTGACAATGGATTAAAATTATACGAGGTGTTTTTGGAGTAAAATTAGCGGAATGGACAATGGACAAAAAGTACAATTATAGCTAACTATTACAACAACAACAAAAAAATTAACCAAAGCACTGCTGCGGTGCTTTCCCAAGGATTTAATTTTTTGCAGCCCCTTTACACGAGGTGTTTTTGGAGTAAAATTAGTGGATTTGACAATGGATTAAAATTATACGAGGTGTTTTGGGGGTAAAATTAGCGAAATTGACAATGGACAAAAAGTACAATTATAGCTAACTATTACAACAACAACAACAAAATTAACCAAAGCACTGCTGCGGTGCTTCCCCAAGGATTAAATTTTTTGCAGCCCCTTTACATCCAACAAAACCACCCCTATGTGGAAGTCCAGTTAGAAAAGCTGTCCAAATCTTACATTATAAGAGGAGGAAGAAGGGAGAAACCATCCAACAAAACCACCCCCATGTGGAAGTCCACTTAGACCATCTTCAACCATCATAGTCATCTTTCAATTTTAAGCAAAATAGATAATATAAAGACAAAAATATGATCCAACGGGACTAGCCAAACCACTCGCCAAAATAAATTTCTAATATTCACTCGCCAGATCTGGCGAGTATGTACCGCTCGCTAATCTTCTTCCCAAAACCACAAAATTGTGAAATCGTGGAAATCAATCGCAAAAATTGAGAAATCAATCGCGAAAATTGCGGAATCACCGAAAATTACAAAATCGCGACATTTATATTTCTGTTGTTGCAGAATCGCGAAAATCAATCGCGAAATTTGCGAAATTTAATTTTTGGGCTTGGAAATTTTATTTTGCATTGAGCTTTTTTATGGGCTTTTATTGTATATTTTTATTTTATTTAATTTTGGACTTTAAATTATTAATGGTTATTTAAAATAGATAACATGGTTGGAGTGAAGACTTTTTCGCTAGCCAAATTATCCATTTGTTATCCATTTTGGCTATTTTAGTTAGTCAAAATAGCTAACGTAGTTGGAGATGCTCTTAAAAAAGCTGTCCAAATCGTACATTATAAGACAAGGAAGAAGGGAGAAACCATCTTACAAAACATCAGAAAAAAAGACATGCCGTTTCTTGGAGAATTTTACGGTACAATTTTTTTTGATTTTGGGATTATTCCCGGTGACTGATCAAATTCTGACTAGATCATTAAAGGCTAGGTATCTTCATTGCCAATTATTTTCTAACCCTGTTATAACTTTCAGTTTTAAGAATTTAGTAATGTGAATTTTGGTTTTGGGACATAATAAATAAATTGTTGTTCGAAAAAATATCACTTGTTAAAGTGCATAAAACTACACAAAAAATTTAAATCAATTCAAATTCTAAAACTTTGCGTGCATAAAAAAGAATAGTTGTACAAAATTAGTTTTCCGTATTAATTATATTCTTAGAGCATCTGTAGTCGTTGAAGTTAAAAAATGAATATATGGATATGTTGGAAATAGAAAATAGCTCAAACGCTGCAGTCGTCTATACTTAAAAAATTACTTTTTTTTATGAAACGGAAGATCATATACCATTTGAAGATCTGTGTATTTTTTTTTTATTTAAATAGTGTGAAGGACGGTAGATACCGTCCCGTAAATAAATAATAAATAAAAAATTAAAAAATGTGAAGGATGGCACATGTGTCGTCCAACACCTATGCACAAATGCCAACTTTTCTCTCTCTTCCCCAAACGGAAGAACATCTTCCGGTTTCATTTTTTTTTAATAATTCAACAGAAAACCATTTGCCGTCCACTCGTTCCGCAATTAATTTTTTTCTCAGACGGCAGATCATATACCGTCTGACACCAAGACGGTAAATCATGTTCCGATTTCTAAAATATGCATAATGTCATTTCGGCTGCCAAATATAAACGTCTACTGTTCATCCTGAACCCCAAAAATGGGTATATAGACGACGACTACAGAGGTTTCTTTTTCCCAAAATATTCATAAAATGGATATATAACCAACGACTACAGATGCTCAGCGAAATCACTAATTAATAAATGGATATGTTAGGCTTAACCTTTTAGTGTTTTTCCCCCTTAAAAAAACCTTTCAGTTCTTTTCAGGGCTGTGATCAGTGGCGGAGGCAAATGCAACCCTAGGGGGACAAATGGGACCCCAGAATATTTGCAAAACCCCCCTTCTATATACCTAATTTTCTAATTTGCCCCCCCAATTAAATAATTTTTGGGACCCCAAACATAACCTATCCAACTAATCCAAGCCCAGCTGCCCAAGTCCAAAAGCCCAACTGCCCAAATACAAAACACATTCAGCACCCATTTACCTCTCTCACATTTTACCCATTTATCAATCAGTTAACCACTTACCTCATCCTCACGCTCCTCTCATTATCTTTGGATTTGCACACAGCCAGAGCCAGCGACGCCGGCAGTGGTCGACCTCCCCAGTCCCCAACAACTGAGATCAAGTAAAAAACTAGTCTTTCTCAATAAAGATCATTTCTTGCTTTAATTTTAGTCTTTTAAATTCTAGACTTCTAGTTATTGTCTTATTGATTTTGGATTTTTTTTGTGTTTAGGGTTCCCGGTTCCATCTATTAAGGCAACCGAAGCTCTCAAGCTCTCTGATTCTCTTTCATTTCATTCTCTCAACCCACAATTAGGTAACCTTCTAAATTCTTCTTTCTTGTTTTTGTAGAATCGGGTCATCAATTTATAATTGAGAACTTTATTGAACATTTGAACTATGAATTTTAGGTTTGTCGGGTACTTTTTTTGTTGGGTAATTCAGTTTTTTTTGGTTTGTTTGGTGAGTGAATTAGGGCTTAATTTGGTTTTGTTGGGTAATTTTTGGGTAGGAAACCATATAATAAATTCCACTTATTTTTCAATTCTTCTTGAAGGGTTTCACTTCAACCATCAGTTCTTGGTTTGGTTATAGGTAGGCCTATTAGGCTATTACAAGATATAAATGAGGGGTTTCACTTCAACCATCTTCAGAATTGGGTCGACTTGAATGTAGCAATTAAACCATTGTTTAAGACCATTTGCAAACTTGTCAACAACCATTTATTTCATATCTTTGATACATGTGCCTCAAAGTCAAGGTTAAATTATTTGTGAACACTAAGCATGCAGTTTTGTATTGTTGTGTGATTGAATTGGAAATATAGTACCAAAACAATTAGGTTATATGTTGTGAATTGTGGTTGAATTTTTTGTGCAATTATGGATTAATAATATTGTATTGTTATACTTTGTAGATAGTATGAGCAAACCAAAAAGAAATCTCTATTTCTTTTTCGGGAAAAGAGATAGAGTCGTTAGTATTAGTACATCATCTCTTACACCAATTTTTGAAGAAGTACCACTAATTGTTGAAGAAGAGGTGCCCCCTATTGGTGAAGAAGTATTGTTAGATGTTGAACACGTACCATGTGCAAATGAGGATCAACAATTTAGTGCCGGTAACGTTAATCCCTCAAGCTCCAAGCGTCTAAGGTTAATTGATCCTGAAAAGATGGATGCATCTTCTTTAGTACGTGATCCAGGATTACATCCAAGCATATGGGAAATTCCACCTAACAAGAGAGATGAAATTCGACGGGCTTATATAGATGCCGGACCGTATCAACCCAAGCTTTCACATTATAAGCCTTCAGGTCCAGAGAATCGTCGGCGATTTCGATCATCTTGGTATGAAAATCATCGAAGTTGGTTGGAGTATTCAATGGAAAAGAATGTTGTATTCTGTCTTCCATGTTATCTTTTTTCAAAGAAGCCAACCGGGTGATTCGGAGAGGATGCATTTACTACGAAGGGGTTTGATAACTGGAAAAAAGTGGGAATCAAAGATAAATGTAAGTTGTTATTACATGAAGGAAAAGTTCCAAATTTGCTTCATAAAATGGTAGTGAAGAAATGTGAGGATTTGATGCATTATTCTGGACATATTGATAATTTGATTGATAAAAAGACAGAGAAGCAGAAGAGTGATAGTCATTTACGCCTCATAGCCACCATAGATTGTGTAAGGTTTTTGCTTTATCAAGCTCAACCTTTTAGAGGCCATGATGAAAGTGAGGACTCCGACAACCATGAAAATTTTATTGAATTGTTAACACTTCTATCACATTATAATCATGATGTAGCTCAAGTTGTGTTAGAGAATGCCCCAAAAAATCAAAAGTATACATCTCCAACAATACAAAAAGATATTATACGTTGGGAATGCTAAGTTTTGCATCATTGTTGATGAAGCCCGGGATGAGTCAAAAAGGGAGAAAATGGCTATCATATTAAGGTTTGTTGATAAAATGGGATGTATAAGAGAGCATTTCTTTGCAATCGTACATGTCAAGGACACACGCGCATCAACTCTCAAAGATAGTATATGTGATGTGCTCACTCATAATAACCTCCAAGTTGAAAACATACGAGGTCAAGGCTATGATGGAGCAAGTAATATGCGTGGAGTGTGGAATGGACTTCAAGCTCAAATTTGTAGAGAATGTCCTTATGCATATTATGTGCATTACTTTGCTCACATATTGCAATTAGCCTTAGTTACAGCATCGAGGGAGGTACATGTTGTACATGAATTCTTTGGGCAGATGACTTATATTATTAATGTTGTTGTAGGCTCTACGAAACATCAGGATGAGTTGCGAGATGCTCAAGCTATTGAACTTGAAAAGCTGGTTGCTGCTAATGAAATTCAGACAGGAAGAGGAAAAAATCAAATTGGTACATTACTAAGGGCTGGAGATACTCGATGGAGTTCTCATTATCGGTGTATTTGTAGCTTGATCAAAATGTACAATGCCTCGTTGATTGTTCTCTTGAATATGAAAAATGAAGGGAGAGATTATGAAGTGCGTGGTGATGCGGCAGTGGCTATGAAGATGATGGGAACGTTTGAGTTTATTCTTTGCTTGCATCTAATGGAAGAAATTATGGGAATAAAAAATATTCTTTCTCAAGCCTTACAACTACAATCTCAAGACATCCTAAATGCTGTAGATTTGGTTACTACATGCAAATCACTTCTTCAAAAGATGAGAGATGTTGGTTGGGAACCTTTACTAGCCAAAGTTCTATCGTTTTGTGAACAGAATAATATAAATATTCCCGATTTATCCAATCTTTGCTCTAATGGGCGAGGTCTCCCCCATAGAAGAAATCAAAATTCTATCACATTGGAGCATCATTTGAGGATTGATTTGTTTATAGCTTCAGTCGACTTCCAATTGCGAGAATTGAATAGCAGGTTTTCTGATTCTTCTTTAGAGATCCTTGTCCTTAGCTCAGCATTAAATCCAAGGGATGGGTTTAAGTCATTTGAAGTTAACAAGGTATGCATGTTGGCGGATAAGTTTTATCCCGAAGATTTCAGTGAACAAGAGAGGGTGCAATTAAGATTGCAATTGGAGTATTATGGTCTTGATGTCATAAAGCATCCAGAATTCTTGAATTTGTCTTCAACCTCTGATTTATGTCATAAATTATATATGACAAAAAAATCAGTTAACTATCATCTAATTGATAGGTTGATCCGTTTGGTGCTAACTTTACCAGTTTCTACAGCAACTACTGAACGAGCCTTTTCGGCTATGAAACTTGTGAAGACGAAACTCCGCAATAGAATGAAAGATGATTATTTAGATGATAGCCTCATTGTTTACATTGAAAAAAATATTTGTCGTAGTTTTACTAGTGAGATGATCATGTCGGAGTTTTATTCTATGAAACCTCGATGGTAGGGATAAATTTGTTGATTGTAATTTTTTAAAACTTGGGTCATATTATTGATGTATTTTGTCGTTTGGTTATAAATTTATGGGTTTTATGAATATATGTGATCCAATTATTTTGGAATTTTTTTGTCAACAATGATGATGAATGCCGAAAAAAATGGGACCCCCATTTTGAATAGTCTGGCTCCGCCACTGGCTGTGATGCATCAATACTTTTGGATTCAGGCAACACCCTGGGGATCAAATCAGAGATGGAATCCTACAAAAATTTTGGAATATGGAAAATAGAATCAATTTCGAAGATTAAGTCTGTAGTTGAAGCATATTGTCCAGGTCAAGTTTCATGTGCTGATATACTGGTACTGGCAGCCAGAGAGTGGCCCTCTCTGGTGGGCCCCACATTCCAATCCTTCTTGGCAGGAAGGACTCGTCCATGAGCAGCAACCTGATTGCCGATGAGGAGTTCCCTTCTCCGAGTCTAGGAGTTTTTTTTTTTGAGATAAAAGTGACCGACTATCGGTCACCTGTTTCATTAAAGATGGTTTAAAAAAAACCAAATATTACAAACATCATAAGTTCCATCTAGATTCGTACATCTAGAACCCAAAACATCATAACATTGAGATAAAAGTGACCAACGGCCATGTGTTCAGAGTCTCACGATTTGTATGGCCTCTCTTGACGCTTATTAGCCCCCCGGGGCAGAGGTTTTTCGCTGTCGTTATCTTTCTGAATGAAGTTGGAGAGATAGCCCCTACGAATTAGGGCTTCTAATTCTTCTTTAAGGGCTCGACAGTTGCCAGTAGTGTGTCCATAATCTCTGTGAAATGTGCACCACTTATTTTCCTCATTTCTCCTGCTAGACGTTGACATCTTGGGGGGATGATGGATTATCTGTCCTTCTCAACTTCCATGAGGATGGCTGATACGCTTGAATTGAGAGGAGTGAAATTGTCGAAGCGTGGTGCTGGAGGTGGACGACATTGACCTGCGCCATTTTTCTGAAACTTCCTGGGTTCTTCCTTGCTTGAATTCTTGCGTTTGTTCCCGAAAGATGAATCATTCTTGCCTTGAGGATAAAGAGCTTCCTCGACCTTGATATACTTGTCACTCCTTTCTAGGAGCTCAGTGAAACTTTTGGGAGGCTTTCAAGTCTTTGTTAATGACGTTGTGGCAAAAAGCTGCAGCTGCCACTGAAGTGTTCAAGGAGGAAATTGACCTTGCTTCAGTTGTAAAACATTTGACGAAGTCTTTCAGCGGTTCCTCATCTCTTTACTTCAGTTCTAACAAGCAGACACTTGTTTTTTTAGCCTTGCGGCTAGTAACGAAGTGCGCAATAAAAAGTTTCTCTAGTTGATAGATAGTGAATATTGACTCTGGAGTCAGGCGCGAATACCATTCCCTTGTTGATCTTTTCAGTGTTGCGGTAAATGTTCGACACATGAGCGCCTCAATGACGTTATAGACCATCATAAGTGTTTTGAAGCTCTCGATATGGTCAGTCGAGTCTGATTCTCCATTGTAGGATTCGAATTGAGGAGCTTTGAAGTCCCTTGGAATGGGTGCATTGAGGATGGTTTTGCTGAAGGGAGGTCGACTAAGGCGGTAGGCCCTGCTAGAGTGGTTTCTCTCATTCTTCATCTATTTTAGGCGATCTTCTACTTCTTGGATATGGCAAAGGACTTGGTTGTCCTTCCTCTGGGATCCAGTTGAGTCGGCAAATTCTTCGTTAGGGGGCTGGCCCATATCTTGACTTCCTTAGATAGCATGGAGGATGTCAAGCTTGAACTTATCCAATTCTGCCATAGTGACTGGGGCATTTTTCCCTCTGTACGGCATGGGAAGCCTTTGACTCTCATGAGTCAGGCTCCTCTTTTTTTTGGGCGCCCCATGTGAGAGGATGATTTCCTTGATCTCTGTCTAGGAAAATGTGTTATCTGGTTGGCTTGATGTCCCAATCGGAGGCGTCAGATCGGGCGCACCTCTTGTCCAACTGAATCCATAGGTTGGTTCCTTTTTGCCTGCCACTGATGATCTGGAGATCTCTACACCCCCAGGGGCCTCGCGAGGCCATTGAATCAGTTGAAGCATTATGGACTGAGATGCGGTCGTACTGAGGAGGTTGTTCATGTTGGTTTTGTCAGGAGCTCCCCGGTGCCTTTCCATTGGAAGGAGCACGATTAGGCTGCCGGGGTGACTGTTGAGGAGGAATCTGATCTTCCATAGGAGGAGCTGTTGACGAAGAGAATTAGTGCGACGGCTTGAGGCTGCGCCTCTGCCACTTAGTCTTGGTGGCATGGCGACAAGTATAACTTGTGTAGTTTTCCACAGAGAGCGCCAATCTGTTGCTGCTTATTTTGGTGTGGGAGCAAACAGATAGTGAGTTAATAATTGATGGAAACTACTAAAAATATGACCTTTGACATTGGCCGTTAAAAGCAGTTAGAGCTCCTGAGATTGAATCTGGATCATTGATTGACCACCGTGATCTGAATCCAACGGTTGCTGATGCGGCTGACGGACCTGCAAAAAACCTAAAATATCGAGGGATGGCCCCAGTGACAGACCCTTCGATGCGCAAGTCAGAACCAGAAAGAGAAAGAGAGTATGAGAGAGAAAACTGGCGAATTGTTCATTACCTTTTAGCTGTAGAGGGGGAGGGGTATTTATAGGCCTGAGAGACAGTTCAAGAGATTGATTTGTGTCCATTTGATCAATTTAAATTCCTTATCTCTTTTATGTCTCTCCCCTCAAGAGATAAGATATCCTTGTCAGGGGATAAGAGATTTGACTCCTAGCCTTTATGGGCTGGGTATCTCTCCCAGTGGGCTTAGTCTGTCACTTTTTATGGGCTTGAAAGAAGCTCATGTCTTGGAGAGGTCTCAGACTTGTAAAAGAGGCATGTGATGGCTGATCTTTCTGTAGATGCTTTGAGATCTGTATAGGAATCGTACAGCTCTGATCTGCTGCGATTTTTACCATAATCAATAATCACTAATTGAACCGAATGAAGTGGTTTAAGAATCAATATATCAAGATGTCAACACTTATGCGTTACGGCTTTGGGTGGGATCCAATCACAAAGACGTTCACTCCTAGTGATGAAGTCTGAAAAGATTACTTGAAGGTAAGCTTAGTTCATCATCTTTTAATAACTTACAAGTTTAGTACATTATGTTGTTTGGAATATATTAACAATAATTCAATGAATAATGTTTTCTTTGCTAGTCCCACCCAAGTCATAGTAAACTTCAGGAAAAGAGTATAGTTGATTATGAAGATTTAAAGATTGTTCTTAGGGGTGGAATTGGTAATGGGAATTGTTCCATTTAATTAGGCGCTGATGATACCGTTGCAACAACTTTTAGGGAAGAAAATAGAAATTTTGGGATGGAAGGTTTTTCATATGATCCTAACAATGATGCATTCATAGCACAAAGTCACTATGAACCACCATTCCAACCTCCATCACCTTGCTAATGTAGTCCACCATCTCATTCCATTTTAGGTTCGGAGGTTCTTACTGAAAAACCAAGCCGTCATAAGTGAAGTAGATCCGAGTATGAAGGGAGTGCTAGCTCAGTTGGGACCAACAATCAAGCCAAAGTTTCAGAAAATCTTTATGTTGGCTTTGAGACTATTGCTTTTCATTTTGAAAAAATATCTAACCTAATGGAGAAAAGAGAAAGAGATAGAGAGAGTAATATTTGAGATGCTATAAAAGAGGTCCCAAATTTGGATGATAACACTCGTTAACATGGTGGCTGATTTGCTTAATACTAAATCAAAGAAGGATTTTTTCTTGGATGTCACTCGAAGAACGCGCATCTTGGATAAAATTTAAGTTAGGAATATGATTAGTATTTTGTGTTTATTCTTGATTTTGATGATCACAACACACTGCACATGTATCTATGCTATACTTTATAATTGCAGGTGCTATACACAAAGGACTCACTACTATACAGCTGAACAAATGAACAAGCACAAAAGCTCCAGATAAAGACAATGGTTAAAGCTTCATTCAAGACTCAAGACTCAAGCCAAGACTCAAGCTTAAAAGTGTCAATTATTGTCATGTCTTGTAAACAATGTAATCTTACTTTTGTTGAGTCTTAGTATGATGTAAAGCCTTGTCACACACACATACACTCACTATTTTACAATGTGTGCTTTTCAAACATCAAAAAGGTCAAAACAGTTTGAAATGGTTTAACTGTTGAGTACCAGTCGACCGATACTTCTATCAGTCGACTGTCAGTACAAAACTGTTTAAATTTATTCAAACTCTGACCAGTCGACTCATTATGGCAACCCAGTCGACTGTTCGAGTGCTTTTGACCGTTTTCTGTTTTTAAAATCGATTTTCAAATTCAAAAGCTACTTAGATCCGTTGGTTGACAGTTGGAATAACTGCCCCCCAACGTCCAGGAATTCTAACTCTATAAATAGAGTTCAGAATTCACTGATAAAGATCTAACATTATTCTAACATTCTGATCTAACATTTTATGAGCACTATTTGAGAATTTCTAAGTGTTCACGAGACAAAAGCTTTCAAGTTCTAAGTTTTTTGGTTCTCTACATTCAGTCCAGTATAACATCGGAATTCGTTCTGGACTGGATATAGAAGTCGACCTCTTTTTAGCCACGTTCTACATCACATAACACAAACAAGGCTATAGGTTGACTGTAAACTTTTTATTGTTTTTTTTTTGCTCTCGGTTGGAGAGTTAGACTCTAGGGTGTAGAGTCGGTCGTTTCACTCTTGGTGGTAGAGTGGGGTGCTTTCTCTGGTTGAGAGAAAGGACTACGGGTTAGACAAGGTTGTTGTCTGAACGCCGTAGGGTATTCTTGTAAACTTGTTTTTCAAGAATAGTAGAAATCTCAAGTGGGTTGCTTGGGGACTGGATGTGGGTCAGAAAGACCGAACCAGGATACATCGTGTGTACTCTGTGGTTGTATCTCTTGAACTTGCATTTACATTTTTCTGTTTGTTTAAGTTCTGTGAAACTTGTCTGGACAGTCGACTCAGCACATTATCAGTCGACTGGTCAGTCTCGTATCTTTGAATATTACCTGTGTCTTCAGTCGTCTGTCTCAACTTTCAGTCGACTGCACAGAGTTGTTTGAATTTTCTTTTATTTGGTTATCTCAGTCGACTAGTTCACTCCTAAGTCGACTGCACCGAAGAAAAATTCTTTATTCCGCAATTTAATTTAATAAACACTATTCATCCCCCCTCTAGTGTTTTTTGTCTTGCCTACAGAATCCAACACTTGGTATCAGAGCAAGGTTACAGGCTATGGCAACTACTTCAAATGCAAATCAGTACCATGAAGGCCAATCTACACGAAGGCCACCTCTATTCGATGGAACAAACTACAACTATTGGAAGTGCAGAATGAAGATCTACCTCCAATCAATCAACTATGAAATATGGCACATGACGGAAACGGAATACACTGCTCCTACAATTCCATATGCACAATGGAATGATGATATGAAGAACCAAACTATGAATAATGCAAAAGCAATGAATGCATTATTTTGTGCTCTCACAAAGGAGGAGTTCAACCGTGTATCAAATGCTACAACCGCACATCAAATCTGGCATACACTCGAGGTAACTCATGAAGGAGCAAACAAAGTGAAAGAATCTAAAATATCTGTTCTTGTTCACAGGTTTGAGATGTTCCGCATGAAGGAAAATGAAACTGTGTCCGAGATGATCACCAGATTTACTGATATTACAAACTCACTTATGGCACTTGGAAAGACATACACTCAAGTAGAGATGGTTAGAAAAGTTCTTCGTGCACTCACTCCTGAATGGAAAAAGAAGACCACTGCAATAGAAGAAGCAAATGATTTGTCACAACTTTCTCTTGAGAATCTTGTGGGAAATCTAATGGCGTACGAGGTTCAAATTGAAGAGCGAAAGAAGGATGCAGAATCACAACAGGCAAAGAAGAAATCATTGGCTTTTAAAGCCATGACAGACTCAGAAGATGAGGAAGAAGATGAAGAGGAGATAGCCATGTTCACTAGAAGATTCAAAAAATTTCTAAAGAAAGGTAAGTTCAATTCCAAATTTAGAGATTCTAATGATCCTCCTACTTGTTTCAGGTGCAATAAAACAGGTCACATGAAGAAGGATTGTCCCCTAGAAAATACAAAGAATAAGGAAAAAACATCCAACTTCAAGAAGGACAACTACACAAAGAATAAGTTTGCCAAGAACAAGAAGGCTTATCAAGCAACTTGGGATGACAGTGATTCTTCTTCAGAAGAAGAAACTGATGAAAACAATGAAGTTGCAAACATGTGCTTTATGGCTTCACAAGATCATGTAAGTAATGATTTTGATTCAGAATATTTACTTGATGCTTTTAATGAAATCTTTCAAGAGTTGAAAAAGGAAAAGATTAGAGTTAAGAATCTAGAGAAAGTTAATCAAACACTTTCTCAAGAAAATCTTAACCTTGATAAGGAAGTGAAATTTTTAAATTCTCGCATTGCAAGTTTAGATACTGATCTTGAATCTCTAAAAAAGAATTATGAAGAGATATCCAAGAACGTGTCTAAGTTTAACAAAGGCAAAGAGAATTTAAATGATGTCCTTCATAATCAAGTGAAATCTAGTCAAAAATATGGTCTTGGTTTTAAAAATTCTCCTATAAAAGAATCTTCTTCTAAAAACACTAGTAGAAATAAATCTGAATCTATTTCTAGTGTTACACATAAACTATATGAATTCTTTGAAAAACCTAAGGTAGTAAATTTTAGTGATAAAAGCAAGTCTGACGTTCGGTTAAGTCGAATGAGTCCATCCATCAGTCGTCTGTCCAGAGGAATTGAATCTTATTCAACAAGATCAAAACCTCATATAAGTCGACCTATCGTATCATCCAGTCGACTGACTTTTAGTAGAAGTCGACTGAAGGATACTGTAAAGTCGACTGGACAGAACAAATTTATATGGGTTCCAGTTAACTTAAATCAGAATGATAGAATTGCGTATATCAATTCATATTTATTAAATGTGTGTAATTCTATTAATTTTATTCCTGCTTATGGAGGAAAATCAAACTCATTATGGGTTTGGTTTCCCCCAAACTAATATGTTTTGGACCCAATGAAAAGGGTACCATATTTACATTGAATATTTTATAGGTACCAAAGAAAGATAGCTGGATACTTGACAGCGGGTGTTCAAAACATATGATCGGTCATGCCAATCTTCTATCCACCATACAAAGCATCGATGGAGGAACAGTTACCTTTGGTGATAACAACAAAGGAAAAGTCATAGGAATCGGCATGATTGGTAAAAATTCTAACCCCACTATAGAAAATGTGTTGTTAGTTAGTGGATTAAAACATAATTTGTTAAGTATTAGTCAATTGTGTGATAAAAGATATAAAATTGTATTTGAAAAAGATGCATGTTTGATTTATGACTTTACTATGCAAAATATCATTTTTCAAGGTTTTCGCAAAAACAATATTTATGAATTGTGTTTGAATACAATTGAGTTTTCAAATGACTTTTGTTTAATAGCTTCTAACAATGATTCTTGGCTTTGGCATAGAAGATTTGGCCATGTGAATATGAAGAATCTCTCAAAAATATCTAAGTATAACCTAGTTAAAGGACTGCCAAAACTATCCTTTAAAAAGGATAAGTTATGTGATGCATGTCAACTAGGAAAACAAATCAAATCCACTTTTAAAACAAAAGAAGTAATTTCTACTAGTAGGCCGCTCAAATTAATTCATATGGATTTATTTGGCCTTACTAGAGTTGCCTCTTTAAATAAAAGTAGATATGTATTTGTTTTAGTAGATGATTTTTCAAGATTCACTTGGACATTCTTTTTAAAACATAAGAATGATGCTTTTGATGAATTTGCAAATTTTTGTAAACGTATTCAAAACCAAAGATCTCTAACCATAGTCACTATTAGAAGTGATCATGGCGGAGAATTTGAGAATGAAACATTTACATAATATTGCAACAAGAATGGTATAACACATTCATTTGCATTTCCTAGAGCTTCACCACAAAATGGAGTGGTTGAAAGGAAAAATAGGACGTTGCAAGAATGCGCACGTACCGTGCTTGTTGAAAGCAATTTACCTAAGTATTTTTGGGCTGAAGCCGTTGCTACAGCTTGTTATGTTTTAAATAGGATTCTTATAAGACCTAAGCTAAAGAAGACTTGTTATGAGTTGTTTTTTAACAAAATTCCTAAAGTCTCTTATTTTAAGACATTTGGTTGTAAGTGTTTTATTCTGAACACTAAAGATAATTTAGATAAATTTGATCCTAGATCTAATGAGGGTATCTTTTTAGGATACTCAAATAGGAGTAAAGCATATAGAATTTTCAATAAGTCTACAATGACTATTGAAGAGTCAATGCATGTTACATTCGATGAATCTCTGCCTTCATCAAATTTAATTAAAGATGATGAAACTGACTCATCACCTTTAAATAATGTGATTAAATCTTTAGAACAAACTAGTCTTGCGGATAAGTCGACCGATAAGGACTCCCAGTCGACTGAAGTAAAGCAGTCGACTGAAGAACTTGTCAAGTCGACTGATCCTATTGTGATATCTTCAACTTTACCAAAATCTTTTGTTGAAGTTAAAGATCATCCTCATGACCTAATAATTGGTGACATCTCCCATGGTATTCAGACACGATCAAATATTAATATGATTTCTCATACAGCATTCTTGTCGGATTTTGAACCGAAAAATATACAAGAAGCTTGTGAGAATGAATTTTGGATGAATGCCATGCAAGATGAATTAAACCAATTTATAAGGAATGATGTATGGAATTTAGTTCCACGACCTCCTGATCACACTATTATTGGTACCAAATGGGTATTTAAAAATAAGTTAGATGAATCAGGACAAGTTGTAAGGAATAAAGCTAGACTAGTTGCTTAAGGGTATAATCAAGAAGAAGGTATAGATTTTGATGAAACATATGCTCCTGTTGCTAGACTAGAATCAATTCGAATTTTATTATCTTTTGCTTGTTTCATGAATTTTATACTTTATCAAATGGATGTTAAAAGTGCTTTCCTTAATGGGTTTATTAAAGAAAACGTTTATGTTAAACAACCACCAGGTTTTGAACATGAACAATTTTCAAATCATGTTTATAAATTGAAAAAGGCTTTGTACGGTCTTAAACAAGCACCACGTGCTTGGTATGATCGTCTAAAAACTTTTCTTTTAGAAACAGGATTTGAGATAGGTAAAGTAGATACTACCTTGTTTATTAAGAGAATTAAGAATGATATCTTAATCATACAAATATATGTTGATGATATAATCTTTGGTTCTGCTAATAACAATCTATGTCAAGAGTTTGCTAACACCATGAAAAACGAGTTTGAGATGAGTCACATGGGTGAACTCAATTTTTTCCTTGGACTTCAAATTAAACAGTCTTCAAATGGCATATTTATTAATCAAGGAAAATATGCAAAGGAATTACTCAAACGATTTAATATGGATAGTACAAGTAGTAAATCCACACCTATGGCTACTACTACTACCCTTGACAAAGATATATTAGGTAAGAGTGTTGATCAAAAACTCTATCGAGGTATGATTGGTTCACTCTTATATATTACCGTAAGTAGACCAGATATTATGTTCAGCGTATGTTTATGTGCTAGATATCAGTCTAGTCCTAAAGAGTCTCATTTAAAAGCTGTGAAACGAATTTTAAGATACATTAAAGGCACATCTGATTATGGTTTATTTTATCCACGCACCGATAATTTTCAACTTTTGTCATATAGCGATGCTGATTTTGCTGGTAGTAAAACTGATCGCAAAAGCACTAGTGGGACATGTCACTTTTTGGGACATTCACTAGTTTCTTGGTGCAGTAAAAAGCAAAATTCAGTGTCCTTATCTACTACAGAAGCTGAATATATCGCTGCAAGTTTGGCATGTGCACAAATCTTGTGGATGAAACAAACCTTATTAGATTAAGGTATTTCCTTTGAAAACCCTTCAATTATGTGTGATAATACCAGTGCAATTAATCTATCTAAAAATCCGGTTCAACACTCACGTACGAAACATATTGATATTCGACATCATTTTCTACATGATCATGTTTTAAAAGGAGATATATCTTTAGACTTTATCTCTACTGATAAACAAGTAGCAGATATCTTTACCAAACCCCTTAAAGAAGATACTTTTATTAACTTAAGAAGAGAACTAGGAATATGTAATTTTACTGATATTTGTTGAAAATTTCATCTGTTAAGTCGACTGTGTTTTTATTAAGTTGACTGTACTGTATGTTTTATATATACTTATTTTGTTCTCTAGACAGTCGACTGAACCTTCTTCAAGTCGACTGATCAGTAGATATAAAAATTAATTTTCTTCTCGGCTAAGTCGACTGCTATACACTATCAGTCGACTGTCGTGAGTTAAATTGTCCTCAGCGATGATTCATCACACAGTTTTTGAGATAAAAGTTTATCTTTTTTTCACCTGTGACCTCTCCATCAGCCGTTGATCTCTTTCCCCTTGAATCACAGCCATTTATCTTCAGTTAAAAACCCTTCTCCACAGCCTCCATCTTCACTTTTACCTTTACCCCCAAATCAGAAACCCTAAGGCAGGAGAAGAAGTTCTCTCAGAGAAGTCGACTACCGTGCTGCTGATTCTCGTCTGCTGTGTTGTTCTTTCTCTTCCCTCTTGGTAAAATCTTCCCTAAACTCCTTTCTAATGACACCTAAACGTTCTAAAAGATCTCATGATGGTAGTTCATCATCTCAGGATTATTCACAATACCTTTTAAGTCCTGATCTCTTAGAACGATGGTATCTTATGTGTAGCATTGTCATTTTTCCAGGAAGATTTGTCAATTTTAATGACTTAGATAGGTTTAACCTAGTTCCTCTTTTCCAAAATTGCAGTCTTTATGAGTATCTATCTTTAGTCAATCAACCCGATTACTATCCCCAACTTATCTATCTTTTCTACACAAATATGAGAGTTGTTCAAAAGAAAGATGGAGAAGTTGTAATCCGTTCCTCGGTCAAAAATACTAAGATGACACTCACACCCGAAAGAATAAATCTCATAATGGGTATTGATGGCGAGGGACTCGATCTTAGTGAAATTATCTTGGATGATTTCTCTGTTTTGTCCAAAATATTTTTACCCAATCATGGACCCCCAATGACTAGTAAAAATATCACACCTGTTGTAAAATTGGTTGCAAGAATACTTGCTTATAACATTCTTCCCAAAAGAGGAAGTTATGATCAGTATTCTATGGAACTGCAACAAGCTGTTTATGCCATTTTAGTCAGATTGTAATAAATTGGGGTCGTGTCATTTTTTCAAAACTTGAACAAAATCATACTCATTTCTTACCTTTTGGAGGTCTCCTTACCCGTGGTTTTTAGGCTTATGATATTGATCTCGAATCCGAGACCAATGTCGTTAAGCATTATGAATGCTTCGATCGTGCTAGTTTAGCCCGTATGAAGCTTCTTGACCCACCTCCTAGAACTTCCCCTCGGTCTCCTCCTCCCTCACAAGTACCTCTAGCATCTTCTGCTAGACCATCAACATCTTCTAGTTCATCTCGTCCTCATGCTAATTATGATGATCCAGCTACTCTTTATCAATGTGTCAACTATCTTATGGAATATTCCGTCACTATTGATTCTCGTCTTGACTCTCTTGACTCTAAAATCACCAACCTAACTAACCTCTTTACTTCTCAATTTCCCCCACCGTCTCAAGCTGTTGATGAAGACTCGGAAGACGATGATTGAGCCAGTTATTTCTCTTATTATGTATTTTTCCTTATTTCTGTTCTTATTTTCATATGTATTGATGACTTTGTTATTTATGTATAAGACAGTTATTTCTCTTATTATTACTGGTTATTTTTTGTTTTTGTTGATGACAAAGGGGGAGAAATACCTCTTATCTGTTTAATGTGTTCTGTTCTGTGTTTATGTTTTCACTGGTAAGTCGACTGCTAACATTATCAGTCGACTGATAAATTTTCTCTGTTAAGTCGACTGCTTCCATTATAAGTCGACTGATACAGTCTGTTTTATGATACATCTTTATGTATGCTTGTTGTGTTTTTAATAGGGGGAGCATATCATTTCTATGCTTGTATTATTTTCTGTTATTATCAGCTATTGTGTTGTCATCATCAAAAAGGGGGAGAATGTTGATTCTTGATTTTGATGATCACAACACACTGCACATGTATCTATGCTATACTTTATAATTGCAGGTGCTATACACAAAGGACTCACTACTATACAGCTGAACAAATGAACAAGCACAAAAGCTCCAGATAAAGACAATGGTTAAAGCTTCATTCAAGACTCAAGCCAAGACTCAAGCTTAAAAGTGTCAATTATTGTCATGTCTTGTAAACAATGTAATCTTACTTTTGTTGAGTCTTAGTATGATGTAAAGCCTTGTCACACACACATACACTTACTATTTTACAATGTGTGCTTTTCAAACATCAAAAAGGTCAAAACAGTTTGAAATGGTTTAACTGTTGAGTACCAGTCGACCGATGCCTCTATCAGTCGACTGTCAGTACAAAACTGTTTAAATTTATTCAAAATTTGACCAGTCGACTCATTATGGCAACCCAGTCGACTGTTCGAGTGCTTTTGACCGTTTTCTGTTTTTAAAATCGATTTTCAAATTCAAAAGCTACTTAGATCCGTTGGTTGACAGTTGGAATAACTGCCCCCCAACGTCCAGGAATTCTAACTCTATAAATAGAGTTCAGAATTCACTGATAAAGATCTAACATTATTCTAACATTCTGATCTAACATTTTCTGAGCACTATTTGAGAATTTCTAAGTGTTCACGAGACAAAAGCTTTCAAGTTCTAAGTTTTTTGGTTCTCTACATTCAGTCCAGTATAACGTCGGAATTCGTTCTGGACTGGATATAGAAGTCGACCTCTTTTTAGCCACGTTCTACATCACATAACACAAACAAGGCTATAGGTTGACTGTAAACTTTTTATTGTTTTTTTTTTGCTCTCGGTTGGAGAGTTAGACTCTAGGGTGTAGAGTCGGTCATTTCACTCTTGGTGGTAGAGTGGGGTGCTTTCTCTGGTTGAGAGAAAGGACTACGGGTTAGACAAGGTTGTTGTCTGAACGCCGTAGGGTATTCTTGTAAACTTGTTTTTCAAGAATAGTGGAAATCTCAAGTGGGTTGCTTGGGGACTAGATGTAGGTCGGAAGGACCGAACCAGGATACATCGTGTGTACTCTGTGGTTGTATCTCTTGAACTTGCATTTACATTTTTCTGTTTGTTTAAGTTCTGTGAAACTTGTCTGGACAGTCGACTCAGCACATTATCAGTCGACTGGTCAGTCTCGTATCTTTGAATATTACCTGTGTCTTCAGTCGTCTGTCTCAACTTTCAGTCGACTGCACAAAGTTGTTTGAATTTTCTTTTATTTGGTTATCTCAGTCGACTGGTTCACTCCTAAGTCGACTGCACCGAAGAAAAATTCTTTATTTCGCAATTTAATTTAATAAACACTATTCACCCCCCCCTCTAGTGTTTGTTGCCTTGCCTACAGGATCCAACATTTTGATCATATCCTGTAAAAAATATTTTAATCATCTTGGATTTTGTTGAACTGTAATATTTTTGGTGTTATTTTGGTTGTACTATGATTACAGTATTTGGGTTATATTTTGGTTGAACTATTATGATTTCATCTTGGTTTTGCTGGTTATACTTTGGTTCTGCACTGTGTTGAAGTTTGTCAGTTTATCAGCAAAGGTTATAGTATTGTGATAGCCATGTTTACTTTTACGTACAATTCTTGCGAAGATCGTGATCACTTTTCTTTTATTTTTGCATAACTTGTGATTAGGAAAATTTCTTTTCCTTTATGCACTTTTTCTTTTTTCTTTTCAAAGTCATTATTATAAAATATAGTAATATTAGAATCAGTGGTAGATACATTTGGCTATTCCTACTTGAGTTAATGTCAATATTTCGTTAATTAACAAAGCAAAGTAAGTACAGTCAAAGCAGATGAAGAAGAAAAAGCAAAGTCAATATTTCGTTAATTTTAGCTAGGGGTGGGCATCGGTCGGTATCCGACCTAATATGGACCATCCACCACCGATCCAAAGAAGATCGATTTTTTAATTTTCTCATCCGCAACCAATCCGAACTTTAATTGGATCAGTTTCCATCCAAGCCGATTAAGCTCGATTTGGATTGGTTGGATGGTCGGTTTGGCGTGCTACTTTTCACCTTCAACATCATTCATAATTTTGTTGAAATTTAAAAGATCAACTTCAATCAAACTTAAGAAACAACCTGCTATTTGTTATTCAGAAATGAATTTAAAATGAAGATTCATAAAACCACAAGTTGTTAATGAATTTTGCACTAATTGTTTGAGATGATGACGTTTAAATGAGTGAGATAAACTGCTTTTTCACTTGCATACTTCTGTAATCTTAGTTTATTTCATAAAAGAAACATCAATAACCATAGCTAATTGAATTTCAGGTGCAATAAAAAAAGATTTAGAAAATAATTTCTGCTTGACTTGATTAAAGTAACTATTAAATGTTACATCAACTTTATGATTCTATTAAGTTGGGTCAGACTGTAAATAAAGCATTTCTCAATAACATAACACATAAAATTATGGAGAATCAAAATATAGGTAGAACAACTGCTCGGTTTGTATCTCATGGAAAATGAGAAATGACTATTTGTATATTCAAGAAATTAAAGGAGAACTATATTTTTTATGGACTTATGTATAGAGGTATGGTCGGTTCAGTTTCATCGGTTATTTAAAAGCTTCATCCAACAACCGAACCGGTCCAATTGGTTATTGAAGATCACGAACCGGGCCAATCCAAACCCCCAATTGGTTCGGTTAAAAACCGGTTGGCTAGGGTTGGATTGGTTCGGATTGGTCAGTTCGGATAATAGTTGTCCACCCCTAATTTTAGCAACTATTAATATCTACTATTTTTTCTTTTTATTGTTTGGAGTCTCGTATATTTTTTTATATACAATAATGTCACAATCGAGCATGTCGAGCATATATGAAGGTAATGACATAGGGTAAGAGTAAATTGATGAAGATATGGATGACGAAGATATGGATGATGAAGAAATAGAAGAATTTTATGAAGCCATGTACATATCTGTGATGGCAATCAATGCATTAATGCATGTGCTAAATCAGTTTGTGATTATGATGCGTGGTGAACATATTGAACATCCATTAACCCGACGTCGAATTACTAGCATGGGATATGACTATATACATGAAGCATTGAACGATGATCCTACAATCTTCCGACAAGTATGTAGAATGCATCTAGATATATTCCGAAAATTATGCACAATTCTTAGAGAAAAAAACATTTGGAAGATACAAGATTTATTTGTGTTGAAGAAATGCTTGCATCGTTCCTACAAATCTTCGGCCAAAATACTCGATATTGTTTAATTTGTAATATATTTGGCCGATCACAATTTGCTGCAAGTGAAAATTTTCACAAGATATGTGGTGTTAGTGACTTAGTGTTCCTATGCAATGTTATTATGGTGTTAGTGACTTAGTGTTTCTATGCAATTTTGGATGCAAAAAATGAGCTTGCTTTGGTGAACATGGATTGTGCATGCAATGTTATTATGTTAAAGATTTAAATGTAGCAAGTAGGACTTTTTAAAATAGTTGAGATCATTTATTTCATTTTTATTGTTAGAGTTTGTCCGAGTTTCTTTTTGCCATGATACATTTTATGAAAAATGCGTGCGTTATCAATTAATTTATGAAAAATAGTTTGTCCTCCAAGCCTCAAAGTTTGTTTGTATTTAAATAATTCTCATTTTTTATTTTGTAAACTTGCAAAAAGCCTCATTTTAAAACTTGTTTAGGGCCCCCTGAAACTCAGATACGTCTCTGGGCAGATGATACAAAGTCATATATTTGAACTGAACTGGCTACTCCCAACAGCGAGGACATTTATACTAGATCCGCTGTTGGGAACGTCGAGTTTAGTTTAAAAAAATATATCTATGTAGTTTTTTGGTTGAAAATTCACTAAGTACAACAGAATGTTTCACTCTCTATGAAATTTCCTACATCCTCGGCATTCTCAAAAGCGAGTCTAGTATAAATGTTCTCGCCATTGGAAACGGCAAGACTTCTTTCAAACTTTTGAACTAAACCCGATGTTCCCAACAGCGAGTCTAGTATAAATGTCCTCGCCGTTGGGAACGGCGAGTCTTCATTGAAAATTATAAACTGAACTCGCTGTTGGGAACGGCGAGTTTTTCAAAAAATTAGCATTAGACTCGCCCTGTGCCAACAACGAGCATGAAACAACTATACTCGCTGTTGGGAACGGCGAGTTTAGTTGTTGAGTCCACGAGCACAAATACTTTAGCAACTTTCCTTTTTCTGCAAATATTTTCAGAAAGTGTCTTATATAAAAAAAATAATTCCATATATTTTTACCATTACAACTTCTATGCATACACCCGTGTTCTCAAACTAAGATGTAATAATGTAGAAGGCGTGTTTTATGTGTGCTGTTCACTTCGTTGTCCCAAAATCACACATGTCTTGAATGAGAAAAAATTTCTCCATGCATTGTTCATCAGTTAAGCAGCATAATTATAGATTGCATCTTTAGTATCAATCTAAGAAAAAGGGTAGATAAGTATTGTTCTAAGTGCTCAGAAAATATATAAATAGAATTACATATGAATTGTGGATTTGAAGGTTGATAGAAAATGAGATGGAAAGTTGATAAACATCAAATATAAGTCTTTCCATAAAATCATTGTTTGTTACAAAAAGTCACTACACCTAATAAGGAATAACTTATAGAAAGTAGCATATGACGCTGGGAGAATATGAACCCATATAAATGTCATTTGAGGCATGGTTTGCACCATCATTTGGCTGCTTCGCAACATCAAACCCCAAATATTCTTAAATAAATAAATAAATAAATAACCAACCGCCAATGGAAAGTATGGGTTTCTACTGCGTTCTCTTTGTTTTCCTTGTACTTCCACTAGATCAATAAGCTGCAACAATGAACAACCCTCGAAGAACACTGCAACAACAATAAAAAAAACTTTAGTTGCACATACGATATATGAAGTGGACCTTGATTTTGCAGAAAACATTATGTACAAATAGATGCTTCAAATAAACTATCTCTCCGACATTTTATTTTCATAGTAGAATAATGAGTTAAGCAATGGTAGTATAATTCATAGTAGTATAAAGAGTTCATCAATGGTAGTATAAAGATTGCGCTTAATGTTATGGGCACAAAAGCAATCTCATTATCAAATAAAGACGTTTTAGCGAGAATCCTTACTTTCATCATCAAACTTTGCACATAATATGGAAAGCTTGATCTCACAATTCTCTAAAAAAAAAATCATTATTAATATATGGATACAGAGTATATTGGCATTCCTGACTTGAACATAAGTTCTCTCAATACATCGGGTTAAATTTGAATAACTTTGTGGTATTTAACAACCGCAACCGCAACCGCAACCGCATAAATCTAAATTAGTCAATATTTCATCACCTTTTTAAAAAAAAAAATCTCAGTCAAATTTAACATTTCTAAAGTTTTAAGATAAGAAACAAAGTTCTATTTTAGGGTCTTCTAGTGTCCAATATCCAACCAACGGTGTTCATTACCTGAGAAACATTGAAACTAAAAGAGAAACAAAATCTGATGTAGTGAAAATAGTACGTGCAGACATTTGCCTAAACATGAAAAGGAACAGTATGTAATTGGAATTTATTAATTACTTGACTAAATCATAAGATGATCCAAGCCAATCATACTGAAATAAATCTCCTACTTTCACCAAAAAGACTATGTTGCTGTCCTAGTTATATAAAAAAATGCTCACACTAGAAGGTATAAAAAGCTAATACTTCGTTTTCATTCAGCATGTTGTTATTTGCTTAAAGAATTGAGGCATGCACATATATAGTGATTCAATCATCATTTTCAAGAAAGATGCCCGAAGATTAGGATTATGAATTTAAAAAGTCATCTTCTATTTACTCCAAGAACTGTAAGATTATGCTAAAGAAGTGTATCTTTACGTATCATTCCTCAACTTCTTGTATCAGTCCCCAAATTATTTTCTTTAGTTCAAGGGGGTTCACTGCAAGGTGTTAAGAATTTTGGAGTAAAGTCCTTTTACTACGGGTTGTGCACGTGGCAGAAAATCTCAGTGTAGGAGTATAAGTACCCACTCTAATGTTTGCTATTTTGGTTATGAATGATTTGGTATTGAAATCTTTGTTCATCTTCTCCTTTTTGTTCTTGCTTTTTACTTTGATTCATGGTTGCCATCGTGGGCGCCAATGACGGTTGTGACGATCCACCGCCGATGTGGGTTGGACGCACATGAATGGTTTAAGAGCTTCTACCACACAATCTTTCACCGAATTCCCCAATTTCATCCTCCCTTCCAACCTCCCACCTCCTCATCAAGTCACAGCGCGACCTTCCCCTCCTTCTTGTTCGACGAAGAACTTGCCTCATCCAATTCGATCACCGCCTTCGGTTTCATCTCGCCCGATCGAACCGGTTAGACTCGCTGGAGCACTGAGCTCCTGCTTCGGCCACCAAAAGCCTTCGTTTCTTTTCCACCACCGCTCCCTCTCTGTTCCCGTCCTTACCTTCACTCCCACCACTTCCTCCTCTTCCTCTCCCGTCGGCTCTTCCTCAAAATCCAATAACCCACCAAGTGTTCAACAAAATTCTCAAAAGGACCAGGCAGCGAATTCACCTCTACCACCACCTCGGTATCACTCTCCTTCACCCCTAACTCCTTTGCAGATCGTCAGCTCTATTTCATTCAACTCCAACAACCACCAAGCGTTCGACCAAATGCTTCTTCTTCTTCATCGCCTCAAACCTGTGATTTAATAGCGTATGAGCAACAAGCTGCAGATGAATCTCTACCCTATGCTCAAGTGGTGGGGATTGCATTTGTGCATAAATACTATCACACACCAATCGCCGGAGATGGTGTACAGATTCTACCAGGAGTACAGTCGACACGGCCTTATGAGCTCTAGGGCTGTAAATCGGACCGGATGGGACCTGACAGCCATATGTTCAAGCTCGGACCGAAATTCTACTCGGACGGGATTATGTCATGCTCGGTTCTGGTGGAACAAAATTTTTATAGTCCGGACTCAGTTCGATTAAGCATCAGACCGCAATAATACTTGGACGGACTTATATACGGTAGAGCTCAGTACAACATCAGACCTAATAATTTATTCAAGTTCGGTTCGTATAACAATTCGGACGGTCCACAATCGGGCCATTTCTCGAACCAAACTCGGACGAACGACGGACCGTCCTGTTCATTTTACACCCCTAATGAGCTCCGCCAGCACTATTCAAGCAATCAATGAGAAGCTAATTTTGATGGATTGTGTTGGAGTAGGAGCTGAAATAACGACTGTAGATGAGCAGTACGTCGCTGAATGGTGGGGTGATTGTGTTGGTGACATAGTATTTGACGGGAAACGATTCAGTGAAGGACTTTACACAGTCGTTCTTTTTGGCGTCGCATAATGAAGGGTTTTATGTGCTAAATGATGTATTTATGTATCTGGATGAGATTGATTATTTGGTGGCGAATGGGGTTTTGCCGAATGGGAATGGTGTATCACAGACAGCAGAAAAAGACTCCTCCTCATGAGCATGTAGCTGAGGAGCAAACACCAAGTCCAGTAGCGGATGAGGAAGTGTCGGGAAAGGATCTAGTGAAGGACTTTACACAGTCGTTCTTTTTGGCGTCGCACGATGAAGGGTTTTATGTGCTAAATGATGTATTTAGGTATCTGGATGAGGTTGATCATCTGGTGGCGAATGGATTTTTGTCGAATGGGAATGGTGTGGCATAGGCAGCAGAAGAAGACTCTCCTCCTCATGAGCATGTAGTTGAGGAGCAAACACCAAGTCCAGCAGTGGAGGAGGAAGAGAATAATGATGATGAAGATGAAGAGGTGATTTTACCTGCAACAAGGGGCAACATTCATCCTTCAGTTTTAACTTTTTGCCTCCATCTATGCATTTGGATCTTCTCGTTCAGATGAGGGAGAGATTAATGGCTGAAAACTGGCAAAAGTGTCAGAAAATTAAAAAGACTCCTACAAAATTTTCCAAACTACAAATACAATCGTATCTCAAAACTATTGCTTTCCGCCGAGAGATAGATGAGGTGCCGAAATGTGCTGCTGGAAGGGGAATAGGAGTTCAAAGTTCAAGGATAACATCTGAAGCCAATTGAGAATACATATTCTCTTCATCATTTACTAGCGAAAAAATTACTGGCGATGAACAGATGCTAACACCTATTACACATGACAAAGGTGGAGACTTTGTTTCCTCATCAGTGAAGAAAACAGTTTCACTAGATTCAGTGAAGTGCAGCTTGTTTAGTAGTCAAAATCAAACTCTGAAGTTTTCTGTGCATAACAGTAAAAGTGGTTTTGGAGATGATGTTGAAACATACTCTGATGAGAGTGGCCGAATGAGAGTTAGCAAAGTTAGGGAATTTGGTATACAGATGACTACAGATTTACAGAGGAATTTGGATTTAATGAAGGAATTTGAGCAAGATTCTAGTATGGGGGAAGTTCAGGTTGATATGCAATCTAAGTGTACCAAAGAGGCTATTGGGGTAAAGGGTAGAGTTAGAATTACATCCCCAATAATGTATCTATAAGTAATGCAGGAATTAACAGAAATATTACTAGACAGACTGATACTTCTATTGAGAAGACATGCAAACCAACTGTGGGGATTACTATGTTTGGTGTTTCAACTCCATGTGTAACTGCTGTGAAAGAAAGGCAGATGAATAAAGTGCATGAGACACTTGTGTTTCCTGCTACTGGAGTTGGCAGAAAAGCAATGGAGGAACATGTTAGAGGGGGCTTCATACACGGTATTTTGGATATTACAACAACAGATGTTCTTGATTATATAGTTGGAGGTGTATCTTCGGATGAAGATACAAGGGATGAACCAAGAGTTCTTAATATAAGCATGAGGACGGGAGTATTGGATGAAAAGGCTGCACCACCCCAGGCTATTGGCTTGTTTGCACTTCATACAAAGGCTTCTTATACACCCTATTTGGATGAGTCAGTGACGATTTTGGATAGACATTCGGGACACTTTCACGAAGATGCTCGGCTTCAGGCTATCATAGCCTTGAGAAATGTTTTGACTGCAGCACAAGTTCTTCCTTCAGGACATAGTGATGTCTTGGAGAAGCAGAAGGAATTTCTTGATACTTGATGTGTCTAATTTTTATATAAATATTTGTACTCATTTATCCATAAAATTGCTTGTATTCATCTATCATATTGATAATTTATCTTATTTCTCTAGATTTCGGTTAATTAATTATTTTTGAAGGAATAAATTTTTTTATGCAAAAGGTGAATATTTTCGGTAAAAAATAACAAAGAAAACAAAGAGAATGATTGATTAATTTTCACTGATTTGTTGAAATTTGAATTTTACAATTTGGCCTTGTAAAAAGAAAATTAGAGATTTTAATTTTCAATAGAGGGTGAAAATGAAATAAACAAATTTGAAAAGGTTTAATTAAGTTATTGTGATTATTACTTAGTTTAAATTAAACTAATTAATTTTATTTTTATTTTTAAATCATAAATTCTGATTTTATTTTGTGTGTGCAGCATGTGCTTCAAGAAAAGAAAGAGAAAAAAAAAGCAAGAAATAAAGAGCAAATCAAAAATAAGGAAACAAATAAATGAAGATGTGGGGTTTTCTGCCAAAAAATAAAGAGTAATGCTAGAGCCACTACCAATTTCACTACATTTCTCTTCACTACCTTAGGTGGCACACTCCAATAGGTAGGAGATGATAGAGTAGGTGGGAGAACTCTCCTATAGGAGTATGACACCTAAGGTAGTGAAGGAAATGGTAGTGAAATTGGTAGTGGCTAAAGCATTACTCAAAAATAAATCCTAATTTCCACGTCCGTGCTCCTATAAATACAACAACAAAAGAAATAGAGAGAGCAGACTTAAAAGAGAGACGGCTGATCTCTGAAAAAGAAAAAAAACAAAAAAAAAAAAAAACAAAGCAGCAAAGTGAGGAAGAGGGCGACTCTGAGTTGGACGCACGCAAAACGGAAAAAAAGTAAAAGAGAGAGAAGAAACAGAAGGCAGAGGTGTCAGCGACGCGGTGTTCAGATCGTCCACGTCAGCGGCTCGATTTTCGGAACGTCCACGTCAGGAGCACAGTTGAGGCGTCACATTAGCGCGACGCCTCGTTCGAGGAGAGAGAAAGACAAAATGTGGGGTATTAGTGGCAGCTCGCGGTTCGAGGCTCTTCGGTTTGGATTTTTTTTTACAAAATAGAGTTCTTTCTGTCCCTCTTTTCCTCTTTGTCTAATTTTATTATGCAATTAAATTCTCTGTTTGTTAGTTGCAAATCCATTATGAACTAATTTTATTTTTCTAGGGCTTTGATATAGCCTAGTTTTGATAACACAATTTTAATTCCATATTATTTTTATATTTTTTTTTATGGTTGTGTGTTTGATTTTTTTTTCTTAATGCTTACAATTGTTTGACCAACTTTTGTATGATTTATTGGATCATACCGAGAGGTAATTTGTGATTTAGAACTATAGAATTAAACACCATTGAATGAGAGAAATTAGAGATGATTTACCGCGATTTATGTGACTATAAAGAAATCCATAAAACTTAATGAGTCTTCAATTAATTAAATTTGCATAGAAATATGACAAACTGTTAGTTGGAGATATTTTTGATGTTGTTCAGGGAGAAAACATTGAATAATTAGGGGATTTTGGTGTACAACTTAGAAAAAAAATATTTTTATTCACATGGAATTATGAATTGTGTGAGATAAACTATGTGAAATCAAAAGCCCTAGAATTAGTTTTGCATTTAATAAACAACAAAATTTCAGATTCCGCTCATTTTAATTAATTTAGTTAGTTCTTTAGATTAATTTAATTTAGTTGCTTTCTCTATTGAATTTCGATTTTCCAAATAGTACTTAATCTCGTAAATTTTTGTAGTCAGTAAAATTATTTGTCCTTGTGGGTTCGACACTCCTTTCACTTATCTATACTACTTGTTGCGATTTTGTACACTTGCAAATATTCGAATCAATACTGTATTGAATATCTATATTAACACAATGACCGACGGTGAGGACAAGGAAGTCGTTGCTCAAGCTTGCATGACATTGTGAAAGAATGTGGTATCAGATATTGTGGTTTCATTGCCACACAACTTTATATTCCTCAACTTGCCAAGACAACTCTTACACTGTTGCGTGGGGATTCATCCTGTCACAATGAAGTTCTCATGGATGTTGTATCAGATCTTCTACCGGCTTTTACCAAGGCATATGCTGAATTAGTATCCTCAGTGTCAGCTACTTTGCAGATGTTCCAGCTGATGGTATGACTCTCATTAGTTCCATTACCGAGATTTTCATCTCTGCAAAGCACTTTCGTTTTGCATGGCAGCTCATTTTTTATCCAGAAGGAGGAATACAACACAAGGAAGAATATTGAGATTTATCGCATATTCACTCAGAGATATATGGAAGCTTATTTTTTTTAAGGGGATACGATTGATACAGTTATGCTAAAAACTGTATCTTTACGTATCAGTCAACAACTTCTCGTATCAGTCCCCCAATTATTTTCTTTAGTTCAAGGGGGTTTTCTACAAGGTGTTAGAAATTTTGTAATAAAATCCTCTTTTTACTACGGGTTGTGCATGTGACAGAGAATCTCAATGTAGAAGGAGTATAAGAACCCACTGTAATGTTTGCTATTTTGGTTATGAATAAATTGATTTTGAAATTTTTGTTAATCTTCTCCTTTTTGTTCTTGCTTTTTACTTTGATTCATGGATGCCATTGCCAGAGCCGATGATGGTTGCGCGATCCAGGCCTATGTGGGTTACCCAAATCATAGTTGTAATAAAGGTAGAAGCTTTTTGTTCAAATGTGCTATCATGATCTCGCCTTAAGCTAAACAAACTAAAATTAATTCCACCGAACAGAACGATGGCAAAAAATAGATAATCTGATGACAAAGTGAAAATTAATACCTGTAAAACCCGCTTAAAATTCAAATCTCATATCATCAATCGTATCTCGGCATCCTGTTAGGGTCACCGCCGGCAGGGTATCTCCGATCGTCGACTCCTCCGAGCAGTAGAGGTACACTTGCGAAGGTAGCTGCAGTGGGTTATGTGATAGCTGCGTCAGATTAGAGTATCAGAGTATTGGGTAGTAGCTGAATAGCTGTATCTGTATTTTACGTGCATAACGCACTTTTATTTGAATAATAAATTGAGCGGGTGTAACTGAATGGGTTAGATGGCGGGAAGGGGTTTTAGTGCGTGATGCACGTGCTTCAGATTTGTTCTGTAGCGAAACCGTTTTCCGCCTTTGCCTATATGAGCTGTAATGTTTTTGGTTATGGGTAATGAATAAAAATCTTCTATAATCTTCTATAATCTTCTCCTATCTTCTCCGTCTTCCTTCTCACCTTCCCGAGCCCTCGCCATGGCTCGCTTGAGAACCCACCACAACCCAAATCCTGACAACTTGGTATCAGAGCCAAGTTATAGCGAAGGCGATGGACGTGATGAAGGGAGTACAATGTTGGAAGGAGATGTGGCCAATCTCAAGAGTCAAATGGCAGAGATCCAACTGAGGAGCGGATATCTCACCGAAAGAGTAGAAGCAATAGCAGAAGGAATCAATGATCGATTCACAGCAATGGAAACAAAGATGAATGCTAGATTGGATGCAATGCAAGCGATGATGCAACAGAACCCACATCGACCTCCAAACCCACCACTACTTCCGACTCCTCCCCCATATCTGCCTTTACTTTCGACTCCCCCACTGCAGAACACTCACCGAGAGGTAATCTTTCCCCACTATCAAATTCCTAACCATCTCACAGGAGTGCAGGACAATGGAGGATTCTTTAGAACCCCCTTCAAGGTTGAGTTTCCAATCTTTCAAGAAGGGGATCCGACGGAATGGATCTGCGGAGTAGAACAATTCCTGGAGTTTTATGAGGTCCCAGAGATGCAGAAACTCAAATATATGCATCGCTCAATTTGAGGGGAAGAGCGGCACAATGGTTTCGCCGACATATCAAACCAAAAATGCAAGGGGTTACTTGGCCTCAGTTCTTGTAGAAGTTGCTTACTAGGTTCGGCCCTACGGAGTTTCAAGACTACACCGGAATGCTGTCCAAACTTCAACAAAAAGGAGATCTAGAGCCCTACATTCAGGAATTTGATCGACTCTCCAACTTCGTAGAGGATTGGACTGAAAAACATTATTTGAGTACCTTCATTAGTGGATTAAGGGACGAAATCAAGTGGGATGTTAAGTCGCAGAGGCCTAGGAATGTGAATTAAGCTGTGGGTCTCGCTAAGGGGTTCGAAGAGAAATTGGCATGTCTCAAGAAAAGTTATCGAGTGCCTTTTACACTCAAGCCAACTCTTATGGCACCTACTCCTGCTGCTACTACTAACTCCTCCACTCCAAAACCTCCCAACCAGAATTTTGTGCCTAGAAGATTAAGCTTGCAAGAGATGAGGGACAGGAGGGCGCGAGGGTTGTGTTTCAATTGTGAAGAGAAGTACGCCGGCCACATATGCAAGACTCAAAAATTCTATTACCTTGAATGCTTCGAGGAAGATGAAGCGGATGAAGTCCATATGAATGTAGTGACTGCAGAGGAACAATTACCAGTTGCATCTACTCTCACCCCAACATCCACACCTCCATCACCAAATTCCCCTCAAACTTATCATTGTTTTTCCACTCCCCACACCAGCCTACAGCAACCAGAAATCTCTCTACACACCTTGATAGGAACGCAAATATACCCACAAACCATGAGAGTTAAAGGCACCATCAACGGCAAAGAAGTGAACATTCTAATTGACACTAGATCTACCTATAATTACCTTGACCCCCAGACAGCTGTGAAAGCAAATCCGCAGGTGAACAAGGAGCTCAGATACAACGTCACGGTAGCTAATGGTCAGGTGATGCACAGTGAAGGAAAAGTGGAGAATGCCCTCTTCTCAGTCCAAGGAGTTCCATTGCAAGCAGAGTTGCTGCTGTTACCGTTAGGGCCATTGCAAATGGTTTTAGGAGCTCATTGGCTTCATACATTAGGACCAGTCACGATGGATTTTTGTGAGATGACCATGGACTTTAAGGTTGAAGGGAAGGTTAAGAGGCTGCAAGGTGTGGTGCCTCCTCAACTACAGATGATGGAAGCTTCAGAATTAGGGGGAATTAAGAATTGTATCTCCAGGCATACATGATACAAGTGCAAGACATAGCAGAAGAGAAGGGAAGCAAGGAAGCTACATACACACCTGATATCCACAACATCCTTTGGCAATTCCCAGAGGTGTTCTCTGAAGAAATGCAATTGCCCCCACACAGGAAGTGTAGACCATAAAATTCCTCTCCAAGATGGCTAGAAACCAGTATGCTTAAGGCCCTACAAATACCCTCATTCCTACAAAGCAGAGATTGAGAAACAAGTAAGCAAAATGCTCAATGCAGGTTTCATTTGACTAAGCAACAGCCCTTACTCCTCTCCCGTAATTTTGATCAAAAAGTCATATGGCAGTTGGAGGATGTGCGCCGACTATAGGGCTCTCAATAACCAAACCATCAAGGCAAAATTCCCTATTCCCATCATAGACGAGCTGTTGGATGAATTGAATGGGGCTCAGTACTTCTCCAAGATAGATTTGAGGTCGGGATATCACCAGATTAGGGTTAACAGTGAAGACATACCCAAAACTGCGTTTAGAACCCACCATAGGAACTTTGAATTTGTGGTAATGACCTTTGGGCTTACTAATGCACTCTCGACATTCCAAAATCTAATGAACAACATCTTCAGTGAGTATCTCAGACAATTTGTGTTAGTCTTCTTTGACGACATTTTAATCTATAGCTATTCATGGGAGGATCACTTACAACACTTGGTGAAGGTCCTAACTGTGCTAAGGGATAATCACCTGCTTGCAAAGTCTAGCAAATACAGTTTTGGGTGCACAAATGTAGGGTATTTGGGACAGACTATCAGTGCCAAGGGAATTGCGGTGGATGAAAATAAGATTAAGGCAGTAGAAGAATGGCCTGAGCTAAGAACTATCAAGGAATTGAGAGGTTTTCTTGGGCTTACAGGGTACTACCGTAGATTTGTGAAAGATTATGGAAGCATTGCGGCACCACTCACTCAGCTATTAAAGAAAAATGCATTCAAGTGGTCGATTGTAGCTACTCAAGCTTTTGAAAGGCTCAAGAAAGCACTGACTACTACACCAGTCTTGCAAGCTCCAGATTTTGCAAAACCATTTGTTGTAGAGTCAGATGCATCCAAAGAAGGCATAGGTGCAGTTCTTATGCAAGATCTCCACCCCATTGCATATATGAGTAAAGCTCTAAAGGGAAAGAATTTGTCACTCTCCACATATGAGAAGGAAGTTATGGCCATCCTGCAGGCAATCAAACAATGGCGACACTATCTCTTTGGGAATGAATTTGTGATTCGCACATATCAACAAAGCATTAAACATATTCTAGAACAGAAGATTAACACAGAAATTCAGGAGAAATGGTTGTGGAAGCTACTAGGATTCACGTTCACAGTTGAATATAAAAGGGGAGCTCTCAACTCTGCTGCCGATGGTCTCTCGAGAAGAACAGGACACTTGGAAACTTGCTTTGAGATTTCAGTGGTCCTACCTCAATGGATTGAAGATGTTAAGAGATTGGTGGTACAAGACCCTTATTATCAGCAACTGGAAGAAAGGCGAAGTAGGGGGAACTTAGATACTCAGCTCTACAAATTTGTGGGAGGGCTATGGTATTATAAAGGTAGGATCCTTATTAGTCCAAATGTAGAAGTGAAGAAGCTGATCTTCCATGATCTACATTGTAACACCCCTGCCCCGAGCTCGGACAATTTATACAATTTATAAGACAAATTAGATACTATGTAGTACAACTGCCCACCACAGGCTGCCTCTCAAAAGGTGGTTAACCGAATTGGTGACTCTTAATCCTTGGCATTTATTATTTATACTATATTTTATTCAATGAAACCATCGATATGGTACTAAATCCATACTCAAATCCCTTTTTTCATTAAATCCTTTACAAAGAAACCGGGCCCCACCATTCCTCTCCCCACGTCATCATGTGGGAGAATCATTCTCAACAAACCAGCACAGGTGTGCTGGTCTTCTTTAAACCGGTGAGCCCCCATATATTCAATACCGGATTCTAATAAATCCTTTCACTTCAAACCAATTAATTCTTATAAATACCTCCTATAGAGTATTACTATAGGACAAGTCTCAAATTCTTTTTATTCTATAGTTTTCAAATCATATATATATTTCAGAAATACGGGGTATTACATACACCCCCCCTTCAGAAATCAGCGTCCTCGCTGATGAGCACGGGGCATGCACAATCTAGTGCAGGATCTACTTTCTAGCCGACGTAGAGCATTTCTGTGAGCGTCACTTTCGTCTTTGGAATTCTGGAGACCAATCCCACTCTGCGGATCATTCTGTGGATCTCTGTCCATCGTCCCAGACTTCTGGAGATTGTCTGTCTCACTCTGCCGATCATCTTGGAGTCCATAACTCACTGCTCTCCTACACTCGGTGTCGAAAGTCGGCTCTGATACCACTTTGTAACACCTCGAATCCCAAATCACTGAATTCGAGATGTTCTACAGGATCTTTTCACTTTCTTTGAGTACAACTTTACAAGGAAATTCAAACTTTTCTTTTTACATCAGAGTTTACATCATATGTTACATTTACATTTGCACAGCGGAAGCAAAATATACAACATTTACATAAATGTACAACAACATGATAAAATCTTTATGCATCCATTCCTCTTTACATGTAATTTATCCTGCATACAAAACTGTGGGTACGTCAGTTTATTCAACCGACGATAATTATACATGGCCATCCTCTCTATGCCAGAAACAGTATAACGAATCTCATTTCTTAACAAATCACAAACTTGTTCAATATAAGCATGTAAGTCAAAGGGAAACTCTTAAAGATGTCGTGTCGTGATTGTGCACTTAATCCTTAATGCAATTACTTAATTTTACATGACACTAGTGCGCACTTGTTCGGATTCTATGCATCCCATACTACATAGGTCCGAGGGCAAGCCTCTTAATCGTTCTTCATTTTTATAGGGTTCAATCCCTCGCCATGACTTACTCTACTACTGTAATTACGGTAAGTATCTTAGATATTTTCCGACCTACGGACTCATGTCTAGGCACTCTGGAGGGAATCTCATTGCTGACATGACTCATCATGCAGACATTTTGTGGTAATTCAGCTCTCACCGTAGACATGACACCACCCGTAGTCTTCAAACATCCCACGAGCGTCGCCACTGGGACGGTACTCTGGAGTAGTATCCTCACCCAGACTCATCATGGGAATTCCTGGGATACACTCTCGCCATTACCCAATAGCCCTCATACTCAATGTTTGTCTCTTACTTTCATCACATCTTCACTATGTACTAGTCCTTATTTTAATAGAATCATGAATAAAATCAAAGCTCTAGAGTTAGCCTCTCCCTAAACCGGACTTATCATTTCATTTACACATGACCGACCCTGGTCTTCCTTTCAATTTCATTTCAATTCCATTGCCGGGGGAGACTTAGCTACTCTTTCGTTTCAATTTCAAATTCACAATTTCCAGTTTGAGCAAGTTTAACTCATGAATTCATTTTCATTGCCTCGGCACAACATGTTCTTAATTTTCATATTCATGTAATTCTTCATTCAAGCATGACTTATTTCATGTAAGTTTCTCAATTCAGAAATACGATTCCTTTCAAATACATTCATGCAGTAGAAAAATAGAGTTTAACAACATCAATCACAGCCTTTTCTTTAACAGTAATCAAAATGAAACTTCTGTCATATCAAAATCCACTCTGTACAGTCGACTTGGAAAAGGACCAGTCGACTTGTACAGTCAAATCAAATTCTTCATAAAAAAAACTCGGGAGAGTCGACTGCTGCACTTGGCCAGTCGGCTGTCCCGCAACTTTCCATGTTCACAGTGTTATCCTCTTGACAGTCGACTGTTATCTCATCAGTCGTCTGTCCTGGGGTTTTTAGCGGTTCATTTCTACGTTCAGCTCAGTCGACTTGCTACGCGCATTCAGTCGACTGGACAGATCCATACTTCAAATTAAGGGATTATCTACAGTTCTTACATGCACTTGCATCATGATATCAGTTCACAATATATATATATTCATGTTTCATAAACACAGCGTCTCTTATTGTTCAGTAACATCGCAAACATGAAATTTCAAGTTGCTAAATGTTATCTCTTCTTCGAGGGAATATTTTTAAACATGCATTCACACTTATTCATAACTTCCTTACGAAGATGACGATATAATTCTCAAATCATTACACTAGATCAACATGATGGGGTATCTCATTACATGGAATTTCCAAATAATCATAATTAAATTGAAGCACCAGTCGGCTGAACACAGTGTCAGTCGACTGCTCCGACAGTTCTTAATTTTGTTAATCATCGCCAGTTCTTTTCATCCATTTACCTTCCCTCCATCATATGTGTCAAAGGGAAATACAAACTTAGTAATCACACCGTTAGGTCTATTTGCATACATGTTTATCACCACATCATAAAAAAGAATAATTGTCTCGTACCAGTCGACTTATCTACATGACAGTCGACTGTACCGACCCAATTCATCTTTGTTTTCCGTGCCATTTCTACACTATTAGTCCTCCATAATTATCAACATAAACATACTCAAGCATTTCTATTACGTACTATCTTACTCCTCAAGAGCACAGTAATAAACATTATATTTACGGTATGTTTCCTACATTAGAAGTCCTGAGAAACACCCACCTTATTTGACGAAGTAATCGAATCCAGCAAAGTCCTCAATGCGGTGTAGCACTTCTTGCTCCTTGCTCCTTGTTCCACACCGAATCCTTCAGATGTACTCCTCGGCCTTCACAGAAAAGCTCCCACACACAACTCTCACAAATACCTCTCTTATAATATTAATCTAGTGTAAAAGAAATAGAGAATAAGAGGGGGTATTTATACTAGAATATAGGTGGAATGGAGGGTTAGGATGCATTAGGGAGTTGGAGGATCAAGGGCTAAGATTGATAAGGGGGGTTATGGAACTACCCACACCTTAACCACCCACAACTCACTCCCACTACTCTACCCCATCCGGCCAAGCTTGTGTGCTTGTGCACGTGTACATAGAATGCACGTGCACACACAAAACACCCTACAAAATTTGTACATTAAATAATAAATAAAAAGGATGTAACACATTGCAAGTTGTAGAATAAAAGAGGTTAAATTCATGGGCTTAAAATCAGTTGGGCCAAAAATAAATATTTTGTAGAAGTAAATATGTAAATTAATATTTGGGCTTTAGGATAAAGTAATTTATAAAACAATGCTCTGGTTCATCATGAAAGTAAATAATGGCCAACAAGGTTACACGTGCACACCATATAATAGAAAAATGAATAAATAATCTTCATATATATTAGGAAAATCAGGGTATTACATCACTCCCTCCTTAGAATAGTTCCGTCCCCGGAACTACAGCCAAGAGCGAGAAAACAGAAAACACAACAACAAAACAAAGATACCAAGATACAATCAAGCAAAAAGCTCAGGGTAGTCCTTCAACATCCTCTCCTCAGATTCCCAAGTAGCCTCTTCAACCAAGTTGTTTCTCCAGACTACTTTGACCATCGGTATCGTCTTATTCCTCAAGACTTTCTCCCTACGGTCAACAATCTCGACAGGAGTCTCGATGTAATTCAGGTCTAACTGCAAACCTTCCGGCACTTCTGGAAAATGATGACTCGGATCTGGAATATAACCTCGCAGCATAGACACATGGAAGACATTGTGCACCTGAGACAACTCTCCCGGTAATTCAAGCCGGTAAGCAGTTTTCCCGATCCTTTTCAATATCTTATATGGGCCTATAAACCTCGGGGCTAACTTCCCGCCTTTGCCAAATCGAACCACACCTTTGCTGGGCGATACCTTTAGAAAGAGGAAGTCACCAACCTCAAACTCAAGGTCCCTTCTCCGGTTGTCTGCATAGCTTTTCTGCCTGCTCTGAGCTTCCACCAATCTTTTCCTGATCAGAACAATCTTCTCAGAAGTCAGCTGTACAAGCTCAGGACCAAACAACTGCTGCTCCCCAACTTCATACCAACAAACAGGAGTCCTGCACTTCCTGCCATACAAAGCTTCATACGGCGCCATCCCAATGCTAGCCTGAAAACTGTTGTTGTAGGCAAACTCTACCAAAGGTAAATGCCTTTCCCAACTGCCTCCGAAGTCTAGTATACAACACCGAAGCATATCCTCAAGAATACGATTGACTCTCTCGGTCTGCCCATCGGTCTGTGGATGAAAAGCAGTGCTGAAATCTGTCTTGGTACCCAAAGCTGCCTGAAGACTCCTTCAGAAATGCGAAGTAAACCGCGCATCTCGATCGGACACAATAGTTGAGGGAATACCATGAAGTCTGACAATCTCGCCAACATACATCTCAGCCAACTTGTCCATCGAAGCAGTGAGTTTCATCGCCAAAAAGTGAGCGGACTTGGTCAGTCGGTCGACTATAACCCAAATCGCATCATTGCCTTTAGGACTCTTAGGCAATCTCGTGATGAAATCCATACTGATGTTATCCCACTTCCATTCCGGAATAGGTAACGGCTGTAATAGACCTCCGGGTCTCTGACTTTCGGCTTTGACTTGCTGACAAACCTCACACTTCGCAACAAATTCAGCCACATCCCGCTTCAAACCTGACCACCAGAAATGCTGTTTGATGTCCTTGTACATCTTAGTACTCCTAGGATGTACCGACAAAAGAGTAGCGTGCGCCTCCTGAAGAATACTCTCCTTCAGGTCCGCCTGATTTGGAACACACAACCTATCTCCGAACCACAGCACTCCATTCCTGGTTTGAAATCCGAGCAACCTGCCAGCACCAACCTGCTCCTTCATCTCCAAAATATCAGCATCAACCTCCTGACTTGCAATGATCTTTGCATTCAAAGTAGGCTGAAGCCTCAACTGAGCCAAAGATGCTCCCAATCCTTGCAAGACAACCTCAATACCTGCTCGATCCAACTCCTCAATCAAATGCTTCTGAGTTGTAATCAGACTGGCCAAACTGCTCTTGCGACTAAGTGCATCAGCAACAACATTAGCCTTTCCAGGATGATACTTGATCTCAGGTCGCATATCCTCGAGCACTTCCAACCATCTCCGCTGCCTCAGATTGAGATCCCTCTGCTGATATATATACTTCAAGCTCTTGTGATCCGTGTACATATTCAACTTCTCACCGTACACATAGTGCCTCCATTGCTTCAAAGCAAAGATAATCGCCGCCAACTCCAGATCGTGAGTCGGATAATTCTTCTCATGTGGTCGTAGTTGCCTAGACCCATAAGCGATTACTCTACCTTCTTGCATTAAGATACAACCAAGCCCACGATGTGAAGCATCGCTATAAACATCATACTCAACACCTGCTCTAGGCAAAGCCAAAATAGGTGCAGTAGTCAGCCTATCTTTCAACTCCTGAAAGCTCGCCTCACATTGCTCAGTCCACTTGAAGCTCACATTCTTCTTGGTCAGTCCAGTAAGCGGTACAGCTATCTGAGCATAACCTTGAATGAATCTCCTGTAGTATCCAGTCATCCCAAAGAAACTTCTGACTTCCTTCACTGTAGTAGGCCTAGCCCAATCTCTCACTGCCTTTATCTTCTGAGGGTCAGTTGCCACTCCCTCCTTAGAAAGGATGTGACCTAGGAATGCCACTTCAGATTTCTAGAAATCACACTTGGATAACTTGGCATACAACCTCTGCTCTTCCAACTTCTGCAACACTGCTGCCAGATGCTCGGTGTGCTCCGCCTCTGACTTGGAGTACACGAGAATATCGTCGATAAACACCACGACGAAAGAATCAATAAACGGCCTCAGAACTCTGTTCATCAAGTCCATGAAGATTGCGGGTGCATTCGTCACTCCGAATGGCATAACTAAGAATTCGTAATGCCCATGCCGAGTTCTAAATGCAGTTTTCACTACAAAAGAAAGTAGCTTTTCCGGCGCTTTTTGACGTCTTTACCGGCATTTTTTTACGCCGGTGAAACTTTCACCGGCGTTTATAATAGCGCCGGTCCAAATGCCGCAGAAGCGGGCGTCGCGGAAACGAAGGGGTCTACGCCGGCGGTTTTGGTGGACGCCGGTAAATGTTAGAACTACACCGGCGGTCATAAAACGCCGGTGTATGTCGGTCTCTGAGTGCCGTTCTTGTGCACCTATATACATTCACCGGCGGTCGTAAACCGCCGGTATTTATTCATACACCGGCGTGTATGAAAACGTCGGTGTAGAACGAAAGTATACCGGCGGTCAAGGAGCGCCGGTGTATGTGCGTTTATGAGTGCCTGGTTTCCCTATTTACGAACACCGGCGCGACCAAAAAACGCCGGTGTAGGTATATACGTCGGCGTTTATAAAACGCCAGTGTACGTCTGTGCCGTTACAGCTGATAACATTCACCGGCGTGCGTTGAAACGCTGGTGTATCACACACTCCAACAATTAGATTATATAGACCGCCATTTTTTAAAATGCCGTTCTGGCTATGCCCGTTTATTTTCGATACTCCGCTTTTCCGTTCGATTTCAATTCACAGTTTCATTTACAAAACCTGTAAACTAATTCTCACAACCGATTCAATCAATTTCGTTGCATATTACTGCGCAAACCACAACCAAACACAAGAATAATTAAAGATAATCAAGTTTCACATGTGTCATATCAACGTCCAAATTCATTGATTAATTAACAGTGTCATAATTAACAAATTAATATAGGGACTAACATCCCAAATATCCAAACAAACCAGTCTGACAAATATCCAAAATATCCCAAATTAAAAGTCTGACATAACTCTCATAAAAAAAACCAGTCTGACATAACAACAGCAAGGAGGAGGACATAAGAACAACAACCATACAGCAAGGAGGACATAAGAACAGCAAGGAGGACCGCAGATTCATACCCCTCGAGTAGCTTCAGCTCTGATCATCAGAATTTCCTTCATATGGACGACCGCTCTGTGAAAAAAAAACAATAGTTTAATTGAACAGTAGACCACAATACAGAATATACATATTTTTTGAACTTGCAAAAAGAACTACCTGTATCTTAAATTATAAGATCAAAGAGCCAACTGCAAATGGAATTGTTAATGATATATACAGAGGTAAAATAATCACATTGCAATGCTAAAAATCTAGTACTTAATTTTATTTTTAAATATATCTAAAATAACAAAACAAATGAAAATTCAGTATCTAACTTGAAACCTTTATATTCTCCTCTGATTGGGAATATCCACTATCTAAAACAGTAAAACAAATGAAAATTCAGTATCTAAGCATGTCCTTCATGGATTGTTCAGACAATCCATGAAACTGTCATCGTGGACGGAAACCAAATATAAGAAAAATAAGAAAAATAAGACATGGCTCATATCAAGTGTATTTTTAGGGAACTGTCATCGTGGAAGGAAACCAAATATATATAGAAGCCAGAAATGGAAACAGAAAGAAGAAAGGTAGAGACTTTGGATACACCAGGCTAACATCGCGGCATTTTCCTCATCTCTCTCTCATCCCTTGTTTCCCTTCAGTACACGAACACAAAGAGACATCAGCAACAACAGCAAGAGCGACAAGAACAACAATAATAATAAATTATTATGAACAAGATGTCTCTATATGGGTTTCCAGATCTCCACTCGAGCCCACTCTTTCTAATCACAGCCCAATTAAGAACATAGACAACATCCACTAAACAATCCAATCATAGCCCAGTCAAAATTTGCCATCCTGGATCTTAATGAAATAAGCTTCATTAACAGTGAAAGAAAATGAGGATGCTAGCAGCATACTTAGTTTGGAAGTGAACCCATTTTTTATTAAAAAATCATGCCAAGGATGGCAATCAGCTTCATTAACAGTATCTGAAAATGAAAATTTCCATTGTCTGAGCTTATATGTTGCTCTACTAATTCACTGTGCCCAACTAAATCTAAAACCCAATTGTTGTGCGTATCCGGAGGATTTTGGCATACGTACCTATAGCATCCTCAGTTCACAGTGAACCCGTTTTGGTCAAAAAAACATGCCAAGATCACAATCAGATGCATGAAAATAAGCTTCACTAACAACAAAAGAAGAAACTGGGGATGCTATGCAACATACTTAGTTTGGAAGTGAACCCATTTTGTGTTAAAAAAACCATGCCAAAGATTGCAATCAGGTTACATTAACAGTATCTGAAAATGAAAAATTTCCCATTATCTGAGCTTATATGTTGCTCTACTACTTTTTTAGCCCAATTAAATCTAAAATCCAACTGATGTGCATATCCGGCCAGAGGATTTTGGCATACGTACCTATATACCATCCTCAGTTCACAGTGAACCCATTTTTGGTATAAAAACAAACATGCCAAGTTGACAATCAGGTGCATGAAATCAGCTTCACTAACAGTTAAGTGAAAATGGGACCAAAAAATAGCTTAAGAAGACCATCAGGTTTGTGAAATAAGCTTCACTAACAGTCAAAGAAACTGGGGATGCTATGCAGCATACTTAGTTTTGAAGTGAATCCATTTTGTGTTAAAAAAACCATGCCAAAGATTGCAATCAGGTTACATTAACAGTATCTGAAAATGAAAAATTTTCCATTAGCTGAGCTTATATGTTGATCTACTACTTTTTTAGCCCAACTAAATCTAAAATCCAACTGATGTGCATATCCGGCCGGAGGATTTTGGCATACGTACCTATATACCATCCTCAGTTCACAGTGAACCCATTTTTGGTAAAAAACAAACATGCCAAGTTGACAATCAGGTGCATGAAATCAGCTTCACTAACAGTTAAGTGAAAATGGGACCAAAAAATAGCTTAAGAAGACCATCAGGTTTGTGAAATAAGCTTCACTAACAGTGAAAGAAACTGGGGATGCTATGCAGCATACTTAGTTTGGAAGTGAACCCATTTTGTGTTAAAAAAACCATGCCAAAGATTGCAATCAGGTTACATTAACAGTATCTGAAAATGAAAAATTTCCCATTATCTGAGCTTATATGTTGCTCTAGTACTTTTTTAGCCCAACTAAATCTAAAATCCAACTGATGTGCATATCCGGCCGGAGGATTTTGGCATACGTACCTATATACCATCCTTAGTTCACAGTGAACCCATTTTCGGTATAAAAACAAACATGCCAAGTTGACAATCAGATGCATGATATCAGCTTCACTAACAGTTAAGTGAAAATGGGACCAAAAAATAGCTTAAGAAGACCATCAGGTTTGTGAAATAAGCTTCACTAACAGTGAAAGAAACTGGGGATGCTATGCAGCATACTTAGTTTGGAAGTGAACCCATTTTGTGTTAAAAAAACCATGCCAAAGATTGCAATCAGGTTACATTAACAGTATCTGAAAATGAAAAATTTCCCATTATCTGAGCGTATATGTTGCTCTAGTACTTTTTTAGCCCAACTAAATCTAAAATCCAACTGATGTGCATATCCGGCCGGAGGATTTTGGCATACGTACCTATATACCATCCTCAGTTCACAGTGAACCCATTTTTGGTATAAAAACAAACATGCCAAGTTGACAATCAGGTGCATGAAATCAGCTTCACTAACAGTTAAGTGAAAATGGGACCAAAAAATAGCTTAAGAAGACCATCAGGTTTGTGAAATAAGCTTCACTAACAGTCAAAGAAACTGGGGATGCTATGCAGCATACTTAGTTTGGAAGTGAACCCATTTTGTGTTAAAAAAACCATGCCAAAGATTGCAATCAGGTTACATTAACAGTATCTGAAAATGAAAATTTTTCCATTAGCTGAGCTTATATGTTGATCTACTACTTTTTTAGCCCAACTAAATCTAAAATCCAACTGATGTGCATATCCGGCCGGAGGATTTTGGCATACGTACCTATATACCATCCTCAATTCACAGTGAACCCATTTTTGGTATAAAAACAAACATGCCAAGAAGACAATCAGGTGCATGAAATCAGCTTCACTAACAGTTAAGTGAAAATGGGACCAAAAAATAGCTTAAGAAGACCATCAGGTTTGTGAAATAAGCTTCACTAACAGTGAAAGAAACTGGGGATGCTATGCAGCATACTTAGTTTGGAAGTGAACCCATTTTGTGTTAAAAAAACCATGCCAAAGATTGCAATCAGGTTACATTAACAGTATCTGAAAATGAAAAATTTTCCATTATCTGAGCTTATATGTTGCTCTACTACTTTTTTAGCCCAACTATATCGCAAAACCCAATTGTTGTGCATATCCGGCCGGAGGATTTTGGCATACGTACCTATATACCATCCTCAATTCACAGTGAACCCATTTTTGGTCAAAAAAAATGCCAAGATGATAATCAGATGCATGAAATTTTGCTTCACTAACAATAAAACAAAATGGGTTCACTTCAACAACAGCAACAACAGCAAGAGGGAACCAAATATAGAACAATTGGGTTTTGAATGGAGATTGTAGTCATAGATCAATTCTTCATGGAAGAAAAATACGAATAGGGCTCATAGCAAGTGTAGTTTTAACTGGAATTGTCATCGTGGAAGGAAACCAAATATAGAAGCCAGAAAGAGGAATGGTAGAGAATGAGGATACACCAGGCTAACATAGCGGCATTTTCCTCATCTCTCTATCATCCCTTCTTTCCCTTCAGCACACGAACACATAGAGACATCAGCAACAACAGCAAGAGCGACAAGAACAACAATAATAATAAATTATTATGAACAAGATGTCTCTATATGGGTTTCCAGATCTCCACTCCAACTCGTTTCTTTCTAATCACAGCCCAATTAAGAACAATTGTTCACAGTCACTGTTAAAGAAACATATATGCTCAGATTATGGAAATTTTCATTTTCAGATACTGTTAAAGAAGCTGATTTCATGCATCTGATTGCTATCTTTGGCATGATTTTTTAGCCAAAATGGGTTCACTTCCAAACTACGTATGCTGCATAGCATCCCCAGTTTCTTTCACTGTTAGTGAAGCTTATTTCACAAACCTGATGGTCTTCTTAAGCTATTTTATGCTGCGTATGCTGCTAGCATACCAAAATCCTCCAAATAGAGTACAACAACACGGCTGAACAATCCTTGTTTGCAGGTCATACAATGTCATCTATACCATGTTATGTGCCAAAGTGGGGTTCGGCATACGATGCAAGGCCGACAAGTATTAGTTGTTTGTGAGTATGCAATAGGAAGCAGCTATGAACATGGGCTCATATCAAGTGTAGTATTACGGACTGTCATCGTGGAAGGAAACCAATTTAATATAGAAGCCATATATGGAGCCAGAAAGAGGGATGGTAGAGAATGAGGATACACCAGGCTAACATAGCGGCATTTTCCTCATCTCTCTCTCATCCCTTCATTCTCTTAAACACACACACACAAAGAGACATCAGCAACAACAGCAAGAGGGGGTTGGTCCAACAATAAGTGTAGATTATAATAAACGAGATGTCTCTATTTGGGTTTCCAGATTTCCACTCCAGCCCTTTCTTTCTAATCACAGCCCACTTAAGAAACATAGACGAAATGCTTATAGACGACAGCCACAATGCAGACTCACAAACACTAGTACGTGTCTTTCATGCATTCAAGACCATAATCTCTTTAAAAATACCAATTTTAAGACTTACCGATGTTTTTTGACAGTGGGCGGCGTGCTACCCTCACTCTCATATGTTTGACTGCCACTATTATTTAGTAGCTGCTCATCCCCATGGCTCTCGTTGCCATCATTTATATTTACCCTCTTTCCACGCCTCGGCATGTTGTACCTGTCAAGGATTCGATAACTTCCTTAGATATGCAAATTTAATTAATAACATGTTTATAATAACTATCATAAAATTTGTACTTTAGTAGGATTAACAAACCAACATAATTGTAAAAAAATTAAAAAAATGAGATTTGTAACAAATTAAATTACAACGATAGTTTGGTTCAAATGACACTAAGCATAGTTTAATGTAAATAATACCAAGCAGTAGAAAATAGAAAGATAATTAAACCAGTGTATTAAATTCACAATGAACATATTCGAAATTACAGACATAATATTACAACAAGATTTAAGACATAAAATTACAGACATATAATAAACCCAATTGAAAATCATGTAAACTACAATACGACATCTTCCAGTACATCGCCCTCTTCTCCATCCTTGCGGAGCCAAGTCCCGCAAATTCCAACATCGGTTGTGTTTACATCAAACACAGGAAACTCAGAAGCAATGTAACTGTTCATGTCTTCACCGTCTTCATCGTCTGAAGTATCGCCCAGTTGGAATACATCTCTTGGTTGCATAGGGATAGCCACATACGATTTTGGCAGGGTTGGATCTTCAATGTAGAACACTTGTTGCACTTGGGATGGAAACACAAATGGCTCATGGCTAATGTGTGTACCGATGTGAATCAATTTTGAGAAGTTTACAACTGTGAAGCCAAGCTTGTCCTTGTTGTTAGCAAAATTCCTATCAAACTCAGCCCAATCCCCACGAAATAAGACAACACGGAAATGGCCAAAATAATTCAACTCAATGATATCCGTGAGCACTCCATAGTAGTCGAGATCTCCATCTACAGACCTCGTGTCCGATTTGGAAGCATAACTTCTAGTCTTAGACGTCACTACCATTCCACTATTTTGAGACTTCAAATTACATTCACGATCCTTAGTACGAAATCTAAAACCATTGAATATGTATCCTCCGTATCTTTTGACCATCTAATAGGGACCTTTGGCAAGTACTTGTATTTCAGATGACGCACCTTCAGGACCCAAAGAATGTACCTATTAATTTTGCGCAAATCGTATCAGCACCAACTAAAATGTAGATATAATAAAGATTAACTTGCATAACTGTAATTCACCTACATGAGATTCAAACCACTTATAAAATTTTTCATTCATCAGCTTGTTTTGTTCACGTGGTGGTAGTCTTCTTGGTCTAGCCCTTCGTTTGATGTCCCTGACAAATTCGCTAAAAAACAAGCAATTGAAATTAGGAATAACAAAAGTATCAAAAATATCGAACTCCGCGGTTTTCACTGTATTCGATTTAAATTCAAAAGCAACTTACTTTCGAAATGGTTCCACTGATGCATGATGGTCTAGCACATATCGATGTGTTTGTTCCCACGCTAAGCTATCGAGCTCAAATGCATCAACTTTACCAACAGTAGTGCCAGCGGTATCAAAAAGATATTGAGCACCATCAAGGTTGGAAATGTCTGGATTTCTACGTGGTCTACTGGAAGATGTCTCCACACCAGGCAAATACCTGGAAAAAAAATGTGAGCACTCCTCTGATAGATATCCCTGGGCTATTGACCCTTCAGGATATGCTCTATTTTTCACATAACCCTTTAGCCGGTATAGGTACCTGAACATGTACAATTAATAAACTAGAGCGGATTAGGGGATTAAAAGAAATGAGCTTTTGAAAATTCAATTTCGTAAGATGAATGAATTATTTTACCTCTCAATGGGGTACATCCACCGATAGTGAACAGGACCGCCCATTCTGGCTTCACCAGCAAGGTGGATTATCAAGTGAATCATAATAGTGAAGAACGATAGAGGAAATATCATCTCCATTTTACTAAGTGTCAATGCCGCCTGCTGCTCCAATTGGTCCAGATCTTCAACACGAAGCATTCTTAAGCAAATACCTTTATATATGCTACAAAGATCTTTCAGGACAGTAGTGACTTGCTCACACATTGAAGACCTTAGGGCCACAGGAAGGAGATCCTGCATTAGGATGTGGTAGTCGTGTGACTTTAGACCCTGAAGCCTCTTCTCTTTAAAGTTGACACATCTTGCCATGTTAGAAGAATAGCCATTGGGGACTTTAAGTTCAAGTAGTACTTTGCAAAACAATTCCACCTCCGTTTTTGAAATTGAATAGATTGCAGGAGGTAGGAGTACTTTCCCGTTCGGCAATTCTTCTAGGTGCAACTCATGTCGGATGCCCATTGACTTCAAATCAAGTCGGCTCTTGAGATTGTCCTTTGTCTTCCGATCATCTCCCATAACTGTTCCTATACAATTCTCACCAATATTTTTTCCGATATGCATCACATCTAAATTATGTCGCAGTAAGTTGAATTCCCAATACGGCAACTTGAAGAAAATACTCTTCTTCTTCCATGCACCTAAACTCGTCAAGTTTTGATCCTCATCTTCGCCATATAGATCGGTCTCCTCACCTTGCTCCGGCCTTGCCCTTTTCTTGCCCTTTGTCCTGACTTCTGGTTCTTTTCCATATTTGAATTGATGACCATCTACCCGCCTCAAAATATCTGAACCAGAAGAAGACCCAGGAGCATGTTCCCACTCGTCGGTGCCATCAAATGTCGCTGCCTCTGCCCGAAATATATGTGTGTCAGGCAACCATCTCCTATGACCCATATAGCAAAACTTTCTGCCATTGTACAACCACCTTGAACTAGTTTGGTCAGCATAACATGGACATGCATAACGTCCTTTAGTACTATATCCAGATAAATTTGCATATGCTGAAAAATCATTGATTGTCCAAGACAACACGGCACGAAGAGAAAATGTTTCTTTAGCCACAGCATCATAGGTTAGAACACCCACCCACAACTTCTGAAGTTCATCTATTAACGGTTGTAGGTACACATCTATATCATTTCCAGGACCTTTCGGTCCAGGAACTATCATGGACAAAATAAATGAGGACTGCTTCATGCATTTCCAAGGCGGCAAATTGTATGGTCAACACAACCGGCCATATGCTGTATGTACTACTCATTTGCCTGAAAGGGTTGAAACCATCACTAGCTAGTCCAAGTCTCACATTTCGAGGATCTTCCGCAAAATCAGGATATCTTTCATCAAATTTTTTCCAAGATTGAGAATCAGCAGGATGTCTAAGAATCCCATCATTAGTGCGACCTTCAGCATGCCATTTCATAACAGAAGAAGTTTTCGTAGACATAAATAACCTTTGTAGCCTAGGAATCAGAGGAAAGTAACGCAATATTTTGGCAGGCTTCTTTTTCCTACTTCGCTTAGTAGATCCACTGGCTCCCTCGTCTTGATTTGGTCTTTCTTTCCATTTCGAAGAACCACACACTTCGCAATTCTCCAGACTTTCCTTACCACTCGTGAAAAGCATACAGTCATTTGGACATGCTGCTATCTTCTCATATCCTAGATCGAGAGAACTTAGGAATTTTTTGATTTTATAGGCTGAGTTTGGAATACAGATTTCAGGAAATGCTTCATTCAACAATTCAAGTAGCATAGTGAAGGACTTAGCAGACCACCCATTTAAACATTTAATCTGAAATAGTCTGACAATGAATGAGAACTTAGAAAATTTGGTGCAGTCGCGGTACAACGGAGTACTAGCATCTTCAAGTAACTTAGCGAAGGATTCTTGCTGCTTATTATTTTCAGGGGTGGGGCCAGACATTTCCTCGTCCACCCCACCACCAATCTGGTTTGTTTCTGTTGACTCATTGTGAACTTCGGTTGTTGGGTCATTGGTGTGGAAAGGAACATTATGAATCCCCATGGCATCTTGTAACAAAGCATGCATCTCATCGGGAACGCTTAAGTCTTCGTTCACTAAGGGCTCAGCTTCATTTTCTAATACAACCGGACGAACAGGAGCTGCCGTATGATCCTCTCCATGACAAAACCACCTTGTGTACCCTTGAAGAAAACCGTTGATAGCCAAGTGTGTATGTACTACGTCACATGTCCTCAGCATACAATTTGTACAGCGGAGGCATGGACGAAGGATTAGGTTGGGATCACGGGAATATCGTTTGGCAAAGATAATAAAATCTTTAATACCATCACGGTACTCCTTGGATAATCGTGGTTTACTAATCCAACTTCTATCCATTATATCAATAGCATGCAGTCTGAAATTAAAATTTGATATATTAAATAGTAATAACAGTAAAAGGCATTTTGTATATTAAATTTCACCTATTTGAAAACCATCCCTAGCTGCAAATAAATAAACGATATAATCTTTAACTGTAAAATAAAGAAATGGTGGCTCCAAAAAATGTACAAAAAAAAACTACATCTTAACACAATCTACTTTATTCATCGAACCCTAAACGACCTTTTGTGGAAATGATCACAACCACCTTAGTGGTATTTTATCGCACACCCTGTGTTCGAGCATAAAAAAAAATCGACTATAGTCTCCCCTGTATTTGGCTTTCCGTTCAAGGAGATGATGATGGTAAAGGGTATTTTGCTGATGAAGAGGAATCGGCCGAATAATGAGCGCGTCGTGCTGTAACTATGGTAACAAGAAGATCTGATGACTCATGAACTATTCTGTTCATGACTACTAATAATCACTTATCTCATAATAATAATAATAATAATAATAATAATAATACTAAACAAAAAAAACAGTAAAAGAAAAATGAAAATGTCCAGTATGTAAGCATATATTTTTCAGAGTGAACCAATTGTTGTACATAGCCGGAGGATTTTGGCATACAGCTATAGCATCCTCAGTTCACAGTGAACCCATTTTGGTCAAAAAAACATGCCAAAATGACAATCAGATGCATGGGATAAGCTTCAATTCATTAACAGTGAAAGAAAATGAAGATGCTAGCAGCATACTTAGTTTGGAAGTGAACCCATTTTGTTAAAAAACCATGCCAAGGATTGCAATCAGGTTACATTAACAGTATCTGAAAATGAAAAATTTCCCATTATCTGAGCTTATATGTTGCTCTACTACTTCTTCAGCCCAACTAAATCTAAAACCCAATTGTTGTGCATATCCGGCCGGAGGATTTTGGCATACGTACCTATACCATCCTCAGTTCACAGTGAACCCATTTTGGTAAAAAAAACATGCCAAGATGACAATCAGATGCATGAAAATAAGCTTCACTAACAACAAAAAAAGAAAATGGGGATGCTAGCAGCATACTTAGATTGGAAGTTAACCCATTTTGGTATAAAAAACCATGCCAAAGATTGCAATCAGGTTACTTTAATAGTATTTGAAAATGAAAAATTTTCCATTATCTGAGCTTATATGTTGCTCTACTAATTCACTGTGCCCAACTAAATCTAAAACCCAATTGTTGTGCGTATCCGGAGGATTTTGGCATACGTACCTATAGCATCCTCAATTCACAGCGAACCCATTTTGGTCAAAAAAAACATGCCAAGATGACAATCAGATGCATGAAAATAAGCTTCACTAACCGTAAAAGAAAATGAGGATGCTAGCAGCATATTTAGTTTGGAAGTGAACCCATTTTGTTAAAAAATCATGCCTAAGATGGCAATCAGCTTCTCTAACAGTTTCTGAGAATGAAAATTTCCATTATCTGAGCTTATATGTTGCTCTGCTACTTCTTTAGCCCAACTAAATCTAAAATCCAATTGTTGTGCATATCCGGCCGGAGGATTTTGGCATACGTACCTATAGCATACTCAGTTCACAGTGAACCCATTTTGGGTAAAAAAACATGCATGCCAAGAAGACAATCAGATGCATGAAATCAGCTTCATTAACAGTGAAAGAAAATAGGGATGCTATGCAGCATACTTAGTTTGGAAGTTAACCCATTTTGTGTTAAAAAACCATGCCAAAGATTGCAATCAGGTTACTTTAACAGTATCTGAAAATGAAAATTTCCCATTATCTGAGCTTATATGTTGCTCTACTACTTCTTTAGCCCAACTAAATCTAAAATCCAATTGTTGTGCATATCCGGCCGGAGGATTTTGGCATAAGTACCTATAGCATCCTCAGTTCACAGTGAACCCATTTTGGGTAAAAAAACATGCATGCCAAGAAGACAATCAGATGCATGAAATCAGCTTCATTAACAGTGAAAGAAAATGGGGATGCTATGCAGCATACTTAGTTTGGAAGTGAACCCATTTTGTGTTAAAAAACCATGCTAAAGATTGCAATCAGGTTACTTTAACAGTATCTGAAAATGAAAATTTCCCATTATGTGAACTTATATGTTGCTCTACTAATTCACTGTGCCCAACTAAATCTAAAATCCAATTGTTGTGCATATCCGGCCGGAGGATATTGGCATACGTACCTAGAGCATCCTCAGTTCACAGTGAACCCATTTTGGGTAAAAAAACAAACATGCCATGAAGACAATCAGATGCATGAAATCAGCTTCATTAACAGTAAAAGAAGATGAAAATTTCCATTATCTAAGCATATATTTTTCTATTAATTCTTCATCTCAACTAAACCATTCATGTTAAGGAAATCAAGATGAATAAACTGAAAAAAGCTGCTTTTTTTGAAAAATAAGGAAAATCAAGAGATCATACCGAAGAGAGAGAGAGGGAGCGGAGCGACGAGGGCGCGTAGGAGAGAGAGAGAGAGCAGGGCGACCGCCGATTCACCTCCAAATAGAGAGAGGGAAGAGGGAAATCGAAAAGGACGAAGGGAAGAAGGGACGATTTCGAAAGGTTGAAGGCCGTCGAAGAGGACGAAGCGGCGGAGGCAAACGCGCGGGAAGTAGAGCGAGGAAGGAGGGAAACGAAGCGCCCCTTCCTTTTTTTTTGGGGGGGGGGGGGGGGGTTGGGGATTTGGAAAAATGGGAGCGAAAGATTAGGGTTCGCGGGTTTTATCGCAGTTATTCACCGGCGTTTTAATTAGACACGCCGGTGAATGTTTCCGTATATTTGCCGGCGTTTATAATAAAAATGCCGGTGAATAATAAACTTCACTGGCGTTTTTAAGTAAAACGCCGGTGAATACTAAAATACGCCGGCGTTTTAAATCGACCGCCGGTGTATGACCATCCCATCTGGCGCCCAATTCCTACTCGCTCCCTACCCCGGCGCTACTAGTAAAACGCCGGGGAATAATCGCCGGTAAAACCAGTATCTTTTGTAGTGTTTGTGCACATCTTCGGCTTTCACTCGAACTTGGTGGTAACCTGATCGAAGATCTATTTTGGAGAATACAGCTGCTCCTTGTAGACGATCGAATAAATCATCAATTCGAGGAATCGGATACTTATTTTGAACAATGACCTTATTCAGCTCTCGGTAATCGATACACATTCTCATCGATCCATCCTTCTTCTTTACCAAAAGCACTGGTGCTCCCCAAGGTGACGCACTAGGTTGAATAAAGCCTTTCACCAACAGTTCCTCAATCTGCCGTTTCACCTCATCCTGTTCCACTGGAGCCATCCTATACGGTGCCTTAGAGATGGGTGCACTTCCCGGTTGAACAGTGATGCTGAACTCTACATCACGATGCGGAGGTAACCCAGGAAAATCTTCCAAGAACACGGTCGGATAGTCCCGAACCACAGGAATCCCTTGCACTTCCACAGGAGTCTCTTCCTTGCGGATAGTTGCCACCAGCTTAGAACACTTCTGCTTCCCTTGGAAAGTGACTTCAGGTCCACCTGGAGCCTTCACTGTTACGGTCTTGGTCTTACACTCGATGCTTGCACTGTACACCGACATCTAATCAATGCCAATGATAACATCGACTCCCAAGATAGTCAGCTCGATCATATCAATGCCAAAGATTCTATCCCCAATCACAATCTCGCAATCAGCATAATACCGATCAGTGGTCAAAGTTTCCCCTGATGGAGTAGTTACTGCTAAGATCTTGCCTGGAAAAATCTTCGGTTCTACTCCCAACACTTTAGTAAATCTAGGAGACACAAAAGTATGAGAGGATCCAGTATCGAACAATACAACAGCTTTCATTCCATTAAGATAGAGTTCTCCTGTTACATAATACACACCATTACATAATAGTTTCACAATATAAGCAGGAAGAAGAAATGGCAAAACCACTAAACATCAGCCCTCGTACCAGAGATGACCTGATCTGCCTCATCAGCATCAGCTTCCGTCAAGGAAAATACTCGCCCTGATTGGTACGGCCTCTTCCCAGTCTGCTGTATTGGCACATTGTGATTGCCAGCCCGTGGTTGAAGACATTGGGATTTGAAATGTCCCGTCTCACCACAGTTGTAGCATGTAACTGCAGAAGGTCTCCCCACATTGTTTCCAGGTCCTCCAGCTACACTGACAGCGTTCGCCCCTGTCGGTTTGAACCTCTGTGCAGATGGTTGCCCTTTGAAACTCCCCGAGTGTGCAGGCCTCTTCCCGGACTGCCAGTTGTTCCTCCGGTTCTGAACAACTTGGAACTGCTCCATATCCGCCTCCGTCGCTGCTGCCCTCTTCACCAGCTTGTCAAATCGCCTGATACCAAGGGGTATCATTCGGGATCTCAAGCTCGGCCTCAGACCATGCTCAAATTTGCGAGCCTTCTTCGCCTCATCTATCACCAGTTCTGGAGCATACATAGAGAGCTGAGTAAACTTAGTCTCATACTCCCTCACTGACATGCTGCCTTGCTGAAGTGACAGAAACTCCATTGCCTTCTTCTCCTGAACATCGGAGGGGAAATAGTGGCTGCGGAATTCTTCCAGAAATTCCTCCCAGCCGAGCAACAAGCCTCCCATAGTCCTCTTCATCGACTGCCACCAAACCGCCGCATCCTTCTCCAACTGCAAAGTCGCCAACTTGACCTTGCTGCCCTCCGGTGTCTCCAACACCTCAAAGATCGTCTCCACTTGCCGAATCCAGTTGTCAGCCGCATTTGGGTTGACTTTCCCTCGAATACTGGTGGTTTCATTCTCTTGAACGATTCCACTAGCTTAATCACCTCGGGCACTGGATTCACCGATCCCCTTCCTTGGTTCACAACCACTGCATTCAGCGTCTGGTAAACCCTTGCAAGTTCGGTCTCCAGGTCCAAACCTTCACCATTCCTAGCTCCTCTTCTCGACATATTCTGATGCAAAAATCCATCAAATTAGAAGTATAGAACAAGAATTTAAACCAACTTGCATTTCATTGAATTCCAAAGTTTATACATTCGAATTAAAAACATTTTTGACATCAGAACGGAAAATAAAAGAAGCTAAGACAATCTAACTCCTACGGGTCCTTTTCGCTGCTCGAAGTTCATTCCGTAGTTCATCCACTTCATCTTTCAACACATCAGTCAGGTTCTTTCTCTTCTCAAGTTCCCACACTCGGTGACTGAGAACAGAGAAATCATCCTTCCGCTGCGCCAGCTGAGCCTCCAAAACTCCAACTCTCTCCTTCAGGGTTTCCACTTGCCTCTGAAGAGAAGCCACAGTGCCACTCAGAGCTGGTCCCTCTTCTTCATCGGAAGAAGAATCGTCAGATGAATCTGGAGGTGGGGTAATCTCTCGAGATTCAGGCCACTCCTCATCATCAGAATCAGCTTGCCCAGGGTGATACTCGTCCTCAGAATCAGCCTGTCCAGGATGGTACTCTTCCTCAATGATATGCCAGTCATCGCCTCTAGCAGGATCGAAGTGATCAGCCATCTTAGAATAGAGAGGAAGAAGCATAAATCATAGAGCAACACAAATGTAAGTCACTTACATTTAAATCTCTAAACTCAAACACACACTCTAATGTCCACTTCTAAGGTGTCGTTCCTTATAAATTTGTACAAGTGTGAAAGCGTAGAAAGCGTGGCTCTGATACCACTCTGTAACACCCCTGCCCCGAGCTCGGACAATTTATACAATTTATAAGACAAATTAGATACTATGTAGTACAACTGCCCACCACAGGCTGCCTCTCAAAAGGTGGTTAACCGAATTGGTGACTCTTAATCCTTGGCATTTATTATTTATACTATATTTTATTCAATGAAACCATCGATATGGTACTAAATCCATACTCAAATCCCTTTTTTCATTAAATCCTTTACAAAGAAACCGGGCCCCACCATTCCTCTCCCCACGTCATCATGTGGGAGAATCATTCTCAACAAACCAGCACAGGTGTGCTGGTCTTCTTTAAACCGGTGGGCCCCCATATATTCAATACCGGATTCTAATAAATCCTTTCACTTCAAACCAATTAATTCTTATAAATCCCTCCTATAGAGTATTTCTATAGGACAAGTCTCAAATTCTTTTTATTATATAGTTTTCAAATCATATATATATTTCAGAAATACGGGGTATTACATACATGCTTCCAACTCTGCAGGACATTCTAGGTATCACAAAACCTTACATCGGATCAAAAGGTCCTTCATCTGGGAAGGGATCACTAAGGATGTGAAGTTGGGAATCAAAGAATGTTTAGTTTGTCAAAGTAGCACGTATGAAACCATGTTACCTGCGAGGTTACTCAATCCTCTCCCAATTCCTGAGAAGGTGTGGGAGGATATTTCCATGGACTTCATCGAGGGATTACCCAAAAGCGGAGGGAAGAATGCTGTACTGGTAGTGGTGGACCGTTTAACAAAGTATGCTCATTTCATTGGAATCTCTCATCCTTACACCATAGAGTCCATTGTTCAAATCTTCATTGATCAGGTGTATAGACTCCATGGAATGCCACGAAGTATCGTAAGTGACAGGGATCTAATATTTATGAGCAAGTTTTGGAAGGAATTCTTCGCTCTCCAACAATGCAAACTGCGGCACTCCACCGCTTACCACCCACAGAGTGATGGGCAGACGGAAATTGTGAATAAAGCCTTGGAACTTTACTTGAGATGTTTAAGTGGACAGAACACTAGAGAGTGGAGTAAATTCTTGGGGTGCGCGGAGTTTTGGTACAATACCAACTGGCATGTATCAACCGGCATCACCCCATTTCAAGGAGTATACAGGCAACCCCCTCCGACCTTGTTGCGTTATGTACCAGGCACTGCAGCTGTGCAAGAGGTAGAAGAAGGATTACTCTCCAGAGATGAAATGATGCAGTTGTTGAAAGATAACTTGACAATTGCTCAATAGAGAATGAAGTTATTTGCAGACAAGAGACGAACGGAGAGTGAGTTCGCAGTTGGGGATACTGTGTTCTTGAAAATTCAGCCTTACAGACAAGTGACAATAAGAGGAGCAAATCCACAGAAACTGCCGCCCAGATTCTTTGGCCCTTATCGCATAATAGAGAGGATTGGCGCAGTAGCTTATCGTCTAGAATTACCTCCGAATGCTTCAATTCACCCTATCTTTCATGTTTCTAAGCTTAAGCGCTGTCATGGAAACCATCTTCCAGAAGTTGCACCTGAGCTGCCACAATGGTGGGTTCCCACCAATGAAGAAGACGAGCCAGAGCAAGTGTTGGATCGCCGGATGTTCAAGAAGAACAATAGGGTTGGCGTCAAGCTATTGATCAAGTGGAAAAATTCATCGGCAGAAAATGCGTCGTGGATAGATATTGATGACTTCCACGTTAAATTCCCCAATTTCGAGCTTGGGGCAAGCTCGCTGTAAGGGAGGAGGAGTTGTTAAGGTCATTGCCGGTAGGGTATCTTCGATCATCGACTCCTCCGAGCAGTAGAGGTACACTTGCGAAGGTAGCCGCAGTGGGTTATGTGATAGCTGCATCAGATTAGAGTATCAGAGTATTGGGTAGTAGCTGAATAGCTATATCTGTGTTTTACGTGCATAACGCATTTTTATTTGAATAATGAATTGAGTGGGTGTAACTGAATGGGTTAGATGGTGGGAAGGGGTTTTAGTGCGTGATGCACGTGCTTCATATTTGTCCTGTAGCGAAACCGTTTTCCTCCTCTGCCTATATGAGCTGTAATGTTTTTGGTTATGGGTAATGAATAAAAATCTTCAATAATCTTCTCTAATCTTCTCCTATCTTCTCCATCTTCCTTCTCACCTTCCCCAGCCCTTGCCATGGCTCGCTCGAGAACCCACCACAACCCAAATCCTGACACATCCTTCCATTTTGATGAATCCCACAATCTCTTTCTAAACTCTCATTATGGGATTGAAAACAGAAAGAGGATGATGATAGGGGAGAATAGGGGTTTTGAATAGATGTTCATGAATGAGTAATGCAGAGAGTGAAGATGGCGAACATCGAAGGGGAAGCAAAGAAGATGACAATTTTAGTTGGAGATTAGGCGGAGGAGGAGGGGGTGGTTGAGGAGGTGATGGAGCTTTTTTTGAGAGAGAGAGAGAGAGAAGAAATAGCAATTGAGAAGGGAGAGAGAACCGTGTGAGGATTTTTGCCAAAATGACCCACTTTTTAAAAGTATTTACCAATCTAACCCATTTTTGAAAGTATTTACCAAAATAATCCAAATACCATCATTTTTGAGATAGCGAGTGTAGGCTTAGATGTTTGGAGAAAAGAATTGAAGAAAAATATCAAAGCAAAACTCGTGGTCTCAAACAGCAAGGATATTTTCACCAAACTCGTTGTCTCAAACAGCGAGTTTGGTGAAAATACCCTCGCTGTTTGAGATAACGAATGTAGGTTTGGGTGTTTCTCCACAACTTGGAGAAAAAACTTGAAGAAAAAACTTGAAGAAAAAACATCAAAGTAAAACTCGCTGTCTCAAACAGCGAGTGTAGTCTGAGATAGCGAGTCTGACTTTGAATTTTTTTTAGATCAATTTAGCAAAAAAATTCAAAGTCAGGGTCGCTCTCTCAAACAGTGAGTGTAGTACAACTGCACTCGTTGTTTGAGACAGCAAGTCTTACTTTGATATTTTTTCTTCAAGTTTTTTCTCCAAACACCTAAGCCTACGCTCTCTATCTCAAAAAGTAAGGGTATTTTTACCAAACTCGCTATCTGAAATGGGTCATTCTAGCAAATACTTTCAAAAGTGGGTCGGTTTGGTAAATACTTTCAAAAAGTGGGTCATTTTGGTAAAAATTTCCCGTATGAGGTTGCTGCTGAAGTGAATGGGGTAGGTCTAAGTGCATCCAAAGTGGTTTGCTAAATTTTCCAATTTAGCCTTAATCCACATCGGTTTCTCATTTTGCCTTTTCTTTTTGAGAAATTTCTTTTGATCGTTAAACGGTAGGCAAAATGCCCTCCACATTTTATTGAAATTGATTTAACAAAACATACAACCAAAAATAAGGCTTACGAAGTTCAGATTCCAATTGGCTGGGTTCTGAAACTCATACACCCCAACCAACAAACAAAAAAATACAACGAAATATAATCGTACTGATCGGCAGACCTTACTAGTGCGAATTTCTCGTGCCATTTTTTTTTAGAAATTTGCTACAGTAACTTCTCATATTTGAGAAACAGTGTGCTCATTCTCAAAATATTGGGGACGGAACATGTTGTTCCGTCCCTAATTATTTCTTAATAGGATCGGACGAAACAACATGTTTCGTCCCGAAATTTTTTTAATTTTTTTTAAAAAGTATCGGACGGAGCATGTTGTTCTGTCAAAAAAAAAGGAAAAAATGCATCGGACGAGACATATCCTGTTTGACAGAGGAGATGTCATTTTCAAACTTTTAACCCATTAATTAAGGTACTAATCATTTTTAGAAAGGATTTAATAAAGGTTTAGTATTATTTTAATCACTAATTAATTAACTAATGACTAATTAATAGCTAAGACTATTTTAATTTGACTAAAAATTATAAAAATACCTCTCTATTCTTCAGGTGGGAAGGCCGGGCTTGCTCAGCCCCCCGAAATACAAAAAATTTCAGCGCAAGCAGCGTATAGTGTCAAGCACGGACGACCATAGAATCTGTAGAAGCACTCACTTGCATCTACACCGCATCTGAAATTTCATTAAGACTAATATCTCCTCTGGTCTGAACTTGCAGCGAACCCAACTAGAAAGAAGAATAAGAACGTTTTTCAGATGTCACTACTTCCACCTATGAAGTGGAAACAGAGGAGGAGCATGACTTATGAGTCCGTACTTTACTGTAGTGGTTGTGCTATGCGGGATTTTGTCGCCAAATACTCATGGTTTTTTCTACATAGTGTGCATCTTTTGGATTTAAGTGCGAATACTGCATTTGGTTGGGATGAACATCATGCCCTCGACATATGGGGTGGCATGAGTATGATCCTACTATTTTGTTTCTTTAACTATTTCTTCCGCTAGACTCATTTAGTGCAACCTGGGGTTTTTTATACCCACCGACTTTGCTTATATATATATAGAGTAATTCTATTAAGAGCTGGGAAGCTGAGATCCTTATCAGGAGCTGGAGTTTTCAGCCACTCGATCGCGATCGAACGGCTCAGATTTGATCCCGCCGTTTAGTTCTTTTGTTGAGGGTAAAATTGTCATTTATGTCTCCTTTTCTTTCTCATTCAGCTCTCAGCTCTCATCCTCTCCCTCCCGCTCTCTCTTTCTTCGTCGATCGAAACCCTACTTCGAATCTGGATCTCTCTCTCTTTCTCTTCTGTATCGATCTCGCTTTCTCTTCGACGTGAAATCCCCCAACTCTGAGAATCCCTCCCGCTCTCTCTTTCTTCGTCGATCGAAACCCTGCTTCGAATCTCGATCGATCTCTCTCTCTCTCTTCGACGAGAAACCCCCCTACTCTGAGAATCGGTTCTCGTCGTCTTTTCGTCGAAGCTGATAGTCTTTCGATTTTACTTCCCTCCTGTCCTCTCTCGCCGTTAGGGTTTCGATTTGCTCCGAACCCTACCTCCTTCCTAAGCGATTCGAAGAGAAACCCTAGCCCCCAATCTTCCACGCTCCACCTCTCAGGTAATCTCAATTTCAAATCTTGTTTCCTTTATAATCGTTCATGTTTATTATTAGATTTAATCTTTTTAGATGAAGTGTTGGGTGCAATCTCTTGTAGACTTTGTCTACATATTTTATTTGATTGTTTGGTTCCTACAACAAGTAGTTCAGTAATTGGGCTCAAGATCAGACCAATTACTGCAGGGATTATAAGATCTTTGGTATGACTTGATCACATTTGTTAACTACATTTTATTGTTGATTTTTCTTAATTGTTGTGACTGAGTAGCATAGTAGTCGATTCGGTCTTACTGCGTGAGCTTTCCTCCTGTGGTATAATTTCTTACATTATTTATTTTCTTGATTACTGTTGATTGATTGTGATTCGAATTCCTACCTTGAAAATTTGCATGTTTAGTTTGAATTCATGTTGTTGACTTGGGTGCATTTGGAAATGGAGACTGTAGTGATCTCAACATCGCAATGAGTAACCTTCATATATTGTGTAGGAGTTTAGAAACTAACGTTTAACTTATAGAAGCAACATAATGGGTTACTTATTTTGATGGAGATTACTTAACATAGATAAATGACAAGTGATGCAAATATTTCTAATATCTAGAAGGTAAAGATGATTGATTTCTATATGAAATTATTGTCAACTATGAAGCACAATACCGAGCTACACATAATGTATTCACAATTTCAGAATAGATTAGTTCTGTTAGAAAACATCTACTTATGTTCCCCAAGTAATTTGAGCTTGTTCGCCATCCCTTATCTTTGAGTCTATGAAGCACAAATCTTTGATGCAGACTATTTATCAAGAAACTCAAATAGTTTGATGCTTGCTGGCTTTCCATAGTACCGCCCAAATTTAAATGCATGTTCTTATCATAGGAGATGTATTCAAGTATAAGAAGTCATAAATTGTGGTTTATAATATAAATTTGAGTAGGAGAAGGATTCTATAACTTATTTACTTTTTAGATTAAGAATAATAATCATGTAATTGATATACATAAGTTGGAAAACTATTCATATTTTCATAAATGATGTAATGTCTCGGAAATCTAGCAGCTACTTGCACATTGTTCTTATCATTACATTAAAATTTTAAATTTGAAATATTGGAGTTTAAGGTAGAGAAGAGGCGAGAGAAACTCAGAGAAACGGAAGCTTAAAAAATATTTGACTTGAATGTATGTTAATTTAGCTTTGGCAAAAGTTTGTGCTATGCTAGTTCCTTTGCATTTGAAGATTTAGATTCAACACTTAGTTAATAATAATTCTTAGAGAGACAAGTACTTACTTTATAAATTTGTAAATTTTTTTAAAATTGTTTATACGTATTGCGAAAACTCCTTTTCCTCACTCCATAATGGTATCTAACTACCAACTACTGACTAATATTTGCCCATCCTCAGAATATGACGATGATTTATAAGTGTAAGCAAACATATTTGTTGATCTTGTGTGCAAGTCGCCCTAGTATCTGGTCCCCAAGAGACCGCGCGAAATGGGATGCATGGAAGGCAGTTGAAGGTCTCAAGCTTTCTCTATACCTTTCTTAAATTCATGCACTTATCTGCCTCTACGAATTGATTTATTTTCAAAATTAATAATTGGCTTGCGTATTTAACAATACAAGGAAATCACAGGATGAAGCCATGAGCGATTACATCACCAAAGTTAAGCAGCTGCTAGAGGAAGCTGCTGCCAGTTCCTAAATTGAATCGATTAATTGATCGACTAAAACTTGGCTTGGTTGATGTGTGCTAGTAAATTATAAGGGGAAAAGGGGTATAAGCAACTTGCTCATTTAGTAAATGAGCAATTAATGAGGTGACATGCATGTGATTGGAAAATTCTAAAAGTGGTTAGTTGTCTAATGTATCACATGCATGCCCCATCATCAATTGCTTATTTACTAAATGAGCAAGTTGCTCATATCTCTTTTACTCAAATTATAATCATAATTTAAGTGCAGTGGTCATGTATCTTAGGCCTGTTCTCCTAAATTTGCTTCTGTATGATTTCGTAAAAACACAAATTGAAACATGTTAGTCATTGTCATAATTATGTGTGCAATTGAAATGATGTTAGTAATTGTCAGAATTATGTGTGCAATTGAAATGAGCATTCTGGTTTTTGTCTTTTCTTGCTGAGTTATGGAATTATAAGTGACTGTCTTTTCTTTAAGCAACTGCTTTAAAACTATCTGGATGAACTATTTTGGACTTTGGAGAGCAGTGGACGAGATGTGAAGATATAAGGTGAGCTGAGGCAAACAAGGATCAAATTTATTAGATGTTAGTGAAATGTATGATGTTTTGTGTCAAAGTCGCAATTTGAAGTCTTGCACAAATTCTTAATGGTTTTAGCCAAAAATTGAATCTGGCAAAATTTGTTTATAGAATCAGCTATAAAGCCTAAAGGTTTCATCAACTTAGTTTGATGCAAGTTTAAATTAATTTGGGATGTCGGAAAAAATTTCTCTCCCAATGTGAAAAAAGAATAAGGAAACTGTCACGCCCCACTTCCCAAAATACAAGAATACGAGCCTATGACTGAGGCCCAGCGAATGATGTGAATACACCATTCATAAGCTATACAGGTAACTCAACGACAAGATAACAACAAAACCACATAGGCATGTAAAATCACAATAGGATAACAAAAGGTACATGACATAGTCCATAACATAACCAACAGCTGGAAATAAAAAGTAGTTACGAGTCAAACAAGCCCAGATTATAATAAGAGTAGCATGAAATAAAACATGAACTAAAGCAACTTGAAAAATAAACAAGACTAAAACACTTTATCAGCAGCACCTTCTGGTAACTCTCCATCCGGACCTGCAAGTACATTATACGAAGAAAAAGAAACAAGAAGACGCCCGTTAATGCAAGTCACGGGCCGCAAGTGGTAAAAGCTAACGGGACAAGTATAAAATCAAACAAGAAGCAGGAAAAAGAATCATGAAAATCAAGAATCATGTAATAGGAGAATACAACATGTAAACAGGATCATGAACAGGCATGCATGATGATGTGAATATTTGTAAGTGTACAAAATCGCAACAAGTAGTATAGTTAAGTGAATTGAGTGTCGAACCCACAGGGACTAATTATTTTATTGAGTACCGAAGTTACTAGATGAATCACTATTTGGATAATCGAAATTAATAAAGGATAAAAAAACTAAAGTAATTTAATCTAATGAAAACTAACTAAATTAATAAAGAGGGACAGAATATGAAATTTTTTGTAATTTGTTAATGGAAAAATTAATTATAGGGCTTTTGACTTCACCTAGTTTATCCCACACAATTTATAATTCCATATGAATAAAAAATTATTTTTCCAAGTTGTAGACCAAAATCCCCAAATTATTTAACGCTTTCTCTCGAACAACACCAAAAATATCTCAAACTAATAGTTTATCATATCTCTATGCAAATTTAATTAATCGAAGACTCATTAAGTTCTGTGGATTTCTTAACGGTCACATCAATCGTGGTAAATCATCTCTACTTTCGCTTAATCAATGATGTTTAATTTTATGGTTCTAAATCACAAATTAACTCTCGGTCTCTCCATGATCCAATAAAACATACAATCGTCTATCCACCAATTATACGCATTAAGAACAAAAGTCAAATACACAACTATGAAAAAAAGAAAAATAATATGGAATTAAAATTGTGTTATCAAAACTATGCTACATCAAAGCCCTAGAAAATTAAATTTAGTGAAATTGCAACTAACAAATTTATTTAAGGATTGCATAATAAAATTTTAGAAGAGAAGAGAAGATACAAATAGACTGATTTGTAAATAAAAATTTGCAAACCGAAGTGCTTCTCTGTCTTGAAAACGCTGCTTCTCTGTCTTGAAAACCCTGCCGAAACCTTCAAACAGCAACCTGTCAAATCGCCACGTCAGCTCCTGAGCACTATTGTTTCCGCCTTGAATACCACGCCGTGCTGACGTCAGCACGGAGCCGCCCTCTCTCTCCTGCGCTTTGACCCCGCACACCATGTCACCGTGCCCCGCTGTCCCTGTCTGTTTCGTTTTGTCTAGTTCTGCCTCGAGCCCCGCGCCAGCAGCTGCAACCTTCACGTCGCGCTATAATTCTCGTCTCTATCCTCCTCTTTTTCGTCCTGGCTCTCTCTCTCTTTTTCGTCCGCTTTGTTTCTTTTCATTTATTTGTATGATTCGTGGGTAGCGGTGCTCTTCCTCTCTCGTTAAGCGTTCCTTTTTTTTCTTCATCTGCTGTTGTATTTATAAGAGTATAAGTAGGAATTAGAGTTTTCTTTTGTAGAAAGAACCCTTCATCTTTATTTATTTGAAACACGTCCTGCAAATACAAATAAAATAAGGATTTAGAATTTAAAAATGAAAATTTAAATTAATTAGTTCAAATTAAACTAACTAATTTTCACATTAGCTCTATCAAAATCCTTTTAAAATTTGTTTATTCTATTTACACTCTATTGACAATTAAAATTGTACTTTCCTTCTCATATTGCCAAATTGTAAAAATTAAAATTCAACAAATCAATAAAAATAATAAATCAATAGTTTTGCTTTGTTTGTTGATTTTTTACCAAAAATCTTCACATTTTGCATCAAAAGTCTTATTTCTTCAAAATTAATTAATTAAATGAAATCTTAGGGAAATAAGATAAATTATCAACAATATAGACGAATACAAGCGATATTTATGGGTAAATGAGTACAAATATTTGTATAAAAATTAGACACATCACATGAAACAAGTGGCATGCATGTAAACAAGTAATCAATTAAACAAATATCAAGTCAACATAAACATGTACATATAATTGGATCATGCAAATGTACGTGTTAATCTTATGTCTTTTATTAATTCTATCTAGGTAGCACTTCATGCATCCATCCTTTCACTACATAGTTGCTACTTACAATCAGTTACGTTTAGGCCTAGTGGTGGATTCTATACGTCACGTACTCGAGAAAAACATATCAATTGTATCTTGTATCGAGATACGTGCAAACTTGTAACGTGAAACATATAGAGCGAAACATAGTGTAAACTTGTAGCGTGAAACATATAAACATATAATCTGCAAACTTGCAACTTGCATCGGAAAACCACGAGCTCCTGTCCGAGTACGCTCTTCTATATTGCCCACTACTAGATCTTTACCCTTATACCCCGACTTTTTACTTTTATTAATTTTAATCAACAATAACAAGATATCATATTTAAACTACTATCACGGGTAAAACAATCATGCACATAATCATGTATAATCCTAAGAGTACATATGTGTGTATCAATCGTGTTCATGTAATACATGTGGCAACAAGGTATTCGCGATCATGTGCGAATACGGGATCGACGGATTATGTATAGTAACAGATTTCAATTCAACCGAAGAATGCAAATTAGAGTTAAAGAATATACTTGCTATATTTTTCAAAGGAAGCTTGTACGAGAACAAACGAATTGTACAGGAGGATACTTGCCTGTTAACCGACGACGATGATACTGAATACAAGAATAACGGAATCAGAATCCTGGGCAGCAAAGCACGTGCAAGATACGTGGCAGCAACTCCAAAAGAGCAAACTCCAAAACAGCAAACTCCCCAACAACAAACTCCAAAACAGCAAACTCCCCAAATCCTTCTCCACAACAGCAAACACACCACTCCTTTCATGATTGGATCTCCCACACAAACACCAAACAGCAACAATATCCACACAACAACAAAATAACCCAATCCTCTTCACAAACACCAAACACCAATACAACACCCAACAACAACACACCACACAATCCCCAAATCCCACAACAGCCAAACAGCAACCACTCTTTCTCAGAAATAGCAAACACCCCAATTAGTAGCAATTATACATGTGATGCACGTATAATCCAACACAGCACAACAACTCAATAATCCCCACCATGTCTTCTTCACCTTTCGACACACACACACACACACATACACACACACACACACACACACAGAGGGAGAAAGAGCGAACGGCAAGCGACTGTGGCGATGGGTGGCACAACTAGAGGTCGCAACGACGGAGCGACGGCGGGACGTGGGGGTACTGGCGTCAAGCGACGGCGCAGGGAAGCTGCGAACGGACGGAGCCATGTTTTGCATCGAAACAGAGGAGATGGAACGGTGGGGCTTCGGCGCTCGATGACGATGACGATGGGATGAGGGAACACCAGTGGGGTCTGGCGAGGAGGAGTCAGTAATGGCAGAATGGTGGTGAGAGAGTTGGCGAGAAGCGACCGGTGATGGCAGCAAAGATGGCAAGGGAGACGAGGGGAGGTGAAGAGGCAGCTCGATGGGTTGTCGAGTGTGAGGAGATGAGTGGCGGAGGGGTTCACTCTGGCTGGCGACGCAGGAGGCAGCGTTCGGAGGCTGGGGCGAAGGGAAAGCTCGAGTGGAAAGTAGAGAGCGATAATTGGTTCTCTCGGAGGCTCGACTATGGCGGTGGAGTGGTGAGGTGAGCGGGGAAGGGGTCGAGCAGAGGAGGGTGGTAATGGCGAGGCGGTTGGTAGCGGAGATGGAGGGAGACGGAGCTTTGGGTTTGGCAATGGCGGAAGGTGAGGGGAAGACGATGGAAGGGGGAGTGGGTCTCTGTTGGGTTTTATAACAGGGGGGGGGGGGGAAGACAGAGAGACGGGAGTGAGAGAGAACGGGTATGGAGGGGATTATTATATAATAATAACATAATGAATATAATATAATAATGGTTGTTATCAGAGAGGGGGTTATGGGGTTACGGAATGTAAAGAGTGGGGAATGTGAGGGGTTGTATACAATCACATAGGTTTGAGCCTATAGAAATTTATATGAGTAGTGGGTTTGGATTTGGGCTTAAAACAATTGGGCTTGGGGTTAAAACATTTTAAATAAATCAATTATGATATTGGGCCTAACAAACAATTAGGCTCAGATTAATAAATGATAAAATAAAAATAAGAAATTGGGCTTATAATAAACAATTGGGTTTTATAAAGTAGTTTGAATAATATAATCAATTAAAAAAGAATAGTTACAAGATACTAAGAATTTAAAATACGAGAAAATACTTGAAAAATACATATTAACGGGAACAGGGGTTATAAATCCTACCCACCTTACAACAAAATTTCGTCCTTGAAATTTGCGTAGGCGGTATATAAGACAGAGCAAATGTAACACCCAAGAGATTGAGAAGCAGGAAACAATGAAGAGAAACGAGTGGTGATGACATCGGCATCAGATAAGACATGAGCAGGAAATGAGTTAACTAAGATAATACTAAGGTTGAGTCTAAGAATATAGCTGAAATTGTGCATGTACAAGAAAGTATGCAAAAAAAAAATAATGCAAGGAGAAGACAGGAAGAAGACAAAATAACAAACTGCAATATACCTACGACAATATCTTCAGCTATCTCTGCTTCCTCTGCAATCAAGTTGTAGGCCTACCCTTTCCCAGGAGCTGCGGACCTCTGACCATAGACTTGCTGCTGCGGTGGGGGCGGTGGTCCTCGAACTGGTGCTCTCTGCTGGATCGGCCCTCCGGCAGCTGGACTAACCCTTGCCTGTGGACATTCCCGGAGTACATGGTCACGAGATCCACAAGCGAAGCATTGGGGATTCGCCCACCGGCAGTCTAGACGTATGTGACTGGCTTTCTGCATTAGTCACAGATCACATCTCTCTTCGGAGCAGCAGGCGGGTAAGGCATAGGCCTTGCAGCAGTAGCGAGGACTGGCCTCCGAATTGGCCCACCAATAGATCTAGCAGCAACGGGGTGCGAGACAAACCGCTGAATAGCACGCTTCCTCGTTGATGAACACAATATTATTCACATTTTAGAGCAATAATCTTAATGCAATTAGACATTTAAAAGCTCTATATATGGTATTTAACTCTTATTTTCTCTTTTCCATAGGAAACAGCCTAAAATAGCGAAACGAAGCAGATTCAGGATTTTAAGGATGATACTCAAATATTACAGAGCATCAGTCGACTGATTCTTACAACAGGCGACTGGACAGAGGAATCAAGCTTACGCAGAAGTCTCGGCACAGTCGACTTACTCCAACACCAGTCGACTGAGATGATCAATGATGAAATCTACATATGTCTCGACACAGTCGACTGGTTCGAAGACAAGTCGACTGGTAGGCGGCAGCGTTAAAAGATAAGATATTTGAAGATGCGTCCAAATCTAAATACGAATCAAAACAGAAAAGGAAGGAAAGAAGAAAAAGAGAAAGAAATAAAACGCAGCATAAAAGACGGAGGAAAATAAATAAAAGAAGAGGACTTTTATGCAAAAGAGTGCAAACCCTAAATCTCTAGCCGTGTTCTATAAATACCAACCAAGAGGCATTATTCTGAGGGGGCTGAAAACTCTCTGAAGAAGGCCGGATCCATCATCAAAAACCAGTCATCGACAGCAAGCATCAAAGGAGGAGAACTAGACGACTGCTGATTGGGCTAAAGTGCAACATCATACAAATCAGCGTTCTTCTGTTCTTTCTCTTAGTTTTTATTTCTATTGTAGTCATGAACTCTATTATATTAATCAATAAAAGTTTTATTATGTGGAACTAACTTTCATAGTTGGGTAGATTGAGACCATAGTTATGTAATGCTTGCTACTCTCTTACTTATTGATTAAACCTGAGTGAATTGGAATAGATTTATAATAATCAAACTAGTTCAGAATCTTAAGGGCAGTCGACTGAAGTGACAGCCAGTCGACTGGTCCGAATCTGGGATTATAAGTTTGTGCAGTGTAAATCTGAATCTGTTAGATGAGCATATTGAGACGACCCGTATCTCGTGTTCATAACTTGTAACAAGGAAGTCCTTAGGGGTTCTTGGTTTAATCAACTTAAGGGATCTAGATCTGATACCAATTTATAGGACCTTGAGTGTTTGTTCGTTTCCACTGTTCTTATGCCTTCTTTAAGTGCAACTTAGTAGATACCATACTAAATACTTAATGAAAGAAACGAATTAGAGTAGATACCATGCCTAATTCTTGGCCTAGGGAAACATTACTTTAAGGAGTAGATACCATGCCCTTGAAGAGAACAAACATGAGTAATGGATGTAGTATATGACTTAGCATTACTGACTATTGGTGGAAATCAAAACCCAACTACTTTGATAGAGATTTGTGACTCAACTTGTGATGCTACTTATTTAGATTTTTATCTTTTCATTTCTTTTAGACTTTCAGAACGACACTTCAATATTCTGTTTTCTATTTTATTGATTAGTAAGTTAGAATCTACAATCTCTGTGGGATCGACCCTTGCTCGTCACTACGCTTTTCCAAACGATTCGTGCACTTGCGAGGTTTATAATTTGTGTCTAGTTTTATCTATTTATTTCGGTAACTAGATTGCACAACAAGTTTTTGGCGCCGTTGTCGGGGATTGTTTAGTATTTTAACTTACAAATCAGTAAAATCTTTTTATGTTTATTTTATTTTATTTCTTCTTTTTCTTTTCTAACATTTTCTTTTAGTTTACTTTCTGCACAAACAGACTCTGACCAGTCGACTGTCCCAAGGACCAGTCGACTGTACAGCGAAGAATTCCAGAAGCAATAATGGGTGACAGAATATTGAATCGAGAACCAATGCAAGACAAATTCATTCCAAAGAATATTGAGCAACCGTCTTGCATAGCTTTTCAACCCAAAGTCACAGGAAACATGCATTTATCTCCTCAGTTACTTAGCATGGTTCCCCACTTCTTTGGCAGAATAGACGAAGATCCGCATCTACATCTACAAGACTTCTTTGATCTTTGCAGGACACAAAGCATCCAAGGGCTTACCCCTGAACAAATCAGGTTAATCTTGTTTCCTTTTTCCTTAAAACTTAATGCTAAGTTGTGGTATAATTCCTTGGAACCAGGATCAATTCAATCATGGGAGCAATTGGCAACAAAATTCTTGAAGGAGTTCTTTCCAGCCCAGAAAACCAGACAACTAAAAAGGGAGATTCTACTTTTCCAACAAAAAGATGGCGATTTGTTTTTCAAGGCATGGAAAGACTTTAAAAACAAGCTTTTCAAGTGTCCTACGCATAACATACCTAAGGATGACCAGGTACAATCATTTTATAAGGGTTTAAATGACGCTAACAAAGCAATTGTAGATGCAGGTTGCAATGGAATGTTGATGAGGAAGAGTGCTGAGGAGGCCATAGAGTTATTTGAAGAACTCAGCGAGAACTCACAACAATTCTCCACAAGGAGGGGTCTTTTGAGAAAATAGGGAGTATACAAAATTTCTCATAATAATAACATGCAATTAGAAATGGAAACCATGAACAAAAAGATTGATATGCTTGTGAATTCAACGTTGGGAGGCATAAAAAGCCAACCAAAAGAAATTTGTGCAAATTGTTTTCATTCTAATCATACAACTAATTCATGTCCCATGTTTTCTTTCGCAGATCAGGAGCACACAAACTACGAAGAACAGGGAATGTACCCGCCCCAGAACAATTTTTTTTCAAACATGTATAACCCAGGGTGGCAAAACTATCAAGGCAATCAATTCACACCAGGGCATACGCAGCAACTCCAGGGTGGGAATGGGTATGATAGGCCAGAACAAAAAAAGAATAAGTTGGATTTCGAAACCACCATTCTTCAACTACTCCAACAGCAATAGCAAACAAGCAATCAACAAAGACAGGCTATTCAAAAATTGGAATTTCAAATTGGTCAAATCGCTACGGAGTTAAGTGAAAGAAAGGCAGGAGAATTCCCATCACAAACCATACCCAATCCTAGAGGACAAGAACAGCTCCAATTAAGGACAACACTAGAGGAAGAGATTGAGTTTAACGTGTTTGATGCACCACAAATTCCACACGATGATCATGAATGTTATAATGTTGATGTGGTTCAGGAAATTTGTGACCAAACATTGCAGGAACATAGTGCTGATCCATTACAAGAAACAATTACACACCCTCTAACATTATCTCATGTTGAACAGGAATATGATGATCGGAGGATTGCAGAGACAGTACATCACCTTGAAACTCCAAAGTCATATACAGGTAAGCTTGCACCTGCAGTTAAAAATTTTGAGTCTGATAAAACTTGTGTTTCTGCAGACCAGTCGACTGATGGACGGGATAAGTCGACTGTCCCGACTGCTACTAGAATCCTAGACGTGGAACTGAAGCCACTACATGAACACCAGCAGTATGGATCTTTGGGGGGAGAACAGACATTACCTGTGACAGTTGCTAGAAATTTTAGGATGCAGAAAGATGAGAGGCTGCAGGGAGTCTTTCAGAATCACAAAGGTGCACCAAGGTGGACCCTTGCAGACAAACTGATGTCAAGATGGTACGGTCCATGAATTGTTGCACAGGTTTCCCCCACAGGGAGCGTTGGCAAAAGCTCAACGTTCAAGGTGAATGGGCAGAGGGGGAACCTTATAAGAAGATGAGTTTTGAGCCGCGAGCCATTCAATACATTGCACAAACTCATCCAGTCTAGCTGAAGACAAGAAACACAGCGCTTATTGGGAGGCAACCCAATTTTTCAGGGGAGTATTTACACTTTTCCTTCATTTCTTATATTTTATTTTTATTTCTTTTCGTTATTTATCTTTTATTTTCAGTATCTCCTTCATACTAGATGGCGACACATGCCTATTTTAAATTTTTCTTTCGAACATTGAGGACAATGTTCCATCTAAGTTTGGGGGTATTGGGGGTATTAGTTAGTTACATCTGAAGTCCTTTTTGATTTTTTTTTTTAAGGATAAACAATTTCTTATAAAGTAATAGTAAGGATACTTATTTACTTTAGGATTGTTGAGTTTCATAATGCCTTACAAAATTATATGAGTCATGCGATTATACATAACAAACAATTGTGATGCTTTTCTAGTGATTATTCCCTTTGATTTAGTCCTAAATCGAGTTTAAGTAAATAGAGACATTAAATATATATATATATATATATATATATATATATATATATATATATATATATGAATAAGTCAATCTAGTCCAATGTTTTGAGTGCTTAGTAACTAGGGGTATTCATCACCAATGTTTACCTTTACGTCAAACGGCAACTTGAAATACGAGTATGCAAAGCACTTAATGTTTGTGACTTGTTGAGTAACCGGGTGGATTCATCACAAATGTTTCGCATTCGCGTAAAAAGGCAAGTGACAACTTTAGAGAAGAGACTATAAAAAAAAAAAAAAAAAAAACTCTAGTTTGCTACTCGGCTTGTAGTAGAGATAAGGGATAATCACAGATTGAGTAGTTGCATACTATAACCAGTGTTCTAAAAAGCGGTCTAGGCGGCCGCCTAGGCGCTAGGCGGCCCCCCAACGCCTCGACTAGGGCCTAGGCGTTTATGAAAATCGGAAATGGGTTCTAGACGGCTAAAATCGGACCTAGACGGCATTTAATCGGTCTAGGCAGGTCTAGGCGGACTAGACCCGCTTAGGCCTTAAGTAATTTTTTTTAAAAAAAAGTAAAAAAAACCCACCGCTCTCGCCTTAAGTAATTAAAAAAAAAAAAACTCACCGCTCTCACTTTCTCCTTCTAATAAAATTTAAGCATATCTTTAGTTTTTTTTTATCTTGCATAATTTGACATGTATTCGCACTCTCACAGCAATCAGGTTAAAACTTACAAGTATGGACTTTAATATCACTAACACAGCTAAATAAGTGAAGTTATGCACCAAAGCAGCCAAATAAGTGAAGTTATGCACCAAAGGGGAAAGTTTATAAGAAGTATCATGTGCCAACAACTTCAAGGCTTAATCAGTCTACCAGATTATAAGTAGTATGCTTTTCCTCATTAGTGAAGCTATTTATTCATCTTCTATTTTCAGCTCCTAAAATGTCACCCATATCTACATATCTTTCCAAAGCAATTTATGGATGGCTAATCCACTTAGTATGGGACAGCATGACATGAGATGGGAGGAAGTTATCTGATTTAAGTGTGGTTATTAGTTAAGGTTGTTCATCGTTATCAAGCATATCATGAGATCATCTATCAACTTTACATTTATTCTCTCTTTAGAACTTGTATTCTTTTATGAGTAGCCACAATGTGGTTTATATCGGATATGGAGAAGATAGAGTCCTCATGTTCACCGATACAATAATACGCCGATTCGACTATGTGAAGCCCATCCTACAATTGCAAAGAGAAAAAGTTCAATAGTAAGAATGAGTAGCAATAAAGAGTAAAAAGGGGTAACAACAAAATAAACCCAAAAGATCGATAAATAAATAAATAAATAAATAAATAAATAAATTAGAAAAACTGCCTACCGCCTAGCCGCTTAATCCCCGATTACAAGGTCTAGGCGCTAGGCCCCCATCGGCCGCCCGACTACCGCCTAGCGCTTTTTAGAACATTGACTATAACTACATTAATTGCATGACAAATATGATTGGGTTTGGGGATTAGGAATAAACAATTGCACTAGAGAAAGTGGGTATGCTTAGTTTTACTTCATCTGAAATTGTTTATACTTTTAATTACAATTTTGATGATTGCATAATAAGAATTCTTGGTCTGGTAGTTGAGCTTATTATTATTCTCCTTGTTCATAATTCTAGTTTGCTTGAGGACAAGCAAAAATCTAAGCTTGGGGGTATTTGATGAACACAATATTATTCACATTTTAGAGCAATAATCTTAATGCAATTAGACATTTAAAAGCTCTATATATGGTATTTAACTCTTAATTTCTCTTTTCCATAGGAAACAGCATAAAATAGCGAAACGAAGCAGATTCAGGATTTTAAGGATGATACTCAAATATTACAGAGCATCAGTCGACTGATTCTTACAACAGGCGACTGGACAGAGGAATCAAGCTTACGCAGAAGTCTCGGCACAGTCGACTTACTCCAACACCAATCGACTGAGATGATCAATGATGAAATCTACATATGTCTCGACACAGTCGACTGGTTCGAAGACAAGTCGACTGGTAGGCGGCAGCGTTAAAAGATAAGATATTTGAAGATGCGTCCAAATCTAAATACGAATCAAAACAGAAAAGGAAGGAAAGAAAAAAAAGAGAAAGAAATAAAACGCAGCATAAAAGACGGAGGAAAATAAATAAAAGAAGAGGACTTTTATGCAAAAGAGTGCAAACCCTAAATCTCTAGCCGTGTTCTATAAATACCAACCAAGAGGCATTATTCTGAGGGGGCTGAAAACTCTCTGAAGAAGGCCGGATCCATCATCAAAAACCAGTCATCGACAGCAAGCATCAAAGGAGGAGAACTAGACGACTGCTGATTGGGCTAAAGTGCAACATCATACAAATCAGCGTTCTTCTGTTCTTTCTCTTAGTTTTTATTTCTATTGTAGTCATGAACTCTATTATATTAATCAATAAAAGTTTTATTATGTGGAACTAACTTTCATAGTTGGGTAGATTGAGACCATAGTTATGTAATGCTTGCTACTCTCTTACTTATTGATTAAACCTGAGTGAATTGGAATAGATTTATAATAATCAAACTAGTTCAGAATCTTAAGGGCAGTCGACTGAAGTGACAGCCAGTCGACTGGTCCAAATCTGGGTTATAAGTTTGTGCAGTGTAAATCTGAATCTGTTAGATGAGCATATTGAGACGACCCGTATCTCGTGTTCATAACTCGTAACAAGGGAGTCCTTAGGGGTTCTTGGTTTAATCAACTTAAGGGATCTAGATCTGATACCAATTTCTAGGACCTTGAGTGTTTGTTCGTTTTACTGTTCTTATGCCTTCTTTAAGTGCAACTTAGTAGATACCATGCTAAATACTTAATGAAAGAAACGAATTAGAGTAGATACCATGCCTAATTCTTGGCCTAGGAAAACATTACTTTAAGGAGTAGATACCATGCCCTTGAAGAGAACAAACATGAGTAATGGATGTAGTATATGACTTAGCATTACTGACTATTGGTGGAAATCAAAACCCAACTACTTTGATAGAGATTTGTGACTCAACTTGTGATGCTACTTATTTAGATTTTTATCTTTTCATTTCTTTTAGACTTTCAGAACGACACTTCAATATTTTGTTTTCTATTTTATTGATTAGTAAGTTAGAATCTACAATCTCTGTGGGATCGACCCTTGCTCGTCACTACGCTTTTCCAAACGATTCGTGCACTTGCGAGGTTTATAATTTGTGTCTAGTTTTATCTATTTATTTAGGTAACTAGATTGCACAACACTCGTACTAGTTTGTTCCTGGCTTCTGGCAGCCTCCAGGATGTCAGCATAGGATCAGAGTCGCAAGGCGGCTAGGCAATCATGAATCTCAATATTCAAGCCCAACAAGAAATGGCGGCCTCTATCTTCATTATTTGCCACCATGGAAGTGGCAAAATGACTCAGTCAGGTGAACTCCACAGCATACTCATCTATAGTCCGACTCCCTTGAGTTAGCACGACAAATTGCCGCTCCATTTCATTCCTGGTGACATCGGAAAAGAACTTCGTGAGAAATATCTCTCTGAAAATGACCCAAGCGATGGGCCGCCCTAGCTGTTCCATTTCAGCTCGCCATCAGATGTGAGCAAGGTCAACCAGCTCGATGCTCATGACATCCGCACGATTAGCATCCGCCACCCGTGTTGCAGTTAATAGCTGTTCAGTCTGGATAAGTCATTGCTCGGCTTCAAGCGGACCTTCAGTGCCCGAGAACTTGTCTGGGCGTAGCCTCATGAAGTCTGTTACATTGCCAGGTCTCGGTGGCAGCACCTCGGGCGCAGGTACAACGGCCCCCCTGTTGACAGCTCCCAAAGCCTCCTCATCAAATCACTATGCTCCTGCTGCATTTGCATCATTTGTTGCATCAGCAGCTCATTCTGCTCACGCTACATCTGCATCACTTGAGCAATAGTGGGCTCTTCCGGATGATCGAAAGAAGAAGCACCTCCCCTAAGCATTTGCATAATCTGTGCAATAGTGGGCTCATTAGACTGATCATCTCCAGCATGGGGACGAGAGGTACCCTTTCTAGCCATGGCCTGCAATAAAATCAAACGGTTAGCATCCAGATTATATGTTGGTTATTCATTATCCATGTGATCAACGTGGTGCACATGTTGTTGAGTTAACCTGGCTGAGTCAAGCTTGCCTAATGTATAAGTCAAACTAACACATTAGCCAAACCTGAGCTCTGTTACCACTAAAAACCCTGTCACGCCCCGCTTCCCAAAATACGGGAATACGAGCCCGTGACTGAGGCCCAGCGAATGATGTGAATACACCATTCATAAGCTGTACAGTTAACTCAACAACAAGATAACAACAAAACCACACAGGCGTGTAAAATCACAATCGGATAACAAAAGGTATATGACATAGTCCATAACATAACCAAGAGATGGAAATAAAAAGTAGCTACGGGTCAAACAAGCCCGGATTAAAATAAAGAGTAGCATGAAATAAAACATGAACTAAACCAACATGAAAAATAAACAAGACTAGAACACTTGATCAGCAGCACCTTCTGGTAACTCTCCATTCGGACCTGCAAGTACATTATACGAAGAAAAAGAAACAAGAAGATGTTCGTTAATGCAAGTCACGGGCCGCAAGTGGTAAAAGCTAACGGGACAAGTATAAAATCAAACAAGAAGCAGGAAAAAGAATCATGGAAATCAAGAATCATGTAATAGGAGAATACAACATATAAACAGGATCATGAACAGGCATGCATGAAACAAGTGGCATGCATGTAAACAAGTAATCAAGTAAACAAATATCAAGTCAACATAAATATGTACATGTAATTGGATCAGGCTAGTGTACGTGTTAATCTATTAATTCTATCTAGGTAGCACTTCATACATCCATCATTTTACTACATGGTTGCTACTTACTATCAGTTACGTTTAGGCCTAGTGGTAGATTCTATAGGTCACGTACTCGGAAAAAATATATCAATTGTATCTTGTATCGAGATACGTGCAAACTCGTAACGTGAAACATATAGAGCGAAACATAGTGTAAACTTGTAGCATGAACCATATAAACATATAATTTGCAAACTTGCAACTTGTAAACTTGCAACTTGCATCGGGAAACCACGAGCTCCCGTCCAAGTACGCTTTTCTATATTTTCCACTACTAGATCTTTACCCTTATACCTCGGTTTGTTTACTTTTATTAATTTTAATCAACAATAACAAGATATCATATTTAAACTACTATCATGGGTAAAACAATCATGCACATAATCATGTATAATCCTAAGAGTACATATGTGTTTATCAATCGTGTTCATGTAATGCATGTGGCAACAAGGTATTCGCGATCATGTGCGAATACGGGATCGATAGATATGTATAGTAACAGATTTCAATTCGACCGAAGAATGCAAATTAGAGTTAAAGAATAAACTTGCATTATTTTTCAAAGGAAGCTTGTACGAGAACAAACGAATTATACAAAAGGATACTTGCCTGTTAACCAACGACGATGATACTAAATACAAGAATAACGGAATCAGAATTCTGGGCAGCAAAGCACGTGCAAGATACGTGGTAACAACTCCAAAAGAGCAAACTCCAAAACAGCAAACTCCCCAACAACAAACTCCAAAATAGCAAACTCCCCAAATCCTTCTCCACAACAGCAAACACACCACTCCTTTCACGATCGGATCTCCCACACAAACACCAAACAACAACAATATCCACACAGTAACAAAATAACCTAATCCTCTTCACAAACACCAAACACCAATACAACACCCAACAGCAACACACCACACAATCCCCAAATTCCATAACAACCAAACAGCAACCACTCTTTCTCTAAAATAGCAAACACCCCAATCAGTAGCAATTATACGTGTGATGCACGTATAACCCAACACAGCACAACAACTCAATAATCCCCACCCAGTCTTCTTCACCTTTCGGCACACACAAAGAGAGAGAGAGAAAGAGAGAGAGAGAGGGAGAAAGAGCGAACGGCGAGCGACTGCGGCGATGGGTGGCACGACTGGAGGTCGCGACGACGGAGCGACGATGGAGCGTGGGGGTACTGGTGTCAAGCGGCAGTGCAGGGAAGCTGCGACGGAGCTCTGTTTTGCGACGAAACAGAGGAGATGGAATGGTGGGGCTTCAACGCTCGATGATGATGACGATGGGATGAGGAAACATCGGTGGGGTCTGGCAAGGAGGAGTCGGCAATGGCAGAATGGTGGTGAGGGAGTTTGCGAGGAGCGACCGGTGATGGCAGCGGAGATGGCGAGGAAGACGAGGGGAGGTGAAGAGGTAGCTTGATAGGTTGTCGAGCGCGATGAGGAGGAGTGGCGGAGGGTTTCACTTTGGCTGGCAATGCAGGAGGCGGCGTTCGGAGGCTGGGGCAAATGGAAAGCTCGAGTGGAAAGTGGAGAGCGACAATGGGTTCTCTCGGAGGCTCGACTATGGCAGTGGAGTGGTGAGGCGAGCGGAGAAAGGGGTCAAGCGGAAGAGGGTGGTGATGGCGATGCGGTTGGTAGCGGACATGGAGGGAGACGGAGCTTTGGGTTCGACAATGGCGGAAGGTGAAGGGGAAGACGATGGGAAGGGGGAGTGGGTCTCTGTTGGGTTTTATAACAGAGAGGGGGGGGGGGGAGAGAGACGGGAGTGAGAGAGAACGGGTAAGGGGGGATTACTATATAATAACATAATGAATATAATATAATAATTGTTGTTATGAGAGAGGGGGTTATGGGGTTACGGAATGTAAAGAGTGGGGAATGTGAGGGGTTGTATACAATCACATAGGTTTGAGCCTATAGAAATTTATATAAGTACTGGGTTTGGATTTGGGCTTAAAACAATTGGGCTTGGGGTTAAAACATTTTAAATAAATCAATTATGATATTGGGCTTAATAAACAAATGGGCACAGATTAATAAATGATAAAATAAAAATAAGAAATTAGGCTTATAATAAACAATTAGGTTTTATAAAGTAGTTTGAATAATATAATCAATTAAAAAAGAATAGTTACAAGATACTCAGAATTTAAAATATGAGAAAATACTTGAAAAGTACATATTAACGGGAACAGAGGTTACAGAAACCACTCAAACTTCACCACAGTTTCTGTTTTTTTGCTTGTAGTACTAAAGGATAAGTTGGTGTCATTCAAACTTTCCTAGATGGTAATACACTTGCTACATGACACACAAATGAAGAGAAGCAAAATTTGCTACCCTATACTAGTGCTGCAAATATTTCCAATAAATCAAGCATAAGTGAGTCAAATGCAGAAATATGAGTTTGTCACTAGGGCTTCTTTATTAAGCCATGCCTACTAGTTCCAACCAATTTTTTTTGCATCTCCACCTCTTCCAAGTCAATCACTTTAACAACAACTGATAAATTTCAAAATATACATGAATATGTATACCAATTGCCGAAAACAGAAACTGAACATGAAGCTGAAATGACTTAACTACCTCTCTCTTTGCCAAAAATGTATGTATTTGTATCTATGAGAGTTTTATTTATTTATTTTGTTCTTGGTTTCATTTATGAACAGATACAACCCAAGCTAGACTGCCGCATATTTTTCCATGTTGGCATCAGCTAAGTTGAACAAGAGTGAGCCCTTTGAGAAAAGTAATATAGTATTAACATTGTTGCTGTATGAAAGCAACTTATATAGTGTTTGTTGCTTATACAAAGAGGAGGGAGAATATTCTTATAAATTCGAGACCCCTCATAAATTTAATATCCATTGCAATGAATGATTCAAATGCTTGAGATGATAACCAATAATTCCAACAGACTACATTCTAAAGCTACAAGGCCAATATCATGTAGTTAAAAACTATTATAACCCTTCACTTCACATCTAATAGTTAGCTAATTAATAAAGTCTTCATACTGAGAGGATATGAGACTTAGTGTTGAAAAATTCAATTATGTACGCATTTTGGACACTTAAATATTTTTCTTTTTTGAGAGAAACATCCCTAGTTAAATTAGAAACTAGTATATTCCTTATTAATGATTCAGTCAAGGTTCATTATGGTCTACCCCATAAACCTAACATTCATTCGAGTCACTCTAAGGTCTAAAGCATCTACACATGCTTTAGTGTAAGTAAAAAAAAGACTATTTTGAAATACTTAGCAGGGTCACATTCCATATGGCTTTGTTAAAGTCTTTAAGTCCACTAATTTCGACAAACTACATTCTAAAGCTTCTCTCCACATTTCCATCCAAATGATGTCTTTTTCATCTCATCAAATGATAGACTAATACATATTCAATACATGATTTAATATGTAACACCCCAAATTCCAAAACAGACTGAATTCGAAGTTCCACGGGATCTTTACACTTCTCTTCGTACAATTTTACAAGGAAATTTAAACTTTCATTACGTCAGAGTTACAACTTGAATTACATTTAAACAACGGAAGTCATTTACAATAATTACATGAATAAAAGTACAACACTTGAAACATTCTTTAAGCAGCTTGCATACTTAATTGTGTCAATCTCTTTATCCTGCATAGAAACTGTGGGCTCGTCAGTTCATTCAACTGACGCAAGGATATAAAACATCAATTTTCTCCTACTTAGAAAGCACACACTTTTCACAAGCAAAACTACAGGGACTATCCTATAGATGTCGTGTTGTATTGTGCACTAAGTCCTTAATGCAGTTGTTATGTTATATGACACTAATGCGCACTTGTTCGGATTCTATGCATTCCATACTACATAGGTCCGAGGGAAAGCCCTTAATCGTACTTCATATTATAGGGTTTGATCCCTCGTCATGACTTAAACTACTACAGTAACCACGGTAAGTATCCTAGATGTTCTATGATCTACGAGCCCATGTCCAGGCAGTTTGGAGGGGAATCCCGCGCACTGACATGACGCATCAAGCAGGCAGACTATGGACAATTCAACCTCCGCCATGAAACGATGGCACGACCCGTAGTCACCAAACACCCCACAAGTGTCCCCATGGCGAACGGAACGGTTCATCAAGCCATTTCTCGCCTCAACCCCCTAAATAGGAAGAGGGGTACTTTACTAATAGGGGGCAATTGCACCGCACCTGACTGTGAGGGACCCGTCTGCTCTAGTTGGTGGATAATCTACTATGATGGATGACAGTAGGGACGATAATTCCGGAGTAGTGCTCACGCTATGTCATGACGCATCAAGCAGGCAGTCTGTGAATCACTCTCACACCACCAATCTGATGGCCCTCATACTCGTGTTTTTCTTTCACTTTCGTCACATCACCACTATGTATCTAAATCCTTAGTTTATTTGAATCATGAATAAAATCAACCTCTAGAGTTAGCTCTTTCCTCTATACCGGTCTTAATCAACAACTCGACCATCTTGGTCTTTCATCTCAATAATTTATCTCAATAATTATAACTCATTCAATTGCCGGTAATATGACTTAGCTACCCTCTAGTTCAAAATCTCATATCATGTTCATAAATTGAGTATTCACACTCATCAATAATTTCATAAGTTACCATGATTTTCTTCATTTCAATTCTTGTATTACTTTTCACAATAATGAGACAAGATAGTTTCATTTCACAATTTCTCAAATTAAAAACTTAATCCCATAATATTTTTTCTTTGCATTTATAAGTCTAGAAATCTCAGTTATATAAACCAAGCGAAGTTATTCACAATTTTATTAAGTCTCGAATTCTAAAAATAATTTCCCATAATTTTCCCTAAAGAAGAGAATGCATATTGCTTAAATTATCACATAAAACACACTTATAATCACTTTAATCTTGATCATTAATTTTATCAATCCATAGAAATTTTCTAGATAAGTCCAATTCAATCTCTAGATAATTAATAAAATTTCATAAATTAATTTCACAAAAGAAATATTTAAAAATATTATTTTTTTCCCAAAAATTTTTTTTTTAAAAAAAAAACCTTGGCTGAACCCGGTTTCTAACCCGCACCAACAGCAGCAGCATGCGCTACAGTAACATTACTGTGGCGTAGCAGCTGACCAAAGGGGACAGAGCGCCCACGCATCACAAAGGGGGTATTAATCTACTTATACTCAGTGTTTTGGTGATAGGTTATTTTCAAAAACAAAAATAAAGAGTGTATGCCAAGATTTGAACCCATGGCCTCCTACTATAGTGACATTTTTAATTTGCACCCACTGACCAGAATGGACAGAGTGACTCACCCATAAAGAAATAATTCCAACTGGTTTTGTCCAAGACTGTAACTATTCTAGTTTGTTAAAGAAACTCATTTCTTCAAAAAATGTAATTTGTTCTTCATTAAAACTAAATAATTTCCTGATTCAAAATAAACAGTAATTTGGGGTTTTTAAAGCCATTAAATTCTCATTTCTCATATAGAGTACCTTTCTTTTTATTCCTACAATTGTACATGAAAATCACTTAATGTTCTATTAACAAATTTCTTTTTCAAGGGACATTTTTCTTGAGTTCCTTCAATTATAAAGTAGTTCTTTTTTTTATGAGACTAAAGAGTTTTTCTTCTTTCTTTTTTATTAACACGCAAATTGATGACCTCTTGAATTTGGCCTAAATAATAAAATGTTCATTTCTCTCAACAATTAACATACAACTTTAGCATTATTTAATATCAATCACACTAATCATGAATATGCATAATTTTCTAACCAATCTTATTTTAATAATGTAGAGATTCTCACAATTAGCATTTTCCACATAAACACATTTCTTAAAAGTGCACTTTTTTCATAAACACAAATATTTCAACATGGAGAAACATTTATTCTAATTTAGCATGCTAGATCAATATCCAAATATCACAACAACAAACATATCATTCAATCAATTCTCACTTATTCATTTTATGCAATTTCACATATGTTCCATTTTCACCTTAATCGTGGTATTATCAAAGAGCAATATTTTCACCTATTTATTCTAGCATGATTAGCACACAACCTAGCATGATACTACTTAGAAGTTAGCGAAAATTGCCCACCTTATGGGAGAGAAAATGAAATGAACTCCTAAGAACTCCCAGATTGATCAAAAGAGGTCTTCTCCTCCTAGTTTGAGCCACCACAAGTCGTCTTCTACTAGCCTTGAAGCAAAACCCGGGCCTCCCTTGCTCCTTGAAGAAAAACCGGCTACCAAATGGGAATGAAGAACACACAATTGCAACTCTCAATCTTTTGAACTCACTAACCTTTCAATCTTTTACTCTCTAATTGTATTTCTTTATATTTCTCTTTTTATATAGATTAGGTGTGAGTATACTAATGTAGGGAGGGGGGGTGTATTTATACAAATTTTTGAGTGGATTGAATGGCTAGGATTAAATCAAATAGTTTGGAATTAAGGGCTTGGATTAGTTTGGGAGTTGCCATAACCACCCATGAATGAGATAACCACCTCACCACTACTCCCATTCTCCCTCTCCACTCATGCACAATCCGGCCTCACTCAAGGGTGTGCTTTGCACACTCTAGTGCATGCACGTGCTACCCTAGTGTCCCCCACTTACAAGTTGTACATGTTAGTTTAATTAATTGTCTATTATTTGAGTCTACACTACAAGTTAGGCTAAAATAAAGAAGAAGTAAATTACATGGGCTTACTAATGGGCCAAGAGACTATGGGCTCTACTAATTTAGTTAATTTATTAACTAATGTGGGCTACAAAGAGACAAATTAGGTTTAGGATTAAATTAGACTTTCTAAAAAGAGAATAAATGAGGATTACTAGTTTATGAAATATTTTTAGAGAAATGCATGCATAAGTTTGCACGAGCACAACACGTAAAATCAAACAACTCCAAACATAAATAAGATTTGAAAATCCAGGGTGTTACAGCACTCTCTCCTTAGAATAGTTCCGTCCTCGGAACTACACTTAAAGAGTGAGAAAACAGAAATACAACAAGAAGAAAAGAAAAAGAAAAAAGATACAAATCAAACAAAGAGCTCAGAATTATCCTTCATCATCGTCTCCTCAGATTCCCAAGTAGCCTCTTCAACCAATTGGTTTCTCTAGACTACTTTGACCATCGGTATCATCTTGTTCCTCAAGACTTTCTCCCGACGATCGACAATCTCAACCGGAAGCTCAATGTAACTCAGATCCAACTGCAAACCCTCCGGCACTTCGGGTAAATGATGACTCGGATTTGGAATGTAAACTCTCAGCATAGACACGTGGAAAATATTGTGCACCTGAGACAACTCTTTCGGCAACACCAACCAGTAAGCAGTTTTCCCAATCCGCTTCAATATTTTATACGGGCCTATGAACCTCAGGGCTAACTTCCCACTTTTGCCAAATCGGATCACGCCTTTGCTAGGTGAAACCTTCAGAAAGACAAAGTCACCAACCTCAAACTCAAGGTCCCTCATCCGGTTGTCTGCATAGCTCTTCTGCCTACTCTGAGCATCCACCAACCTCAGCCTGATCAGATCAATCTTTTCAGAGGTCTGCTGCACGATCTCAGGCCCAAACATCTGCCGCTCCCCAACTTCAAACCAGCAAAAAGGTGTTCTGCACTTCCTGCCATACAGAGCTTCGTACGACGCCATTCCGATACTAGTCTGAAAACTGTTGTTGTAGGAAAACTCCACCAGAGCTAAGTGCCTTTCCTAACTGCCTCCAAAGTCTAGTACACAACACTGAAGCATGTCCTCAAGAATGCAATTGACTCTCTCAGTCTGCCCATCGGTCTGCGGATGAAAAGCAGTGTGAAATCTGTTTTGGTACCCAGAGCTGTTTAAAAACTCTTCCAGAAATGTGAAGTAAACCTCGCATCTCGATCAGATACAATGGTTAATGGAACACCATGAAGCCTGAAGATCTCACCAACATACAGCTCAGCCAACTTGTCCATCGAAGTAGTGAGTTTCATTGCCAAGAAGTGAGCGGACTTGGTTAGTCGATCGACTATGACCCAAATCGCATCATTGCCCTTTGAACTCTTGGGCACGCCCGTGATGAAATCTATACTGATGTTGTCCCACTTCCATTCTGGAATAGGTAACGGTTGCAATAGACCTCCGGGTTTCTGATTCTCGGATTTGGCCTGTTGATAAATCTCATACTTCACCACGAACTCGGCCACATCCCGCTTCAAACCTGACCACCAAAAGTGTTGCTTAATGTCTTTAAATATCTTGATACTACCAGGATGTACAGACAAAAGAGTAGCATGTGCCTCCTGAAGAATGCTCTCCCGCAATTCTGCTTGATCCGGAACACATAGCTTCTCTTCGAACCACAACACCTCATCCCTGATCTGGAACTCTGACAACTTGCCAGCACCAACCTGCTCCTTCATTTTCTGAATCTCTGCATCTTCCATCTGACTTGCGATAATCCTTTCATTCATCGTTGGTTGAAGCCTCAACCGAGCTAAAGACAATCCCAAGCCTTGTAGAACAACTTCAATACCAGCCCGATCCAACTCCTCTGCAAGTTGCTTCTGAGTTGTAATCAAACTAGCCAGACTGCTCTTGCGGTTACGTGCATCAGCAACAACATTAGCCTTCCCAGGATGGTACTTAATCTCTGGACGAATGTCCTCAAGCACCTCTAGCCAACTCTTTTGCCTCAGATTTAGATCCTTCTGTTGGTAGACGTACTTCAAGCTTTTATGGTCCGTGTACATGTTTAGCTTCTCACCATACACATAATATCTCCATTGCTTCAAGGCGAAGATAATCGTAGCTAACTCCAGATCATGAGTCGAATAATTCTTCTTATGCGGTCTTAGTTGCCTAGACCCATAAGTGATCACTTTCCTTTCTTGCATTAAGACACAACCAAGTCCACGATGTGAAGCTCGTTGTAGACATCATACTCAACACCTGCTCTAGGCAAAGCTAAAATAGGTGCAGTAGTCAGGCTCTCTTTCAACTCCTGAAAGTTTGCCTCGCACTGCTCAGTCTATTTGAAGTTCACATTCTTCTTGGTCAGACCAGTGAGTAGCACGACTATCTGAGCATAGCCCTGAATGAACCTTCTGTAGTATCCAGTTAGTCCAAGAAAACTCCTAATTTCCTTCACTGTAGTTGGCCTTGCCCAATCCTTCACCGCCTCTATCTTCTGCGGATCAGTTGCCACTCCCTCCTTAGAAAGGATGTGACCTAGGACTGCACCTCATATTTCCAGAAATCGCACTTGGATAACTTGGCATACAACTCATGCTCCTGAAGCTTCCTCAAAACTACTTCCAGATGATCCGTGTGCTCCACCTCCGACTTGGAGTACAAAAGAATATCGTCGATAAATACCACAACGAAAGAATCAATAAACGGCATCAGAACACTGTTCATCATATCCATGAAAATTGCAGGTGCATTCGTCACTCCAAACGATATAACTAAGAATTCGTAATGTCTGTGTCGAGTTCTGAACGCAGTCTTATGCACATCTTCAGCTTTCACTAGAACTTGATGATATCCTGATCGAAGATCTATTTTAGAGAGAACTGCTCCTTGTAGACGATCAAACAAGTCATCAATTCTTGGAATAGGATACTTGTTCTGAACAGTGACCTTATTCAGCTCCCGGTAATCGATGTACATCCTTATCGAACCATCCTTCTTCTTTACCAACAGCACCAGTGCTCCCCAAGGCGATGCACTCGGTTGAATAAAGCCTTTCTCTATTAGTTCCTCAATCTGCCGTTTGATCTCATCTTGCTCCACAGGTGCCATCCTATATGGTGCCTTGGAAATAGATGCACTCCCTGGCTGAATAGTGATGCTGAACTCTACATCACGATGCGGGGGTAATCCAGGCAAATATTCCAAGAATACCGTCGGATAATCCCGAACCACTGGAATTTGCTGCACCTCTGCAGGAATCCCCTTCTTCTTGCCGATAGCAGCAACCAAGCCTGAACAACTCCTCTTCCCTTGGAAAGTGACTTCAGGTCCACCTGGAGCCTTCGCTGTTACTTCTTTGGTCTTGCACTCATGCTTGCACTGTACACCGACATCCAATCAATGTCAATGTTAACATCGACTCCCAAGACATTCAGTTCGATCAGATCAATCCCGAAAATTCTATCTCCAATCAGTGGATAAAGTTTTCCCTGATGGAGTAGCTACTGCTAAAACCTTTCCTGAAAAGATTTTCGGTTCGACTCCCAAAACTTTAGCAAACTTAGGTGACACAAAAGTGTGAGAGGACCCAGTATCGAACAAAACAACAGCTTTCTCTCCATTCAAATAAAGTTATCTTGTTACATAATACACACTCGTTACATAACAGTTCACTATAAAAGCGAAAAAAAAGAAACAACAGAAAACACTCTAAACATCCTCCCTCGTACTAGTGATGACGTGATCCACCTCATCAGCATCAGCTTCAGTTAAGGCAAATTCCCGCCCCTGCTAGTACGACTTCTTTCCGGCCTGCTGAGTTGGTCCCTTTCGGACGACATCTTGCATCTTAGGGCACTGGGATCGAAAGTGACCTGTCTCCCCACAAATGTAACAAGTCACCACAGGAGGTCTCACCCATGCATTCCCGGGTCTTCCTGCTACACTGACCGCATTTGTCCCAGTCGGTTTGAACCTTTGGGCCAGCGGCTGTCCCCTGACATTTCCAAGAACTGCGGGCCTCTTCCTCACGTTCCAGTTGTTCCTATTATTCTGAACAGCATGGAATTGCTCCATGTCCACCTCCGTGGTTGTAGCTTGTTTGACCAACTTGTCAAACCTCCTGATACCGAGGGGTATCTTCCTGTATCTCAGACTTGGCCTTAAACAATGCTCGAACTTTTGAGCCTTCATTACCTCGTCCATCACCAATTCGGGAGCATACCTCGAGAGCTGATTCAACCTCATCTCATACTCTCTAACCGACATGCTGCCCTGCTGCAGCGCCAGAAATTCCATGGCTTTCTTCTCCTGGACGTCTGATGGAAAATAATGACTGCGAAATTCCTCCAAGAATTCCTCCCAGCCAAGGACAATATCCCCCATCGTCCGCTTCATCGACTGCCACCAAACAGCCACATCCTTCTCGAACTACAGTGCCGCCAACTTCACCTTGCTGCCTTCCGGAGTCTCCAAGACTTCGAAGATAGTCTCGATCTGTCGGATCCAATTGTTAGCTGCGTCAGGATCTGACTTTTCCTCAAACACCGGTGGTTTCATCCGTTTGAATGATTCCACGAGTTTGATTGCTTCGGGTACTGGATTCACAGGCACCCTCCCTTGGTTCTGATTCATGGCAACGGCATTGAGTGTTTGATAGACCCTCGCTAATTCCGTTTTCAAGTCCAGACCTTCACCATTTCGAGCTCCTCTTCTAGCCATAATCTGATGCAAAAGATCCATTAATTTCGAAGTAGAAAATATGAATTTAAATCAACTTTTCATTTCATTGAATTTCAAACTTTATACATATGAATTTAAAACATTTTTGACATCAAACGAAAGCAATAAGAAGATACAACAGTCTAGTTCCTATGGTTCATCTTGGCTTCACGAAGCTCTTCCCGTAGTTCCTCCACTTCCTCCTTCAGCACATCATACATGTTTTTCCTCTTCTCGAGTTCCCAAACACGATGACTGAGCGTGGCAATGCTCTCCTTGCACTTTGCACACTGTGCCTGCAATAGCTCTGCTCCCTCCCTCTGAGTCTCAACCTGCCTCTGAAGAGACACAATGAGACTACTCGGAACTGGTTCTTCCTCTTCGGAGGAATCATCAGATGAATCCGGAGGTGGAGTGATCTCCCTGGACTCAGGCCATTCCTCTTCAATTTTTTCGGGATCTTCTTCCTCTAAATTAGCTTACCCGGGGTAGTAATCCTTCTCAACTATGTTCCAATCGTCACCTCCAGCGGGGTCGAAGTGGCCCGCCATCTTAGAGAAAGGAGAATAAGAAGCATAAATCATAGAACATCACAAATGTAAGTGACTTACATTTAAATCTCTAGACTCAACACACGCTCTAATGTCCACGTCTAGGGTGTCGTTCCTTATAAATTTGTACTACTTGGAAGCGTGGCTCTGATACTACTCTGTAACACCCCGAATTCCAAGACTGAATTCAAAGTTCCACAGGATCTTTATACTTCTTTTCGTACAATTTTACAAGGAAATTTAAACTTTCATTAGAGCATCCACAGTCGTTGAGGGTCAAAATATGCATAAATGGATAAATGAATATAGCAAAGTTACGTTTTGCTGTAGTTTTTGAAAGCTATTTTTTACCTTTTTAAATTAAAATAATAACAGACGGTGCTTTATGTGCCGTTAGAGAGGAAAAAAAATTAAAAAACATTTTAAAACGGTGGGACTGCATATCATGTTCCGTCGGAGGGGAAAAAATTTATAAAAAAAGGTGCGACGACAATCCGAGGGAAAAATTCGTCCTTGAAGTGCAAATAAAAAATAACAAAAAAATTATAAAAAATTACAAAAAATTTATAGAAATTACGAAAAAATAATAAAAAATACAAAAAAAAATTACAAAAAATTACAAAAAATTGCAAATAACTACCTACAGGGTGGGACGGCACTTCAAGTGCCGTTCGAGGGAGAGGTGGGTTTTTTTTGGTTTTTTTATTAGGATTTTTTTTTTGGAGGGACGGCACTCGACACTTCGAGTGCCGTCCGACCATTAAAAAAAAAAAATTTTGTGCGACGACACTTGAAGTGCCATCCGACCATTAAAAAAATATATTTTTTTGTGCGACGGCACTTCAAGCACCGTCTCTCATTTATCCCTATCTCTCATATACATTCTCATCTATAGCAATCTCCTGTAGTAATATATGCATAATATGCATATTTGGCCAACGATTGCAGTGCAGTTTTTGACCAAATATGCATATTATGCATATTTTAGCAAACGACTGTGGATGCTCTTACATCAGAGTTACAACTTGAATTACATTTAAACAGCGGAAGTCATTTACAATAATTACATGAATAAAAGTACAACACTTGAAATATTCTTGAAGCAGCTTGCATACTTATCGTGTCAATCTCTTTATCCTGCATAGAAACTGTAGGCTCGTCAGTTCATTCAACTGACGCAAGGATATAAAATATCAATTTTCCCCTAGTTAGAAAGAACACACTTGTCACAAGCAAAACTACGGGGACTATCCTATAGATGTTGTGTTGTGTTGTGCACTTAGCCCTTAATGCAGTTGTTATGTTATATGACACTAATACATACTTGTTCGGATTCTATGCATCCCATACTACATAGGTCCGAGGGCAAGCCCTTAATCGTACTTCATCTTAATAGGTTCGCTCCCTCACCATGAATTAAACTACTATGTTAGCTACGGTAAGTATCCTAGATGTTCTATGATCTACGAGCTCATGTCCAGGCAGTCTGGAGGGAAATCCCACGCACTGACAGGACGCATCAAGCAGGCAGACTATGGACAATTCAACCTCTGCCATGGAACGATGGCACCACCCGAAGTCACCAAACACCCCACAAGCGTCCCTGCCGGGACGATAATTTCATAGTAGTGCTCACGCCATGTCATGATGCATCAAGCAGGCAGTCTGTAAATCACTCTCACACCGCCAATCTGATGGCCCTCATACTCGTGTTTTTCTCTCACTTTCGTCACATCACCACTATGTATCTAAATCCTTAGTTTATTTGAATCATGAATAAAATCAACTCCTAGAGTTAGCTCTTTCCTCTATACCGGTCTTAATCAACAACTTGACCATATTGGTCTTTCATCTCAATAATTTATCTCAATAATTATAACTCATTCAATTGCCGGTAATAGGACTTAGCTACCCTCTAGTTCAAAATCTCATATCATGTTCATAAATTGAGTATTCACATTCATCAATAATTTCATAAGTTACCATGATTTTCTTCATTTCAATTCTTCTATTACTTTTCACAATAATGAGACAAGATAGTTTCATTTCACAATTTCTCAAATTAAAAACTTAATCCCATAATAATTTTTCTTTGCATTTATAAGTCTATAAATCTCAATTATATAAACCAAGCGAAGTTATTCACATTTGTATTAAGTCTCGAATTCTCAAAATAATTTTCCATAATTTTACCTAAAGAAGAGAATGCATATTGCTTAAATTATCACATAAAACACACTTATAATCCCTTTAATCTTGATCTATAATTTTATCAATCCATAGAAAATTTCTAGATAAGTCTTTAATCTCTGGATAACTAATAAAAATTTTATAAATTAATTTCACAAATGAACCATTTAAAAATATTATTTTTTTCCCAAAAAATTAAAAAAAGCAAAACCTTGGCCGAAGCCCGGTTTCCAACCTGCACCAACAACAGCAGCATGCGCTACTGTGGCACAGCGGCTGACCAAAGGGGACAGAGCTTCCACCCGTCACAAAGGGGGTATTAATCTACTTATACTCAGTGTTTCGGTGATAGGTTATTTTCAAAAACAAAAATAAAGAGTGTATGCCAAGATTTGAACCCATGACCTCCTACTATAGTGACGTTTTTAATTTGCACCCACTGACTAGAATGGACAGAGTTACTCACCCATAGAGAAATAATTTCAACTGGTTTTTTTCAAGACTGTAACTATTCTAGTTTGTTAAAGAAACTCATTTCTTCAAAAAATGTAATTTGTTCTTCATTAAAACTAAATAATTTCCTGATTCAAAATAAACAGTAATTTGGGGTTTTTAAAGCCATTAAATTCTCATTTCTCATATAGAGTACCTCTCTTTTTATTCCTACAATTGTACATGAAAATCACTTAATGTTCTATTAACAAATTTCTTTTTCAAGGGACTTTTTTCTTGAGTTCCTTCAATTATAAAGTTGTCCTTTTTTTTTATTAGACTAAAGACTTTTTCTTCTTTCTTTTTGATTAACACACAAATTGATGACTTCTTGAATTTGGACTAAATAATAAAATGTTCATTTCTCTCAACAATTAACATACAACTTTAGGATTATTTAATATCAATCACACTAATCATGAATATGCATAATTTACTAACCAATCTTATTTTAATAATGTAGAGATTCTCACTATTAGCATTTTCCACATAAATACATTTATCAAAATTGCACTTTTTCCATAAACACAAATATTTCAACATGGAGAAACATTTATTCTAATTTAGCATGCTAGATCAATATCCAAATATCACAACAACAAACATATCTTTCAATCAATTCTCACTTATTCATTTTATGCAATTTCACATATGTTCCATTTTCACCTTAATCGTGGTATTATCGAAGAGCAATATTTTTACCTATTTATTCTAGCATGATACTACTTAGAAGTTAGAGAAAATTGCCCACCTTATTGGAGAGAAAACAAAATGAACTCCTAAGAACTCCTAGATTGATCAAAAGAGGCATTTTCCACCTAGTTTGAGCCACCACAAGTCGTCTCCTCCTAGCCTTGAAGCAAAACCCGAGCCTCCCTTGCTCCTTGAAGAAAAACCGACCACCAAATGGGAATGAAGAACACACAATTGCAACTCTCAATCTTTTGAACTCACTAACCTCTCAATCTTTTACTCTCTAATTGTATTTCTTTATCTTTCTCTTCTTATATAGATTAGGTGTGAGTATACTAATGTAGGGGGGGGGGGGGGGGTATTTATACAAATTTTTGAGTGGATTGAATGGCTAGGGTTAGATCAAATAGTTTGGGATTATGGGCTATGATTAGTTTGGGAGTTGCCATAACCACCCGTGAATGAGATAACCACCTCACCACTACTCCCATTCTCCCTCTCCACTCATGCACAATCCGGCCTCACTCAAGGGTGTGCTTTGCACACTCTAGTGCATGCACGTGTTACCCTAGTGTCCCCCACTTACAAGTTGTACATGTTAGTTTAATTAATTGTCTATTATTTAAGTCTACACTATAAGTTAGGCTAAAATAAAGAAGAATTAAATTACATGGGCTTACTAATGGGCCAAGAGACTATGGGCTCTACTAATTTAGTTAATTAATTAACTAATGTGGACTACAAAGAGACAAATTAGGCTTACGATTAAATTAGGCTTTCTAAAAAGAGAATAAATGGGGATTACTAGTTTATGAAATATTTTTAGAGAAATACATGCATAAATTTACACACGTACAACACGTAAAATCAAATAACTCCAAATATAAATAAGATTTGAAAATCCATGGTGTTACAACACTCCCTCCTTAGAATAGTTCCGTCCTCGGAACTACACTTAAAGAGTGAGAAATCAGAAATACAATAAGAAGAAAAGAAAAGGAAAGAAGATACAAATCAAACAAAGTGCTCAGGATTATTCTTCATCATCCTCTCCTCAAAATCCCAAGTAGCCTCTTCAACCAATTGGTTTCTCCAGACTACTTTGACCATCAGTATCGTCTTGTTCCTCCTGATCTGGAGGCTTAGCTCGATCTCGTGTACCTGCACTCGGCCTAGGAACACCGGGGTTGATCCCGGTGGCAGGCCCTCCGACGGTCTAGTTAGTTGCTGAAGAGTAACAGTACCTAGTGTTTTTAGAGGGGAAATATTGATTACCTTCTAAGGGAGGAGAGGACCTGGTATTTATAGGTAGGAAACCAGGTCTGAGATCCTTCTGGGCCGAGTCGGACCCGTTGGCCCATGGTCCTGTTGCGATAGAAGCCCGTTTGACCCTGTGTTGACCTGATGATCAAGAAAGTGCTGTTTCTGAGGGGATCTGGTGGCCCAGATGGGGCCGCATCATCTGACCCATATCAGGAGCCCCTCACTCCTGGAGGGCTGGATAATTTCACTGTGTAGGAGTGACTTTTGCATCTGTAGGAAGAGCGGAGTGGTGTGTATGGTGAAGAACGGGATCCGTATCTTTCTGGAGAGGCCAGCGGGGTAGGATGAAGGGGATCCTCTCTTGGAGTCACAAGGAGTGTCGTGTGCTGAGGAGTAGGAGCTCGCTTTGCCGAACATCGATGGTCAGGAGACGAGCCCCTCACTTATTGGAAAAGTAAGGGGACGTCGAGATATGATAAGTAGGAGCTCGCTTTGCCGAGCATCGAGGGTCGGGAGATGAGCCCCACACTTATTAGAAAAGTAAAGGGACATCGAGATCAGAGGATTAGGAGCTCACTTTGTCGGGCATCGAGGGTCGGGAGACGAGCCCCTTACTTATTGGAAAAGCAAAGGGACATCGAGTTCTGAGGAGTAGGAGCTTGCTTTGTCGAGTGTCGAGGGTCGGGAGACAAGCCCCTCACTTGGAAAAGCATTTGTGGCTCGCGGTGCCATTCGAGCACCGAGCCTGAGACTTGATGAAGAAGTTTTTGTGGCTCGCGATGCCATCCGAGTGCCGAGCCTCAACCTTGATGAAGAAGTTTTTGTGGCTCGCAATGCTATCCGAGCGCCGAGCCTCAAACTTGATGAAGAAGTTTTTGTGGCTTGCGGTGCCATCCAAGCACCGAGCCTCAAACTTGATGAAGAATTTTGTGTGGCTCGCGGTGCCATCCGAGCATCGAGCCTCAACCTTGATGAAGAAGTTTTTGTGGCTCACAATGCCATCCAAGCACGGAGCCTCAAACTTGATGAAGAAGTTTTTGTGGCTCACGGTGTCATCCGAGTGCCGGGCTTCAAACTTGATGAAGAAGTTTTTGTTTCGCGGTGCCATCCGAGCGCCGAGCCTAAGACTTTGATGTAGAAGTTTTTGTGGCTCGCGGTGTCATCTGAGCACCGAGCCCCAGACTTGTCGGAAAAGCCTAGGGTAGTACTCGAGTATTTGGCCATGCATTCCGAACTGTTGTGCCGCCTGATAATGCTGAGGGTAAAGGGGTAATTTTGTACCCCAAGCTGACGTCACAGACACAAGAATCGAAGCGATTGAGATCTTAGTGGTCGTTGGATTTTAGTTAGATCTTTTTGCAAAAATTGAAGAGTTTGTTCCTCTGTTATAACTCTCCCCCTCCCTCTTTCATTTTCTCACTTTGCATTTTTTCTCTAAGAACAGGAATTTCTCCAATAGCTGTCGACGACCATTTTTCAGTGACCTTCCCGTAGCTCGATACTTCCATGTTAGTATTTTTGATTCGTAATGTCGCGTGCTCAGTTCGACTCTGAGGCAAGCTCTTCAGGTTGTTCTGAGGAGGAAGGTGAGTCAACATTGACATCTTGGTCTCTGAGCGAACTTGGAATCAAGAAGGAGGTTCAGTCAGACTTAGGATCGGATGGTGTGGGTGACGTAGTTTATGTCGTGTAACCTTTACGATCCCGTAGGCCAGGTAAGGAGCCTATGGAAGAGGGTGAGCACGAAGAAGGAGACCCCAAGGGAGAGGGGATTATTGAGGAGGGGGAGCACGAGAAAAGAGACCCCGAGGGATAAGAGCTTGGTGTGGAGCACGACTAGGAGGAGCACGAATAGGGGACCGAGGGAGGCGATAGTCGGGGAGAAGAGGAAGGAGGAACCGCGGGGGAGGTAGCCGAGGAGGAGGATGATCTTCTGCCTCTGCCCCCATTTGTGACCCCATCTCTGGAGAAGAGGCTTCGCCCTCGTAGGAGGAAGAGGAAGTGGATTCGTTCTGATAGCCCGCCCACGCTAGACAAATATGGTTCTGGACCGGGGTTCAAGTTTCCTCCTGTATCCCATAGAAACCGGGGGTCGATCAGGATGTACCCTAACGACGTGGAGGGCCTTGTCACGTTCACCTCCTTACTGTGGGATGAGGGTAGGCCTATGATTAAGATAGACAGCATTCAGTGCATCTTAAGGGCGGACTATCTGAATATCCTGAGGGCAGTCTACTTCATCCCGAAGGAGTTCGAATTTCTGATTCCGAACCCTAGAATCCGTCCGAAAACAATTCTGGAGTCGAGCTACTGTACGCCTTTATTTCGGGGTTGAGGCTGGCGCTACACCCTTTCAGCGTAAGGGTTTTGAAGGGGGCGGGGGGGGGGGGGTTGATTCCGATGCAGTGCGGTCCCAACTCGTGGAAACACCTGGTTTGCTTCATTCTGAAGTGCCAGAAGAAGGGGGATCAAGCCGAGGCTTACGTATTTCCGTGCCATCCTAGGGATGAGCTCGCTCGAAGATGCAGAGGGGATCTACTACCTCTCACCGCGACCTCACAAGAAGGTGATGCATGACCATCCGAACTCCATCAAAGGATGGAAGGAGAAGTATTTCATAGTCCGGAGCGAGAAGCCTTGGAAGATTCCAACCTTTTGGAACTTCGGAAAGCCAAACCACAAACCCCCGAAGGGCAATGAGTTGTCGAAGAAAGAGTGGGCGAAGGAGGAGAAGATTGTTGGAGGGTACAATATAGGGTGGCCGCGAGTGACGGAGCTGTACCTAGCCCAAGCTGGACTGAGCCCAGCCGACCTTAGTATGTTTTTGTTCTGAATTTGTTTATCTTTCTGCCTTCGTGTTAACATTTACTTCTTTTTCTTTTCTTTTGTAGAGATGTCTACTAAGCGCTTAATGACCGGCAGGCCTTGTTGGCCCTAGTCGCCAAAAGGAGGGCGAAAAAAGAGAAGAAGGCCACCACGGGCACGGGTTCTAGTAAAGGGCCAGCCTCGGTGACGGTGGAGCCGTCCCTGAAGAAGGCGAAGAAGCATCACCACACGCCAAGGTCGTCAAAGGAACCGGGGGAGAGCTCCTATAGCTTAAGAGGGGCCGAGGTCCTGGAGCAGAGGCTCCCTCCACCCCGTCCCAGCGCTGAGCAGATGGTGGGGGCAGCAGGGCCTAAGGCCGCACGCCCCAGATTGGGGGGTCAAGGCAGGGGATACCCTGCTCGAGGGTCCAGGTGGCCATAGAGGTGGTGAAGCATCTCACCACGGCGCGAGATCGGATGGCTCTGGCAACGGGGACGTCCGAGACTGCATTCATGAGGTGGGCTTAGGCGCAGCTCTCGGTAAGTGTTTGGTATTTGCTTTAAGCATAGAATTTAGGGTTTCTTTTAACTTGTTCTCCCTCAGCCAGGCAGTGCTTCACGGGCAGCACTTTCACAAATGCTTGGAAAAGGAGGTCCTCGTCGAGAGGAGGAATGCGGAGAAGTACTTCCGCAAGGTTACCAAACTGCAGGACAAGCTAAAGGAGGCCCGGAACGCCGAGGCAGTCATCCAAGTTCAGATGGCCTCGCTGCATGACCATCACAAGAACGAGCTAGCGCACTTTCGGTCTAAGGCCCAGGCGGAGGCTGAAAAGGCGCAGATCGCCATGGTGGAGATGGAGATCACCATGGCAGATACTCCGATCCTCTGATCCTGGCCCAGGACGAGGCCTATGCCAAGGCAAAGGAGCACTTCCAGCAGGTCTACCCGGACGTTCGGGTCGACCATCTCCACTACAACTGACAACCAGAGCATCTGCTCACGCCCTGTGGCGAGGAGGAGATGGGGTACCCTCACCATGAGGAGGTCGGGGGTGACCCGACTGACGAAGAGGTGCCATTCCCCCCCCCCCAACCATAGTTTAGGATTTTCTCTTTTGATTTTGTAAAAGCCTTACGCGGACTGGCCACTGCCTTTTGTAATACAAATTTTTTTGAATTTATAAAAGAAGATTTTTGGCAGATGCTCTATGACTTGTGCTTTTTTGCCTCTTTTGTGACTTGTTGTTTTTCCCGTTTTCTTGATAGTCGCATGAGGTCCCCGGCACCAACCTTAGTTCTGCCGAGGTCTCCTTGCTTCGAGTTGAGCTGAAGTCCATGGAGAGTGTTCTGGCTTGCCATCGTAAGTAGGCTCGGGATCGAGAGGCCATGGTGAATTATTTTATGAACAAGTCTAAGGAGCTCAACCTAGAGGTCGCTCGCCTGAAGAAGGCCATAGCCGACCAGGACTGGTGGATAGTTGAGACGAACTGGTCAATCTCAGATGCCTCCATCGGGTGACGAGCTTTGGAGTCCTTTCTTCGTGAGGCCATTGTAGAGGAGTTGGAGATTCGTAGGCTGAAGCTCATGCTAGGCTCCGGTCCGCTCGAGGAGGCAAGAAATTCTGTATTGGGACCTTCTCTGACTTTTTACTTAGAAACGACCAGGCCCGCCGATGCACAGAGCTCCGTTGCCGGGGCGTCCTCGCTGGCCGGACCGGCAGAGCATGCGGAGGATCCCATGGGAAGCACCGATTTTGAGTTTTAAGCCGAGCATGAGCAATTTGTAAAATTTTCATTGTATTGTATGGCTGTTTCTGGCTCTCCGTGAGTAATAAAACTTCGATTTCTTTACTTTGATAATTTTTTAAGCGAGACCGGTAGGGGCGTAGCTCGAGACCCTTTCCCAGTATGGCTTTGCTTGAGGTCTCCGACGAGGCAGGGGCTACGCTTGGGAGCCGAACCGCTACTCCTCGCAGGTAGCATTTAATAAGAGACGTTTAGTCTTCTGATAAAAATTAATGGAGACACTTCATCTTCCGCCATTTGGACTTTCCTATGTCATAAATGCACCTCTCCGGAGGGCTATATAATCCTCACCCCCTCATCACTTTTTCACCAAGAAATTCCGATGACTTATCTGCCACCCGCTGGCAATTCGGGGTTTTGGCTCCGAGGGTCGTTTACCCCGAGCTGTCAGTGGATGAGGGGTGGGTCGATCCCGGAGGTGAGACTCAGGTGCCTGCCAAAGGCGGGCACCCACAAGTTGGAATTCTTGGCCGATAGTCACGGATCGGTGGCTCTCTTGCCATCCTCTAGCATTTTTGGGTAGACGACTATGAGGGCTCTTTACCCCGAATTTCTAACGGATGAGAGGTGTGCCAACCAAGTTCCGGGGGCTCGGTGAAAGTCCTGGGTCGGTGGCTCCCCTGTCACCCTCGGAAAATTCGGGATTTCGGCTTTGAGGGCCGTTAACCCCGAGTTGTCTGCGGGTGAGAGGTGGGTCAAACAACGGTCCGGGGCACGGGGCGTTTGCCGAAGGTGAGCGCCCTAAATCTTTAATAAAAATTTTGGGTTGGGTGTGGCCGAAGGTCATCGCCGAGCGTAAAGGTCACATGGCTTGATGAAGTCAAGGCCTTGCTCGAGTCGATGCCGAGCCTCCATACATGTTCCTGGGTAGATTGTATGAGTGTAGCTGGAGGCCATCACTGAGCACATGGGTTGTATGGCTTGAAAAAGCCAAGGCCGAGGTCGAGGTCGAGGTCGAGCCCTTATACCTTAGAGAAGCTGTTATGAGTGTGGCTGGAGGTCATCGCCGAGCGTAAGGGTCGCATGGCTTGAAGAAGCCAAGGCCCTACTCGAGGTCAATGCCGAGCCCTCATACATATTCTCGGGTAGATAATACGAGTGTAGCTGGAGGTCATCGCTGAACGCATAGTTTGCAGTGCTTGAAGAAGCCCAGGCTCTGCTCCAGGTCAATGTCGAGCCCCCATACCTTAGAGAAGCTATTATTAGTGTGGCTGGAGGTCATCACCGAGTGTAGAGGTCGCATGGCTTGAAGAATCCAAGGCCTTGCTTGAGGTCGGTGCCGAGCCCCCATACATGTTCTCAGATAGATAGTACGAGTGTAGCTGGAGGTCATCGCTGAGCGCATATGTCGCAATGCTTGAAGAAGCCCAAGCCCTGCTCGAGGTTGATGCCGAGCCCCCATACCTTAAAGAAGCTGTTATGAGTGTGGTTGGAGGTCATCGCTGAGCGTAAAGGTCACTTGGCTCGAAGAATCCAAGGCCTTGCTCGAGGTCGGTGCTGAGCCCCCATACATGTTCTTGAATAGATAGTACGAGTGTAGCTGGAAGTCATTGCCAAGCGCATAGGTCACAGTGCTTGAAGAAGCCCAGGCCCTGCTCGAGGTTTATGCCGAGCCCCTATACCATAGAGAAGCTATTATGAGTGGCTGGAGGTCATTACCAAGCGTAAAGGTCGCATGGCTTAAAGAAGCCAAGGCCTTGCTCGAGATCGATGCCGAGCTCCCATACATATTCTCAGGTAGATAGTACGAGTGTAGCTGGAGGTCATCGCCGAGTGCATAGGTCGTAGTGCTTGAAGAAGCCCAGGCCCTGCTCGAGGTCGATGCCGAGCCCCCATACCTTAGGAGTGACTTTTTATGGTTCGCGGTGACATCCGAGCACCGAGTCACAAGTTTGTAAAAGAAGCTTTTTGTGGCTCGTGGTTCCATCCGAGCGCTGAGCCCCAAGCTTGTAAGAGAAGCTTTTTGTGGCTCGCGGTTCCATCCGAGCACTGAGCCCCAAGCTTGTAAGAGAAGCTTTTTGTGGCTCGCGGTTCCATCCGAGCGCCGAGCTCCAAACTTGTAAGAGAAGCTTTTTGTGCCTCACGGTTCCATCCGAACGCCGAGCCGAAAACTTGTTTTAAGAAAGTTGGCACGATTACATCATATTGACTTTACAAAAGAAGGCACAACGTGCCGATTACATCTTATAATTTACATGGGGGTATCTGCAAAGGCTAATCCTCCCCTTCGAGGAATTTGATAAGGTGCTCTACATTCCAGGGTCACTTGACAGTCATGCCCCCCGGGTCGGTGAGGCGGTACGTGCCCGGGCGTACAACCTCAGAAACTTTGTATGGGCCTTCCCAGTTTGGAGCCAGCTTCCTCTTTTGGCCGGGATTAGATATCGCTAGCTTTCGGAGGAGGAGGTCTCCTAGCTTGATGTCGGTGGAACACACCCTTTTGTTGTAGAACCTCTCGATCCTCTGCTGGTATGTGTTCCTTCTGATGGTGGATTTTTCCCTGACCTCGTCTATGAGGTCCAGATCGGCATGTAGCTACGCCGAGTTGCTTGCTTCGTCAAAGGCCATGATTCGGGGCAAAGGGAGCCCGATCTCGAGGGGAATTACTACCTCCGTGCCGTAAGTCAGATTGAATGGAGACTCGCCTTCTCTTCGTCGTTCGATGGGCCCAGAGAATGCTTGGCAACTCGTCGACCCATAACCCCTTGGAAGAATTATAAAGTCATTTCTTGAGACCATCAAGGATTTGGCAGTTCGCGTTCTCGGCCTGACCATTCGATTGCGGGTGGCATACCGAAGAGAAGCATTGCTGGATCTCGAGATCCTCGGAGAACATTCAGAAATTCTTACCTGCGAACTGAGTCCCATTATTTGTGATGAGTATGTGCAGAATTCTGAACCGGCAGACGATGTGCTTCTAGAAGAATTGCTGGGTCTGCTGCTCGGTGATGTGGCCAGGGGCTCGGTCTCAATCCACTTTGTGACGTAGTCGATTGCTATTATCAGGAACTTCATTTGGACCGTTGCCTTCGGAAATGGGCCTACCAGGTCTATCCCCGACATAACAAAGGGGGTCGAACTGGCTAGGGAGCAAAGATTTTCTTGTGGAGTCCTTCTCACCGAGGAGAACCTTTGATAAGGACCACACTTTTTGATCAGGGCCAGGGCATCTTGCAACATCATGGGCCAGTAATATCTGTGGTTCAGAGCCTTTCGGGCAAGCGATTGGCTCCCCATATAGCACGCCAATTCCTTCATGGATCTCCTTGAGGGTGTTCTTCACTTCGTCAGGGGTTAAGCAGCAGAGGTAGAGTCTTTCGTTCGTCATGGTGTATGAGCGCTTGAAGAGGGTTTCGCTGATCATGGCAAACCTTTCCGAGCGGACCCTGTCCGCCTTGCCTCGGCTCGATCTTCGGGGAGCTTTCCTTTGATTAGAAACTTTCGGATGGGGTGGTCCAATCGTCAGGCTGAGCTCCGTCGTCTATACAGAGGGTCTCGACGAGGTCGATACTCAGCTTCAGGAGTACTTCGATCAGAACGGTGCGGTCGAAACCTTCGAAGGACGAGGAGGCTAATTTTGACAGGACATCGGCCTGGGCGTTCTGCTCTATTGGGATCCTTAAGACTGCAGACTCGTCAAAGGATGTCAAGAGCCTCTAGACCACGACCAAGTAATGGATCAACCGATCATCACGGGCCTCATACTCTCCGGTGATCCGATTGACCACGAACTGATAGTCGATGAAGGCCCTGATCTGTCTGGCGCCTGCCTGGTGTGCCAGGGTGAGCCCGGCAATCATAGCTTCATATTCGGCCTTGTTGTTGGAGGCTGGAAAGTTGAGGCGGAAGGAATGTTGGAGAAGGAAGTTGTCAGGTCCTTGCAAAATGATGCTCGCACCACTCCCCCCTTCGCAGGAAGAGCCGTCGACGAAAACTTCCCACGTCTGGTCGGCCTCTCCACTTTCGGGTTGCTCGGAGATGGTGCATTCCGTGATGAACTCGGTGAGGGCCTATCCCTTGATTGATGTTCCTGGTTGATAGCTGATGTCGTATTGACTAAGCTCGATCGATCACTTGACCAGTCGTTCGGAGCTCTCGGGCTTGTGGAGTACGGCCTTTAAAGGCTGGTCTGTGAGGACCTGAATTGAGTGTGCCTGGAAATAGGGGCGGAGCTTGCACGCAGGTCACAATCAGGGAATATGCCACCTTTTCCATTTTTGCGAATCTGGTCTCGGCCGCGAGCAGAACCTTGCTCACATAGTAGAGTGGCTTTTGGACTCCGTCTTCTTCCCGAACGAGGACGACGCTGAGCATGCATTCCGAGGCCAAAAGATAAAGCCAGAGGGGCTCGCCTGGTTCGGGTTTGCTAAGGAGAGGAGGATTGGCGAGGTACTCTTTCAATTTGGCGAACGCCTCCTACTGCTGAGTGCCCCATTTGAAGCCTCCGATTTTGCACAGTTCTTTGAAGAACATGAGGGACTTTTCTCCGGACTTGGAGAAGAAACGGCTGATGGTCGCCAGTCTTCCCGTGAGCCGTTGGACTTCTTTGATGTTTCTTGGAGGGGCCATGTCTATTATGCCTTGGATCTTCTCGGGGTTCGCCTCGATGCCGTGCTGGCTGACGACGAACCCGAAGACTTTTCCCGAGGAGATGCCGAATGTGCACTTCGCCGGATTGAGCCTCATATTGTGTGTTCGAAGGACGCCAAAGGCTTCTTCCAAGTCGGCAACATGGTCCGGTCACTGTCGGCTTTTGACGAGCATGTCGTCGATGTATACCTCCATGTTGCGACTGATCTGGTCTTTGAAGACTCGGTTGGCGAGCCTCTGATAGGTAGCACCGGCGTTCTTCAGTCCGAAGGGCATAACTCGGTAGCAATAAAGTCCTTAGTGACGAAGGAAGTCTTGGCTATATTAGGGGAGAACATTCGGATCTGGTTGTAGCCTGAAAAGACGTCCATGAAGGACAGGAGCTCGTGACCGGACATTGCATCGATCAGAGCATCGATGCTGGGGAGAGGGAACGAGTATTTGGGGCACGCCTTGATGAGGTCGGTAAAGTCTATACAGATCCACCAGCTCCCGTTCATCTTTCTGACCATCCGACGTTCGCTAGCCACTCGGGATAGCTTACCTCCTGGATGAACTGGGTAGACAGGAGCTTGTCTACCTCCACTTTCACTACCTACTGCCTCTCCGGGGCAAACTTACGGCGCTTCTGGACGATCGGCTTCGAGCCAGGGATCACGCTTTCGGAGATCCTAGGCATATCGGAGGGCTTCCAAGCGAAGAGGTCAACATTATAGCGAATGCAGCCTATTAAGCTGGACTTTCGGTCAGGCACGAGGGAGCAGCTCACTCGGAACCACTTTGACTTATCTCCTGTCTCGAACGAGACTTCTTCTAGTTCGTCCGCAGGTTCGGGCTCTGGTTGGCTCCTCTCGGGTTGTAGTTCGACGGCATCCAGGAGAAACACACCACTCCCGACAGCTGTCATATAGCACGCTTGCACTGCTTCTTGGTTCCCCCGAATGACCCCGACACCTTGACTCAATGGGGAACTTCAACTTCAGGTGGTAGGCCGAGGGAACAGCCTGGAGGGAGCAGAGCCCCGGTCGACCGAGGATGGCGTTGTAAGCTGCTTTGACGTTTGATGAACCCAATAATATTCACATTTAGGAGCAATAATCTTAGTGCAATTAGACATTTAAATGCTCTATATGTGTTATTTTACTCTTATTTTCTCTTTTCCATAGGAAACAGCCTAAAAGCAGCTAATCGAAGCAGATTCAAGGCTAATACAGACTGAGAGGATGATACACAGGGAACTGCAGAGCATAAGTCGACTGGTCTTCAAACAGTCGACTGGACAGAGAGGCAGAAGCTGCTCGGCACAGTCGACTTACCCCAACACCAGTCGACTGCATCCAGTGGAGTGAAAAGATAAGATAATTGAAGATCCGTCCCCGTCTAAATCCAAATCAAAATTAAGTTATCCAAACCCAGGTTATCTACGAATAACAACTTCTCCAACAATCAAAGCTAGAGACCGGGGATTGGCAAGAGCACGTGGTTAGCAGAAAAGGAAGAAAAGAAGAAAAGAGAAAGAAATAAAACGCAGATCAAATAAGGAAAGAAATAAACGAAAGAAAAGGACTTTTCTGCAAAAAAGTGCCAACCCTAATTCTCTTCCCGTGTTCTATAAATATCAACCAAGAGGCGTTATTCTGGGAGGAATCACGAAATTACGGAATCACGGAATTTCTGAATCATCAAATCATCAACCAAGAGGATTATTCTATCAGCATTGAAGAAGAAGGAGATTGAGTACACTGAAGCAACAAGCCAGTCGACTGAGTGACAGCAGTCGACTTCTCAGACCAAACATCATCAGTTTATTTCTTCTCTTTCTAGTTTTTATTTTCAGCATGTATTCGAAACTGTTAGTCAACAAAAGTTTTATTATGTGGAACTAATTTCATAGTTGGGTAGATTGAAACCGTAGTTATGTAATGCCTATATTCTTCTGAATGCTATTCTGTTACTTATTGATTAAACCTGAGAGTATTGGTATAGATTTATAATATACAACTTGTTCAGAAGTTCTAAGAGCAGTCGACTGAGAGTGACAGCAAGTCGACTGCCATACAGAACCTGAGATTATCAAGTTTGCATATTATAAATCTGAATCTGTTATATGAGTATAGAGACGATCCGTATCTCGTGCTCGTAGCTTGTAACACAGGAATCTTTAGGGATTCTTGGTTTAATCAACATGAAGGATCTAGATCTGATACCAATTTCTAGAACTTCGAGTGTTTGTTCGTTTCCATTGTTCTTATGTTTTCTTTAAGTGCAACTTAGTAGATACCATGCTAAATACTTAAGGAAAGAAACGAATTAGAGTAGATACCATGCCTAATTCTTGGCTTAGGGAAACAATACTTTAAGGAGTAGATACCATGCCCTTAAAGGAACGAACATGAGTAATTAGGATAGTGAAGAAGGTGACTTGGCATTATTGACTATAGGTGGAAATCAAAGCCCAACTACTTAATAAACATTGTGATTCAGAACTACTTGATCTAGTCATTTCTTTTAGAACAAAAACTTTAAGGTTCTTATTTCTGTTTTATTGGTTAGTAAGTTAATTTCTACAATCTCTGTGGGGTCGACCCTTGCTTGTCACTACGCTTCTATAAGCGATTCGTACACTTGCGAGGTTTTAATTTGTGTCTAGTTAGATCATCTAGATAGCACAACAAGTTCTTGGCGCCGCTGCCGGGGATTGTTAGTATTTTAACTTACAAATCAGTAAATCTTTTCTTTTATTTTCTTTTCTTTTATTAATAAATATTTTCTCTTCTAGGTTACAGGATTTTGGTGAATGCACGGAAGGCGATCACTTCGTCCAGAGCTACTACCTATTGACGCGGAAACAGATCGCACTCTGCACAGACTAGGTCGGCTATCTGCAACCAACCAGTCGACTGCTACAAGGAACCAGGCGACTGCACAGGGACCCAATTCACGAGCAACAATGGCTGAGGAAATACCAAATCGAGTACCAATGCAGGACAAATTCACACCTAAGAATATTGAGCAACCTTCCTGCATTGCTTATCAACCTAATGTCACAGGGAATATGCATCTATCTCCCCAATTACTTAGCATGGTTTCCCACTTTAGTGGCAAACCAGACGAGGAGCCTCACCTCCATCTGCAAGACTTCTTTGATCTTTGCAGAACACAAAGCGTCCAAGGGCTTACCCCTGAGCAAATCAGGTTAATCTTGTTTCCATTCTCCTTAAAACTTAATGCTAAATTGTGGTATAATTCTTTGGAACCAGGATCAATTAATTCATAGGAGCAATTGGCCACAAAATTCTTGAAAGAATTCTTTCCAGCCCAGAAAACCAAACAACTAAATAGGGAGATTCAATTCTTCCAACAAAAAGATGGAGATTTATTCTTCGAAGCATGGAAGGATTTCAAGAACAAGCTTCTCAAGTGTCCTATGCACAACATGCCTAAGGATGATCAGGTACGAGCATTTTATGAGGGTTTAAATGATACTAACAAGGCAATTGTGGATTCAGCTTGCAACGGGATCTTAATGAGAAAAAGTGGTGAGGAGGCCATCGAATTATTTGAAGAACTCAGCGAGAACTCACAGCAATTCTCAACAAGGAGAAGAGGCATTTCTAAAAAACAGGGAGTTTACGAAATTTCTGGTAGTAATAACATACAATTAGAAATGGTAAACATGAACAAAAAAATTGATATGCTTGTTAATGCAATGACAACAATGGACAGTGTAAAAAATCAAACAAAAGAAATTTGTGCAATTTGTTCTCATTTTGATCATACGACTGATACGTGTCTCATGTCTTCTTTCACAGATCAGGAGCATGCAAACTATGTGGGACAAGGAGTGTTTCTACCAAAGAACAACCCATTCTCGAACACATACAACCCAGGGTGGAGGAACCATCCAAATTTCTCATGGAGCAACAACCAAGGCACTCAATCTTCGCAAGGACATGCATGGAACTTCCAGATGGGAAGTGGGTTTGATCGGCCAGTTCAAGAATAGAAGAAGTTAGATTTTGAATCCACCGTTCTTCAATTGCTCCAACAACAACATCAAACAAGCAACCAACAAGGGCAGGCAATTCAGAAATTGGAAACTCAAATCGGGCAAATCGCGAAGAACTTGAGTGAAAGAAAGGCAGGAGAACTCCCTTCACAAACCATACCAAATCCTAGAGGCCAGGAACAGCTCAAATCAGTAACAACTCTGAGAAGTGGTAAGACAATTGACAATAAGGTTGGAACACACGCAGACGAAGCAGATACACAACCATCAAAAGTTTTGGGTTCCAACAAGGTAAGTGAAAAAGAAAGGACAGTTTTGCCACCATTCCCTCAAAGGTTAGTCAAGCAAAAGAAAGAACAATATTTATTTGATATCTTTGAAACTCTCAGAAAGGTAGAAATTAATATCCCCCTACTTGATGCTATTAAACAAATTCCTTCTTATGCCAAATTTTTGAAAGAATGTTGTACTCACAAAAGAACATTTTAGGTTAGGGAGGATGTGGCTTTGACTGAAGAAGTGAGCGCTGTTTTGTTAAGGAAATTACCTCATAAATTGAAGGACCCAGGTAGTTTTACCATTCCTTGCAGGGTTGGTGAGCACTTCTTTGAAAAGGCACTGCTAGATTTGGGGGCAAGCATCAATCTTCTTCCTTATTCTGTTTACGAAAAGCTAGGATTGGGGGAACTCAAACCAACATCCATCACTTTGCAGTTGGCTGATCGCAGCATCAAAAGACCTAGAGGTATTTTGGAAGATGTCCTAGTTCAGGTAAATGATTTCATTTTGCCTGCAGATTTTGTTGTGTTGGATATGGAGGACTCTTCAATGCCATCTTCTTTACCGATCATTTTAGGTAGGCCCTTTATGAGTACGGCTGATATAAAAATTTGTGTTAAAAAGGGTACTATAAGTATGAAAATAAATGGAGAAAATGTTGAATTTAAAATGTTTGATACACTAAAATTACCACATGATGACCACGAATGCTATAATGTTGATGTGGTACAGGAGATTGTTGATCAAACATTCCAGGTATATAGCATTGAACCACTACAAGCCGCAATTACACAATCTCTAACATTGTCTCATGTTGAACAGGAATACGAAGACTGGAGGATTGCAGAGACAGTACATCACCTTGAAACTCCAAAGTCATATTCAGGTAAGCTTGCACCTGCAGTTGAAAATTTGGTGTCTGATAACACTTGTGTTTCCTCAGACCAGTCGACTGGTGAACGGAACAAGTCGACTGCTACCAGGACGCCAGACGTGGAGCTTAAGCCGCTACCTGAATATCTGAAGCATGCATATTTGGGTGAGAACCAGACGCTACCAGTGATAGTTGCTGCAAATTTGAGTGCACAAGAAGAAGATAAGCTGCTAAGGGTACTGCGAGAACACAAGGGTGCAATAGGATGGACCATTGCAGACATCAAGGGAATAAGTCCATCCAAATGCATGCATAAAATACTTCTTGAAGACAATGCAAAACCTAGCAGGGAAGCACAGAGAATGCTTAATCCACACATGAAGGAAGTGGTAAGAACAGAGGTCTTGAAGCTATTAGATGTTGGCATCATCTACCCTATCTCAGATAGCAAATGGGTGAGTCCTATACATGTGGTGCCTAAGAAAAGTGGAGTCACAGTGGTGAAGAATGAAGAAAATGAGCTTATCCCTACAAGAATGACCACAGGATGGAGGGTATGCATAGACTACAGGAAGCTGAACAACGAAACCAGGAAAGATCACTTCCCTCTTCCTTTTATTGATCAAATGTTAAAAAGATTAGCAGGATATAGTCATTATTGTTTCTTAGATGGTTATAGTGGCTATAATCAAATTGCTATTACTCCAGAAGATCAAGAAAAAATCACTTTTACATGTCCTTTTGGTACTTTTGCATACAGGAGGATGCCCTTTGGATTGTGCAATGCACCAGCTACATTTCAGAGATGCATGATGAGTATATTTTCAGACATGGTGGAAAGGCTCATCGAGGTATTTATGGATGATTTTAGTGTTTTTGGATCTTGTTTTGATGAATGCCTTAACCATTTGCAGCTTGTACTTAAGAGATGTGAAGAATGCAATTTAGTGCTGAATTGGGAAAAGTGCCATTTTATGGTACAACAAGGTATTGTCTTGGAACATGTGGTGTCAAAAGGGGGCATAGAGGTGGACGAGGCAAAAATTGATATCATATCAAAGCTACCCCCTCCTACTACAGTCAAGGGTGTTAGGAGTTTTCTTGGACATACAGGGTTCTATAGAAGATTTATAAAAGATTTCTAAAAAATCTCCAGACCCCTTTGTGAATTGTTGGCTAAGGATGTTGAGTTTGCATGGACAGAAGAGTGCACAAATGCTTTTATTACATTGAAAAATCTTCTCATTTCTGCACCTATTATCATGGCACCAGATTGGAACCATCCTTTCGAGCTTATGTGTGATGTGAGTGATTATGCTTTGGGAGCTGTTTTAGGTCAGAGAATCAATAAGGTACCCCTTGCTATTTACTATGCTTCTCGAACTTTAAATGATGCACAGCTTAATTATTCCACTACTGAAAAAGAAATGTTAGCTGTCATTTTTGCTGTAGAGAAGTTTAGATCATATTTGATTGGTTCTAAAGTCATTGTTTTCACTAACCATGCTGTCTTGAGATATTTGTTTGCTAAAAAGGATGCTAAGCCTAGGTTGATCAGATGGGTGCTGTTGCTTCAAGAATTCGACCTTGAGATTAGAGACAAGAAAGGAAGTGACAATGTTGTGGCAGATCACGTGTCCAGATTACGGCATGAGGAAGAAAGAATTGTGCCCCCACTTAATGAAAATTTCCCAGATGAAAATTTATTTGAAATAAATATACAACTTCCATGGTTTGCAGATATTGTAAATTATCTCACTGCTCATGTTTTCCCTCTAGGTATGACAATTCAGGAAAGAAAGAGACTGGTGGCCATGTGCAAGCACTATTATTGGGATGATCCTTATTTGTTCAAATTCTGCCCTGATCAAATTATAAGAAGATGTGTAGCAGAAGAAGAGAAAATGAGTATTCTACAACATTGCCATCAATATGCATGTGGAGGACACTTTGGACCAAAAAGAACAGCACTTAAGGTATTACAATCTAGTTTTTATTGGCCTAATGTATTCAAAGATGCTTTTTCTTTTTGCAGGACTTGTGACAAATGCCAAAGGACAGACAACATCTCTTCTAGAAATCAAATGCCACTGCAAAACATCCAAGTAATCGAGCTTTTTGATGTTTGGGGAATCGACTTTATGGGTCCCTTTCCTAACTCATTCGGTTATGTGTCTAAATGGGTCGAGGCTATCCCCTCAAAAACTAATGATCACAAAGTTGTTGTCAAGTTTTTGCAGGAGAACATCTTCACTAGGTTTGGTACACCACGAGCAATAATTAGTGATGGAGGGAAGTCACTTCAATAATTTTCCATTTGCTTCTTTGATGAAGAAATATGGGATTACACATAGAGTGGGTACTCCATATCATCCTCAAACCAGTGGGCAGGTGAAGATTAGCAATAGAGAGATCAAAAGCATTTTGGAAAAGACAGTGAATACAAGGAGAAAGGATTGGTCGCTACGCTTGAATGATGCATTATGGGCCTACCAGACGGCATACAAGACACCCATCGGCATGTCACCATACCGTTTGGTTTTTGGAAAAGCCTGTCATCTGCCAGTGGAGTTAGAACACAAAGCCTATTGGGCCATTAAAAGGTTCAATTTTGATATGAAACAAGCAGGCGACAAAAGAAGATTGCAACTGAACGAGCTTGAAGAAATGAGGCACGACGCATATGAAAATGCAAAGTTGTACAAAGAAAGGACCAAGATATACCATGATAAACAGCTAGCAAGAAAAGAGTTTTATGAAGGACAGAAGGTATTGATATACAACTCAAGATTAAGACTCTTTCCAGGTAAGCTTATGTCACGATGGTATGGCCCACACATTGTTACAAAAGTCTTTCCACATGGAGCATTGGAGGTTCATAGCAAAGAGAAAAATCAAACATTCAAGGTGAACGGGCATAGGGCGAAGCCGTACATTGAGATGAGTCTAGAGTCGCACGAGGAAGATGTGAATCTTCAAACCATTCAATACATTGCATGAACTCATCAAGTGTAGCTGGAGACAGGAAACACAACGCTTATTGGGAGGCAACCAAATTTTTCAGGGGAGTACTTACACTCTTTATTTATTTATTTCTTTAATCATTTCTTTATTTCTTTACTTTATTCTCTTTCCTTCAAACTGGGTGGTAACACATGCCTTATTTTAAGTTTTTGTGCGAACATTGAGGACAATGTTCCATCTAAGTTTGGGGGTAGTTATTTGGAGTCTTTTGATTTTTTTTGGGATAAACAATTTCTTATAAAGTAAGAGTAAGTATACTTATTTACTTTAGGATTGTTGAGTTTCATAATTCCTTACAAAATTGTATGAGTCATGCGATTATACATAAAAAACAAATGTGATGTTGTTTCTTGTGATTATCTCCTTTTGATCTAGTCCTAAACAGAGTTTCAGTAAATAGAGTAATAACGAAAATAATAATAATAATAAATAAATAAAATTGAATAAAGTCAATCTACTCCAATGTTTTGAGTTGCTTAGTAACTAGGGGTATTCATCACCAATGTTTACTTTTACGTCAAACGACAACTTGAAATATGAGTATGCAAAGCACTTAAAGTTTGTGACTTGTTGAGTAACCGGGTGGATTCATCACAAATGTCTTGCACTCGCGTCAAAAGGCAAGTGACAACTTAGAGAAAAGACTTATCTTAAAAAAAAAAGAAAAAAGAAAAAAAAAACTCGAGTTTGCTACTCAGTTTGTAGTAGAGAAAATGGATAATCACAGATGGAGTTGTTACATACTATAATTATATTAAATGCATGACGAATATGATTGGGTTTGGAGCTATGAATAGATAATTACACTGGAGAAAGTGGGTATACTTGTTTTTACTTTATTTCCAATTGATGCTTGCATAATGAGAATTCTTGGTGTGATGGGTTGAGTCTACTATTATTTTTTCCTTGTTCATAATTTTACTTTTTGCTTGAGGACAAGCAAAAGCTAAGTTTGGGGGTATTTGATGACCCAATAATATTCACATTTAGGAGCAATAATCTTAGTGCAATTAGACATTTAAATGCTCTATATGTGTTATTTTACTCTTATTTTCTCTTTTCCATAGGAAACAGCCTAAAAGCAGCTAACCGAAGCAGATTCAAGGCTAATACAGACTGAGAGGATGATACACAGGGAACTGCAGAGCATAAGTCGACTGGTCTTCAAACAGTTGACTGGACAGAGAGGCAGAAGCTGCTCGGCACAGTCGACTTACCCCAACACCAGTCGACTGCATCCAGCGGAGTGAAAAGATAAGATAATTGAAGATCCGTCCTCGTCTAAATCCAAATCAAAATTAAGTTATCCAAACCCAGGTTATCTACGAATAACAACTTCTCCAACAATCAAAGCTAGAGACCGGGGATTGGCAAGAGCACGTGGTTAGCAGAAAAGGAAGAAAAGAAGAAAAGAAGAAAAGAGAAAGAAATAAAACGCAGATCAAATAAGGAAAGAAATAAACGAAAGAAGAGGACTTTTCTGCAAAAAAGTGCAAACCCTAATTCTCTTCCCGTGTTCTATAAATATCAACCAAGAGGCATTATTCTGGGAGGAATCACGGAATCACGGAATCACGGAATTTCTGAATCATCAAATCATCAACCAAGAGGATTATTCTATCAGCATCGAAGAAGAAGGAGATTGAGTACACTGAAGCAACAAGCCAGTCGACTGAGTGACAGCAGTCGACTTCTCAGACCAAACATCATCAGTTTATTTCTTCTCTTTCTAGTTTTTATTTTCAGCATGTATTCGAAACTGTTAGTCAATAAAAGTTTTATTATGTGGAACTAATTTCATAGCTGGGTAGATTGAAACCGTAGTTATGTAATGCTTATATTCTTCTGAATGCTATTCTGTTACTTATTGATTAAACCTGAGAGTATTGGTATAGATTTATAATATACAACTTGTTCAGAAGTTCTAAGAGCAGTCGACTGAGAGTGACAGCAAGTTGACTGCCATACAGAACCTGAGATTATCAAGTTTGCATATTATAAATCTGAATCTGTTATATGAGTATAGAGACGACCCGTATCTCGTGCTCATAGCTTGTAACACAGGAATCTTTAGGGATTCTTGGTTTAATCAACATGAAGGATCTAGATCTGATACCAATTTCTAGAACTTCGAGTGTTTGTTCGTTTCCATTGTTCTTATGTTTTCTTTAAGTGCAACTTAGTTGATACCATGCTAAATACTTAAGGAAAGAAACGAATTAGAGTAGATACCATGCCTAATTCTTGGCTTAGGGAAACAATACTTTAAGGAGTAGATACCATGCCCTTAAAGGAACGAACATGAGTAATTAGGGTAGTGAAGAAGGTGACTTGGCATTATTGACTATAGGTGGAAATCAAAGCCCAACTACTTAATAAACATTGTGATTCAGAACTACTTGATCTAGTCATTTCTTTTAGAACAAAAACTTTAAGGTTCTTATTTCTGTTTTATTGGTTAGTAAGTTAATTTCTACAATCTCTATGGGATCGACCCTTGCTTGTCACTATGCTTCTATAAGCGATTCGTACACTTGCGAGGTTTTAATTTGTGTCTAGTTAGATCATCTAGATAGCACAACAACATTCATAATCATAAGTCCATCGACATGGTCCATTTGTGGGGGTCGTACCGGCTGTGACATCCAGGGTGACGATCCCTTCTATTGGCACTAGGATGCCGGAGAACCTGTGCAGGGTGTACCCGGCTGGCTTCAGCTTATCCCGGGGGAGCTTGAGGTTCTCGAACGCTTCCAGAAAGAGGATGTTCACCGAGCTCCCATTATCCACAAGGATCCGATGGACCTCGTAGTTTTCCATGATGAGGCTGATGACAAGCGCATCACAGTGCGAGAGCCGAACCCCTTCCAGGTCTTCCCCTGAGAAGGAGACAGGGAGCTGTTGAACCTGGGAGGAAAGGAGACCTCGGATGGCGTTTACCTCTCGAACAAATGCCTTGCGGGAAGTGCTAGACTCCCCTCCCATAGGTCCCCCATGGACGCAATGTAGAATGGCTTGACCTCCGATCTATTCAGGCTCGGGGTCCCGCTCGGGACGCTGTTTGGGGGCGCGAGGAGGAGGAGAAGGCCTCTGGTTCCTCGTGTCCCTTCGGTCCCGGGCATCTTCCCGGGTGAAGTTTGGGGGCGCGAGGAGGAGGAGAAGGCCTCTGGTTCCTCGTGTCCCTTCGGTCCCGGGCATCTTCCCGGGTGAATTCCCGGAGATACTCTCGTTGGATGAGGGCCTCAATCTCGTCCTTCAGGGCCCAGCAGTAGTCGGTGTCGTGCCTGTTGTCCCGGTGGAAATGGCAGTGGCACCACTGGTCCCTTTTCTTGTTGCTGGTTGGTTGAGGGGGCATTTGGACGAGGTCCTTGTCTTCGATTGCTAAGAGAATGGCTGACACATTTTTGTCAGTGGCGTGTACCTCTCGAATCGCGGGATCGAAGGGACCCTCTTCATGTCGGTCCCATCTTTCGGAACCTTCTTGGTTGGCTCTGCCTTATCAGCCTTGTGCTTCCCCTTCCTCGGGACCTCCTTGGCATCCTCGGGATTTAGGGCCTCCTCAGCCCGGTTGTACTTCTTGACCAGATTGAGTAGGTCTGGGAAATCGAAGGGAGGCTTCTTGGCCAGGGAAGCCTTAAGCTGGCCGTGCCGGACGTTGTGTCGAAACGCTGTCGAGGCGACCCCAGCGTCGAGGGAGGAGACCGACCTCGCCTCTACAGTGAACCTTCGGACGAACTGTCGGAGTGACTCCCCCTCTTTCTGTCAGAGGTCCGGTAGGGACGCACTCATCTTCTCGGCCTTCCTGCTGGTCAGGAAGTGGGCCAAAAAATTGGCTTCCAGCTGGTCGAATGAGTAGATCGAACCGAGGATGAGCTTAGAGAACCATTCCCGAGCCTGACCCGAGAGGGTGGCGGGGAAGGCACGACATAGGAGGGAATCCGAAGCTCTATGAATCATCATGAGGGTCTTGAAACCCTCTATGTGACCAGCAGGATCACCCTCGCCGTCATAGGTCTCGAACTGGGGAGGTCAGAAATATTGGGGTATTTCTGCTTATAGGATTACGGCAGAGAAAAGAGGTCAGGTTGGCCTATGACCCTGAGCCAGCCTCGAGCCGCCGTCGCCGAAATGGTCAAGGCAATTCTCCATTTCCTGTAGGCATCTTAGGACGTCCTCGTCATGTTCTGGCAGGCGGGCTAGGCAGCGAAACTCGCTGGCTCTGGTGCCCGACCACAAGTGAGAGCGATGGAGTGTCTCGTTGGCGGGGGTCCCTAAGATGTTCTCCAGGATCTCGTTACGGAAGTTTTGGAACTCACGATGGGTGACTGGAGCTCGTCCGGTCGGGTCGCATTGGGGTGTCTGCCTCTGGTCGGCACGACTGAGTTCCGCCTCCCGCTCTCGGGATGGATGCCTTTGATGGTTCGGGGCCGAGTTGGAAGCGGCCCCTCCCCTAGTTCGGCTGGCTTGTCGGTTCTGGATGACCCGACGTAGGTCGGTTGCGACCGAGCGAGAAGCCTCTGGTCCGGGTCGAAGGTTGACCCTCGAATGGTTGCATCCATAAGTTTCGGTAGGGACGTCTTAGGGAGGAGCGTCCGGGCGACGTGCAGAGGTGACAGCTCTTCTGGCCTTGGGTGCTATATGAGCTCGGAATGAAAGGATGCCGTTAATGGCCGGGGTCGGACTGAGGTCCGTACCGAGGTTTCCCACCGACGGTGCCAACCTGATGCGGTTTATTTTTGTGGGTGGTTGCAACAGGTGTGAGTTCTCTCAATTTATAAAGTGGAAGTCGCGGTACTGGCTATACGCCCGACCCTCGGCTGAGGGAGCGGCTCGGGAGCAAACGGGAGTGAGGTAGAAGTCAGATGCACGGCTCGGAACTGGAGGCTCAGCTCGATCTCGTGTACCTGCACTCAGCCTAGGAACACCAGATTTGATCCCGGTGGCAGGCCCTCCGACGGTCTAATTAGTTACTGAAGAGTTACAGTAGCTAGGGTTTTTAGAGGGGAAAGATTGATTACCTTCTGAAGGAGGAGAGGGCCTAGTATTTATAGGCAGGGAACCGGGTCTGAGACCCTGCTGGGCCGGGTCGGACCCGTTGGCCCATGGGCCTATTGCGACAAAAGCCCGTTTGACCCTGTGTTGACCTGATGATCAAAAAAGCGCTGTTTCTGAGGGGATCCGGTGGCCCAGTTGGGGCTATGTCATCTGACCCATATCAAATGGTTATAGCAAAGTTAACACCAGCAGGACACACTCTCCGGCCTGCTCCAAATGGAATGAGCTGAAAATCTTGTCCATGGAAATCAAGATTGCTGTTTATAAACATTTATGGCAAAAAAATTTCTGGCTTCTCCCATGAACTTTGGTCCCTTCCGATTACCCATACATTTACCAGGACTCTTGTTCCAATTGAAATGTCATATCCTTGCAACTTAACTTCTTTAGTTGCTTCTCGAGGAACCAATAATGGAGCAGGAGGATGTAGCCTTAAATTTTCTTTAATTATTGCCTTTATGTATTCCATTCTATCAATATCTTCCTCCTCGACTTTGTCTTTGCAACCAACAACACCTTGTGCCTCTCCTTGTGCTCTTTCCATTGCTTTTGGATTCTTGAGGAGCTCGGTCATTGTCCATTCTAATGTTGTATATATAGTGTCTATTCCAGCAGCGAAAACATCCTGCAAAATAAAATTGAAAATCATTGCATTATTTTGATAATACAATTATTAGTGAGAGAGTTTTTACTCAATTAATTCTTGAATACCTACTAGTTGGAATATATTTAAATACAATATGAAAAAGTGACGTTTTTAAGGTATAGTTGAGATTAAAAAGAAGAGGCTGATTTCTCCAATCCGAGAAGGGTATTCCAAAGACCTTTTGGCCTGAGGGAGTGAATTAGACCTTCTATGTGTTAAACAGGTGCCTTACACTATCAGTGATGTAACTCCGGAAGAAGCTTGGAGTGGAGTTAAACCATTTGTAGAAAATTTGAGGGTTTTTGGAAGTGTTGCACATGTTCATATTCCTGATGCTCGAAGGACAAAACTTGAAGACAATAGTTATAGTTGTGTTCTATTAGGAGTAAGTGAGGAATTGAAAGGGTATGGGCTCTACGATCTGTTCTTAAAGAAAGTTGTGATTAGCCGTGATGTTGTACTCGAGGAGGACAAGAAGTGGGAATGGGATCAACGCTACGAAGAAAAAATTCTACTGGATTTGGAATGGGGAGATGAAGAGGAGCAAGATATTTCAAGTGAGTTCGAGAGAGAAAATGCAGATGACAATGAATAAAGTAATGCTGCCAAGTCCTGTAAGTGTGGAAGGTTCACTAGAGTCTTCTAGTTCAGGAGAAGGTAGATACAGGATAGCTCCGATATGGATAAGGGACTACGAAACTGGTGAAGGCCTCTCTGATGAAGATATTAATGTCAACATGGCTCTTTTTGCTAATGCAAATCCAACATGTTATGAGGAAGCAGTGGAGGATGATAAATGGAGACAAGTTATGGATTCAAAGATGAGTTCCATTGAGAAGAATGGTACATGGTTCCTAACTGAATTACCAAGAGGAGCTAAAAGAATTGGGGTCAAACGGGTATACAAAACGAAGCTAAATGAGCTTGGAGAGGTTGAAAAGTACAAAGCTCGCTTAGTTGTGAAGGTTATGCACAAGAATATGGAATCGGCAATGAGGAAGTGTTTGCACCAGTGGCTCGGATGGATATAGTTCGAATGATTCTTGACCTTGCTGCACAGAGAGGTTGGAGCATCTACCAACTTGACATTAAGTCAGCTTTTCTCCATGGAGAACTAACTGATTGAGGATTTCTTTGTTGAACAACCGAGAGGGTATGAAGTGAACAATGAAGCTCAACAAGGTGCTGTATGGACTCAAGCAAGCACCTAGAGCTTGGTTCAGCCGGATTGAGTCATATTTCCTGAAAGAAGGTTTTGAAAGATGTGATAGTGAGCAAACGCTTTTCATCAAAACCAACAAGCAAGGTAAACATTTGATTATAAGCTTGTACGTTGATGATTTGATTTACACTGGAGATGATGAGGTTATGATTAGTGAGTTCAAGAATTTGATGATGAAGGAATTCGATAAATCAGATTTGTGAAAAGTGAGGCATTTTCTCGGTACTGAGGTGATGCAGCTCGGTGAGGGGATATTTATGTGCCAGAATAAGTATGCAATGGAGGTTATGAAGAGGTTTGGGATGGAGAGTAGAAATAAAGTTCAAAATCCCATCTTTCCGGGGTTTAAGATCTTTAGAGATGAGAATGGAGTGGAGGTTGATGGTGTTGAATATATTGGTATATTCTCACTATATGAATAATATTATGTGTAATATTATTGTATGGATAACACGTGTGTTACACGTAATAATTGAATAGATATCGGAACGCGGATTGAATGGGTTGAGAACCCAGTTCCCAAACCAGCATGTATCCTATAAATACTGGTTTGTGATAGCAGTCTAGGTATTCCAATCTTGATACCTAAGGTGAATATCTCAAGCAACTTAGATCTAGATATTAACCCTAATTCCTAATTGTTGATTTCTCATAAAACCTAACAGATGACACCTTTTATAAGCATTTGGTGGGAAGCATGATGTATCTAACAACCACAAGCCGGACATAATGTTTGCAGTTAGTCTGATTAGTAGGTATATGTTAAAGCCAACAGAACTTCATCTCATGGAAGCCAAAAGAATTTTGCGTTATCTGCAAGGAACAGCTGGTTTTGGGATTCTTTATCAGAAGGGATGGAATAAGGAGTTAACTGGCTTCACCGGCCGTGATTATGCAGGTTCTTTGGAGGATAGAAAAAGCACGTCTGGTTAAGCTTTCATTTTGAGTTCTGGAGCAGTTGCTTGGTCTTCATGAAAGCAGCCAATCGTGACTCTTAGTACAACCGAGGTTGAATTCATAGCTGTTGCAGCGTGTTCATGTCAGGCTGTGTGGATGAAGAGGATCCTGAAGAAACTTGGCTATGAAGGCTGTGAGAGGACTACCATTTTCTGTGGCAACAGTTCAACCATTAAGTTGTCCAAGAACCTCGTAATGCATGGTAGAGGCAAGCACATAGACGTGCATTTTCACTTCCTATGAGATTTGGCTTAAGAAAGAGTTGTGCAATTGAAGCATTGTGGAACACAGGAGCAAGTGGCTGATGTGTTAACCAAACCACTTAAGCTGGAGTCGTCTCAGAGGTCAAGAGATCATTTGGGAGTCTGTGATGCACCTGCAGTAAACTATTTGCCTAGGCAATCTAGTTTGGGGGAGGGAACGTCATGGCGTAGAGTTTGTTATTCTGTTAATAAGTGCCCTAGTCTTTAAGGTGATGTTGTTAGTGCTTTGAATTCTTCCTAGTTTAAATACCACGTTTTTAGGTGATAACGTGGGCTGCACTTATTTTCTGTTTCATCTTGTAAGGCTATTATAATGATGCTGCTTCTCAAATAAATCAAGTCATTCTCCCAGATTGTTTTTGTGTTCTTGATCTTCTCTTAACCTTGTGTGATCAATAATTCCTAACACAGTATACATTGACCTTGGTTCACAGACCCTTTTTTCTCCTTTTGCTCATACGGTTCACTGACTTTTAGGTGAAGAAATTTGGATAAAACCCTATAAAGATAAATTTTCAACCAAGCTTAATTAACACGTACAACACGTACAACAAACTAGACCATCGAGGTTATTAAGGTCGTAATAGTTAAGTAACCCAGGGCTTAGCAATAAGAACTAGGTTTGACATCTTGTGTGCAGTAATTCCGGAAGACTCGCTCATATCCAGTGTTTCCTCTTCCATTCCTTCAGGTAATTCCCAGTCAAAGTGATGCAGTAGATTTGCAAGAGCAAGTTCAATAGTGGGTATAGCAAAGTTAATACCAGGACACACTCTCCGGCCAGCTCCAAATGGAATGAGCTGAAAATCTTGTCCTTGGAAATCAAGATTGCTGTTTATAAACCTTTCTGGCAAAAATTCTTCTGGCTTCTCCCATGAACTTTGATCCCTTCCGATTACCCATACATTTACCAGGACTCTTGTTCCAATTGGAATGTCATATCCCTGCAACTTAACTTCTTTATTTGCTTCTCGAGGAATCAGTAATGGAACAGGAGGATGTAGCCTTAATGTTTCTTTAATTATTGCCTTTATGTATTCCAATCTATCAATATCGTCCTCCTCGACTTTTTCTTTGCAACCAACAACACCTCGTACTTCTCCTTGTGCTCTTTCCATTGCTTTTGGGTTCTTGAGGAGCTCGCTCATTGTCCATTCTAATGTTGTATATATAGTGTCTGTTCCAGCAGCGAAAACATCCTGCAAAACAAAATAGAAAAACATTGCATTTTTTTTTATTATACAATTATTAATGAGAGAGTTTTTACTCAATTAATTTTATAATATCTACTAGTTGGAATATATTTAAAAACAATACGAAAAAGTGACGTTTCTAAGGTATAGTTGAGATTATAAAGAAGAGATTGATTTCTCTAATCGTCTTTAACAAGTAGGAAATATTAACTTTTTTCTTTTTAAACTAGAAAAAGGCAGACATAATGTCTACCCAAAAAAATATGAAATGTAAATAACTTTAGAATGGTGCAATTTTCTTAGTGTCTATTTGAAACGATTTTTTTTCTCTCCGAATTCCTTCTTAAATTTTTGTTTTTCAAAACTGCCAAATGTCGAGGGTAAACCTTACTCGAAGGTCCTGAACGAGATTTCTGGGTAGGGCATAGGATTCAGAATGAACTATGATAAATATTTAAGATTCATGCGTAAATCCTGCTTCTGTGTGCAACATAACTTGGTTTATGACTAATTTCAAAGAGTCCAAAATGTGTATACTATTAAATATTGCTATCTTCAGTTAAGAGAAGCCGTATGTATCCTGAGTTAAAACGCTAAGGGTCTCCAGATAATAATGTGTAAACATCCTTTGGAACCAAGTTCTTTCATTTTTGAAGGATTAATATATGTTCCTTTTCCATAAAAAGGTTTACAAATGTGTGTCTATTTTGTATTTGTATGTATGTATACATATATATAGAACCGTGCTAGTAAACTAGAGGATTTCCATTAGACCTGCACAAGTCACATTTTAAAAGAAATTGCAGTGAAATTTCTTGAGATTCATAAAAAAATGTTGCCACTTATTCATGTGTATCATCATATGCATTAAAAGATAAACAAATATATACTAATCTTAAAGCAGTTGATGAAACAATTATGTTTGATCAAGGGAATTATTCATTTTGTTAGTTAGCTTATCATGAATAAGGTACATCTTTACTTAGTAGTATTAAAAAAAAAAAGAACTTTCAAATAACATTCATTTTAAAAAGATTGGGTAAAATCCTCAAGGCCCGTGAGTTACAAATAGCATGTTAGATTGAGGATAAACTTTGAAGCATAACCACCACAATTCCACAAATTGTGCAAAAAATATTTAGTTTTAGCCTAAAACAATCAAAATATTCAGTTCTCGTTCAAAACAATATGATTGGCTGACAAACAACATTGATGGGTCATTATATTTGCACCTATTCTTTATATATTGCATATCGTATGTCAGTGTATTTTGGATGAAATATTAAGTGCTTGTATGCTTAGTAAGCTAAGGAGTGTAAGTGTGTGAATAAGTCTGAGATAGTAAGGTACCAATATAATTGCCTTGATATTTTCCCTTTTAAGAGAAAAAACAGCAGTACCATCCCTTTTATTGAAAGGGAGCAATATATCCACTAAGTCTCGAACTTCGTTATCTTTGTTTGCACTTCTTTTACCCTGTTCATGTTCTTTCAATACCTCCTCAAGAAATTCATCCAACTCCTTAGCATTCTTTCTCGCTCTTGATTTTAGCCCACTCAACCAATCCACCCACCCAAGCCAGGGATGAAATCTCCGATTGGAAATGAACCTAGCAAATCATTGAGCTCCAATAACAACTTCTGCACTTTATTTTCTCCTCCCTCCAGTCCGTAGTACTTCTTCCCTAAAGCAACTCTGCATATTATATCATTAGTGAGTGTGACCATCATCTGCGTCAGGTTCACCAAACCTTGGTTATTAGAAGCACAAATTTTATCCATCATAACGGAAACCTCTTCTTCCCTCACGGAACGAAATGATTGAACCATCTTGGCACTTAACAGGTGTAGTACACAAATTTTTCGTACTTGCCTCCAATAATCCCCATAAGGTGAAAAGGCTATGTCAGAAGAATTGTAGAGAAGCATCCTGCCCATGGTTGTAGGAGGCCTACTAGAAAATATTAGATCGTGAGTTTTCATCACCTCTTGAGCTGTCTCTTTTGAAGAAACAATGAGAGTCGGTATACGGCCAAAGTGTAGGAGCATCAAGGGGCCATACTTCTTGGATAGTGCTCCCAAAGAACAATGAACTGAGTTTCCTAATTGGTGGAGGTTCCCAATAAGAGGAAGCCTTGGTGGAGAAGGTGGCAGCTTGCCTCTAGATTTTGTAGCTGTAAGTAGAAAATATAGGAATGGGATGAAGAGGATGGAAAAGAAAAAGAGCATTTTGATAGAAAGATTATTTTTGCTCAAAATGCAATAGCTGGGACTTATTCTTGCACGGCCCTGAGACTCAGAGGTATGTATTTATGGATATTAATGGTGGAAATTGTCTTTGAGAATCCCATTGAGTGGCGAGAAAAGAATTGGAGTGTCAAATAATGTTCAAGTCTTATGCACGCTTAAAAATCTATGGCAGCGAAAATGAAGTGAGTGGTACTGTTCTATTATTTCATATCGAGTGGTGAGGAGAAAATAGGAGTGTCAGATAATGTACAAGCGTTTTGAATGGTTGAAAATTTCAGGCAGCGAATATGAAGTGTGCGAATCACCTATTATTTCTAGTGCCGGTCTTTTGTTTGATGTTTTCTTTTTTGAGGAGATGGTTTAATGTTTTCTACCGTGTTTAATTATTAGGGTTGGCATTCGGGTCGAACGGGCCGGGCCGCCCGGGTTGGACGTTGACTTGGGCGGGTTCGGACCGGGTTGGTGACTTGACCGGGCCGGGTTGAAAGGTGGCTAAGACGACCCGCCCAACCCGTGAACCCATTCAGGTCCAAACCGGGTCGGGCCGGGTCGGTTCGCAGGTTGGCCCGTTTAGATAGGTTTTTTTTTAAACTTAAAATAATAATAATAATAATAATAATAAACATTAAAAATCGTAATAAGAATAATAAGATTGAAATTTTGAAATTGGCAAAAAATATTGAAATATTATTAATATGATTTTAAGTTATACAAGTTTCACAATATCTAATGAAATAAAGAATTCAATTCACAAATATGTTTTATACACTAACATATTTCTTATATACAATTTCAATTTACTTCAATTTTTCTAAAATGAAATAACAAGTACAGATATAATACAATTTTTTTTATCTATTTACAATTGTCTTCAAGTTGATGGCCTTGAATTTGTTATTGTTGGTCTTGAATTCTTCATTTTGGTTGCTATTGTTGTTGTTCTTCTTCTTCTTCTTCTTCTGTCGAGTTGCTCCCACTTGTGGACGTAGATAATGCTTTTCCTTGTGTCCTATCTTCAGCCTTCAGCCTTCTGTGCAAACGAGCATCTCTAACGTGTCGGACTTCAAGTGATTCCTGTAATCAGATAGAACTCTGCCACTTGAAGAAAATGTACTTTCAGAATCAACTGTAGAGACATGAGGAGTTAGTAAATCTTTAGCCATAATTGACAGAATACTATAAGTGTGTTCATGGTCTTTCCACCATTGTAAAATATCTAGTAGAGAACCAGAAGACTCAGAATCTTGTTGGTTATACCAATTTAATTCATTTGGTTGATTAGTCCTAGGTTTTTTGGATTGAATTTGTGTAAGTAAATTAAATGTTCTATCATCAAGTTTACTCTTACCCTTACCTTTGGAACTACCAGAAGAAAAACTATGTACAGAAGTTGTACTACTAGAAGCAAAACATCTATCATAATAATCATACATGTTATTTAATGTAGATTCAAATTGAACTAAAAAAGTAGCGCAATCAATTACTATTTCTACATTTTTCCCAAGTAATGCAAAAATATTTCAATCAAACTCTTCGTACCTTCTAATTTGATACGAGGATCCATAACGGTAGCAACACAAATCAACATAGGAGGAGGAAAATAATACTTCAAAAAAAATTTGTATGCAGGTTTTACAATATCACCAACATAAGTATCATTTAACATTTCGTGAAATGTTTGCATCATGCTAACTAATGAAATAAAAATGCTACTAGAAGTAGATTCATATGTTTTTGAAAATTTTAAAGTTGCGGTTTTAAAAGGTTCTAAAAATTTCAACAAAGCTTCGGCATAATACCAATCGATGGGAGTCATTTCAAAATTGTGCATATTTTTTGCGATACAAAAATTATTTACAACTGCTTTATATTTGGTAACGACATGTAATAAATCAAAAGTAGAGTTCCATCGGTGTTTAAAATCCTTTGGAAATCTTCTAAAAGGTACATTTGAAATCCTACACCAATTTTTCCATTCTTGAAATATGCTGGGACTTAATGCAATGAAATATACGCAATTTCTAATTTTAACTATATGAATCGGCTATTTTTAATGCATTTTGAACACATAAATTTAAAATATAACATGCACATCTAATATGAAAAATATTGTCAGATGGAGGGTTTAATACGGATTTTAAAGTAGTAATTGCTGCATTATTATTAGATGCATTATCTAAACTAATACACATAATTTTATCACGATCGAATATGAAAAACATCACAAATTTCTAAAATACGATTTGCTATTTTAGCGCCACTATGGGGATACGGCAACGCGATAAGTGATATGATTTTTTTTGAAGAATCAAACCATTGTCGATCCAATGACATATTATTCCCATCGTTAGAATATTGTTGACACCCGTCCAACAATCCGAAGTTAAACTAACTCTACAAGTTAAACTCCATAAAATTGCAATCAAAGTATCTTTCATGTCATTGTACACTTTAAAACAATCTGATTTGTAAGTATTTCTCGGGATTCTTCTAAAATGAGGGTTTAAGGCCGTTTGATTAAAATTTTCCAAGTCCCTACTCTCGGAATAGGAAAATGGTAACTCTTTCTTTATTACTAATCGGGCTATTTCCCGACGAACAAGATCGGGATCATAAGGGTGGCTATCAACTAGACCAGTCCTAGGGTTGATTTTTTGTTAGCCGGGTAGGTCAACAAGAAGGTCTTTATGGTTATGTTGGATGTATCTACTAATTGTACCGGTACCATCATCCCTCTTGAATTTATATGTCTTAGAACATGTTTTACAAACTTTCAAACCTATACCCTGAGTTTCTTCGTCCGGGATATAATCGTAAAACTTATGCCAATCACTACTTTTTCCTCTACTTTTCCTACTACTACGGGGTTGTGTGGTTTCGGTTGGTTGTTGTTCTTCTTCTTCTTTTTCTAATTGTATGTCACCTACAACCTCGTCATGTGTACCCCATTGTTGGGTAGGAGGATCATGGTACTCTTCGGCGGGCTCACTAATTAGGACAATTGGTGGCCTACGGGAAGTGCCGGTGGAATCTTACCCACTTTGGCTACGACCGCTACCGTGTGATCTACACATAATGTAGTAATGTATGTAAAAAAAAACTACACAATGTAAGAGCGATGAGTTATAAAAAAAAATCTAGAAAACAAGAGGGTTGAGATAAAGAAGATCAAAAAACCAACAAAATTTATAACTACAAAAAAAATTAAATAAGAAGAGAGGTAAGAAATTTTGATACCGTTCACCGTGGATACGCGTATATAAAAAAATCCGTGAAAATAAGAATAGAAGTAGAAGTAGAAATAAGCGATTCCGGAATTGAAGAGTTGAAGAGAGCTTGAAGGAGAGTTGAAGACTTGATCACTTGGAGTTGGACGAGAGTTGAAGAGTTGAAGACGTTGTTGAATTTTGATTTCGATACGATCGGAATTTGATCATGTATATGCCTTGAAGACTTGCTTGTTGAATACTTCAATTGTTCAAAAATTCCTTAGAAATGAGTTATAATAGTAGAGGGTAAGAGAGTTTTTTGTGAATTTTTTGATAGGGTTTTGGGGGGTATTTATAGGCTTAAAATAACAAAAAAAAAATCAAAAAAATCAAAAAAAAGAAAAACCAAAAAAAACCACAAAAATGGCTATAAGAGCCGTTGAGCTCTTTGTGCTACAGTGCCAGGCCAACGGCCATTTTTGCGACCCGTTGGACCCGTTCGGGTCAACGGTCGACCCAGGGCGAGTCGAACATTTGACCTGTTCGGGTCAAACGGTTCGCGGGTAGGTCGGCGGTTGACCCGGGCCCACTTGGCATCCCTATTAATTATAATTGAGGACCCCCCCAACGTGGAGCTGTCCCATAGTCCAGTGCCACCTACCCAACACGTCTCACCATCGATTAGGTCCCCTACTTCTGCAGCCAACTTCACAGAACATGAGCTTCTGTCAGTGTAACGCCCCGGATTTCCGTTATCGGACATCCGTGACGCAACCAGAATCTTTGCCTTTAAATGCATCTCAACACAGTAATAATACGGAAATTTAAAAACTTTTTATTGCCAAATAAGGTCATTACATCATTGATTACAACCAATGTCTTATTCTTGAACAGGAATACAAATTACATTAAAGCATTACATCTTATTACAAAATATATATCGACTCCTCTTGTAAAGTTAACAACTGCCTCCCGGAATGGCAGTCGACGGATCACTGCTGAACTCTGCTGAACGGTCAATCTGCTTCCTTGAGGCTTGCTCCTCGGCTTGAGTCTTCTGCTCCGCGACTCTGATATCTCTACACCTGCTCGAAAGGTATGACCGGTACCTAAAAGGTGGGGAACGTCAGTACTTCGACTGACGCAATGCTGATAATAACAGCGATCTCCAAACTGACAACCATAAACCATCTTGAATAGAAAAAGAAACGTGCATCCTAATTCTCTAGTGCCGTGTATGCCATGATCTAAAAACTAAATGCACCAATCACATGCCTATTCTAACGCAAGCAAGACTTTGGGACTCTGGATCCGCATGCATTCCATACTACATACGTTCCAGACCCAAGCATGGCCTAATCTAATGCACAAAACCAAGAATGCACACGATGCACCTACTCTAATGCAATTCATTTAGGAACGTATGCATCCCATACTACATACTTCCACAAAATCAACTTCGATGGAAACGTATGCATTCCACACTACATAATTTCCAAAGAGTTCGCCTCTCCTGATTGTAGGGTTTAATCCCTTGCCATGTATCCTATCCTTGTACTCAACCTATTCCCTAATAGATTTTTCGTGTTCTATGAGGTTGCAATTGATCGGTCTAGTTCCGCTACTGCAGTGCCTGAGTGGTGGTCACGTTTTCCACTGAGCACCTGCGAACGGACCTCACTCAGGAAGCCATGACAATTTTCGGTAACAAGACCATGTACCTTTCCGGTAACAAAATGACAACATAATATATAAAATAAACCACGCGCATAGGGACCCGCCGTACTCGAGGGTCAAATCCCTCTACCCGACAGGAGTGCTCTCCCCGACCCATCCACGACATCCTTGGAAATTAATAGATCGAGATACTGGACTCGTGAACCAAAACCTTATGAACCGAGTCCGTATCCCTTCGACAGGAAAGTACAACACCCGACTATAGTCTGCTAGTACTAATGCAAGTTACATACCTCTAATGCATCACTCTAGTCTAATCTTACTCTAATCACTTGGGTAAAAATATAATTGCCTCCAAAAATCTTGCCTATCGAACTCTGACCCTGGCGACACAGTTCGGCACGCCACTTCCCCGGACTTGGAATTGTCCAGCACCATGGCCTACGTTCTGCCCCAACCGGGCAATGAATTTATGCATTCAGCCCCAATCGGGCAATGAATTTAAATTGACGGCACCAGCTTGGACGTCCTACGCCTCGGTGGAAGTTCATAACTTAGGTCGACAGACGTGGGGGAACACCCTACCCTAGTGACTGACTCGAGTCACCAAACCCACCATGGGAGTCAAATAAAACCAGCAATAAGCACCAATCGTCCCCAAACAGTGAGTCATCAACTCTTTATGTGCACAGGGGAAAGATCCTCTCAACACTTAGTCAAAGCCAAGATTAAGCAATCTATGGTGTTTCTGCCCGAAACTTAAAAAGATCATAACTCCCATAATATAACTCAGATTTGGGTGTTCAAACCCAATCTGGAAAGGTAAATATCTAGGCTACAACTTTCTAGTTGGTCATAACCTCAGATTCTGTCATCTAGATCCTCAAATTGGCCTCTCCTCAACCTGTGTACTTTTTGTACACTGGCTGCACCTTACCGGTAGCCTAAAACACTAACTACTCATCAGAAAGCTACCAACCTAGGTTCTATGGAAAGGTGTGAGTGTCCTCTAAAACTCCTTAGTTGATTACCAATCCAAATTATGGCTTTTGATCACCCTAAAACATATATTACTCTCAGGTGTACCAAATCACACACTAAGTCTTACTCAAACAGAGCATTCACCTCAACACCCGGTTTCTGTCTAATCTTGTAAAAATCATATTAAATCATCTACTCACAGGAATCACCTCACACAAGGCTTGTTAGAAAGCTCTAGGTGTCTACTACAATTCTCTAAGAAAATACTTTATCAAAATCTACTCTTAAAGAGGTTCAAATGTATCATCTTATCAAAGTATCCATTCTGACTGAAATAAGCACAACACATGCTATAAAATTCACCATAAATCATATACTGACCCAATAGTCACCAGATTTGCACTACATAAACTAGACATCATTATGAAAAACGTGCAAAAGGTTCATGTCCAAATTCCAAGTATACACTGGGTTCTTCATGTTTCAAACAAGCATAAAGATCATACTGTTCTTCAGTCACAGTTTTAACTACTGTTGATAAACTAATTTTGAACATGCATATAACTTCATCCAATTAATTTCATGATTTTTCTGTAGATTCTAGATACATGTTAGAAAACATGGTAAAAATTTCAAAGTAAGATCATGTGCCAATTAATTATAAGAATTCCCTCAATCTCAGGTATCATAGTGAACATATCCTGCTTCTGCCTTATGGCTTTGTCCACAAGATGGATTTTATTAAAATACCAAACAACCTCATAAAATTCCGAAATAATTCATGCATCATCAAGACACGTAAGAGAACAATCTGTGAAAATTTAATCATCAAATTTCATGTAGTTGGTTCTCGGGAAATTCTAGAAAAATGACATGCAGATCAAGATTTTCTGTTCTAGTTCCATATTCAACATATATTCAATCTCTTAAAAAACCATTCTCAACTCCTGCCACTACTCATGCATGCAAGAATCAACAAGAATAAATAAGAAAAGTTTAGAGAAACTCCCCACCCTGATTTGGTTTGAGAGAAGATGATGGTCTTGAGCTTTCTTCTCCAAGAATGCTATCTCCAAAACTTGAGATCTTCTCCTCCAAATTGCTCCTTCTTTCTCTCCTTCTCTTTTGTTTCTTTTTGGTGTTCTGAAATTTCAGAACTTGGGAAAGAAAATGAAGTGGGTTTTTAATGAGAAAAGAGTGACGAAAGAGGGAGGAAGGGGAGGGGGGTGTAGGCCGGCTATAGGGTAGGTAGGGGTAGGGGTAGGCTTGGGTCGTTTTGCAAAACCATGTCTTAGCACTTGGCTTTTCTTTTGAGTTGGAGCTGGGGCTGCACTTATTTGGTTTTGATCAAGTTCCAAATGAGACATGAGAGGTTTGATCGAGTGTATGCAATGTATACCCATTGTAGTATCATACAATTGCATATTTGTATACGTACCACACTCAAAACTAGTGCATATACTAGTATCGGTCCATCTCATTCTCACGCATTATCAAGAATGCAACCATCCGCACTAACTGCCCAGCAAACCAATGCACTCCATCATCATACGCATATGATCAAACAACACAGCAATATATACATACATACAGACAAACAGTATATATATATATATATATATATATATATATATATATATATATACACACACATATACATATATATATATGGGTAAAAGGGATATGAGCAACTTTCTCATTTAGTAAATGAGCAAATGATGAGGTGACATGCATGAGATACATTGAGTATCTAACCACTTTTAGAATTTTCCAATCACATGCATGCCACCTCATCACTTGCTCATTTACTAAATGAGCAAGTTGCTCATACCCCTTTTTCCCTATATATATATATATATATATATATATATATATATATATATATATATATATAGGGAAAAAGGGGTATGAGCAACTTGCTCATTTAGTAAATGAGCAATTGATGATGTGGCAAACATGTGATTGGAAAGTCCTTAAAGGGTTAGTTGTCCAATGTATCACATGCATGCCACATAATCAATTGCTTATTTACTAAATGAGCAAGTTGCTCATATCCCTTTTACCCTATATATATATATATATATATATATATATATATATATATATATATATATATATATATATAGGGAGCCCTTCAGTTGAGAACTAATTTAGTGACAACTCCGTGAGAACTCAAGGAATAGACCCCTATGAAAAATCCGAACCGACCATCTCGTTCTACACGCCTTAGATAGCATAACATAAAGAATTCAAATAATTTGAAGTTCATTTTCCAATGATTTACATCATCGCAAAATTGTATGGCTGAAAATTCTACTCCATTTGATGGATGGGAAAATGAACTTCAAATTATTTGAATTCTTTATGTTAAGCTTTCTAAGGCGTGTAGAACGAGATGGTCGGTTCGGATTTTTCATGGGAGATCTACTCCTTGAGTTCTCACGGAGTTCTCACCAAAATTAGTTCTCAACCGAAGGGCTCCCTATATATATATATATATATATATATATATATATATATAAGTATTATATTATCCGGGGTATTACATTACTCCATCCTTAGAATCGTTCTGTCCCCAGAACGACGTTAGGGACACAAATAGCTGACAATTGTCAATGATCAGATGATATTTTTCTTGACCATCTCCAATTCCTCGAGGAACACCCTCGAAAACTGACCCTTAAAGTGCTCAATGCCGGCTCACAAGCCTCAAGCGCGCAACACATTCTCCCATCCTGGAGATCAATCTCATCATGTGGATCATTTTGGGGCATGCCTCATCCTGCATCCACCGTACTGGGGATGAATCACCTTGGGGGATGTCGTTCTCGTCCTGGACTACTGGAGGTCAATCCCTTTCCACCGAACTTTTTGGGGCCTTTTGCATCCCACGTTTTGGAGTACTGGGGAATATCTCACTCCATGGATTATTCTGGAGCCCTCACCACACGAACTCCCCATGAGTATTGCTCTCGTCCCGAAATACTGGAGATCAATCCCACTCCACAGATCATTCTGGGACCTATTTCATCCCTCGTCTGGAATACTGGGGAATATCTCACTCAGTGGATCATTCTGGAGCCCTTACTCATCCTTGAATTCCTTCGTGGGTACTACTATCGTCCTCAGAATACTGGAGATCAATCACACTCCACCGAACACTCTGGAACCTATTTCATCCCTCGTCTGGAATAATGGGGAATACCTCACTCCTTGGATCATTCTGTAGTCAATGTCCCACTAACCTGCTTGTGAATGTTGCTCTCGTCCCTGGAATACTGGAGATCAATCCCACTCCACAGATCATTCTGGGGTCTATTTCATCCCTCGTCTAGAATACTGGGGAATATCTCACTCTATGGATCATGTCACGCCCCGCTTCCCAAAAAAGAATACGGAATACGGATACGTAACAAAAGCCCAGCGAATGATTTTCATCATCCTTAAGCTGTTTCAGAATCTTTACAATACATCACAGAAATAATCAGAGTCGGAAGCAAAAGACACAACCGTTCATGCAAACTTGAAACAAATTACCAACAGAAATTTACTTGAAACCAAATACAATATTCTCAAATAAATCAGACTCTGGAGAAAAACAAATATTCTGGGTCACATCGCCCAAATACAAATAAATATCCAATAAACCAAATATAGTTTATTCAATGTTCAGGCAACAACTAATAATAATCATAAAGAAGAAATTTCCAACTTAATACATCTTCTTGCCATTACTATCTGGTAGCTGACCAACCTGATCTGCAATTAGTAAATTTGCAGGAAAAGGAAAAAAGAAGAAAACAAGTACCCGTCAATTGCAAGTCGCGGATCACAAATAATGTAGGATACAGGCACATGGAAAAAACTAACAGGTCTAATTAATAGTAGAAACAGACCTAGCATAGTATGGCAGAATTAACTAGTATTGTATACTAACATGTCTCAAGTGTTAAGTGTCAGATAGTATGCAAACAGATATACAGATAGTGTCAAGTAATGTGTCACATGGTATTATCAGACAGATAACAGATAATCAGATATTCAGATAACAGATAGTTAGATACGTATAACAGATTCAGATTCAGATTCAGATTTCAGATTTCATATTCAGATTTCAGATTTCAGATTTTTATAAGTCTTGTGTGATTACTATCTAGGTTGCACTTCATGCCGCCCATACAACATGGTTGCTACAACAAACAATTTCGCTTTAGATTTTGTAGGGGATCATATAGGGCCACGTACTGATGAACCCAATAATATTCACATTTAGGAGCAATAATCTTAGTGCAATTAGACATTTAAATGCTCTATATGTGTTATTTTACTCTTCTTTTCTCTTTTCCATAGGAAACAGCCTAAAAGCAGCAAAACGAAGCAGATTCCAGACTAATACAGACTGAGAGGATGATATACAGGGAACTGCAGAGCAACAGTCGACTGGTTCTTCAACAGTCGACTGGACAGAGAGATTGATGGGGCTCGGCACAGTCGACTTCCCCAACATCATTCGACTTGACTGATGAATCATGAAGACACAGATGTCTCGGCACAGTCGACTTACATCCAACACCAGTCGACTGCATCCGGCGGAGTGAAAAGATAAGATAATTGAAGATCTGCCCTCATCTAAATCCAAATCAAAGTTAAGTTATCCAAACCCAGGTTATATGCGAATAACAACTTCTCCAACAATCAAAGCTAGAGACCGGGGATTGGCAAGAGCACGTGGTTAGCAGAAAAGGAAGAAAAGAAGAAAAGAGAAAGAAATAAAACACAGATCAAATAAGGAAGGAAATAAATGAAAGAAGAGGACTTTTTTGTAAAAAGTGCAAACCCTAATTCTCTTCCCGTATTCTATAAATACCAACCAAGAGGCATTATTCTAGACGACGGACGGGATCACAGAATTTCTGCATCATCAAATCATCAACCAAGAGGACTATTCTATCAGCATCGAAGAAGAAGGAGATCAAGTAAACTGAAGCAACAAGCCAGTCGACTGAGTGACAGCAGTCGACTTCTCAGGCCCAACATCATCAGTTTATTCTTCTCTTTCTAGTTTTTATTTTCATCATGTATTCGAAACTGTTAGTCAATAAAAGTTCTATTATGTTGAACTAATTTCATAATTGGGTAGATTGAAGCCGTAGTTATGTAATGTTTATATTCTTCTGAATGCTATTATGTTACTTATTGATTAAACCTGAGAGTATTGGTATAGATCTATAATATACAAACTTGTTCAGAAGTTCTAAGAGCAGTCGACTGAGAGTGACAGCAAGTCGACTGCCATACAGAACCTGAGATTATCAAGTTGGCATATTATAAATCTGAATCTGTTATATGAGTATAGAGACGACCCGTATCTTGTGCTCATAACTTGTAACACAGGAATCTTTAGGGGTTCTTGGTTTAATCAACTTGAAGGATCTAGATCTGATACCAATTTCTAGAACTTCGAGTGTTTGTTCGTTTCCATTGTTCTTATGTTTTCTTTAAGTGCTACTTAGTAGATACCATTCTAAATACTTAAGGAAAGAAACGAATTAGAGTAGATACCATGCCTAATTCTTGGCTAGGGAAACAATACTTTAAGGAGTAGATACCATGCCCTTAAAGGAACGAACATGAGTAACTAGAATAGTGAAGAAGGTGACTTAACATTACTGACTACAGGTGGAGATCAAAGCCCAACTACTTAATAGATATTTGTGATTCAGAACTACTAGATCTAGTCATTTCTTTTAGAACAAACTTTAAGATTCTTATTTCTGTTTTATTGGTTAGTAAGTTAAGTACTACAATCTCTGTGGGATCGACCCTTGCTTTTCACTACGCTTCTATAAACGATTCGTACACTTGCGAGGTTTTAATTTGTGTCTAGTTTATCTGTTTATTTAGATAACTAGATTGCACAACAAGTTTTTGGCGCCGCTGCCGGGTATTGTTAGTATTTTAACTTACAAATCAGTAAATCTTTTCTTTTATTTTCTTTTCTTTTATTAATAAATATTTTCTCTTTTAGGTTACAGGATTTTGGTGGATGCACGGAAGGCGATCACTTCGTCCAGAGCTACTACCTATTGACGTGAAAACTGAACGCACTCTGCACAGACTTGGTCGGCTGTCTGCAACAAACCAGTCGACTGGTGCACGGAACAAGTCGACTGCACAGAGACCTAATTCACGAGAAACAATGGCTGAGGAAGTACCAAATCGAGTACCAATGCAGGATAAATTCACGCCTAAGAATATTGAGCAACCTTCCTGCATTACTTATCAACCTAATGTCACAGGGAATATGCATCTATGTCCCCAACTACTTAGCATGGTTCCCCACTTTAGTGGCAAACCAGACGAGGAGCCTCACCTCCATCTGCAAGACTTCTTTGATCTTTGCAGAACACAAAGCGTCCAAGGGCTTACCCCTGAACAAATCAGGTTAATCTTGTTTCCATTTTCCTTAAAACTTAATGCTAAATTGTGGTATAATTCTTTGGAACCAGGATCAATTAATTCATGGGAGCAATTGGCAACAAAATTCTTGAAAGAATTCTTTCCAGCCCAGAAGACCAAACAACTGAAAAGGGAGATTCAACTCTTCCAACAAAAAGATGGAGATTTATTCTTCGAAGCATGGAAGGACTTCAAGAACAAGCTTCTCAAGTGTCCTACGCACAACATGCTTAAAGATGATCAGGTACAAGCATTTTATGAGGGTTTAAATGATACTAACAAGGCAATTGTGGATTCAGCTTGCAACGGGATCTTAATGAGGAAAAGTGGAGAGGAGGCCATCGAATTATTTGAAGAACTCAGCGAGAACTCACAGCAATTCTCAACAAGGGAAAGAGGCATTTCTAAAAAACAGGGAGTTTACGAAATTTCTGGTAGTAATAACATACAATTAGAAATGGTAAACATGAACAAAAAAATTGATATGCTTGTTAATGCAATGACAACAATGGGCAGTGTAAAAAATCACACAAAAGAAATTTGTGCAATTTGTTCTCATTTTGATCATACGACTGATACGTGTCCCATGTCTTCTTTCACAGATCAGGAGCATGCAAACTATGTGGGACAAGGAGTGTTTCCACCAAAGAACAACCCCTTCTCGAACACATACAATCCAGGATGGAGGAACTATCCAAATTTCTCATGGAGCAACAATCAAGGCACTCAATCTTCGCAAGGACATGCACGGAACTTCCAAATGGAAAGTGGGTTTGATCGGCCAGTTCAAGAACAGAAGAAGTTGGATTTTGAATCCACCGTTCTTCAATTGCTCCAAGAATAACATCAAACAAGCAACCAACAAGGGCAGGCAATTCAGAAATTGGCAACTCAAATCGGGCAAATCGCGAAGGAGTTGAGTGAAAGAAAGGCAGGCGAACTCCCTTCACAAACCATATCAAACCCTAGAGGCCAAGAACAGCTCAAATCAGTAACAACTCTGAGAAGTGGTAAGACAATTGACAACAAGGTTGAAACACACGCAGACGAAGCAGATACACAACCATCAAAAGTTTTGAGTTCCAGCAAGGTAAGTGAAAAAGAAAGGACAGTTTTGCCACCATTCCCTCAAAGGTTAGTCAAGCAAAAGAAAGAACAACATTTATTTAACATCTTTGAAACTCTCAGAAAGGTAGAAATTAATATCCCCCTACTTGATGCTATTAAACAAATTCCTTCTTATGCTAAATTTTTGAAAGAATGTTGTACTCACAAAAGAACATTTCAGGTTAGGGAGGATGTGGCCTTGACAGAGGAAGTGAGCGCCGTTTTGTTAAGAAAATTACCTCCTAAATTGAAGGACCCAGGTAGTTTTACCATTCCTTGCAGGGTTGGTGAGCATTTCTTTGAAAAGGCACTGCTAGACTTGGGGGCAAGCATCAATCTTCTTCCTTATTCTGTTTACGAAAAGCTAGGATTGGGGAAACTCAAACCAACATCCATCACTTTGCAGTTGGCTGATCGCAGCATCAAAAGACCTAGAGGTATTTTGGAAGATGTCCTAGTTCAGGTAAATGATTTCATTTTGCCTGCAGATTTTGTTGTGTTGGATATGGAGGACTCTTTAATGCCATCTTCTTTACCGATCATTTTAGGTAGGCCCTTTATGAGTACGGCTGATATAAAAATTTGTGTAAAAAAGGGTACTATAAGTATGAAGATAAACGGAGAAAAGGTTGAATTTAAAATGTTTGATACACTAAAATTACCACATGATGATCATGAATGCTATAATATTGATGTGGTACAGGAGATTGTTGATCAAACATTTCAGGTACATAGCATTGAACCACTACAAGCCGCAATTACACAATCTCTAACATTATCTCATGTTGGACAGGAATGCGATGACTGGAGGATAGCAGAAACAGTACATCACCTTGAAACTCCAAAGTCATATTCAGGTAAGCTTGCACATGCATTTGAAAATTTTGTATCTGATAACACTTGTGTTTTCTCAGACCAGTCGACTGGTGCATGGAGCAAGTCGACTGCTACCAGGACGCCAGACGTGGAGCTTAAGCCGCTGCCTGAACATCTGAAGCACGCATATCTGGGTGAGAACCAGACGCTACCAGTGATAGTTGCTGCAAACTTGAGTGCACAAGAAGAAGATAAGCTGCTAAGGGTACTACGAGAACACAAGGGTGCAATAGGGTGGACCATTGCAGACATCAAGGGGATAAGTCCATCCAAATGCATGCATAAAATACTTCTTGAAGACAATGCAAAACCTAGCAGGGAAGCACAGAGAAGGCTTAATCCACACATGAAGGAAGTGGTAAGAACAGAGGTCTTGAAGCTACTAGATGTTGGCATCATCTACCCTATCTCAGATAGCAAATGGGTGAGTCCTATACATGTGGTGCCTAAGAAGAGTGGAGTCACAGTGGTGAAGAATGAAGAGAATGAGCTTATCCCTACAAGAGTGACCACAGGATGGAGGGTATGCATTGACTACAGGAAGCTGAATAACGAAACCAGGAAAGATCACTTCCCTCTTCCTTTTATTGATCAAATGTTAGAAAGATTAGCAGGATATAGTCATTATTGTTTTTTAGATGGTTATAGTGGCTATAATCAAATTGCTATTGCACCAGAAGATCAAGAAAAAACCACTTTTACATGTCCTTTTGGTACTTTTGCATACAGGAGGATGCCCTTTGGATTATGCAACGCACCAGCTACATTTCAGAGATGCATGATGAGTATATTTTCAGACATGGTGGAAAGGTTCATCGAGGTATTCATGGATGACTTTAGTGTTTTTGGATCTTGTTTTGATGAATGCCTTAACCATTTGCAGCTTGTACTTAAGAGATGTGAAGAATGCAATTTAGTGCTGAATTGGGAAAAGTGCCATTTTATGGTACAACAAGGTATCGTCTTGGGACATGTGGTGTCAAAAAGAGGCATAGAGGTGGACAAGGCAAAAATTGATATCATATCAAAGCTACCCCCTCCTACTACAGTCAAGAGTGTTAGGAGTTTTCTTGGACATGCAGGGTTCTATAGAAAATTTATAAAAGATTTCTCAAAAATCTCCAGACCCCTTTGTGAATTATTGGCTAAGGACGTTGAGTTTGCATGGACAGAAGAGTGCACAAATGCTTTTATTACATTGAAGAATCTTCTCATTTCTGCACCTATTGTCATGGCACCAGATTGGAACCATCCTTTCGAGCTTATGTGTGATGCAAGTGATTATGCTTTGGGAGCTGTTTTAGGTCAGAGAATCAATAAGGTACCCCATGTTATTTACTATGCTTCTCGAACTTTGAATGATGCACAGCTAAATTATTCCACTACTGAAAAAGAAATGTTAGCTGTTATTTTTGCTGTAGAGAAGTTTAGATCATATTTGATTGGTTCTAAAGTCATTGTTTTCACTGACCATGCTGCTTTGAGATATTTATTTGCTAAAAAGGATGCTAAGCCTAGGTTGATCAGATGGGTGTTGTTGCTTCAAGAATTCGATCTTGAGATTAGAGACAAGAAAGGAAGTGACAATGTTGTGGCAGATCACATGTCCAGATTACTGCAGGAGGAAGAAAGAATTGTGCCCCCACTTAATGAAAATTTCCCCGATGAAAATTTATTTGAAATAAATATACAACTTCCATGGTTTGCAGATATTGTAAATTATCTCACTGCTCATGTTTTCCCTCCAGGTATGACAATTCAGGAAAGAAAGAGACTGGTGGCCATGTGCAAGCACTATTATTGGGATGATCCTTATTTGTTCAAATTCTGCCCTGATCAAATTATAAGAAGATGTGTGGTAGAAGAAGAGCAAATGAGTATTCTACAACATTGCCACCAATATGCATGTGGAGGACACTTTGGACCAAAAAGAACAGCACTCAAGGTATTACAATCTGGTTTTTATTGGCCTAATGTATTCAAAGATGCTTTTTCTTTTTGCAGGACTTGTGACAAATGCCAAAGGACAGGCAACATCTCTTCTAGAAATCAAATGCCACTGCAAAACATCCAAGTAATCGAGCTTTTTGATATTTGGGGAATCGACTTCATGGGTCCCTTTCCTAACTCATTTGGTTATTTATATATTCTTGTGGGTGTGGATTACGTGTCTAAATGGGTCGAGGCTGTCCCCTCAAAAACTAATGATCACAAAGTTGTTGTCAAGTTTTTGCAGGAAAACATCTTCACTAGGTTTGGTACACCACGAGCAATAATTAGTGATGGAGGGAGTCACTTCAATAATTTTCCATTTGCTTCTTTGATGAAGAAATATGGGATTACACATAGAGTGGGTACTCCATATCATCCTCAAACCAGTGGGCAGGTGGAGATTAGCAACAGAGAGATCAAGAGCATTTTGGAAAAGACAGTAAATACAAGTAGAAAGGATTGGTCGCTACGCTTGAATGATGCATTATGTGCCTACAGAACCGCATACAAGACACCCATCGGCATGTCACCATACCGTTTGGTTTTTGGAAAAGCCTGTCATCTGCCAGTGGAGTTGGAACACAAGGCCTATTGGGCCATCAAAAGGTTCAATTTTGATATGAAACAAGCAGGTGACAAAAGAAGATTGCAACTGAACGAGTTTGAAGAGTTGAGGCACGATGCATATGAAAATGCAAGGTTGTACAAAGAAAGGACCGAGATATACCATGATAAACAGCTAGCAAGGAAGGAGTTTTATGAAGGACAGAAGGTGTTGATATACAACTCAAGATTAAGACTCTTCCCAGGCAAGCTTATGTCACGATGGTATGCCCCTTACATTGTTACAAAAGTCTTCCCACATGGTGCATTGGAGGTTCATAGCAAAGAGAAAAATTAAACATTCAAGGTGAACGGGCATAGGGTGAAGACGTATATTGAGATGAGTATGGAGCCGAAAGAGAAGGATGTGAATCTTCAAACCATTCAATACATTGCATGAACTCATCAAGTCTAGCTGAAGACAGAAAACACAGCGCTTATTGGGAGGCAACCCAATTTTTCAGGGGAGTACTTACACTCTCTATTTATTTATTTCTTTAATCATTTCTTTATTTCTTTACTTTATTTTCTTTCCTTCAAACTAGTTGGTAACACATGCCTATACTTTAAGTTTTGTGCGAACATTGAGGACAATGTTCCATCTAAGTTTGGGGGTAGTTATTTACATTTGGAGTCTTTTGATTTTAACCGTTTGGAGTCTTGTGATTTTTTTGGGATAAACAATTTCTTATAAAGTAAGAGTAAGGATACTTATTTACTTTAGGATTGTTGAGTTTCATAAATCCTTACAAAATCATATGAGTCATGCGATTATACATAAAAAAAAATAAAAAAAAATAAAAAAAACAAATGTGATGCTTTTTCTGGTGATTATCCTCTTTGATTTAGTCTTAAACAGAGTTTAAGTAAATAGAGTAAAAACGAAGAAAAGAGAATATATATATATGAATAAAGTCAATCTACTCCAATATTTTGAGTTGCTTAGTAACTAGGGGTATTCATCACCAATGTTTACCTTTACGTCAAACAGCAACTTAAAATATGAGTATGCAAAGCACCTTAAAGTTTGTGACTTGTTGAGTAACCGGGTGGATTCATCACAAATGTTTTGCATTCGCGTCAAAAGGCAAGTGACAACTTAGAGAAGAGACTTATGTAAAAAAAATAAAAAATAAAAAAAAAAAAAAACTCTAGTTTGCTACTCGGTTTGTAGTAGAGAAAAGGGATAATCACAGATGGAGTGTTACATACCATAACTATAATTAATTGCATAACAAATGTGATTGGGTTGGGAGCTATGAACAGACAATTGCACTGGAGAAAGTGGGTATGCTTGTTTTTACTTTATTTGCAATTGTTTGTATTTTTTATTGCAAATTTTGATGCTTGCATAATGAGACATTTTCTTGGTGTGATGGGTTGAGACTAGTATTTTTCCCTTGTTCATAATTTTACTTTTTGCTGAGGACAAGCAAAAGCTAAGTTTGGGGGTATTTGATGAATCCAATAATATTCACATTTAGGAGCAATAATCTTAGTGCAATTAGACATTTAAATGCTCTATATGTGTTATTTTACTCTTCTTTTCTCTTTTCCATAGGAAACAGCCTAAAAGCAGCAAAACGAAGCAGATTCCAGACTAATACAGACTGAGAGGATGATATACAGGGAACTGCAGAGCAACAGTCGACTGGTTCTTCAACAGTCGACTGGACAGAGAGATTGATGGGGCTCGGCACAGTCGACTTCCCCAACATCAGTCGACTTGACTGATGAATCATGAAGACACAGATGTCTCGGCACAGTCGACTTACATCCAACACCAGTCGACTGCATCCGGCGGAGTGAAAAGATAAGATAATTGAAGATCCGCCCTCATCTAAATCCAAATCAAAGTTAAGTTATCCAAACCCAGGTTATATGCGAATAACAACTTCTCCAACAATCAAAGCTAGAGACCGGGGATTGGCAAGAGCACGTGGTTAGCAGAAAAGGAAGAAAAGAAGAAAAGAGAAAGAAATAAAACACAGATCAAATAAGGAAGGAAATAAATGAAAGAAGAGGACTTTTTTGTAAAAAGTGCAAACCCTAATTCTCTTCCCGTATTCTATAAATACCAACCAAGAGGCATTATTCTAGACGACGGACGGGATCACAGAATTTCTGCATCATCAAATCATCAACCAAGAGGACTATTCTATCAGCATCGAAGAAGAAGGAGATCAAGTAAACTGAAGCAACAAGCCAGTCGACTGAGTGACAGCAGTCGACTTCTCAGGCCCAACATCATCAGTTTATTCTTCTCTTTCTAGTTTTTATTTTCATCATGTATTCGAAATTGTTAGTCAATAAAAGTTCTATTATGTGGAACTAATTTCATAGTTGGGTAGATTGAAGCCATAGTTATGTAATGCGTATATTCTTCTGAATGCTATTATGTTACTTATTGATTAAACCTGAGAGTATTGGTATAGATCTATAATATACAAACTTGTTCAGAAGTTCTAAGAGCAGTCGACTGAGAGTGACAGCAAGTCGACTGCCATACAGAACCTGAGATTATCAAGTTGGCATATTATAAATCTGAATCTGTTATATGAGTATAGAGACGACCCGTATCTTGTGCTCATAACTTGTAACACAGGAATCTTTAGGGGTTCTTGGTTTAATCAACTTGAAGGATCTAGATCTGATACCAATTTCTAGAACTTCGAGTGTTTGTTCGTTTCCATTGTTCTTATGTTTTCTTTAAGTGCTACTTAGTAGATACCATTCTAAATACTTAAGGAAAGAAACGAATTAGAGTAGATACCATGCCTAATTCTTGGCTAGAGAAACAATACTTTAAGGAGTAGATACCATGCCCTTAAAGGAACGAACATGAGTAACTAGAATAGTGAAGAAGGTGACTTAACATTACTGACTACAGGTGGAGATCAAAGCCCAACTACTTAATAGATATTTGTGATTCAGAAGTCATTTCTTTTAGGACAAACTTTAAGATTCTTATTTCTGTTTATTGGTTAGTAAGTTAAGTACTACAATCTCTGTGGGATCGACCCTTGCTTTTCACTACGCTTCTACAAACGATTCGTACACTTGCGAGGTTTTAATTTGTGTCTAGTTTATCTGTTTATTTAGATAACTAGATTGCACAACACGTACTCAGGGTTCAGACAGATAACAGATCAGACAGATAGAACCTAGTGGTTCTCTTCTTCTCTACACCTTACTATAAGAAGTAATGTAGACATGGTCAGAATACAGATCCAGACAGACAGATAGAACCTAGTGGTTCTCTTCTACTCTGCACCTTCATATACGAAGTAATGTAGACAGGGTCAGAATACAGATAATCATATGGAAAACATGGGCCCCCTTCTAAGTACACATTTCTATGCTTTCCCACTACTAAATCATTTCCATAAACCCCGGCTTGGTTACTTTTATTATTGTTATCAAACATGCATGAATGTGTACGAAATAGTGTCAAATTAACATGGTATAATCAGTATTAGGTTCAGGAAAATAAATAAACATGCATAGGTAATACACAATCACATAACCGAGCAAAACAGTGTATGTTCATAATCAGGACAGCATGAAGATCAGTAATAAAATAGTGAATCCCGTCGCTACAGAAATGCAAACCTAGATCCGTCGAAGAATCTGGAAACTATACACCCACAAGAATCCAACGCATATAAATAAGTCACATACTAGTTCACAACAACACAGCTCAAAACTGATTTGAATACAAAATTTAGGTTCAGCCAAAAATCAAGAAAACAACTTCAAGAACAAGAAAACAGCATGAAAACACTTTGAATAAATCCACGTAAAATCTGGGGTAGTCCCCTATATGTCTAGAATCAAATTATAGAATTTCAGAATTTTCCAGGAAAGATAGATTAGTCATCAAAAATAAGAAAGCATCGAGAAAACATAATTTAACGAATCTGGAAATCTCAACACTGCTGTACGAAAACTAAGATATCTCGCAACCAGTGAATCGAAATCCAATTCCGCCAAAGGGATATGAAAATAGATAGAATTTAATAACTTTCACATTTCACAAGGAATTTTCATACAGTATAAAGAATCATAGTGAAAATAGGATTCTTTACTGAACAGCGCGCATAATACAACATGTATAGGTTTTAGAAACGAGCATGAAACACCACATAATACTTATCAATAAAATCCATAAAAATTCTGGGTAGTCCCCAACTTCATAAAGAAACACTGACCAAAATATTGGATCAAGATAATATGTATAGAATAGTTTTTGAAAATAGTTTGTTAACAAAATTAACCCAAAACAGAATCTGAAATTGAACGACACCTCTGTACTAAAACAGTCATAACTCAGTCATACGAAATCCAAATCAAGCAAAACCAGTGGGGTTTGAAAATAGACAAAATTATCTAGAATCCATCTTTTATACAGGAATCAAGATACTAGCTGTAGCATAGACGAAAACAGCAATCAAAACAGAACACCCAGTAAATACAGATTTCACACTTCAAAACAAGAACAACATTTCTTCAAGAATATTGATCCAAACACATCCAAACTTGAAATACAACCTACCAAGCATCTAAACATCAAGATTTAGGATTATTAACATGTCCACACCTATTATTTCATATGGGTTTTAATCCAAACACAAATTCACACCATTAATCACATACATGACTAAAAATCAAGAATTGGGCAATTCCTAGGTTATCACATGTCAAGATTTGTGTCATAAGTCATCTATGGCCAAATTATCACAATAGAGACAAAACCCATCAAGGAAAACACAATCTTTGGTTGTCTCTAGACCCAACTACACTATAGGTGAACTTTTGACTTGTATCAAATAAATGAATTGGAGTACAAGTTACTTGCCTTAGTTAGGGGATGAAAAACGATCCAAACGCGAAAAGAAGCAAAACTCACGGACGAAATCCACTCCAAGCAACGAATCCAAGCCCAACGAACGAGAACTCCACACGAACGATCTCCTTGAAGCAACGATCAAAATGGTCAATACCCACTTTGGGAATCCACAAGAAAAGAGATGCAAGGATGTTGATGGTGATGCTTTGGTGGTGTCGGTTAGGCAAAAAGCAAGGGAGGCTCGGTTGTAGGGGATGTAGGGTTTGGTGTGGTGACCGAAGGAGGGGATGTTGGGTGCTCGGCTATGGGAGATGTGGTGGCCGGGATTGGGGTTAGGGGGTGTCGGATTTGAGGGGTTGAAGCAGGCCGGGAGCACACCAAGGAAAAGGGGAGGCCGGGATTGAGGAGAGGGACAGATAATAGAGTTTAGGGTTAGGGTTTAAGGGGTTATGGGTTATATATACAGGGGATTAATGTGGGTTAATGGGTTGTGGATATTAGTATGTAGTAATAGGTATACAAATAGGTAATGGATATTGGGTCAATAACAAATGGGGATACGATTTAGAGTGAAATCTATGGTTCTTGAAAAATCTAATTAGGAGTCAAAAATCATAGGTTTGGGGAAACCACCACCAAAATTCCATCACAACACCAAGGAAAAATAAAATAAAGATAACCAGTCTAAAAATGAGGAAAAGAATCAAAATGATGAAAACGAACAAAAACGACGAACAAACAACACAAGGAGCTCGAAATGAAATAAAATGAATATATATTGAAAACAAATCCAATATACGGTTCAGAAAAATACAAGAGAGATAAAATACACAAAAATAAAAAATACACTCCAAAATACAAAAAATGAAAAACAGGGATTACAGATCATTCTGGAGCCAACATCACACTATCTTCCCCCATGAGCGTTGCTCTCGTCCCTGGAATACTGGAGACCAATTCCTACTCCACAGATCATTCTGGGGCCTATTTCATCCTTCGTCCGGAATACTGAGGAATGTCTCACTCCATGGACCATTCTCGAGCCGACCTCATTACACGAACTCCCCGTGAGTATTGCTCTCGTCCTGAAATACTGGAGATCAATCCCACTCCACAGAATACTCTGGAGCATATTTCATCCCTCGTCTAGAATACTGGGGAATATCTCACTCCGTGGATCATTCTGGAGCCTCCCTACTCACGATCATTCTTGCTTCATCATATCTCCCTTCTAGTGCCTGAATCAAGTTCTCATTATATCTTCTAGCTTTCGGTTGCACTACTTGAGGGTCAGTGACCACTCCCTCCATAGAAGAAAAATGAGGCTTACCAAGGAGAAGGCAAAAATTTCAGTTTTATGCCTTATCCCAAATACTTCAATAAATAAGCACAAGACACAAGATGACCCAAATGCCCCAAACTTTCATGCTTTATAAAAGTCATAATATCGTGCTACAGAACACTGTACAAGTTTGCTATTCATGGCTAGCAAGAAATGCAACTAACAAAATATATTACTATTCTAGACCATGCACAACTTCACACTTCTTTCCAGTTAAGCTGAAGCTCGTTGAACCAATTTTTCAATCTTCCGAATGCACAATGGTACTAACTTGGTTCTAAGTCCAGGCCTGAGTCCCTGCTCAAATCTCTTGGCCTTCTTTACTATGTCTTGCACCATTTCTTGGGGCATAACATGACAGTTGAGTAAATCTGGTTTCTTATTCCCGGATGGTCATACCTCCCTGCTTTAGATTTTGAAATTGCATATTCTTTTCTTCTTGAGAGTCTGGGGAAAAATAATGCTGCTTAAACTCGTTCAGGAAGTCTCCCCCATTCTATGGGTCCTCTTCCGTTTCACAGATTTCCTCCATTGCCTCCCTTGGTATGTCCCGAATTCTAGTCTCAATACTAAGTCTCGATGCACTCTTATCGTTCTTCCTTAACTTGTGCTGGGACTTGCCCTCATTAGTCGTTCGACTGCAGACTTGCTACCTACACATCAGGTTATAAATTTGCTTTTTCGACATCTGGTTGCATATTTGCCTTCTAGACATTCGGTTGCAGACTTGCCCTCCGATATCCAATTGCAGGTTTACCTACTGGACATTCAGTTGCAGACTTGCCTTCCGATATCGAGTTGCAGGTTTGCCTTCATTGATGTCCGGTTACAGATTAGCCGCCATCTGAACTTGACTGCACCAAGCTTGTTAGTAAAAACGAAGTACAGTGATACTGGTTCAGATACAAGGGAGATCATCTCTATTACTTTACTATTACTATTACTGTAATGGGAGAAGCCCTTATTGTAATTTGTTCATCTACCAACCCGCACAATGCACGTACAATAAAAAACCCCAATATAAACTCACGAAATACGTGCATTCAAATCAATCTCTATCTAAAAACCCATCTCACTGTAAATACCCTGACAAATTTTTTTAAAATCACGCCATCTGTTCCTCTCCCTTCGCCGTCGAATCGCCGCCCACCACCATCGCTTCGCCGCTTCCTGCTTTACCACGCCGTCGCGTCGCCCCCCGCCACCCGCCGCTTCACCGCGCCGTGCCTCCGCCACCCACCCCTTCAACACACCGCAACTCCGCCCCCCGCCACTCTCCACCGCTTCAACGTACCGCAACTCCGTCCCCCCACCACCCGCCGCCGCTTCGCCAAGCCTCCAGTACAATGCGCTGCCGCTCTACCACACCTTCGCGGCGCACGGAGCTGAGATCGACAGCGCTGCTCCGATTCCTGATAAGGTTAGGGTTTGAATATTTCGGATTTGAACCAAATTATAATGCAAAATTGAGTTGTGATTTTGGATAAGTTGTGCAAATTTTATTTCCTCAAAAAAAAAAAAAAAATCGACCAAATTTGCTGCTCCAATTCCTGATAAGGTTAGGTTTTGAATATTTCGGATTTGGACCAAATTTTGATGCAAAATTGAGTTGTGATTTTGGATAAGTTGTGCAAAATTTATTTCCTCAATTTAAAAAAATTTGGACCAAATTTTAATACAATAAGCAGACTAATTAATAACAATACTCAATTTTAGCATTTACAGACTTCCAAGCAAAGGAATGGTGCACATTATATTAGAATCAATGATTATTGCAGTTGAAAAATCCCAAGGTTGTAAACGGCGTCAGGCGGTGGCGGTTCGGCCAAGGACCGCCTACCGCCTAGGCGGCGCCTAAGCGGCGCCTAGGCGGCGCCTAGGCGTTTTGTTTTTATTTTTTAAATATTAATATATTAACCTTTTAAAAGTTACATTTCTCTATTTTTGCTTGTAGTCTAAATCTTTTTGTGAAGTTGGAACTTTGGTGCTTGTAATTTAAATCATTTTGTGAATTCTTTAATCTTTATCCTAATATGATAGAATGATTCTTAATCTTGACAATGGAGGTTGCAGGGATGAAACAAACAATTTATTGGAGTTATTGCGATCAAGGACAACTAATCTTCCTGAAGAAAATGGCCAGACCATGGGATTAAATGCATCACAATTCACAAGTGATGCTAGGCCAGAATGATTTTAGAAGTTTAATAACGATTATGGTGTAAACTTTAGATTCATAATGACAAACAATAATCGATCATATAAAATTTCAAATATAACGTGAACTAGTAACACCTTAATGTAAAGATGAAGAGGCTTTTTTCTGTTGAAGATGAAGAGGCTTTTTTCTGTTGAAGATGAAGAGACTATTTAAAGAATTTGAAAAAAAAATTACAAAAAAATCTGTCAGCCGCTTGATCCGCCTAAGCCGCCTCGGCCGCCTAGGCGCCGCCTGGTCCGCCTCGGCCGCCTAGGCGCCGCCATATCGACGCCTTGTACGCCTAACTGTCATCTCAACGCCTAGAGTACCGCCTATTGTATATGCGGTTCGTTCTCCTCTTTCTGAGCGCCTAGGCGCCGCCTAGGCGCCGCCTAGGCGTCCGAGGTGGACGCCATTTAGAACACTGAAAAATCCAGTTTGGGATTATAAATTTGTTGGTTGATCTCTGATTATGTATCATTCTTCTGGCCGGGGAACCGTGTTGATTGCATTCATTTTCTGGTTTTCATTTCATACGAAAAGTTGTTGTATTTAGATTGGCTTTAGAATCCAACTTTTAAATATCTCTAATCTCTATTGATCATTAACAAAGAAAGATTGAAAATTCAGGATCTATGGTTTGTATAGAGCTGTTTCAATGTAATTCTCATGTTCATTATTACGGTTTTCAAGGTGGTTGTTCTAAACTTGTCTGGGTATTTACAGAGAGAGGAGGGGGGGAGAGGAACCGGTGTTTTTTTAGAGAGAGAGATTGATTTGAATGCACGGGATGTTCACGTATTTCATGAGTTTATATTGGGGTTTTTAATTGTACGTGCATTGCGCGGGTTGGTAGATGGACAAATTACATTAAGGGCTTCTCTCATTATAGTAGTAGAGATTATGTTCTTAATTCTTTTATTGGTTTTTTAAGGGTTTTGGAGGTGGTTGTTGGAAAGTTTGAATCCTTTCTAGGTTGGTTGGGTAACTATGTTTGTTGACATAAATAATTTCAAATTTACAGTTTAAAAAATAATAATTACAGTGCTATGTTAATGGCAGCAGCATGTATTTGTTTGTTGAGTTTTTTACTGCTTTTGAGATAGTTATTGTAAAGTTGCAATCTTTTGTAGGTTTGGATATGGTTGGTTGAGTAAAAATTTGACTTTAAAAAATAATAATTAGAGGGATATGTTAATGGCAATGGCATGTATTTGTTTGTTGCGTTTTTACTGCTTTTGAGATAGTTATTGTAAAGTTGCAATCTTTTTTAGGTTTGGATATGGTTGGTTGAGTAAAAAAATGAGCTTGGACGGGTAACTGAGTTAACTGTATATTTTTTTTTATCACCAATTGCTTTGTTCTAAATCTTAACATAATAATATGATTTAACTGCAAAGGGGATGGGGAAACATTTAGATGATATAATGGTATACCAAAACTGTTTCATGTGCTCTGTTATTATCTCTCTTTATTATTCTCATTCACTATACCATGTTGACAACAATTATTCAATATTATGTGTTCCATTTGCTTAAGGAATCTACATGATCTTACCAGATTTTTCTTACCAGGTTTTTCTTACTGATGTGTAGATTATCAAGATGGAAAATTCAATGCTGAATCAGCATGATGACGAGATTGAGGTGGATATTGATAGTGTGAATACAGACTCTTTGGGAGCTTGATAGGTTTGTTACCAATTATAAGAAGTTTGAGTAAGAAAAAGAGGAAAGCGGAGCCTGCGGTTCTTGCAAGTGCAGAGGGTCATCATGAGCATGCAGAGCAAGAGCAAGAAACTGTGCAAGAAAAGGTATTGTTCTATTTTTTTGAAGTTATTAAGTTTATCTTAGGAATGACCTTTTGAGTTTCATGTAGTGGAGCAATGGAGACAACCTGAACTAAGGGGATTAGCCACTGCTGTAGTATAGTATAACGATTGGAAAGGTGGAGGCTTCATCGCGGTTAGTTATGAAGCTAGAAAATTTGGTGTGAAACAGTAAGTTTATTGTTTTGGTAGCTATAATATTAATGTACATTCTTATATTCTAATTTTCTTTTGGGAAATTGTGTAACTAATTTTTGGAGTCTTTTAGTTCCATGCGAGGAGATGATGCCAGAGAGGTGTGCCCAAACATCCAGTTGGTTCAGGTTCCAGTTGTACGCGGTAAAGCTGATTTGAATCTATATCGAAATGCTGGCTCTGAGGTTCAACTGCAAATGCGATGATTTAAATAGAATTGTTACAGAAGTAGATAAGGCTTTTTCACTAAATTCTGGTATATCGCATATTTTACAGGTAGTCTCCATACTATATCCATGGACAAAGCCGTAGGCAAGAGGGCCGAATACTGTGATGCTTTGGAGGGACTGTGCTTAATGTGCAGCCGCTTGTGGTGGCTGCGTTTAGCTCAAGAGGGCCAAATACTGTGATGCCCGAGATACTCAAGCCGGATTTGATTGGGCCTGGGGTGAATATCCTGGCCGGGTGGTCCGGGTCGATTGGGCCTACTGGGTTGCAGGTGGATGATCGGAGATCGCAGTTCAACATTATGTCTGGTGAGTAATTTGAATTTTATCTGAACAATTTCCTATATGCGAGTTCTTTGGTAGAATGTAGATTGGTGAACAATTTCGTATATGCGAGTTCTTTGGTAGAATGTAGATTGGTGAACAATTTCGTATATGCGAGTTCTTTGGTAGAACTTTATCTGAACAATTTCTCCTATACGTAGCATTCTATAGGAGAAAATGTCGTATATCTATGAATTATTAGAATTATTTTAGAAGGATGGCATTAAAGATGTCCAACTGTTAGCAATTAGTGTTATCAGTGCTGAGGATATCTTATAATGACGTTATGAGTCTTAGAAGAATGGATATGTGATGCATTTTATACAAAAACTTATATGCATGTTATGGATACATCAATGGGTCAGTTAATATTATTGCGCAATTGCATGTCTTATGATGCAGTCCTCATCTTACTATACCACAAACTGACATGCAGTATTATTTCGCAAAAAATGTATAAAATGGCTATGTTCTCTATTTATTTGAGTCACAAATCTATCGCTCTAATGATTCAGTGACATCATCATGCAGGAACATCAATGTCATGTCCTCACATTAGCGGGGTCGCTGCGCTTCTCAAAGCTGCACACCCGGCCTGGTCTCCGGCAGCCATCAAATCCGCCCTGATGACTACCTCATACACTGTCGACAACACTGGATCCCCTCTGCGCGATGCTTCTGGGGGATCAGTTTCGACCCCTCTTGCCTACGGCTCTGTCCATGTCGATCCCCAGAAGGCCCTCTCCCCTGGCCTTCTCCCCTGGTTCTGTTCATGTTGATCCCATTTATATGGTAGCAAAATATGTACTATGTTTGTCTGGTTCTTCTTTTCAACCTTTCATGATTTAATTTTTTAATATCCATGGTTGAATGCTTAGATTTTGGTATACATGTTGAGATCTAGACATTGTTTGGTAATGCAAGATTAATGAGGAAAATCAAATGAAATAATTAAGTCATGGAGGAATGTGTTTGATGTATTCTGCTTTAGTTGTACCATTTCAAACGTGTTTAAATTTGGTTAAGTTTCAATGTTTTAGACGAAATCCTTTTTCCATTACTTCAGATTTTGGATTTATCCAGTCTGAATTGAAAGTATATAAACAATTTAATGTGCATGCATGTTGTTTAAAATGTCACTGTTACTCCAAAATATGGGATTTCACTATGCCATTTCACTAATCTCAAATATCTCTTGAATATTTAATTCCAGTATATGTACAATATTCTTCTAATTTAGTTTGTGTTATAGCTCATGGCTGTGGAATATTGCAAGAGGTATTAATGGTGAAGAAGTTGAAGGTCGTCTTCTACCTAAGAGCTATGGTTGTGGAAAGACATTTCCTGGAACACGGGCTCTAAAAACAAATGATTCTGTAAGAGTCCTACTTTTTAGCAAATGAAAATTCTCATCTGTTTAATTTTATCAAAAATTTTCATCTGTTTATTCATTTTACTGATTTCTACTATCGATTCATATCCATTCCATATATTGCCTTAAGCGGGGGGGGGGGGGGGGGGGGGGTTGATTTCAAGAAGTTGCATTTGCAAGTGAAAATTCAAGGTTTCCCTCAAAATCTTATTCAGAATTTTATTTTACACAATTCATTTAATTTGATGGCTATATCTTTTTGTAGGCATGCATCGCACGTGCATTATACGAGTAATCATAAGTTGTAAAGCGCTACCATATGATTTATGATCATCCTATCTGCCAAACTAAACTCAATTTATCTGGCCTTCAAGTTTAATTCTCTACCGTGAACCAAAACCTGACGAACCGAGCCTGTATCCCTTCGACAGGTTAGTACAACACCAGACTATAGTCTGCTAGTACTAATGCAAGTACATACCTCCAATGCATCACTCTAGCCCCAGTTTTACTTTAATCACTTCGGTAAAAATACAATTGCCTCCAAAAATCCTGCCTATCGACCTCTGACCCTGGCGACACAGTCCGACACGCCACTTCCCTGGGCTTGGAATTGTCCAGTACCATGGCCTAACGGCACCAGCTTGGACGTCCTACGCCTCGGTGGAAGTTCATAACTTAGGGTCGACAGACGTAGGGCATCACCCTACTCTAGTGACTGACTCGAGTCACCAAACCCACCATGGGAGTCAAACAAAACCAGCAATAGGCACCAATCATCTCCAAACAGTGAGTCATCAACTCTTTATGTACACAGGAGAAAGGTCCTTTCAACACTTAGTCAAAGCCAAGATTAAGCAACCTATGGTGTTTCTGCCCAAAACTTAAAAAAATCATAACTCCCACAATACAACTCAGGTTTGTGTGTTCAAGCCCAATCTGGAAAGGTAGAGACCTAGGCTACAACTTTCTAGTTGGTCATAACCTCAGATACGGTCATCTAGATCCTCAAATCGGCCTCTCAAGCCTCAGCCTATGTACTTTTTGTACACTGCCTGCACCTTACCGTTAGCCTAAAACACTAGCTACTCATCAGAAAGCTACCAACCCAAGTTCTATGGAAAGGTGTGAGTGTCTTTTAAAACTTCCTAGTTGATCACCAATCCAAATTATGCCTTTTGATCACCCTAAAACATACATTACTCTCATGTGTACCAAATCACACACTAAGTCTTACTTAAATAGAGCATTCAACTCAACACCTGGTTTCTATCCAGTTTTGTAAAAATCATATTAAATCATCCACTCACAGGAATCACCTCACACATGGCTTGTTAGAAAGCTTTAGGTGTCTACTACAATTCTCTAAGAGAACACTTTCTCAAAATCTACTCTTAAAGAGCTTCAAATGTATCATCTTATCAAAGTATCCATTCTGACTTAAATAAGCACAGTACATGCTGTAAAATTCATTATAAATCATATACTGATCCAAATTTGCACTACAGAAACTAGACATCATTATGAAAAACATGCAACAAGTTTCATGCCCAAATTCCAAGTATACACTGGGTTCTTCATGTTTCAAACAAGCATAACGATCATACTGTTCTTCAGTCACAGTTCTAACTACTGTTGATAGACTAATTTTGAACATGCATATAACTTCATCCAATTAATTTCATGATTTTTCTGTAGATTCTAGATACATGTTAGAAAACATGGTAAAAATTTCAGAGTAAGATCATGTGCCAATTAATTATAAGAATTCCCTCAATCTCAGGTATCACAGTGAACATATCCTGCTTCTGCCTTATAGCTCTGTCCACAAGATGGATTTTATTAAAATACCAAACGACCTCATAAAATTCCGAAATAATTCATGCATCATCAAGACACGTAAGGGAACAATCTGTGAAAATTTCATTATCAAATTCCATGTAGTTGGTTCTCGGGAAATTCTAGAAAAATGACATGCAGATCAAGATTTTCTGTTCTAGTTCCAGATTCAACATTCAATCTCTTAAACAACCATTCTCAACTCCTACCACTACTTATGCATGCAAGAATCAACAAGAATAAACAAGACAAGTTTAGAGAAACTTTCCATCCTGATTTGGTTTGAGAGAAGATGATGGTCTTGAGCTTTCTCCTCCACGAATTCTATCTCCAAAACTTGAGATCTTCTCCTCCAAATTGCTCCTTTCTCTCCTTCTCTTTTGTTTCTTTTTGGTGTTCTGAAATTCAGAACTTGGAAGGGGAAATGAAGTGGGTTTTTAATGATAAAAGAGTGAGGAAAGAGGGAGGAAGGGGAGGGGGGTGTAGGCCGGCCATAGGGTAGGTAGGGGTAGGGGTAGGCTAGGGTGGTTTTGCAAAACCATGTCTTAGCACTTGGTTTTTCTTTTGAGTTGGAGCTTGGGCTGAACTTATTTGGTTTTGATCAAGCTCCAAATGAGACATGAGAGGTTAGATTGAGTGTATGCAATGTATACCCATTGTAGTATCATACAATTGCATATTTGTATACGTACCGCACTCAAAACTAGTGCATGTACTAGTATCGGTCCGTCTCATTCTCACGCATTGTCAAGAATGCAACAATCCGCACTAACCATCCCGCAAACCAATGCACTCCATCATACGTATATAATCAAACAACACTGCAATATATACATACATACAGACAAACAATATATATACATACATACAGACAAACAATATATATATATATATATATATATATATATATATATATATATATATATATATATATAAGTATTATATTATCCAGGGTATTACGGTCAGCGCTTCGGGAGGTGTGTCGGAGGGGTGGGGACGCCCGCCAAGAGGTGGTGGATGAGGAGGGGGGCTGGGAGGTATACCGGCCAAAGTCGGCTAAGAAGATGGAGGCGACGAAGGCTAAGATGAGGGAGGTAACGTGCCTGTTTTGCGGCGACCAACACCTTAAGGAGGAGTTCCCGTTCAAGGTGTGTTCGTTTGCTTTGAATGTAAAGTTTCTGGTCACAAGGTGCACGCTTGTGCGGTTAGAGGAGAGAAGAGGCGAGGGAGGCAGTGGCAGGATGAGCGTTCGGCGGCTAGAAGATTGGAGGTCTCTCGCGCAGTTGTGTCGGTTACAGACGAAATGCGACACAACAAGGAAAAGCTTATGGTGAAGATGGGGGTGATTAGGGCGGTGAGAGGATTGCTGTCATCGGAGGAGATCATTATTGGTTTAAAGCAACTCTCAGTCTCATTCAATCACCGAACTTGTGTTCTCCATAAAGTGAATGATTTTTGGTTAACGGAGTTTCCAACAACGGAAGGAGTGGCGGCATTGGCTAGATGCGAGGAGCTCAAGATCATAGGTAGATGATATGGGATATCTATTAGACAGTGGACGGGTGACGAAGGTGCAATCAACCATGACGAGGTGAGGGTGTTTTGGGTAACGCTGTCTGGTTTGCCACTCCACTGTTGGGAGATTGGAGGCTTCCAAGACGTTCTCAGGACATACGACACCATTCTTGTGATGGACGCTCCGACGGCTACGAAGAGAGGGGGTGCAAGGATCATATTGTCACCTCATGGCGATGACAGGTTGCCTAGGTGGATGAAGGTAATGGTTGAAAACAAAAATTTTCTGGTCGAGGTCAGGGTGGAGGAAGGGGGGAGAAGTGGCGGAGGAGGTGCGGCAGAAGAAGTTGGTGTCCAAAAAATTATTCGAGGACGACAGCGGGGAGCGGACGGTGAAGAAATGGGCGGAAATCATGGCAGGTAAGAAGGTACGGGAGGTGGAAGAAGATGGGTTCAAAGTTGTTGAACCGGGTTGGGACATGGAACCGGTTCAATTGGGTTCAGGTCGGCCGCTCATCATCAGGGATCTCGAAGTGGGAGAAGATCCTACGGCGGGGGAGTTCTCTTCCGGTAAGAGCACGAGGCTTGTACATCGAGACAGTACACATGAAACTGGCGTGGCGAAGATGAACCTGCAAGTGGGGGCCCAGGGGCACAGCGCAACTGCGCCTACTGCCAATTTTCTTGCGGAATTCCGCAAGACTGGGACGGTTGTGGGGCCCGAGGGGAACAGTGAGGGACATGATGCGGCAGAGCGACATGCGATAGAGAAACAGCAGGTAGACCCATCCGTAGGTGAGGGGGTAGTCACGTCAGCACAGGAAGGGCATGGCAAGCGCTGGACCTCTCTGGCAACACTCGAGAAAGGCGCGAGCAAGGATGTTTTGAAATCTCAGGATCTCGAAGTGGGTGTGGACAAGCGTGTAACAGATTTAGGCCTAGGGAAGGGGGCTGAAGTAGGGTCCATTATGTTTAAAGAATCTTTGAGCACGGGTATTAATGCTCCAGTGAATCAAGAAGAGGCTACAAATGAGGAGGACGAACCACAAATTGAAGAGCTACTAAAAAAGGAGGTTGAAAAAAGAGTTTAACGTGAGGTTAAAAAGGGAGTGAAGGCTATACTGGGCAACTGGGCTACGGCCAATAAGCAGAAATCAGAGGTCTCAGAGTCAGAATCTGAATCTAACAATCTGAGGAGCCACAATCGGGAGATGATAAAGAGATCCTAAGCAACACTGAGGAAGCCACGGTGGTAGAAGCGAGTAAGGAAAAAAAAGCTGTAACAGGGATGGAGGGATACAGACGCAGTGTTAGACAGTGCAGCAAACCGGACAAGCCAATGGCTGTCAAAGAAATTTACAAAAAGGTGGGAAAGCGAAAAAGCTATGAATACATCGCAAGTAGAAACTCTAATATTTCTATTTTTGGTTCTATTCCGGATTACATGTTAATTCAGCTTACAAACATCTATGGTATTCATCTGCATCACAACGCACACACCAATATTATTGATGTTATTCGGGATAGGGAATTAGCTAATATTGATAACGTACAACGGGTTTTAGAAGGGGGAACGAAGGTGGATCGTTTGTCCCCTAGTCTAGTAGAGTTGGATTCAACTCTGCAGGTAAAAAGCGCTAATGATAGTTTTTATGTGTAACATCATTTTCTGGAACGTTAGAAGGCTTGGCAAGGCTGCCAAGCACATAATGGAAGTGGAGGTTGTTACGAAAAACAATATTGACATTGTCTGCTTGGAAGAGACTAAATTAGCTTAACCAATTGACTTGGTTATCAGGAGTCTTAAGTTAGACCATATCCAGGATTGGAGGGTTAGGGACGCTATAGGGGCATCGGGGGGATCATGGTAGGGGTCAATACCAGTAAATTTGATTTACTGGATGACCGGGTGGGAAATTTTAGTGTTTCGGTTTTCGTTCAGAGAAGGAACGACGGGTGGCGGCAAACCATCACCGCGGTGTATGGCCCAAATGAGAGGATCAACAGGCAACAATTTTGGGATGAGTTACTACACATCAGGGGAAAATGGAGTCTACTGTGGGTAGTAGGGGGGATTTCAATATTGTCAGACATACTTTTCAGAGAAAGGGAGGTCTTGGCAATGGACACGATAGGAGGAAATTCAATCTACTGATATCAACCTTGAGGTTGATGGACATCCCGATTAATGACCGAAGTTTTACGTGGTCTAACCGATGTAGGAAGCTGAGTCTTGTGAAGCTTGATAGGATTCTAGTTTCCACTGATTGGGAAACAAAGTTTCCCTTAGCAATGGCAAGATTTTGTGTATGAAATACCTCAGATCACGTTCATATCCTCATTGGTACTGGAGAAGAGGTAAGAAGAAGACAGAGAATCTTCCGGTTCGAGAAAATGTGGTTGACCAACAACGAGTGTCACGAAATGGTCAAGAGTACCTGGGAAGAGGTGTTCGACCTGGAAGAACCAGCTGCCAGGCTGAACAAAAAAACTGTCTACTCTAAGAAGAAGGCTAAGGAAATAGAATATCGTGACGTTCGGGAATATCTTTAAAAGAAAAGAGGACACCCTTAACGAGATCGAGGAGCTAGAAAGGAAGGAGGAAGTAGGCGAACTTGATGAGAACAAGTTTCAAAGATTAAAGACATGCAGACAAGAGGTTCAAGACACTTATATAAAAGAGAAGATCATGTGGCGACAACGATCGAGGGTCAAGTGGCTGACAGAAGGAGATGCTAATACTAAATACTTTCACAAGGTTGCTAGTATGCGACGCAGACAAAACTACATCCGCTCCTTGATATCAATGGTGCATCGGTATCAGATGAGGGACAGATAGCTAATCATGTTGATGTTATGTTCAAGGAATTATTCGGGAAAAGAATGGTAGGACAAAGTGAGTCCAAAGAAAATATGTGGAAGGAACTGCAGGGCGAGAACCGCTCTAGAGTGGAGGCTTTACAAGAACCATTCACAATGAATGAGGTGAAGGCGGCGGTGTGGGGGATGGGACAGGACAAGGCGCCAGGACCAGATGGGTTTCCTATTTTCTTCTATAAGTAGTTTTGGAATATTATTAAACTTGACATTAAGGACATCATGTATGCATTCTATGATGGTAGTCTGAACTTGGAGAGACTGAACTATGCTCACTTTTGCCTTATCCCTAAAAAACAAGCTGAAAGAGGTGGGTGGCTTTAGGCAAATCAGTTTGATTAACTGTTCGGTCAAAATCATTACGAAGGTCCTCGCAAATAGACTAGGAAGGGTAGTCGAGGACATTATCGAAGACTATCAGACGGGATTTATTGCAGGGAGGGATATTCTAGAAGGGGTAGCATTAGTCCAGGAGGTCATTCAAGATAGAAAGAGACGGAAGAAGGCGGGGTTGATGCTAAAATTAGACTTTGAGAAGGCATATGATAAGGTGGAATGGAAATGCTTATTGGAGATTCTTGACAGACGAGGGTTTGGTGAGAGGTGGATCGGATGGATAAAGACTTGGCTAACGACTTGCAAGATTAATGTTTTAGTCAACGGAGCACTGGGCAAGGAAATCAAATGTAGGAGAGGGCTGAGGTAGAGAGACCCACTTTCACCATTGCTGTTCACTTTGGTGGCAGACAGGCTACATAGAATGCTACAAACCTACAGAGAAAATGGACTCATTAATGGGCTTGGTATGAGGAGGGGTATTTCCGCAGTTATGAATGTCCAATATGCGGATGATACTTTAATCTTCGGTGAATGCGACGTGGCACAGGCAACAGTCTTGAAATGGGGTCTTTATCTTTTTGAGGACTGTTCAGGGCTAAAGGTTAACTTCCACAAAAGTTCCATCACATTCTTAGGCGATACGATATTCTTAATTGCCTAATCCAGAAACTACCGATTAAGTACCTGGGTTTGCCAATTGGTACAGGAAATATTAGGAGGGCAGACTGGAATGGTATCATTGAGAAGATAGATAGCAAACTGGAAGGATGGAAATGCAAAATGCTATCATTTAGGGGATGTCTTATCTTGCTAAACTCGGTGGTCAGCTTTATCCCGCTTTACTTTGTCATTTTACGAAATGCCGGTTTGAGTCTCCAAAAAAATTGACAAACTAAGAAGACGGTTCCTCTGGCCTGTGTCGGGGGAAGGAAGGGGGTACGCGTTAACCAAATGGGGAATAGTCTGCAGACGAAAAGAACTGGGCGGATTGGGGGTTGTCAATATTCGCTAAATGAATCAGGCCTTACTAGGGAAATGTTGGTGGAAGCTCAAAGTAAAGACTAAGTCAAAATGGGGTAGACTGGTAAAGGCGACTTACATGAAGAATGGTTGCATACACCAAAAACAGAAAAACAAGGGTCCCAAGTCTGGATTCTGGCGAGGAGTCAGCCATACTAGAGACATGTTCATCTCAGGGGTAACATTTTCCATAGAAAATGGGGCTAGTACATGTTTTTGGAAGAATAAATGGTGCGTCACTATCAACCTAAAGAGAAGATTTTCAGAATCATACAAATTCGCTGCGGTTAAATATGATAAGGTTGCCAGACACTGGAGGAATGATCAATGGAGACCAAGGCTAACAGGCAGGTTAACCACTCAGGCTAGAAGACAAAAACAGGAACTTATAGGTTACTTACAGGACTGGAAGCCAACAGGATTTGACCATGAAGACAATGCTAAATGGGAGGGAGAGAAGGGAGGTGTATACTCGGTGAAATCGGCATATAAAAGGCTAAACGACGGGCGAGTTAGAGTATACGACCCAATCTGGAAGGTAAAAGTACCACTTAAGGTCAGGACTTTTAATTGGTTAGCATGTAGAAACGCCATTCTAACACGGGATAACTTGATAAGGAGAAGGTAACAGGGTCCGGTTCAATGTGTTATGTGCAACCAGGATAACGAAACGGTGGACTATCTGCTACTGACATGCAGTTTCGCGAGGCCTATTTGGGGGATCTACTACGAAGAATAGGGAGCTCAGGGGCAGGACCACAAACAGTACTAGACGCATGGGGGGATGGAGAGATGGGCACATTGGCAGGATCAATTTCGACATTTGGGGTATTGGAGTTGTGGCTATATGCTGGGGTCTATGGTTAGAACGGAACAATAGATTCTTTAGACTAACACACAGACACATCATGCATCAACAAATTCTTATCAAGATTACTGCTAATATCATATTCTGGTCTAAAACGGCAGGTGAATAACAAACGAAGAAGATCAAGGATATGTATACCGACACTATTCATGCAACCAATGGGGTAGAGTCACGGGAAAGGGAAGGTACACCAGAGGAGGAATGATCGCCTGCATGGATAAGGGAGGAGCATGAACTTCTTTTGGCAATGTATTTTGGGAATTTGTATTTTGACACTTGTATTTTTTGTCTGGTGGAGTCGAGGAACACCATGTATGGAAGAGAGACTCCTGTTTTGGATAAGGGGAATGAGTATCATGGCCCGCCTGTGGGATACATGAATAACATTGCCTGGTTGAGTATTTACGTTGTGCCTGTTTTATTAAAAGTTTTTTAATGAAACAAGGGGGGCTTCAGCCAACCTTTTATGATAAAAAAAATATATATAATTGAGGATAAAGAATCTCTTAATTCTCCTATTTATACAGGAGGTGAGATTTTTGGGCTGGCAAAATTTAACTCCATTCTTAACAACCAGTTTTTTTACCAGTAAAAACATTAAAACCATTTTATGACACTTTATGGTCTGGTTGTTGTGACATTAAATCAGAAAGAAAGAAAAACGTTTTTATTTTGGATATAATTATATGGGTTATGTCACATAGATGATATAGAGAAGAGAAAAACAAATTCTTGATCTTTTCTAAAATATTTTCTCCAAATTGTTGAGCAATTTTTACTCAGTGTGGTGCAAGTTGGTACATGTTGCTAGTGGAGCATTAGGCAGCACTGTAGATAGAAACTTGTTGTATCCCGGGAGAAGTGTTTGGTGATCAACGATTCATCTTAAAAATCGGCCAAATAGCTTTTTAAAGAAAATGAAACCCATGCCTCGAGCCACTTTTCATTTTCTTCCTGCTGCAGATCAAACTCCAGAGCCATTCTCAGAATGTTCATTTGGTGCACTCAGGTTTAACCCATCCTTTTTAACACTTCTTGTGCAAGTTTTGAGTACGAAACTATTAGTGTGGGAATTCTTCCAAGGTGGACAAGCATTAGAGGTCCGTATTTTTTGGAGAGTTGGTGTAAGGATTGATTAGGGCTGGCCCTGAGTTTATGGGGTTTGAGGCGAACTCCCGAAATGGGGGCCCATACAAAATTTATTTTTTTAAAAAATTGTTTAAAAAAAATTTTTTGACACGTTTTTTTTGCTATAATTCTTAAAAACCAATATATATGAAGAAAAAAAAAAGAAAATTTAGGAATCTGAGAAAAAAATCTTCATACAAATTTAAGCCCAACTAAAATAAGCCGGTCCAAGTACTAATTTTTTTTAAAAAGTCCAAAAAATTAAATTTGGGGCAATAAAAACTTTACGCACAAAATACATATATGTAAATACAAAAAAAATTAGGGCCCCTAAAATTGCGAATAAATCGGGGGCCCGAGGCAGCCGCCTCCCCGGCCTCCATTGGGGGCCGGCCCTAGGAGCGATGAGGCAGGGAGCATAGTTGATGGGGGGAGCATAGTTGATGGGGGTTGCCGACGAGAGGGAGGCTAAATGGGGAAGGTGGCAACTTTGATGAATTGTTAGATCTACGACAGGAAGTATAACGTGGTAGTAACAGTGAGGAAGCAAAAAATGAACAAATTGGTGCATGGAATTTGTTGATGAAATTGGAGTAGGAGTGCACCAATAGGCATCTTGTTGAAATATTAATTTTTGGGTATGAAGTTTGGACTGGACGCAAGGAAATTTATAAGCAGGGTTATTGGACGCATATCTATTAAGGATAAAAATAGTTTAGCCGCTTGGACAAGGCAAGCAAATACAAAGAGTAGAGTATGCACGGAGGAGAGGGTGCAGGTAGAACAAGAATTGTGATGGAGGACGAGTTAGAGCTATATTTGTATTTGTATTGTATTTTAAGTGGTAGATGTAGTTCTAATATAGATCTTTATAATTAGTCTTAGTTTGTTTCGTTAATTTATCATTAATGAAGCGGTCACGCGGTCACCTTTATTCTCTAAAAATAAAAATAAAAATAAAAGAGTTTAGCCATTCCCATTCCCATTCCCATCCCCATCCCCATCCCCATCCCTGTGAGTTTTTTGCCGTACTAACCCACTTTTTGAAAATATTTGGCGGTCTGACCCACTTCCGAAAATATTTATCGATCTGACCCAGTTTTGGACCCGTCAGCATAAATAACGGCATAGGTTATTTATATGCGCCATTGTTTCCAATAGCGGCATCATTTTAAATTTTTTTTAGTATGCCGCTATTTGCAGTAATGGCATCAGCACATTTTTTATACAAGTGTGAATCTTCTGACTTGGAAAAAATTCTAAGTGTTGAAATAACTTATAAATAATGCTGTTATCCCCAAGATCGGTCTTCGAATTACTGATGCCGTTATTGAAGATGATGCCGTTATTGGAGATAACGGCATCTGTTGCATTTGTTCCTCTGATATTACACTTAGATGATCTAGGGCAAAAGCCCCCATTGTTTCAAAAATAGTCAAGAAACCCCCCAACTTCTATTTCCATCAATTAAACTCCCCTCTGGCTTAACTTTGGACGAATAAAATTTATCGATTTTTAACAAAATGGACGTTTATTGTATTTTTCTCCACTAATGTCATTTCACATGCTATTATATAGTATATGATTTCGTTCAAGAGATATTGTTACCGACTTACTTGCAACGCAATTTTTACTTCTTTTAGGTGAAAAGTGGGATATGAAGATTAATTGTGGCTTGTGAATATATGTTCATGATTTGTATCGTCTTCAAGTAAATTTGCTTGAATAGTTTTCTACGTGCAAGTATGGCTAGCAAGGTTTTGGGTGGTGCTGTGGCTCTTGATTGGAACAGTTCTGCTGAGCAATATAGATTATTCTGCCCATTATCTAAATCAGTACATTGTTTTGACTCCAATCTGAGAAGCCTGAAGATTGAACTAAGAATAAATAATATGCTTTCCAATGCAAAGTCGTGTTCATTCCCAGATGGATTATGGGGCATTAGTGGGCAACCTTATTCTTACACGATTTCCAGGGAGCATTCAGTTTTGTGTCATTCCATGGGTACTCGGAGTAGTGAAGCTATGGAGTATACAAAGAATTTGGAGGACTGCGCAAATATATCTAGGTATGTATCACCCAGTTGATCATTTAATTGTTTTCTTATACCCATCTAACAATAACCAAAAGGGCGAAATTAACTGTGAGAATAGCATAGATCCAAAAAAAAGTTCAACTACTTAATTCCTTTAAGCAGTACGACATTGTAAATTTGTAATTTGTTATAGGTGATAGTGATATGTACCTTAGGAGTAGATGTGAACTTATGAATCATGTTTTTTTATTTTTTAGCATTATACACTCTGTAGCCATCATTACTTATGTATATCGAGTAAGAATAACATACTGAGCGTCGTCAGGCATCTACTTATGGGATAATGGTTTTATGTAAAGAATATAGAAATTATAAATTTCAACTGATTCAAGGGAAACCAACTAATTGACATTATTACTTTATTATAAAAAACCATGATGACGGCTAAAGCAACTAAGAGTCTTAAGTTTTTTGTATTTGTATAACTTTTAATATAATATGTTTGTTAAATGTTATGGTTGTTGTCTCCTCAAATAGTCAAATATTTTGAAGTTGGATTTCATAAACCATCAAACGTTAGCGATTAATGTATATGATGCTAAAACCTTAGATCTCATAGCCCATCAATATTTTTTTCTGTTATGATTGTAGATTTATTAAAACAAACAGAATTTGAGTTTCTTTGTAAGACCTTAGATCACCCATAAGCCATTCACCCTACATAGGAAAGAGTATATATGAAATTTGCTACCAGCAGGTGCTGAACTCTTCGAAAATATTAGCGAATACATTGAAAGTCAATTTCTCGTGAAGGGTGAATTAAGTTACTGTAGCACTTGATATGAAAGTTCGACTAATGATATTTTGATCATATTTGTATATAGTAGCACTGGAGTAGAAGAATGTATGGAAGACAAAAGCTTTAATCAAAGTCCATTTTAATCTTCACCATGTACGAGACTTTCTCAATGATGAGTGTTTTGCATATGATGAAGTTTAGCGAAGTTTGGTCATGACCATAAACATTCGACCACCATACTTAAAGATTGTTCCACAGTAAGTAGCAAGACCAACAACAACAACAACAACAAAGCCTTTTTTCAAATTAGTTGGGATCGGCAACGTGAATCCTGGTTTTCCATTTTGCTCGGTTTAACGCAATATTTTTTGCAGACTATCATATCTTCTCACTGTTTTCACCCAAGTAAGTTTAGGTCTTCCCCTACCCTAACTCTACCCTCAATACTTATCAAATCACTATTTCTAACGGGGTCACTTCTACGTCTACATATAACATGTCCAAACCACTTGAGGTAATTCTCTCTTAATTTATCTTGGATAAGAGTTTCCTTTACCATATCTCGTATATGCTCATTTCTGATTCTATCCTTTCTAGTTTTGTCACACATTTATATTAGCATTCTCATCTTTGTTACACTCATTTTTTGGACCTGTTGTTTCTTTGTTGTCCACCACCCTGCTCCATACATCAATGTTGGTCTAACAACTGTTTTATATTAAATTTTCTTCAACTTCAAAGGTATACGTTTGTCACACAAAATTCACTAGCGCTTCTCCACTTAAGCCACCCTGCTTGGATTCTATGAGTAAAATTTTCACAAATCTCCTCATCTCTTTGTATAATCGAGCTTAATTATCGGAAACGGTCTCTCTTAAGTTTTTTTTGCTCATCAAACTTCATTGCTTCCTTGTTTGTGATCCGAATATCATTAAAATTACACTCCATATACTATGTTTTAGTTCTGCTTATTCTAAAGCCTAAAGCTTCCAAAGTTTCTCTGCACAATTCTAATTTAGTATTGATTCCTGCTCTAGCCTCGTTCACAATGACGACGTCATCGGCAAAAAGCATACACCAAGGCACCTTATCTTGTATTCCTCGCGTCAACTCATCCATAACAAAAGCAAAAAAGTAGGGGCTTAAAGCCGAACCTTGGTGTAAATCTACTGTAATAGAGAATTCACTACTCTCTTATATGGCTGTTCTAATTGTGGTCATTGTCTCTTCATACATATCCTTAATTACTTCAATATACCTGAATAGTTACTCTTTTGTTATTTAACATCCACTATACTATGTGTCTAGGACTTTATCATATGCTTTTTTTAGATTTATAAACACCATATGTAAATCTTTCTTAGTTTCCCCAGTAAGTAGCGAAACCAATGTTACCGAAAACTCCAAAACCCTTGTGATTCGCAACCTCTATGATTCGCAAATTGGAACACACAATATTCACGATTTGGAACAGTAAAATGAACGTACGAATCTATAGTAATTGTTTGAGAGCATTTCATGTGTAAATTTGTTACTTGTATTGCATTTATGTTGATTGTTTAACATAGTAAATCACTATGCAGGTACTCACTACTAATAATCAAAGTTCACTAATAATTACAAGAGGCATATTAATCTAATTTGTATGTAATCAAAATGTCCTATACATATTATTTACACACAATTCCTTCACAGCCCTATTAAAAACATTCTATACTCTATTCTGATCAGGTGACCTGAAGAAGCCTACTCTATTGTACCATGTTGTAGGAAATAACGCAATCCACATTCCCATTTCATTCCACTTACCAAAGTCGTCCTTGTTTCTGGTAACCTATAGCGAAACTTTCTTTCTAATAGCTTGAATAAATCTATTAGCCAAGCTTTAATTCCTATTTGTACTCGTCTTCTAAGTGCTCAATACTTTGCTGTTCGCGTCAGGGACCATAGCCCTCATAATTGAATAATATCTCCATCTTGATATTTGAAGTATCGCTAACTCTGCTCAAGACCCGGCACATTAGGCCATCTGCCAGAATACTTTAAAGGTATTTTACTATTTTCCTAACAAGTAAAACTAACTTTCTTGCTGGCATTGTGGCTTGTATAAATATATTAACCAATGTTATCCATTCCATTTCTTTAAAGTCTTCAAAGTGCTTAATTTTCTGCACTGGGAACCATAGGACATGACGCTCCTTGGCACGACATGTCTGGTGTGTGCCTCTTTGGTGGAGGAAATAGGGAAATGCAAAGAAGTTATTATTATTGATGCTGTTTCTCATTGTGCTTAAATAACTCTCCCTTATTCCGCAGAGGACTTTCCATTTTAACCAAAATCTCGTGACACGTACTCATATAAAGGATTTTGTAGTCCTACTGATTTCCCCCTGTATTTTATTACTAGAAGTGGAAGCTGCCGCAAGAATACTTTTAGCTGTGTACATCTTACTACTAGAAGATAAGCAGATAGCAGCTCTCTTTGTTGCACACACTTCTGTTTGGTAGCCGTTTTGTGTCGAGGTTGTGTCAGACACATGAATCCGAAACGATACTTAATATTTTTGGGGGTAGTTTTTCAAAATCTTCTCTGTAAGTTGATGTATTGTGTCGCATCATGTCCGTGTCGGCGTGTCCCTGACCATGCTTCATTGGTGGCTATCATTCATGAGAGGGAGGAAAGTTGACTGTTTGACCACACATATATTATTTATATTTTTTACAAGTTACATCTCAGAAACTATTTTCCTCCAGACAAAAAGATAGAAGAATATCTCAACAACTAAATTCTATCTAATTATCCTAGATCATTTAACAGGCATTTCTCATTCATGGGACTATAGCTTGCACTAACCTATCTGTCTTCTGTTGGTGCAGTGGTCAAAATGAGCAGGGTGGAGGAACTGGTGCTCAGTGGTGTGATCGTCAAGTCATGGCTAGAAGCACATCTACTTACTCCGTTGTCTACATGATGCAAAATATGTAAATGAAAGGGCACGCAATGATATTGTCTTGCTTTCACGGTATAGTTCTTTTCTGCTCTGATTCCTATACTTCTACTGTTACATAGACAAAGACATGCTCTAAAATTTATGAACCAACGGCCGGTTCTTGGTTCCTTGGTATAGTGATTATGAAGGAGTTTGTTTTTTTTATCACAGACTATGTAGAGGTTAAGTCCTTCAGTTTATCAGAATGTTTTATTCAGTGAATACCAATTGCCACTAATCTTCATCTTTGACAGTACCATGATCTAGGTGGTTTCAGCTTCTCTTTAAATATCTTCCAGTCCCATGGAAATGTTACTGAACCAGTACATCTCTACTGTTATGTCTAGATTTGGTTGTAATGTGAACATTGGAGCTAGCATCTTATCACAACCATTTCTATCTTGCATATTAAACTTTTCATTAGATCATGATTATCCACAAATTCACATTTTCTGTCTCTTTATTTCACTAATGTAAGCATTCCTACATTTCCAACAATGAAGTATTAAGGACGAAGATGTTTCATATTGCAAAGATATTTTTTGTGAAGAAATTAGCACGTCCTTGGAACATGCTTGACATGATGCATCAATTCATGTCTTATCTCCTTATGCATCAATTCTCATTTTAAAGTCTTTTACTACAAGTAGTGAACTTTTCATTTTGATCTTTAGGTATTATTTGGCTTTTTTTTTTTTTTTTTTTTTTGTGGATAAAAGAGATAAAGTCCGAAGGCTTCAGCCAAAACAAACACAAAACAGATCTATTTGGCAATCATATTTTGTCATTGAGGACAGGATGTGCTTGATTCTGTACTTCATAAGCATTTTTTGTATAATATAGTGTCAGCCTTCTCTCATAGTAGGCTACGCGCTGCTTCAGTATTTAGTTACAGTTTTTTTTGCGTTATTTGAATATTTATTGTTTCTGTCATGCTTCAGTGGCATAACAAGGTTGAATGATCCTGCATGCCAAGATGTTGCTGTTATTGGGTCGGGAATTCTGAAGCTTGAGGGTATGCTTTTGGATGTTGCAGGCAATTGCTTCTTCAAATTTTGAAAATTTTGATTGATTTAAACATTTAATAAAAAAAATTTATTTGGGCAAAAGCCAAAGTACCCCCCCAACGTTTGCCCCGAGTACAAAATGCCCATACAACGTTTGAAAAAATACAATAAACCCATTCATCCGTTAACTTAACCCTTTCCGTTAAGTTATAATTATTAAATTACTTGTTTACCCTTACCCTTTCCCTTTCATATTCAATCTCTTTCTTCCCTTTCTTCAATTCTTTTTCTCTTCCTTAATTTTTTTCTGTCCCGGCATTAAACCCCTGTTGAAGAAGTCGTGGAATCGAGTATTGATGAACAATGTAGGTGAGTCACAAGCTAGTATGTACTTCTCGCTGACTGACCACGCCCTTCCTTCTACATAAATCTTGTATCTGCTGCAACATAATCGGATACAGTGGTGAGTCCGACCGACGACATTATCTCACATGTTTTTTTGATAAAAATTATCTCACATGTTACGTGTATAGACAATATTTCTCTTTTGCGCTATAACTAAATCTGTTTGCAATTGCACTTGTTCCCCCCTTCACTTTCTTTTTTCGCATCATACTGTACGTGCATTAGATGCTCAGAGTGCCATACTAAATAAATTGTTGTTGCCATAGTGCATATATGGATTTTTAGAACTTTGACCTTTCCTATTTAATTAAATCCATAATCAAATCTACAATTCCATGCGTTAACATACATGAAATAAGTTGACACACCAACACACCATATAAATTTTTCATAAGAAAAAAAAAACAAACAATTCAATTGGAATCAGTCAGCATTATTATGAAAGAAAAAGAATTGAAGAAAGGGAAGAAAGAGATTGAATATGAAAGGGAAAGAGTAAGGGTAAAAAAGTAATTTAATAATTATAACTTAACGGAAAGGGTTAAGTTAACGGAATAATGGGTTTATTGTACTTTTTCAAACGTTGTATGGGCATTTTGTACTCGGGGTAAACGTTGGGGGGGTACTTTGGCTTTTGCCCAATTTATTTTATCTATTACAAGCTCGTGCAAGAGAGGATACAGAAAAGATTGATCATGGAATGAAGAGAAAAGCAGCACGTTTACACCATATAACCACAGTATGTATTTCCATCAATGGAAAAATATTAGTTGATCAATTATGTTTAATAAATATTTTTTTTATATTGGAAATTTTGTGCATCGGATCTAAAAGGACAAAGCTCAGTCTAATCTGAAAAGAGTTGCAGATCAGCATTGGAGTTATGGGGCGTCGGATCCTATACAGCTCATTTTCAACTGGCAGTTTTTATTTATTTATTTAAAAAAAATTGTTGCATTTTAATTCTTTGATCATCTTTGATTTCTTAAAGTAACCTTTTTATTAACATTACGTATTTTCCATTTTCAATTAATTCATGCATAGAGGTTCTAGAGAGAAACTTTCCTCCAAAAAAAACCCTAAACAAAAAAACCTAGATCTGAGTTTGTGGGGGCGGTGGCAGCTAGGATTCGTCGCCGCCGCCCCATTCCTTCCCTCCCGCTGTCCCGCCAGTGTAACATCTCGTACTTAAGCGGGTATATATATAATATTATATATAGAAATATATATAATAATAATAATAATAATAATAATAATAATATATATATATATATATATATATAGAGAGAGAGAGAGAGAGAGAGAGAGAGAGAGAGAGAGAGAGAGAGTTAGTCTATTATGAGATGGTGAGCGGGGCTCCTTATCTTGAGCGGGAGCTTCCAGCCATCCGATCTGAATTGATTCAGATCGAATGGCTGAGATCAGATCCCGTTCTCCATCTGTTTTGTTGAGGGTAAAATGGTCATTTGACATCCTCATCTTATCTTTTGGCATGCTGGTTCCCAACCCAAATCCCGCTCTCTTCTCGATCGTAAGAAACCCTGGCCGCGCTCTCCTTCTTCGATGAAACCCTAATCGATCTGAGAGAAACCCCCATTCTCCTTCTACGATTTCTACTTTCTGAGAGAAACCCCCAACTCTCCTGCGATTTCCCATTATCCTTCTACGATTTCTTGGATCTGAGAGAAACCCCCAACTCAAATCCGCTGGTCGAATGGCTGTCTCTTTCTCTCTCTCTCTCTCTGCGATCGTAGATCCAAATCACCATTAGGGTTGCGAGGCGGTCTCTCTCTCTTCGACGTCAAACCCAGCTTCCGATCAGGGTTTCGATTCATCATCGATTCGAATAGAAACCCTAGCAGCCCCCAATCATTCTTACCAGGTATTCTCAGTTTCAAATTACATTTCGTTTTCTTCTTTCAAGTTTCACTATTAAAAATTGAGTCAATAGGCATCACCCTACAGAGCATTGTGCGCCATGTGTAATGATGCACAAACATCATATAACACTGGTTAAACTATGTTAAATTATTTCAAAAGTTTGCAACTACACTGCTGAATGCATCGGAAAGTAGAAAGTAGAAACTAACTATTTGGAGCTTGTAGATTTCCTTTGGCTAATTTTTTTACTAGTAATGTTCTTTTGTAGTTTGAAGAGATCCGTGATGCTGAAGATGCAATTCGTGGTCGTGATGGCAACAACTTTGATGGCCATAGGTTAAGGGTAGGTGTGCCTTTTCTTTTGTAGATGTTATATTTCCAATGTTCTTTGCCATATATTCTATGATCTCATTTTCTTATGTCTTACGGATTTTGTGTTTTTTTCAGGTAGAACTTGCACATGGTGGAAGAGGACATTCATCTAGTTTTGATCGTCATCGCAGTTCCAATAGCGGAGGTGCCCGAGGAGGAGGTGTTTCCAGGCGTTCAAGTTATCGAGGTGAGGTTCAAATCTTTTTGCCTTCTGGTTGAGTTTTTTAGGTGATCCCTTTCATAAGAACTTTGATTTTGAGCTCACATGGGTATTGCAATGCAGTGATGGTCACTGGTTTGCCTTCTTCTGCATCTTGGCAAGATTTGAAGGTATTGTGTAAACATGTAGTATAATTTTTTAATATTATTTTATTGAAGATGAACGGAAGTTTATATGCATCTTCTCTATGATTAGGACCATATGCGCCGAGCTGGTGATGTTTGCTTCTCTGAAGTATTTCGTGAAGGTGGAGGTAAGCTACATTTTAGATACATTTTGTATTGTAATGTTATCTGCTTGCACTTCAACTTTATTTTATCTATTAGCATCTTTTGTTAAGGTGCCAGACATAATTAGAGCCTGTACAAAGCCCTTTGTTTTATCTATTGGCATCTTATGTTAAGGTGCTAGACATAATTAGAGTCGGCACAAATACTGAGATGAAGTGAAGTGGGCCGAGTGGCTTTGTAGGTCTGTTTTTAGATGAATGTATATGTGTTGGATGGTATGTATATGTATGTGTATTACAGGTTAGAACACATTCAAGGTGTAATATATATAAAGTTTAGAAACACTTATGATATCAATCCCCCATGCTTCAAATTGGTGACTTGACTTGTTCGCAACTGGCAGAAAATTAGTTTGGAAAATTAGATGTGTAAAGTATGTGGATACAAGTTTGCATTTGGGGAACTTTCCTTCTGGCACCCAAAAACTGAAATATCTATAGGGATGAGCTCCATCCTTCATTATAATATTCATGGTCATAGGTTGCCAATTTAGGACATTCCACCACATGATTGACTAATCGACAAAATTTAATGTGATCTCTGTTTTATTTTATTTTAAATATTGATAAAAATGGGTTTCTAGAGCTCAGTTATCCAGCTTGTTCCATTTTGTTGAATATTAATGATTTGGAAAGTCTTTCTCAACTCTTACACAACAGAGTTTTTAGAAATTGCTCATGTTTTTTACGCTATAAAAATTACTTCTCTTATAGAAATTGCTCATGTCTTTTTTAGTTTCTAATGCTTGATTATTTATGCATTTGCTATTAGTTGGCATGACACCCCAATGCAGCCTTAGTGAGAATAGTGTGTTCTGAGCCTACTATTTTTTCTTTTATTTCATAATCCAAAAATCTTTCGTTCCAATTCTTTAATTTGCTTTGGTTGGCTGTGAAACCATACTTCCATCTTATGAATTTTTTCCCTTACTGTACACAGAATAGAACTTGAATGTAGGAGAAGATGTGGAAGTGAAGTAGTAGAAGGAGATGAGAAACATTGCATAAGGATAAAAAGTAGAAGAGGCTGCAGCAGGTAGAAGGAACTTGATATGCAGTTCATGCAGGTTGAAGGAGATGAGAAATTATGCTCTAAAGTCATTTTGTTTCTTATAATGCAGAGGGGAAGCATTTCAAGCAGCTGCAGCTGGCAGCTAAATTCAAGTAGCAGCAGCAGTAGCTCAAGTAGCATCAGCAGTAGTTCATGCAGCAGCAGCAGTTCAAGCTCTTTATAATTGTATATGAGCATTTTTTGCCCGTTTTTGGTCAAGTCCAGGGTATTGAACACTGTTTTTGTTGTTTATATTGAGCTCTGTTATGTAATCTTTCCATGGTTATTGAGATCTCTTTATGCTATTTTTATATATTCTGAGCTCTGTTTTGAAAAATGCAGTTTCTGAGCTCTGTTTTTGTTGTCTTGAAATATGCAGTTTCTGAGCTCTGTTTTGTTGTCTTGAAATAACAGATTCTGCTAAATATTGATATTGATGTTGTAATGTTGTATGTAAATGAGTATTTGTAAATGAAAATATGGTGTATATAGAATGAATTTTTTTGTAAGACATCCTCACCCAGTAGTTCAAATGTATCAGTATCAATGATGGGGTTCAAATGTACAGATAACTTTCTATGTCCCTGAGTTCAAATTGATCAAGTTCTGCTTTTCAATCCTTGTATTTGATGCATGAGAAACTCACATGGCGAGGATCACGGTTGCATATTGTTATGTACCATAAAATCAATGTAGTATTGAAGAGCTAGTGCTTGTAGACAGCATGCATAATGTCCACTGAATGTATATACTATTACATAATTGATTCAGTGATGCTGTGCAATTATAGCTATTCCATTGGGGTGATCTTCAGCTAATTATTTTGTTGTTTCATGTTGCTCGCTGTTATGGGAAAGGTTTTCTCCTTCCATGCATGAGGGGCAGCAAAGTAGTGAATCCTGTGGTTACCCTAACAGGATCCTCCCGAGTTGTATAAAACTATGTCAGTTCACAACACTCTATGGTAAGATTCCAGCAACATTCTTTAACTTAGTACAAGCTTCAAATGACTTGTACAGGTTCTCTACAACCAATCAGCAAGGCAGTTTACTTGCCTGCTCGGATTGTGGCATCTCTAAACTGCCAAAGGCAAATCCGATGCAAAAAACCCAATTTCTGAATTATGAGGGTTATAAGTGTAGAACGCTTGGCAGCTGCGCAACTTCATCACCAATATCAAGAATTTGGATGCTGTGACTCATTTTGACATCTAATCAAAGTTAATAGTGGGTGGGAAATGCACTTCAATCAAAGGTTACAGCATCCATAAGTTTACCAACCGAATGTAACTCTTGTATATACAGAAGAAAGAAAGGGAGAAAAATACCAGCTGTGACATAATAAATCCCAAGAACCATGGAAATAATTTTAAAATAAAAAAATTTCAGAACTTAAATTTAAACGGATAATTATAATCAACAGGACTTTAGTAAGAGTACTACACCGTCTGCTGATACGAACAGTTGTAGACATCACACAAGCAACAAAACGAGCAAAAAAAAAAAACATCATCCCCAACTTTTAATTTGGTCCACATGGATGATCTTGTAAGCAAATTTTGGCATATCCCTCATATATCACAATCGCTGCCAAACAAGATTACTTGGCCTGGAGACTGGAAACTGACTGCACATATTAAAGTAACCATATGAACTCGACTCTAAAAGCATTTTCGGTGGACAATTGATGGGCCAGATTCATCATACTCTCCCTTGGAAATCCACATCTGCAAAATAGAAATGTATGGAACAGTCAGTTTTTTTTTTTTTTTTTTTTTTTTTAGAATAACAGGTGACCTGGCCACTGATAGAATAATCAAGGTTAACTGCTGAAGGTGTCTTTATCATACACTTCCTGAAAACAGAAAATCAAAGAAGAAAGGTCAGAAATGATCTCATTTTACATGTTCAATTGGGATTGGATCAAGATTACCCTGTGGACCAGAATTGAAAACTCGGTATTAAAATTAGTATCAGATAATTATTTAGTCGTAACATTAGAAGTATCGGTATGCATCTTGGGATTAACTACTAACAGAGCATATCTCATTTTGTATTCAGCTTTTACCATCTTCTCAGAAATATTCTCCGAGAAATCTAATTATGTCTAGCACCTTAACATAAGATGCCAATAGATAAAACAAAGGGCTTTGTGCAGGCTCTAATTATGTCTGGCACCTTAACAAAAGATGCTAATAGATAAAATAAAGTTGAAGTGCAAGCAGATAACATTACAATACAAAATGTATCTAAAATGTAGCTTACCTCCACCTTCACGAAATACTTCAGAGAAGCAAACATCACCAGCTCGGCGCATATGGTCCTAATCATAGAGAAGATGCATATAAACTTCCGTTCATCTTCAATAAAATAATATTAAAAAATTATACTACATGTTTACACAATACCTTCAAATCTTGCCAAGATGCAGAAGAAGGCAAACCAGTGACCATCACTGCATTGCAATACCCATGTGAGCTCAAAATCAAAGTTCTTATGAAAGGGATCACCTAAAAAACTCAACCAGAAGGCAAAAAGATTTGAACCTCACCTCGATAACTTGAACGCCTGGAAACACCTCCTCCTCGGGCACCTCCGCTATTGGAACTGCGATGACGATCAAAACTAGATGAATGTCCTCTTCCACCATGTGCAAGTTCTACCTGAAAAAAACACAAAATCCGTAAGACATAAGAAAATGAGATCATAGAATATATGGCAAAGAACATTGGAAATATAACATCTACAAAAGAAAAGGCACACCTACCCTTAACCTATGGCCATCAAAGTTGTAGCCATCACGACCACGAATTGCATCTTCAGCATCACGGATCTCTTCAAACTACAAAAAAAAGAACATTACTAGTAAAAAAATTAGCCAAAGGAAATCTACAAGCTCCAAATACTTAGTTTCTACTTTCTACTTTCCGATGCATTCAGCAGTGTAGTTGCAAACTTTTGAAATAATTTAACATAGTTTAACCAGTGTTATATGATGTTTGTGCATCATTACACATGGCGCACAATGCTCTGTAGGGTGATGCCTATTGACTCAATTTTTAATAGTGAAACTTGAAAGAAGAAAACGAAATGTAATTTGAAACTGAGAATACCTGGTAAGAATGATTGGGGGCTGCTAGGGTTTCTATTCGAATCGATGATGAATCGAAACCCTGATCGGAAGCTGGGTTTGACGTCGAAGAGAGAGAGACCGCCTCGCAACCCTAATGGTGATTTGGATCTACGATCGCAGAGAGAGAGAGAGAGAAAGAGACAGCCATTCGACCAGCGGATTTGAGTTGGGGGTTTCTCTCAGATCCAAGAAATCGTAGAAGGATAATGGGAAATCGCAGGAGAGTTGGGGGTTTCTCTCAGAAAGTAGAAATCGTAGAAGGAGAATGGGGGTTTCTCTCAGATCGATTAGGGTTTCATCGAAGAAGGAGAGCGCGGCCAGGGTTTCTTACGATCGAGAAGAGAGCGGGATTTGGGTTGGGAACCAGCATGCCAAAAGATAAGATGAGGATGTCAAATGACCATTTTACCCTCAACAAAACAGATGGAGAACGGGATCTGATCTCAGCCATTCGATCTGAATCAATTCAGATCAGATGGCTGGAAGCTCCCGCTCAAGATAAGGAGCCCCGCTCACCATCTCATAATAGACTAACTCTATATATATATATATATATATATATATATATATATATATATATAAAATTAATAAATAATAATAGATGAGATGGTAGTTAGTGTTGGCCTATAGAAAGATCCTATGGGATTATGATCAAAGGGTTTGATGATGGGCCTATAAGATGTCCTATGGGGCATAAGGCATTAATGAATGAATAAAAGTGGGTGTGCATGCATGCATGTGGTCACCGTGAGTTGGCATAGGAATGAAATCCCATATCGGATGTGGGATGGAAGAAGTGTGTTTATATAGGTTTCCAAATAAGAAAGGTTCACCTAAGGGTTAACCCATCTTTTGATGGTGCCTGTGGTGGGCGTGGCTAGAGTTTTGTGTCCGTTCTTTCGCGTGCGTGCACGTGCAGCCACGTGCGCAGCTGAGCCGGGCTCGGGGCGTTACATCCAGCCCATCGTTCCACCTCCAGTCCCTCTTCTTCCTGCTGCTAGCCGCCACGAGGAGATGGTGGGTCGATCATCGCCGGCCATCTCTTCAGCGTCCTCTTCCACCTCGCCCTCCAAACCTTCCACTCCATGCCACACTGCGACGTCCCTCGTCCACCTTCGACCCCGAGGGGGCGAAGACCCATACCAGATCTCTCAGATCTGGGCGACGCTCCTCCAACATCGTCAAGCCTCCGTCGTCTCCTCTTCCTCGCGGTTCTGTCGCTGTGGATGTGGTTGTGGTAGAGGAAGAGAGGAGGCCCATGGTGATGGTGGCGGGGAGCACTACCGTACGGCCCGAAGATGGGGTGTCGAGGGGGATTAGGTTCGGTTTGGGGGATTAAGGATTTTGTGTTTTACAGTGTGTTGGTGGGGAGGGCGGCGGTGTATTATATTGCACGATTGTGGAGCTTGGGCCCAAAGATGGGGTCCCTCCGTGATATGCATTCTCTTGTCTACATTTAGGGGGGTCCAATGATGTCGCCATGCCCAAATGGTCGCGCCTCCCCATATCACGGTTCTCGTCTCCTCAGGTCGCGGAGCGACTATGTCACGCCAGAGCATCCTCCCGCGCCTGTTGTCGCGAACGCCATGGATCTAGGGATGGGGTCGCGATCGCCCTGGTCCTGGCCGATGGCGAGGTGCCCCCCCCCCCGGTGGCCCGCCTGCCTCACATTGCTCCTGACGACGACCCACACCTCAAGTGCGTGAGGTCGGTGGTTCGGCATGGGGCCCGTAGGACCAGGTCGGTGGTTGCTGTGGGAGGTGGGGACTATGTAGCACGTTGTATTGCACGATTGTGGGGCTTGGGCCGGAAGATGGGGTCCCTCCATGATGTGCGCTCACTTGTTTGGGTGTCCAACGATGCCGCCGATGTAGTCTTGACAGCGCCTACTATCAGACTATTGAGCTTCCTCCAGCTTAGGCCACTGTCTCGTAACAGCGTCGGCTCTTCCCTCGTTGGGAGTAAGAGTCGAGATGACTCTGTGTGGTGAGAAATCGCCTGAGAGAGTAAGAGCGTGAGAGAGCTGAAGGTATCCTCTCCATAGCTCTCTCCTGGAGCGTGATTTTTTTGTGGGGTGAGCAAGATAGTTGTTTGGTGAGAAATCGCCTAACAAAGCACAATCGTGAGAGAGGTGAAGGTATCCTCTTCACGACTATCTCTTTGGTAGCGGCTGTGGGAGCTGTTGGCGCGTTTGTAGGATGAGTGGTGGAGGTGGTGGAAGAGTGCGGTTGCTATGCATGTGTCGTGGTGTCATAAGTCGGCCTGAGGAACATGGGCCCAAAGAGGGGGTCCCCCTAGTGAGGAGAAGGCAGGGATCGGCGGGTGATAAAATCCTGCCAAACTAATTTCAGGTGGGTGTGCATGTGCCGTGGAGACAGTGTACGAAGCTAAACTGACGTACATACAATTTTGCTGGACCGAGCGTGTTTGTCGGCCCACCCTCCAGGGTTTTTGGAGGGATTTGTTGTTTGTACGGGTCATGTTGCTTCATGTATGTTTTATTTCCTGTCTGTAGGTTGTAATCTGGCCCAGTTCTCTGGGTTTGTACCATTAATTTCTTATTAATGAAACAGGGTGGTCATACTCCATATTTTCCTTCAAAAAAAAAAAATTTAAATTCATTCATGCATTTTTAACTACTATATGTGCCAAAACCTAGAATATGTTATGAGTAATGCTTTAGCCACTACCAATTTTATTACCATTCTCTTCATTACCTTAGGTGGCATATTCCTATTGGAGAGTTCCCCCACCTACTCTATCTTTTCCTACCTATTGGAGTGTGCCACCTAGGATAGTGAAGAGAAATGTAGTGAAATTGGTAGTGGATGTAGCATTACTCATATGTTATATGATCGTTGCAATCTTTTTCCATAAACCAGTCTTAGGGTTCACATGGGGGAAAGTTAAATCATTACCTGCTTTAACCAACATCAGTGCTCTTATCAGGTGTCAAATTTCTTTCCAGTGAATTAAGTGGGATATTTTCATGCACTTAGGTGGGCTAGTTGTTTATGATTACTGTTTGTTGATCCGACTTCCACAATGAATATTGTTTGTTTGTATGTTTATTTGTTTTGTTTTGTTTTCTTGGTTTTTGAGAAGACACAATAAGAGTTATTGGAAGAACAATGAGTATGATTTTTTATTTATTTTATTTATTTTATTTTATTTTTTTTGATGAGAAGGATAGGACTCCCGCATATATATAAGAATAATAAACAGTACAAGCAGGAATGAGCATGACTTGTTAGATATGGAAAATTGTGATTTTAATCTTTTCATCAAATTTGGAAGCCCACCTAGTAAGTGCCTGGTGGAGCCCATAAGCCCCACCTGGAATGTAATTATAATGTTTTGCATGCCACGAATCAAGTCTAAAAATCAATCAAGCTCCTCTTGATCAGTATATACGGACAATTCTCGTATCTGCTGCGTAGAAATATTTAGTGTCTCTGATAATCATGTGCTGAACTAAAGTCAGTTGTTCCTCATTTAACGCGTCTCAACGTTGAATACAACAGTGAATATGATTGATAAAATGATGTATATTTCATATAAATGTGAATACTAATGGTACGTGTATGTATAATTTTTTTTTTCTTTTTTTTTTTTTGATAAAAAGATGATTAATGTCATCGCTTCATTAATTAGAGATTAACGAAACAGGAATAAAAATACAGATAAAGCCCTAAGGCGATCAACATCACTGTTCAGCTGAACAAGATAAACCACATGAACATCTCAAAATACATCAAAATACAACAACATCCACTGAGCCTAGCGCTGCTAAGTGGTACCAGTACCTCCCACTAGCTACTCCTCCTCATCCAGTCTCCTCTTTTTCCTGGTACTGAGCAATCCTGTCCATTCAAAGCAGCAGAAATGAATTTTATGCATCAAAGATGAAATTCTATGATCAACGTTACTGAAACACAGGTCGTTACGGTCTAGCCAAAGGTTCCACATGATTGAAGCCACAATTAAGTCCCAATATATCCTAACATCTTTTCTAATCCTGTGCGATCTAATATCCCCCCAGACCTCCGCACTAGAACCTGGACACTGAGCTAACCCGAACATTAAACCTAGTTTCCCCCAAACCCATCTCGCTCTGATGCAGTTAAAGAATATATGGTTCGTATCCTCTTCGATAGTTAGACACCTATTACAGGTAACGCAGTCCAGAATTCCCCGTTTCCCCAAATTGGTTTTCGACAAAATTGCATCGTTTACCACCATCCACAAGAAGACTTTCACCTTAGAAGGAACGTTGATGCCCCGTACAACCTCCGCCATCCCATTCCTTAATCCTCCGTCATTCAACCTTTTATATAGTGAGGATACTGAGAATTGACGATTTGCCTCCAAAGACCACCATCTCTCGTCTTGTGGCTGTTGCGTGACCCGTCCTTCTATGCGAATGAAGTTGTTGAGCAGTTGTAATTGTAGGATAGATTCCTCTTCCAGAGTATCCTTGACTTCTAGTCTCAATCTATTGTTCTTCCATACATCGAAAACAAGCGTGTCAATGTTGATAACTGCCTCTGCAGCTGCTGGGAACAGTCCCATCAGTGAGTTACTGCCGCACCACTTGTCCTTCCAAAATCTTGTATTCTTGCCGTGTTTGATCCTACAGAGAGTGTTGCTATGGAATACCTCGCCTGTCTTGCAAACCCCTTTCCAGAGACACGATTTCCTACTTTGGGTACTCTTTCCACCGTATCTGATCTTCTTCCTTGCACGGTAATTGATTAGAGACTTACACCACCAATTATTACGCCGACACTCCATCTTCCACCACCATTTACTAAGTAGGGCGGTATTCATGACTCTAAGGTTGATGATGCCCAACCACCGAATTCTTTCCTCTTGCAGACCCTCCCCCAGCTGATGAGGTGAATCCCTTTATCTCCATTGTTTGCTCCTTTCCACAGAAATCTCCTTCTACATTTGTCTATCTTGTGGATTACCCAAGCCGGTAGTTCATAGATAGACATGAGATAAATCGGGATGCTGTTGATGACAGAGTTCAACAATGTAATCCTGCCCCCCAGGGTTAAAAATCTTCCCTTCCAACCAGCTAGTCTTTTCTCAATCTTATCAATAAGAGGTTGCCAGTCCTCCCTAATGAGCTTCCCTGGCCTAATCGGGATCCCTAGGTATGTTAGCGGGAACTCCCCTTTATTGCATCCTAGCATTTGTTGAATTGATTGGATTGGAACAGAGCTAGTATCACTGAGTTGGATGACACAGCTCTTATTAAAGTTGACCTTCATGCCCGACCAAGCCTCGAAGCACTTCAGGACTGAGCCCATAGCTATGATATCTTCTTTTGATGCCGATCCAAACAATAAAGTGTCATCAGCGTATTGAAGAATCGAAATAGGATCCGAAAATCCTCTGATTTTAATACCGAAGTTGTCCACCACTTTTCTGCTATTGGCAATCATTTCCGCGAGCCCATCTGCTACGATAGCAAATAATAATGATGACAACGGATCCCCTTGCCTCAGGCCTCTCTTGCATTGGATTTCTTTACCCTGTTCCCCGTTAACCAAGGGAAACGATTTGCCTCCTCTAATGCACCGAAAAATCCATTTCCTCCACCATCGCCGAATCCCTTTAGTAATAGTGCTTCATCAACAGACTCCCATTCAACCGAATCATAAGCCTTCTGAAAATCAACTTTAAAGAGAAAGCCGTCTGTTTTTTCTTTGCGAGCTCTGAAGACAATTTCATGCGCCGAAGCAACGCTATCCATAATGTCCCGGCCTTTAATAAAACCGCTTTGAGATTCCCCAATGATATCCTTTAAATGTGGCCCCAGTCTATTGGCCAAAACCTTGGTAATGATCTTAAAAGATCCATTGAGTAAGCTAATCGGTCTCAAGTCTCCAACATCTTTCACCTCAGATTTTTTTGGAATCAGTGAAATATTTGCATAATTAATTCTGTCTAAATCTGCTTCCCCCTTATAGAAATCTAGAACAATGCGCATAAAATCCCCTTTGATGATTCTCCAATAAAGCTTGTAAAAGAATAAGGGAAAGCCGTCTGGGCCGGGTGCCTTATCCTGACCAAGGTCATTGATAGCATTAACCACTTCTTCTTCGGTGAAGCAGTGTTCGATACTCTCACTACCGTTGAGCCTGGAATCTTCCCACATGTTCTGATTCAACGAACACCTATGCTCTCGTCTCTTAACAAGCAGCTCCTTAAAATTGTCATTGATGTGAAGTTTTATTCTATCCTCATTCTCTCACCAACCTCCGTCCACCATCAGCCCCGAAATGTGATTTTGACGCCTTCTTCCATTGGCAATCCTATGGAAAAATTTGGTGTTCGCGTCTCCCTCCTGCAACCACTGAATTCTAGATCGTTGCTTCCAATAATATTCCTCCATCTTTTGGATATGAAGAATATCCTGCCTCTTGCTGAACAGCTCATCAAATTCGCTCCCTATTAGATCTCTTTCTTCTTCTAAAAGCTCTAATTGTTCTATCCTCACCCCTATTTCTTGCTTTAGAGTTTGGTTATTACCAAATTCTAACTTCGCCCAAGTCTTCAGCTTTAATCTCAGTATCCTGATCTTTTGAATCCAACATCCCACCGCTGAGTCATGCTCTGTCGGCTCATTCCAACACTCATCGATAATCTTCGACATCCCTTCGCACAATGTCCATGACTTTTCAAATCTAAATTGATGTGTACGTCGTCTTTCTCTAACTCCACAATCCAAGCAAAGTGGTGTGTGATCTGAAGTGAATCTGATCATGGCTGTGGTCTTAGCTAATGGAAAAACGTCTTCCCACTCAGAGGACACTAAAATTCTATCTAATTTAGCCAAAGTTGGGGCCGCCTGTAAGTTTGACCAGGTGAATTTCCTATTAGTGGGTTCAATTTCCACTAACTCAAGCGCATTGATAATCGCATTAAATTGATCCGTGTCACCATTGGGCGCTCCTCTACCAAGATGTTCGTGTTGAAATCTAGTAATGTTGAAATCTCCTCCAATCACCCAGGGACCCCTACATCTACCTCTAATGCTCCTAAGCTCTTCCCAGAACATTCTCCTCTGGGCCGACTCATACGGACCGTAGACTGTAGTGACCGTGTGAATCCAACTATCATCTCGTCGCCTTATAGTAATCATAACCGAATATAAACCCGCGATCTCGTCAATAATCTCAAACAATCTATGGTCAACCCCAATAGCAATTCCCTCTGAAAAACCTCTCGAAGGAGTGAATCTCCAATCAAATGCTCCTATACCTTTAATGTTCTGAAATTCCGTCGTGGACGGATTTTCAACTCTAGTTTCCTGAAAAGCACAAACTGAAGTCTGTGCCTAAGTATAGTGTCGCTAATTAGTCTCTTTTTTGATTTCTGTCTCATCCCTCTAACGTTCCAAAAGATGTACTTCATAATTAACTATATCTTCTATCACCTATACTCTATCCTCCGCCGCTACAACCTACTAATAGATTTGGCTCTTACTCACCCCTCTAATAATGTTAACTCTAAGTAGTTGCTCCTCTCTATTGGAACCCATGGCCAGACCGTAAAGACTAGCGAAGTATATAAGCGAATCATCATTTAACATATTTAAAACTGAGAAATCGGTTGAAGAGTTACCAGGATAGGCAGAAGTAGGTTCTTTAGTCTTTGCCGCCGCTCTAATGAGGTCCTCCTCACTTGGGCCGCTGGAGCCCCATTTGTCCAACTGTCTTTTACTTTTCCTCTGAACGTCCACCTGAAGTTTGTTCTTGCCATTCCCGTCGCTCTCCTCTACACCCCCCCCCCCCCCCCTGCCAACTCTTTAACTTGTTGAACCCATTTCTCGTGCTCTGAGTCATACGTACTTCCGCCGCTCTGAAGGCCATCTAGAGCACCTATCATGCCGTTCAAGATCTGAGGATCCACCACATTCGCATCTTGCTCGAATGAAGCGTCTGAATCAACCTCGATATCTTCCAACTGATCACCTATACCATCTATAATCGGCTGACTCGAGTTCGCATTTTCATCTGGCATCTCAGCACCATCTATTAATCTTTCAGCTGTTGGGGTTGGGCTAAGCCCAAGCCCATTAGCATTCCCAACCGGCCCATCTCCAGCTTGAGAAGAGACTTCAACTCTTGGCCTTTGAATGCTGTCATTAATTGGTCCAGTCTTGCTGATATGAGCAGAATCTATTGGGCCCTCCACGATCCCTTCCTGAAGAACCGGGATGTGAAATTGAGCGGCTACGTCTGCTCTGCGCGTGAGTTCTTCAATGGCCCTCTGGATGGATGCTTGCAACTCTTCTTTCGTCATCGACGCAAATCCTGGGACCTCCCTCGAATACTGCTCTGTTGCTTCGATATCCACGCTGGCGGCTATTTTAAGGATCCCTGGTTTCCGGGGCACACTGTGTTTGATCAAAGTACCATCAGTCAGATCGCATTTCCCCTCACACCGTTGTGGTACCGCTGGTCCCTTCGATATCTCCTTAAATCCCGCTCGCCGTACTCCAGTCGCTTCATCGAGATTAGAGCCATACTCATCTATGATCTGGATGGGTTCCTGAGCCTTGAGATGTGATGAGCGGCCACGATCCTTCGATGCAAGATCGGACGGCCCTCCATCGTCTTCAACCTTCGATCACTTCCAATTCGACCCAATTTTCCTGTCATCCGATCGCTCTTCTTCTTCCCTACTCGAAACTTTGCCAAAGGAGACGTTCTTCTTCTTCTCAACGATGACTTTATCATCAAAAAAGTCGCCTTCAAACTCCGCTTGGATCATCGAAGGGATATCGGAGAAGTTCTCACAGCCCACCCTAATACGCGCGAAGTCCCTCCTCGATTGAGTGGAAGTGCTCTTATCCACCTCTTGCAGAAAACCAAACGAGCGAACAAGATTCTGGAACCCCGAACGCAACCAACAATGGAATGGGAAATTGAACAGTCGTAACCAAATGGAGGGCATTTCGAGCGGCTTCAGTGCGCCAAAATTGCGAGTCCATTGAGTAAATGTGACAAAGAAATCGTCAGTGCTCATTCCTCTCTTACCAAGCACTTCGTTCAATCTTGCTTCGTCGTGGCAATGGGCGAAGAAGACGCTGATGTTGAGGCGTTGCATTCTCCATTGATGCGTTTGCGAAGCGGTGGTGTTTGCATAGAGTAAGCTCTCGATCTCCTCCGCCAAAGGATTCCCGCTCTGGACTTTGATAACACAGCACATACGGAATCGGCGCTCGAACTCCGCCATGAGGGGAGTCGGAGTAATGTTCGCCTTAATCATCACCCTACCTCCCGCATAACTTTCTTGTGTCTTGCTGCTGTGAGATGTAGTCGGAGATAAAGCTCTAGTGATCGGAGACACTGCTCTTGGCGCCGTGGACGACGGAGATGGAACCTTCTTCACATGTGGACACTCCTTGGAAATATGCCCGGATCTGCGGCAGGCGTAGCAAAACCACGGATTGGGGCAGTGCGAGATGTTGTGACCCCATAAGGCGCACTTGTGGCACTGTTGGCCGGAGCCAATCGACGCTGTGTCCTCTCTAACTTGCCTCTTCTCTGCCTTCATAAGCTTGCGAGATCGCACTAGGAGCCATTCGCCATCATCGTCATGCTTCGTAATCCTAGTCTTCTCCGTCGCAGAGGTCCATTTAGTTGGCAATCTCTCAGGGGACGCCTTCCTCGCAGAACCCCTGGCCGCTTCTGCATACGACATACGCTTGGCCTTGACAACCTCCCTATCAGGCGAGTCATCCCTTTTCATCTTACCCTTATCTAGACCCTCATCGCCTCTATGGGACTCAATCATCTTCCCTCTATGGGACGGCTGATAATCTCTGAAGGCATGGCGACCTCTCGATCTATTCGAGTTGTCGCGAACCTCCCTAGCATCTAGTCTTCTCCCCCCGCTCCGGGCCAGTGCTTCATCCCTTCGCCTTTTGACCATGACCCTATCTGCTTCAATCCCTGTAGGACTTGGAGGTCTCTGATTGTGGGCGCTATGGTGATGGCTACTGGGAGGGAAAGACTTATGCTGTGGGGATCGCTCTCGAACTCGCTCACCTTTCATGGCTCTCTCGTTTTTTTGTGATTCATATTATCCACATGACATTACAGATTACGTGTATGTATAATTAAAATGCAAGAATATCATAATTCAATTTTACTTACAACAACAACAATAATAAAGCTTTTTTCTCAACTAGTTAGGGTCGGCTACATGAATCTTGGTTTTCCATTCTGCTCGGTTTAGTGCAATATCTTCTGTAAGGTCACAAGCTATCCTATCTTTTTTTCACCATTTCCATCCAAGTTAGTTTAGGTCTTCCTCTACCCCTAACTCTACCCTCAATACTTATCAAATCATTCTTTCTAACAGGGGGCATTACTAAGTCTACGTGTGACATGTCCAAACCACCTGAGGCGATTCTCTCTTAACTTATCTTGGATTGGAGCTACCTTTAGCATGTCTCGTATATACTCATTTCCAATTCTATTCTTCCTTATTTTACCACACATCCATCTTAGCATCATCATTTTCGCTACACTCATTTTTTGAACATGTTGTTTCTTTGTTGCCCAACACTCTGCTCCATACATTATTGCTGATCTAAAAGCCGTTTTATAAAATTTTTCCTTCAACTTCAAAGGTATATGTTTGTCACACAAAATATCATTGGCACTTCACCACTTAAGCCACCCTGCTTGGATCCTATGTGTAACATCTTCACAAATCTCCTCATCTCTTTGTATAATCGAGCCTAAATATCAAAAACGGTCTCTCTTAGGTATCTCTTGGCCATCAAGCTTCACTACTTCCTCAGTTGTGTTCCGAATATCACTAAAATTACACTCCATAGACTCTGTTTTAGTTTTGCTTATTTTAAAGCCTCTAGCTTCCAAAGTTTCTTTCCACAATTCTAATTTAGCATTGACTCCTACTCTAGTCTCGTCAACTAGGACGATGTCATCGGCAAAAAGTATACACCAAGGTACCTCATCTTGTATTCCTTGCGTCAATTCATCCATAGCCAAAGTAAAGAGGTAGGGGCTTAAAGCCGAACCTTGGTGTAGACCTACTGTAATAGGAAAATCGCTGGTCTTCCCTGTGATTGTTCTAATTGTGGTTGTTGCCCCTTCATACATATCTTTAATTACCTCAATATACCGAATAGTTACTCTTTTATTATTTAACACCCGTCATACTATGTCTCTAGGAACTTTATCACATGCTTTTTTTAGATTTATAAAATCATATGTAGATCTTATTCAATAATTTTTAATTTGCTGCCAGGCTGCGACGAGCTGACTTTGCTGTTAGATGCCGGGCTATGGAAGATGCATTCATGGCTTTGAGGGTATGTACACGTTCTTATATTTAAAAGTACTATTTACTTTTACGGTCTCCGCTTTAACATCTATTTTAGAACTTTATCTTCACTTTTGTCTTCCATTGTTGTTTCCTATATGATTTTATTGGAATTGTTCCAATTTATTTAAAAAAAAACCAAACATCAGATTATAGCATTATCATGTGTCGCTTAGTAGTCAGTGTCTTTGTTTTTAGCAATAAATTTTAGATTGTATAAAGATTTTGTTTCCTCTGCTTGGTGATATTTCAATAATATGACACAAAGTTAAAATCCGTGTTCACATACCTTCCATTCGGAGTGAAATTATTTTATTTGGTTTCTTGTTTATGGTGTTGCAGTTTGTCAAGAATAATCATGACACAATGGCCAACAAATTGTACCAGCAGTAAAGCTTATCCTGAATAAACTTGAAACATGATACTGTACTTATTTAATCAATCAGATTAACATGAATTTACTGTGTAGGCTTCCTAAGGATGGTTCTTTATTTCAAACGATGGGATTTATTACGCTTGAAAAAAAATGGGAAAGCTCTTTGATCTTTTGTCCAGGGAAAGTCTCTACAGATCGCATTACTGCCATACAGTTATCAATATATCTTTTTTTCCAATTTAGTTTGATAATTTTTTTCTTATATGATTCCGTGAATTTAGTGTGGTTCTTGAATTGATATTTAGGATGGCTATTGGAGTATGGCATCTGCCTCCTCCGAGGCTGATGGGATTGATTACACGGATCCCGAGGAGGTAACCGTTTGAAATCATATTCCAACATGGTCTGTAGTGATTTTTATTTTGTGACAAATTTAGTAAATTCTATTTTTCTTTTGATTTTTGATTCTTGAAACTTGAATTATTTGTAGCAGCTCTTATAGATCTTGATGCTATGGAGGGTAAGGGTAGTGTCTCATTACTGGCTGAATGTTCAAGCTCTGCTGATGTTAGCACGAGGTAGTTCTCTCTCTATATTAATAGTTTAAGTTTTATTTATGTTTATTTTTTAGAATAAAGGTGACCACGTGACCGCTTCATTAATAAAGAATTAACGAAATAAAATATTACATATACATTAAATCTGATTGTTCATAAAACGGAACAACGAAAAACCACAGCTAAGTCTACAACATTAACTTGACCCTCCTGAAGCTAAATTTGTAGACGAAGACACCTGCAACCTGTTCTCCCACCTATCAGATGTGGCGCATCCTAATTTTATATCAATCAATCAGATGACGACTCCTCGAACACCGATCATAGTGTCAACTTGTCATTTCACCTTCTAGCGACAACTAACTCGAACACGCACTCCGCGATGACTTCCTGAACCTCATTCGGTGACACCTTGTCAGAAACGACTTGCCAAATCACTATTCTGATAACGACTTGCAAATCCACCCATCCGGTGACGACTTGTCTCTTCTCTAATCCGGAACGATAAGTGAAAGGTTTGGGGAAAGTTGTGTTTTCATTAGAGTAGTACAAGTATATATAAATATAAGGAAAGCTGGAAGATAGTCTCAGCTTAACAGACTTAGTCTACAAGAGATAAGGTAGAATAACAAAGAAATAAATATCTTAACTAAAAATATTAACAGCTAGAATATTGTTACAACAACCTAAGAGATAATGGCAAGACTAAGTCATGGCTTTATCTTCAACATGCCCCCGCAAGATGGGCGTCCTATCAGATAGGCCAATCTTGGATATCAACATTTCAAATCGAGATCGAGCCAACGGATTCATAAGAAAATCTGCTAGTTGGTCACCCGTTGGGACATGAGTGACACGAAGAGTACTATTTTGAACTTGTTCACGAATGAAGTAATAGGCAAGTGTGAGATGCTTCATGCGTGAATGGAAAACCGGATTAGCACTAAGATGTGTTTCACCTAAGTTGTCACAATAAATGATCGAAGTACAAGTGAGCTGAATACCAAGTTCGCAAGGGAGATTTTGAACCCACATGAGTTCAGCAGTGGTAGAGGCAACAGGCTTATGCTCGGCTTCTGTAGATGACTGGAGACTTTTGCTTCTTGGAGCTCCAAGTAATCGCGGTGCGACCAAGAAAGACTATGTGACCCATTGTAGAAATGAAGTCATCCTTGTTTTCGGCCCAATCGGCATCTGAGAAAGCATGAAGATTGAGTGGCGGGTGACTAAAAATTGTGAAGTCTTTGTTGAGAGTACCACACAAGTATCGAATGAGGCATTTGAGAGCATCCCAATGAGCACTTCTTGGCTTGTGCATGAACTGAGATAGATTATTTACCACAAATGCAACATCGGGACAGGTGAGCGTTAGGTATTGGAGTCCCCCAACTGCTACTCTATAATCTGTAGGAGTGTCAAGTAATTTGCCGGGAGTGAGTGTTGAAGCATTGTTGACGACCATGGGAGTCGAAACTAGCTTTGCATGGAGCATATGCATGCGTTCAAGAAGATCAAAAATATACTTCTTTTGATTGAGGAAGAGACCATGAGAAATAGGCGTGACTTCTACTCCTAAGAAATAAGAGAGTGTACCAAGGTTTTTCAAGGAGAACCTGCTAGACAATCTTTTATTAAAAGCATCTAGGTTAGTAGCATTAGGACCAGTTACTATAATATCATCTACATACACAATAAGATAAATGGGTGAAGTGGAATGATGCATGATAAATAATGAAGCATCAGCAACCGATCGCTTGAAACCCGAACCAAGAAGAAATTTGGCTAGCTCTGTGTACCATGCTCGAGGTGCCTGCTTGAGCCCGTAAATTGCCTTGCGCAATTTGCAAACATGAGTAGGAAAGGCGGCATCCACAAACCAGGGGATTGTGACATATATACCTCCTCATGAAGTGTGCCATAAAGAAATGCTTTATCAATATCAAGTTACCAAAGATGCCATTTGTTTGTAACTGCAAGGCTAAGAAGAGTACGGATGGTGGTCGGTTTTACAACCGGACTGAAGGTTTCCGTATAATCAATACCGGGACGTTGTTGGAATACTTTTGCAACAAGACGAGCAGGATAACGTTCTACACTTTCATCAGGTTTGTATTTGGTACAAAATACTCATTTGCATTTGACAAGGTTACGACCAATTTTGGGAAACACCAAGCCCCAAGTACCAAGCTTATGTAATGCCATGATCTCAGTAATCATTTTTTGCCGCCAAAAAGGATCTTTAAGAGCTTGGGTGACGGTAATAGGTTCGGTTGGTTTAGGTTGTAGAGTGGTATGATGGTTGTACTTGGGGTTGGGCTTGTGAATGTTATTTCTGGAGTGAGTGACAATGTCGAGAGGTGGAGGAGGAGGTGGAGAGGGTGGTAGAATAGTTGGAAGAGATGGATTGCTAGGCTGGGGTGTAATGACCGGCTGTAGGGAGTTGGGTTGGACATCGGTTGGGGTTAGCTGGACCGAGGAGGTGTTTGGCACTGTGACAGTGGCTAGACCATTGTCATTGTCCAGGGGATTATGAATTGGTACTGGCTGAATTATGGGCAACGACAAGGGACTCCAATGGTCGAATTGGGTATGGGAGTGGGATGAGTGTGGGTGCTAAGACGAGTATAAGGAAATTTGGTTTTTATAAACCGAACGTGCCTAGACATGTAAACTTTGTGGGTGGTGGGATCTAGACAATGATAAGCACTTTGAGTCTTTGAATACTCGATGAAGATACAAGGAATGGACTTGGGATCCAATTTGTGTGTGGCATAAGGTCGTAACCAAGGGTAACACAGACAACCGAAGCTTCTTAACTTTAGATAGTTAGAAGGAGTACCAAAGAGACGATGATAGGGAGATGAGTTTGAGATAGTGGGTGTGAGAAGCCTATTGATAAGATAGGCAGCTGTGGCAAAGGCATGAGACCAAAACTCGAGAGGAAGTTGCGCATTGGCAAGAAGAGATAAGCCCGTTCCAACGATGTGGCGATGCCTTCTTTCGGCATATCCATTATGTTTAGGAGTATGAGGTGGAGAAGTGAGATGGGAAACACCATCAATTGTTAGAAGGGTTTCTAAGGCTTGATATTCCCCCCCCATTGTCGGAATATGTAACTTTGATATTTTTCTCAAATTATTTTTCAACTAAAGCTTTGAACGTAATAAACACTCCTTTTGTATCAGATTTATTTTTGAGATGATAGAACCAAATTTACTTTGTGAAGTGATCAACAAAAATAACATAATATTTGTAACCATCGATAGAGTATAATGGAGAAGTCCATAAATCAGTATAAATGAGATCAAGGGGAGCATTTGATATCAAGGTTGATTGACTGAATGGGAGCTTATGACTCTTATTACATTGACATAAATTGCAATTAAAGAATAAATCACTAGAAACATCAAGCCTAAAATTTGAAACCATACTTTTGAAGATGGATAAAGAAAGATGGCCAAGACGATGATGTAAATCTATAGCCGACGCTTTGACACTAGAAAGAGCTAGAATAGGTGCAGGAGATGGCCACTCATAAATGTCGTGCCTATTGGATCCTGAATGAGTTGTGCCCCCATGAGACCATCCTTCATAACAAAAGAATTAGAAGTGAATTCAATGATGAGATTATTGTTTGAGCTAAGTTTTGAAATGGAAATAATATTACGTGTCATAGTAGGTGCATATAAAACGTTAGATAAGAACACACATTTGGAAGAGGAAGTAGGAAAGAAAAGTGAACCAGTGTGAGTGATAGGAACACCCGTGCCGTCTCCAATGACAATATCTTCAGTGCCATCGTAGGGGTGATGGAGGAATAGGTTTGCTAGGTCATGAGTAAGATGATGGGATGCGTCGGTATCCAAGAGCCAAGAAGAGGGATAGGAGAAGGCAGAAACGGTGGCTACATGTGCTTGGGGCTACGATTGGTTGTAGGTGGGGCGAGGCAGTGGGCGAATGGCGGGGTATTTCTCTTGGAAGATGGGACATAAATGGAGTGAATGCCTGGTTGTGTGACACCATTGGCATTTGCTTTGGTAGCCACGAGATCCAGTTTGGTTGGGACGTTTGGAGTTGGAGTGATTGGTCTTATGGTTTGAGTTGGGGCGGAAGTTGTTGGTAAGGGCAGGCTGGTTGTTGTAGTTGAGGCGGGTGGTGGTGGCGTGTGCGGAAACAGGTAAGGTTTGTAGAATGGGTTGTGATTTGGTTGTAAGTTCACGGATGAGTAGCTTTTCATGAAGCTCAACGAATGATGCGGACGTATCGCGAGCATGAACAACGTCAATGACTCCTTGGAATGTGGAGTCAAGAGATTCGAGAACCTTGTTAGTGATGTCTTCGGGATCTATGGGGTTACCAACGAGGGCCAACTGGTCAGTACATGCTTTAATTGAGTGCATGTACTCGATAATGGATTGAGGACCTTTTGTGAAAGCCTTAAAGGTGGTTTTCAACTGCTTGATATGACCACAGGTGGGGCGAGCAGAGGTGTGAGCAAGGGTATCCCAGACTTCTTTGGTGGTGCAAGATCGAGAGATGAGCGGAACAAAAGTAGGTTCCAAGGTACCAATGAGAGCGCCAAAGAGGAGTTTGTCTTGGCGAACCCATGTGAGGTAAGCCGGACTGGGTTAGGAGATTGTTTCCTTAGTGATGGTGGTAGGAGGCACAGGGTAGGTGCCATCCAAGAATTTGAAGAGACCATACCCGATAAGAGTTGCCTCAATTTGAAGCTTCCATGAGAGATAATTTATGGAGGTGGGCTCTTGAGGATATTGGAGAGTGTAACAATGACGAGTGGGTATTTGGGATCGACGTCGTTAGGAATGGTGTGAGGGGAAGACATGGTAGGCGATTAGTATGCTTGAAAAAAAAAAGAATTTGTATGTATATTGATGAGGATCAAGCCCGCTTTGATACTATGAAAGGTTTTGGGAAAGTTGTGTTTTCATTAATGAGTAGTACAAGTATATATAATATAAGGAAAGATGGAAGATAGTATCTGCTTAACAAATTAAGTCTACCAGAGATAAGGTAGAATAATAAAGAAATAAATATCCTAACTAAAGATATTAACAGCTAGAATATTGTTACAACAACCTATGAGATAATAGTAAGACTAAGTCTTGGCTTTATCTTCAACAATAAGCTCATTCACCGCCACAGTGCCAGTTTTTCCATTCGCGACATCGATGATGACTAGCCCGACTATCATCTTTGTGATGGCTTGGCCATCACCAGACCTGCAACGGCTCATACCTCTCTCTCCACAGCAAAAACTTGCTCAAACTCTCAAACTAATGATGACTCGCCTATCAACCATACCGGCGACGACTTGCACATCTATGACAACAGTCACAGCTCGTACATCCACCACCATATCGACGACTTGCACATCAACCCTAACGATGTCGACAAAATCATACACCGCATCAGATCGCTCGATGAAAATCTATTTTAGGCAACTCAAAATGAATTCTTAAATTCAAACAAGAGTCCACATCAAAGCCCACAATCACGTCCATTACTTCCCAAATCTAATTTGAATTTCAAAAAAAAATCTAATTTGAAATTTAAATTTCATAAAAATTTTCTTTCCACACTCCCCAAATATGATTTGAATTTTTAAAAATCTAATTTGAAATTCAAAATTCATCAAAATCTCCCCTTTCCACATCCCCAAATTAGAATTCAAAACCCTAATTTGAAATTCAAAATTTAAAATTCAACCCAATAAATCCCTCCACATTCCCCAAAAATCTACACTGGAATCAACCATGGCCACCGTCTTCCACCGTCACACCTCCACCCCTCCCGACGTTGCCCTCGTTCTCATTTGCCAAGCCAAGCCCGCCGCCACGACGCTATCACTCGATGGCATCCATTCCAGCCCTCAACAGCAGTCCGACTATGCTAACAAAAACACTTGTTGAGCCAGCCCTGACGCCAAGATGCTAACACTTGACTTCCTAACCTCAACGACAGCCTCGACGTATTGCCGTTTTTTCCCACCGTACCAACCCCGATGTGAGCATCTCCCGCCGAGGCAGCCACTCCCACTCCCGCGAAGCCTCCACCTCTCCCGGTGGCACAGCACCCGCCCTCGACGCCAGCCATATTGTCGTCGATCATCCTCATCACGCCATCCACATCTATAAACCACAACTCCAAAAAATCCACATCTATGCACCTAGTCGAGTTTATGGAGGGGGGGAGGATAGCGAGGGAATCCTCCCCCTCCCAATCGCCAAACGCTTTCTCTATCTCTCCCTTTTTGGATTTTTGGATCTTCTCTCTTTAGAAAATCTACAGAGAGAAACTCCAGATTATATAAGTTTTATTTATGTTCTTCATTATTTTTTGTTATAAGAGACTCATAAATAGGTGAACATGCCACTTCAGAGTTTTGAATTATTGCTTTATTTAGTGCTATTAGGATCAATAGCTTGCAAATACTTGAAAACATAGTGGAAATTGAGAATAACTACAACTTCTCGAAGTGGCCTATTCAAATCAGTAATCACTTCTGCACTAGTTTTGTGTGGCAGATACTCTACTCTAAGCCCAAACAACCTTCTTTTCCCCCTTGATTATGTTGGTTTATATGATTGTCCACTTTGATTATTAGTGGTATACTGTTTTCAAATATAGTTGCTATTTTGTAGTTTCTATTGTGATTCAAGAGTCTATCCTTGTTATGAGTTGTATGAGATTTAGAGACCTTTTGTAATATTTATTTACTTTTCTTTCAATGAATGAATATGATCGCAATCCTCTTGCCATCTTTTATCTATAAAAATAAAAAATACTGTTTTCAAATACCCAAATTCCGACACTAATTTTCTTCGCCATTTTCCGTCAGCTAAGTTATATGTCGCATTCCCTCGTTATCTCATTCATATATGGGTTCCTTAGTTAGATGTCATTATGATCTTTTCTCCCTTAAAACTTCCCGTTCTGTTGTAGACTCACTGATTGAATCTAGTCCCTTCTTAGCTCCATCTCCTGCTACATAATGTATTGTGGAGGAGAAATGAATAGAGAGAAGAAAAGAAGAATAAGAGAAGTTAGAAAACAAGGGTTAGGATGGTGGAAACTTTCCTAGTTTCAGATATTTCGAAACTGGGTTTTGGGTATCAGCTACCATTTATCAATAATATCATACTATGGTTTCAAAACTTGGTACCCATATCAGGTATCGGCTAGAATATATCGATAACATCATTCAAGTCAAGAGCTTTGGTAGGAAAATTTCAAATCCGACTCGGCCAATGCATCTCGGTTGACAAAGATTTGATACAATAGTTCATACTTCTTACAGTCACCAGGTTATTTTGCGAGTTTCATGTCCCAATAGTTGGTGAGCTATTATCTCTAATATTATAATGGGAGAATACCTTAGTGTCATTTGTCAATCTACCAACTCGTGCATTGCACGTGCATAACTAATATGAAGGAGGTCTCAAGTTCGAGTCCTCACTACGTCAAATTTTTTACTTTAACTTTTTTATTATATTAAATGTGCATCACATGTGAATATCTGATGAGGACATCTATTCTATTTAGTTTAGTATTTTATTTCAGTACAATATTTATTTTTGGCAATTATAGCCATATGTAATCTTTCTTTTATGCATTAGAATATTTTTGAGATTTTTAGAATATTTCGAGATTTGTATCAAGATTTATTTTGAGCCTATTTATAGGCCTTGAGATTAATGAGAAGTCATGTCATTCTTGATTAAAAAAATTATTGTGTTGAGTTTTGCTCTTCCTGTCTCCTTTTGTGCGATACAATTGAATTCAATTATTAGGGTTTGTGATAAATCCTAATACAATTTTAGGGTTTGTGATAAACTCTAAGATCTATCCTGAATTAAAATCCCCCAAATAAAATTACCCAAATCCTAAATCCCCAAATCCAACACCCTACTCTCCCTCACCGTGCTCTTTCTTCTTCCCCAAATCTCGACCAAAAATCCCAAGAACCCACCTCTCCGATCACCTTCCTCGTTCAACTCCGGAAACCACTCCCGATCACCTTCATCCCCATCTTCCATTCGCCCCCCCCCCCCCCAGTCGTTGCCACTACATCCCGACCCTCTTCCCCATTCTCCACCATCAGCCCAAATCCCGCCCCAGATCGAAACCCCCGCCCCAGTCGTCGACGCCCTCGCCCAGACCCGTCGCCATCCGCTGCCCGCTGGGCCCTTGCTCCTCTTGCTGCCGAGCCCCTTTCTTGCTGCCATTGTTGCTTCTATTGTGCTCTTCGTTGTTGTTCAACCCAAGATCTATGCTCAGTCTGCGAACCCTCGGTATACTCTTTTCACTTTTAAATATTTGTGTTCCACTGTTTTATTATCTATTATATTATCTGATTTGCCTGTCGTCCACAAAAATAATTGAGATTGAGTGTTCCACTTGCTTGATTAGGGTACGAATCAATATTGAATCTTTTACTTACTAAGAACACTTAGGGATTTAATTATTGATTGTAAAGTGGAATTATTAATTGGTGTTGTTAAACGTGATTCAGTTCTTGAAAACCCATCACACCGGTTAACTGTTTAAAAATTCTAACTTTGATCTGCACTACGAGTTGGTAAAATTAATTCATTAAGATTCTTGAAAATTCTCTATTTTAGGGTTAGTTTTACATCATTTTGATATCAGAGTAAAGGTTCTTAAAACTCTAGTTCTTGCACCATTTAGGCATCAATTTCTGCATTCATTTAGAATTATTTAGAGTCTTTTATTTTATTTTATTTTGTTTTTTTAGATCACGTCAAATTCATTTTTTTTTTTAAATTAGGACACACACGACCCCTAGTTTTCACTTTTGGTGAATGTGTCTTCGCAGCACCATCACAGATCCCGAAGAGCCTTTCTTCTCCCTCCCCGACCACCCAATTAGGAACTTTAGACCTCCCCAACCTAAAATGGACAACTTGGATATTTCCGCTACCCTAGCTGCCATTCAAGCAACTCTTACTAATATCAACCAGAGGCTTGAGAAAGTGGAATTAAATTGTAAGCCCTGTTTCTCCAAACCCGTATTTTCTGTATATTTTTTGTATTTAAAATTTGCGTAAATTAGTTTTCCGCTTTCAAATTATTTTTGTTAAATTGAACTATTGGATCTCCTATTAAAATCTGTTTTCGCTCAATAATGTTATTTGTAAGCATTTTCTATGATTTTCATTTTTTTGTTGTTATTACTACTATTACTGTTATTATTGTTACTATTATTATTGTTATCTTGTTCTTATTATTATTGTTATTATTATTATTGTTATTATTGTTATTAATATTAATATTTTGACTGGTTATTTAAAAATCCATTTCTATGTGCTAATAGTATTTGTATCTATTTCAAATAAATTCTATACTGTAATATAAATTACATTTTATTATAAACAATATTTATTTGTTTATTTTATTGTAATATAAACCCTATTTAAAACTCTATTTTTCTTATTGGATATTTTCCCAAAACCCAATACCCATTCTCCTATTGGATCATCTACCCATCTAAACCCAAACCCACAACCCTATTATATAAATACCCTACTAAACCAACCCTAACCTACCCAACCCTACCTATACTGTGCTAACCTAATTACCAGCCGCCAAAAACATTCTTCCTGTTCCTTTCCCCAACTCACCTCCCCTACTCATCCCCTACCTCTAAGACACCCATCTTCCGTTCCTCTTCCAAACCCATGCAGCCACCCTGTGCGCATCCTCCCTATCCCAATGCACCGTGCATCAGCAACCACTGGCCTTCCCTCTGCGATGCAGCACAGCCACCGCAGCGCCTCCCTCTGCACTGCCCAGCCACCGCCAGCCATCCCCGTCCGCCTCGCGCCTCCTGCGCCGATCGCAGCAGCCCCATCGCCCTGAGCCCCTGTGCCCCTGTCGCGATCCACACAACAACAACACCAGACCCCCGGTGCACCTCGCAACCTCTCCACAGCAACGACAGCATCGTGCCGCCCCCTCCGGCCTGTCCTCCCGATGCCGGAGTTGCCACTGTGCGCAATCCGCTTGCCGCCGCCTTGCCGTAAGAACCAAGCCAATGCCCCCATTACCGTTGGCTGTTTGATCAAGTGGAGTTTTGATTATGTTCATCTCGGCCATCCGATCTTCTTGATCATCTTGATGATCATGTTCACTTGATCTTGATCATGGCCTTGGACATGGGCCGTCCATTTGATCTTGATCATCATCGCGATCATGATCATCTCGATTGATCGATTCCTGGCCGTCAGATCTTCATCATCATCATCTCATCTTGACCATTTGATCGCATCTCAGCCGTCCGATCGTTGTTCATTACAATCACGATCATTGTCTTCTTGATCCATTGATCTCGGTCGTTGATCGCATCACCATCATCATCATCATCATCATCATCATCATCAAGATCTTGATCTCGATCGTTGGATCTCTTTTGATCATTGCGATTGTGATCATCATCTTTATCTTGATCTTGATCTTCGATCTCAGTCGTTCGATCGATCGATCACACTTGATCTCGGCCCTTGATCGTCTCGATCATCTTGTTTGTCTTCTACTTGTTGAGTTAAACATTTGATCTACTTTTTGTTCTTATTCATCAATTGTCAATCATGGTATAGTTACTCTTTTGGTACTCTTCTAATTCTTATATGTTTTATTTTTTATCTCGACCGTTGGATTCGCTTGATCTTCATCTTAATCTTGATCATTATTGAGATCCGTGATGATCGTGCTCGTCACCAGGGATCCATTCCCGTTATTCCTCCGTCGGATTCATCGTCTACACCCCTAAGGCAAGTATCTCTTGTATATTTCGTTTTCTAGTACAATCTTTTCCTTGAAAATATTACAAATAGTTTGTCAATGTGACTCCTCTTTGTTTATCGTTGATGATCTCATGTTTCTCCTTATATATTACATGATCTAAGAGTCACAACCTTTCGTTGACACACTTGTTCACAATTAGTAAGATTTTGATTCATTTCATACAAAAGTGTTTTAGTTGGTTTATGTTTCTGTTTTGCCTTGCTGTTTCGACCCCGATAAAACCAAAATCTGAACTTGAGCCCTGAATATGAAATGTAGCCCTAAGTGTTTAGTTTTCGATAACATCCAGAATTTTTGAATCCAAGTTACGGTCTAGGAGATATTGCAGTTTTACTGCTGCTGTGTCGGTAGTCGCAGATTCAAAAAAACTGCTGCACCACTTTGGTTTACAATTTATTTTAACTATGCTACCAGAAGGTAAATGACTTGAAATTTTGCATGATGTTACTGGACACCATAGAGAACATTCCCAAATTTTCTTAGAATTAATTAATGATGTTTCAACCCTGTTTCATATGTATAAACTCAGTTTCACAAATTCTTGCTGAACACAAATACTGTATAGTTTGCTATTTTGACACATGTTAACACAACTTTTATGTACCTTAATTATATGCGTTGGAACCGGGCAGGAATCTAGCTTCTAGACCTTCTGACGGATCCACATTTGCTATCTTGTAACAACAGAAATCGCAGTTTTGGTGCAGCAACGTCATGCTGTCCAGATTTGGAATTCTCGTTGTTCTTGATACTTTGATTTGTTTTGACCCCCGAACATGTATCCACAGATGTTCATTGCTAAATTAACTTAGGGAAAGAAATGAAATTTTTGTAGAAATTAACTTTGATTATTGCTCCTACTCGGTTTTTTTTAACAAGTTTTCATTTAAATGCTTTGCATGTTGTGAAATCCAGCTACCTAAATAAATAGATAAACTAGACACAAATTAAAACCTCGCAAGTGTACGATTCGTTTATAGAAGCATAGTGAAAAGTAAGGGTCGATCCCACAGAGATTGTAGAAATTAACTTACTAACCAATAAAAAGAAATAAGAATCTTGAAGTGTTGTTCTAAAAGAAATGAAAAGATTAAAAACTATATCAAGAAGTGCTGAATCACAAATATCTATTAAGTAGTTGGGTTTTTGATCTCCACCAATAGTCAATAATGCTAAGTCACCTTCTGTACTACTCTAATTACTCATGTTTGTTCCTTTAAGGGCATGGTATCTACTCCTTAAAGTTATTGTTTCCCTAAGCCAAGAATTAGGCATGGTATCTACTCTAATTCGTTTCTTTCCCTAAGTATTTAGCATGGTATCTACTAAGTTGCACTTAAGGAAAACATAAGAACAATAGAAACGAACAAACACTTGAAGTTCTAGAAATTGGTATCAGATCTAGGTCCTTCAAGTTGATTAAACCAGGAATCCCTAAAGATTCCTGTGTTACAAACTATTGGCATGAGATACGGGTCGTCTCTATACTCATATAACAGATTCAGTTTTATAATACGCAAACTTGATAATCTCAGGTTCTGTATGGTAATCGATTTGTTGTCACTCTCAGTCGACTGCTCTTAGAACTTCTGAACAAGTTTGATTATTATAAATCTATACCAATTCAACTAGGTTCAATCAATAAGTAAAAGAGAAGGATTCAGAAGAATTTAGCATTACATGACTACGGTTTCAATCTACCCAACTATGAAATTAGTTCCACATAATAAGACTTTTATTGACTAACAATTTCGAATACAAAAGAACTAGAAAGAGAAGAAATAAACTGATGATGTCCGGCCAGATAGGTCGACTGGCTGTCACACAGTCGATTGTCTCGTTCCCTTCTGAGTACTCGATCTCCTCTCTCTTTTTCCGTCCCCAGAATAATGCCACTTGGTTGATATTTATAGAACACGGGAAGAGAATTAGGGTTTGCACCTTTTGCAGAAAAGTCCTCTTCTTTCCTTTATTTCTTTCCTTCTTTAATCTGTGTTTTATTTCCTTCTCTTTTCTTCTTTTCTTCCTTTTCTGCTTTGATTTGGATTTAGATGAGGATGGATCTTTAATTATCTTATCTTTTCACTCCGCTGGATGCAGTCGACTGGTGTTGGATGTAAGTCGACTGCACCGAGACATCTGTGGCTTCATGATTCATCAGTCAAGTCGACTGATGTTGGAGAAGTTGACTGATGTTGGAGAATCGGTACAGTCGACTTGACTTCTCCAATTTGTGACCATGTAATCACAAATTCATAATGCTCGGCACAGTCGACTTCTCCAACATCAGTCGACTTGACTGATGAATCATGAAGCCACAGATGTCTCGGTGCAGTCGACTTACATCCAACACCAGTCGACTGCATCCAGCGGAGTGAAAAGATAAGATAATTAAAGATCCATCCTCATCTAAATCCAAATCAAAGCAGAAAAGGAAGAAAAGAAGAAAAGAGAAAGAAATAAAACGCAGATTAAAGAAGGAAAGAAATAAAGGAAAGAAGAGGACTTTTCTGCAAAAGGTGCAAACCCTAATTCTCTTCCCGTGTTCTATAAATATCAACCAAGAGGCATTATTCTGGGGACGGAAAAAGAGAGAGGAGATCGAGTACTCAGAAGGGAACGAGACAGTCGACTGTGTGACAGCCAGTCGACCTATCTGGCCGGACATCATCAGTTTATTTCTTCTCTTTCTAGTTCTTTTGTATTCGAAACTGTTAGTCAATAAAAGTCTTATTATGTGGAACTAATTTCATAGTTGGGTAGATTGAAACCGTAGTCATGTAATGCTAAATTCTTCTGAATCCTTCTCTTTTACTTATTGATTGAACCTGGTTGAATTGGTATAGATTTATAATAATCAAACTTGTTCAGAAGTTCTAAGAGCAGTCGACTGAAAGTGACAGCAAATCGATTGCCATACAGAACCTGAGATTATCAAGTTTGCGTATTATAAAACTGAATCTGTTATATGAGTATAGAGACGACCCGTATCTCATGCCCATAGTTTGTAACACAGGAATCTTTAGGGATTCCTGGTTTAATCAACTTGAAGGACCTAGATCTGATACCAATTTCTAGAACTTCGAGTGTTTGTTCGTTTCCATTGTTCTTATGTTTTCTTTAAGTGCTACTTAGTAGATACCATTCTAAATACTTAAGGAAAGAAACGAATTAGAGTAGATACCATGCCTAATTCTTGGCTTAGGGAAACAATAACTTTAAGGAGTAGATACCATGCCCTTAAAGGAACAAACATGAGTAATTAGAGTAGTACAGAAGGTGACTTAGCATTATTGACTATTGGTGGAGATCAAAAACCCAACTACTTAATAGATATTTGTGATTCAGCACTTCTTGATATAGTTTTTAATCTTTTCATTTCTTTTAGAACAACACTTCAAGATTCTTATTTCTTTTTATTGGTTAGTAAGTTAATTTCTACAATCTCTGTGGGATCGACACTTGCTTTTCACTACGCTTCTATAAACGAATCGTACACTTGCGAGGTTTTAATTTGTGTCTAGTTTATCTATTTATTTAGGTAGCTGGATTTCACAACAAGTTTTTGGCGCCGTTGTCGGGGATTGTTTAGTATTTTAACTTGCAAATCAATTTTTATCTTTTTCTTTTTTTCTTTTCTTTTATAACATTTTCTTTCAGGACAGACCAGTCGACTGTCTCCAAAGACCAGTCGACTATACAGCAGATTTTTTCAAAAGCAACAATGGGTGAGGAAGTACCAAATCGAGTACCAATGCAGGACAAATTCACTCCGAAGAATATTGAGCAACCCTCCTGCATTGCTTATCAACCTAAAGTCACAGGGAATATGCACTTATCACCTCAATTACTTAGTATGGTTCCCCACTTCAGTGGCAGAATAGACGAGGATCCGCACCTCCATTTGCAAGATTTCTTTGATCTTTGCAGAACACAAAGCGTCCAAGGGCTTACCCCTGAACAAATCAGGTTAATCTTGTTTCCATTTTCTTTAAAACTTAATGCTAAATTGTGGTATAATTCTTTGGAACCAGGATCAATTCAATCATGGGAGCAATTGGCAACAAAATTCTTGAAGGAATTCTTTCCAGCTCAGAAGACCAAACAACTGAAAAGGGAAATTCTACTCTTCCAACAAAAAGATGGTGATTTGTTCTTCGAGGCATGGGAAGACTTTAAGAACAAGCTTCTCAAGTGTCCTACGCACAACATACCCAAGGATGATCAGGTACAAGCATTTTATGAGGGTTTAAATGACACTAACAAAGCAATTGTAGATTCAGCTTGCAATGGACTTTTAATGAGAAAGAGTGGTAAGGAGGCCATCGAGCTATTTGAAGAACTCAGCGAGAACTCACAACAATTCTCAACAAGGAGGGGCCTTTCGAAAAGACAAGGAGTTTACAAAATTTCTAATAATAATAACATGCAGCTAGAAATGGATACCATGAACAAAAAGATTGATATGCTTGTTAATGTGATTTCAACGTTGGGTGGCATAAAAAACCAACCAAAAGAAATTTGTGCAATTTGTTCTCATTCTGGTCATACAACTAATACATGTCCCATGTCTTCTTTCACAGATCAGGAGCACGAAAACTACGTAGGACAGGGAATGTACCCGCCCAAGAACAACCCTTTTTCAAACACGTACAACCCAGGGTGGCAAAACCATCCAAATTTCTCATGGAGCAATAATCAAAACCATCAAGGCAATCAATTCGCGCAAGGGCATACACAGTAATTCCAAATTGGGAATGGGTTTGATCAGCCAGAACAAGAACAGAAGAAGTTGGATTTCGAATCCACCGTTCTTCAATTACTCCAACAGCAACAGCAAACAAGCAACCAACAAGGACAGGCCATTCAGAAATTGGAGACTCAAATAGGTCAAATCGCTAAGGAGTTAAGTGAAAGAAAGGCAGGAGAACTCCCATCACAAACCATACCAAACCCTAGAGAACAATAACAGCTCCAATCGGTGACAATCCTAGAGGACAAGATTGAGTTTAAAATATTTGATGCACCAAAATTACCACACGATGATCATGAATGTTATAATGTTGATGTGGTTCAGGAGATTGTTGACAAAACATTTCAAGAATATGATGATTGGAGGATTGCAGAGACAGTACATACCCTTGAAAATTCAAAATCATATTCAGGTAAGTTTGCACCAGTATTTGAAAATCTTGTGTCTAATAATACTTTTATTTCTTTTGTTACCAGGACACCAGACGTGGAACTAATGCTGCTACCAGAACATTGGAAGTATGCATATGCGGGTGAAAACCAGACGTTACCTGTGGTAGTCGCTGCAAAATTGAGGATGCAGGAAGAAGAGACATTGTTGAGAATATGGCAAGAACACAATGGTGCATTAAGGTGGACCATTGCGGATAGGCTTATGTCAAGATGGTATGGTCCATACATTGTTGCAAAGGTTTCCCCACATGGAACGTTGGAGGTTCATAGCAAAAAGAAAAATCAAACGTTCAAGGTGAATGGGCAGAATGGGAAACCTTATAATAAAATGAGTTTTGAGCCGCGAGCCATTCAATACATTGCATAAACTCATCATGTCTGGCTGAAGACTTAAAACTTAGCGCTTCTTGGGAGGCAACCCAATTTTCAGGGGAGTACTTACACTCTCTCTTTATTCATTTCTTTAATCATTTCTTTATTTCTTTTATTGCATTTAGATTTGAGTTATCTTTTAGTTTATTTTAATTTTTGATTTTATCTTGAAGGATTGCAGAAAATTTGAAGTCGCCGGGGCGGAGCTGTTTTGAACACATGCATTGATGGCTATTTTTGAGCAATTTGGAATCAAAATCTGGAAAAGTGATTCAAAGAGAAGTTGTAGCCTATCTTCTTAGCTTTCCAGCAAAAAAAAATTCAGCCCATTTGGACATCTACAGCTCCAGATATCCGCAAAATACCGAACGCTGCGCGTGCAGAAATTTAAGGACGAATCAGGGGAGAAATTCTGAACTTTACGCATTTTTTTGTTTTTCTTTTTTCCTTTCCCATTGAGGACAATGTGGTATTCAAGTTTGGGGGGGAAGGTTTACAAATTTATGATTTATTTTTTTTAAAAAAATAGAAAGAAAAACAAAATTTTTTTTAAAAGAACTTCAATTAATCTCACCATTACACTTTTGAGTTTTTCATTTAGATAAGCATTGAAATAATTATTTTTTTGGATAAACAATTTCTTATAAAGTAAGAGTAAGCATACTTATTTTACTTTAGGATTGTTGAGTTTCATAATTCCTTACAAAATTGTATGAGTCATGCGATTATACATAAAAAAACGAATGTGATGCTTTTTCTGGTGATTATTCCCTTTGATCTAGTCCTAAACTGAGTTTAAGTAAATAGAGTAATAACGAAAAAAAAAAAGGAAAAAAAAATATTTGAATAAAGTCAATCTACTCCAATGTTTTGAGTTGCTTAGTAACTAGGGGTATTCATCACCAATGTTTACTTTTACGTCAAACGGCAACTTGAAATATGAGTATGCAAAGCACTTTAAAGTTTGTGACTTGTTGAGTAACCGGGTGGATTCATCACAAATGTTTTGCATTCGCGTAAAAAGGCAAGTGACAACTTAGAGAATGTGATTAAAAAAAAAAAAACCCTCTAGTTTGCTACTCGGTTTGTAGTAGAGAAAATGGATAATCACAGATGGGGTTGTTACATACTATAATTAAATTAATTGCATGACAAATATGATTGGGTTTAGGGATTATGACTAAATAATTGCACTGGAGAAAGTGGGTATGCTTGTCTTTACTTTATTTGCAATTGTTTATATTTTTTTAATTGCAATTTTGGTGCTTGCATAATGAGAATTCTTGGTGTGATGGGTTGAAAGTAGTATTTTTCCCTTGTTCATAATTTTACTTTTTGCTTGAGGACAAGCAAAAGCTAAGTTTGGGGGTATTTGATGAACTCAATAATATTCACATTTAGGAGCAATAATCTTAATGCAATTGGACATTTAAATGCTTTATATGTGGTATTTTACTCTTATTTTCTCTTTTCCACAGGAAACAGCCTAAAACAGCAAAACGAAGCAGATTCAGGATTTTGAGGAGGATTCACAAAAACTGCAAAGCATAGGTCGACTGATTCCACCAACAGGCGACTGGACAGAGAGATTGATGGGGCTCGGCACAGTCGACTTCTCCAACATCAGTCGACTTGACTGATGAATCATGAAGCCACAGATGTCTCGGTGCAGTCGACTTACATCCAACACCAGTCGACTGCATCCAGCGGAGTGAAAAGATAAGATAATTAAAGATCCATCCTCATCTAAATTCAAATCAAAGCAGAAAAGGAAGAAAAGAAGAAAAGAGAAGGAAATAAAACGCAGATTAAAGAAGGAAAGAAATAAAGGAAAGAAGAGGACTTTTCTGCAAAAGGTGCAAACCCTAATTCTCTTCCCGTGTTCTATAAATATCAACCAAGAGGCATTATTCTGGGGACGGAAAAAGAGAGAGGAGATCGAGTACTCAGAAGGGAACGAGACAGTCGACTGTGTGACAGCCAGTCGACCTATCTGGCTGGACATCATCAGTTTATTTCTTCTCTTTCTAGTTCTTTTATGCTAATCATGTATTCGAAACTGTTAGTCAATAAAAGTCTTATTATGTGGAACTAATTTCATAGTTGGGTAGATTGAAACCGTAGTCATGTAATGCTAAATTCTTCTGAATCCTTCTCTTTTACTTATTGATTGAACCTGGTTGAATTGGTATAGATTTATAATAATCAAACTTGTTCAGAAGTTCTAAGAGCAGTCGACTGAGAGTGACAGCAAATCGATTGCCATACAGAACCTGAGATTATCAAGTTTGCGTATTATAAAACTGAATCTGTTATATGAGTATAGAGACGACCCGTATCTCATGCCCATAGTTTGTAACACAGGAATCTTTAGGGATTCCTGGTTTAATCAACTTGAAGGACCTAGATCTGATACCAATTTCTAGAACTTCAAGTGTTTGTTCGTTTCCATTGTTCCTATGTTTTCCTTAAGTGCAACTTAGTAGATACCATGCTAAATACTTAGGGAAAGAAACGAATTAGAGTAGATACCATGCCTAATTCTTGGCTTAGGAAAATAATAACTTTAAGGAGTAGATACCATGCCCTTAAAGGAACAAACATGAGTAATTAGAGTAGTACAGAAGGTGACTTAGCATTATTGACTATTGGTGGAGATCAAAAACCCAACTACTTAATAGATATTTGTGATTCAGCACTTCTTGATATAGTTTTTAATCTTTTCATTTCTTTTAGAACAACACTTCAAGATTCTTATTTCTTTTTATTGGTTAGTAAGTTAATTTCTACAATCTCTGTGGGATCGACCCTTACTTTTCACTACGCTTCTATAAACGAATCGTACACTTGCGAGGTTTTAATTTGTGTCTAGTTTATCTATTTATTTAGGTAGCTGGATTTCACAACATCCTACCTAGCCTAGACTTGTTCCATGTTCTTGATTATGTTTACTTGACTTGTTTCGCACACTGTCATGCTTGCTTGATGATAATAATAAATAATAAGCCGGGATTTAAAGGAAAGACCATAGTAGTGGACAATATAGGTAAATGTACTCGGAGGAGGGGCCCGTGTTTCCCTATTTATCGGTCTATTGGTCAATCGGTCTACCGGTCATATCGGTTATCGATTAATTCTAGATTACTGACTACAGTATCTTGATTGATTCGGTCATCGGTCATTATCGAATATTGTTGCCTGAGTACACCGCCCTATAAAATCCACTACCAGGCCTAAACGAAATTGCTTTGACTGTAGCAACCATGTGATAAAAGGATGGCACATGAAGTGCTACATAGATAGTAATAACTACAAGACTTGATGCATGATACTCGAACATGATACATGCTTACTTGATACTTGATTACATGATACATGAAACTTGATACTTGAACATAATACTTGACACTTGTTACTTGATACTTATACTTGACAACTTGACACTTGAGACTTGTTACTTGTTACTCGACACTTGTACGTGATACTTATTACTTGATGCCTGATACCATTACATGTTCACTAATCACTTGTTTTACTACTAGTACTTGTTACCTAACTCTGTCACTTGAGTTGTCTTTCTTGCTAGCTAGTTTCTTGAATCCCCACTACTTGTTGCATCCCTATTACATTATTGATTCCAAATCTTGTTCCATATTCTTGTACTTGTTTTACTATTTGCGGCTCTAACTTGCACTAAGGATGTTGTCTTGTTTTCATTATTCTTTTCCTTTTTATATTTATATATACAGACTTGGAGACGAGTTGCCTGCTGGAATTGGTGAGCAGACATTCTAGGCTTCGCTTGGAGCAAGGACTTGTTTAAAATATTTGTTTTCTTTGAGTTATTTATTTCTTTTGCTACATGAATCTTGTAACGGGCTTATGTTCCCGAGTTTTATCTTTTGATCCAGAGTTGAAAACTATTTGGGATATTATTATTTGTTTCAATTGTTTTATGTTGTTTAATAAATTATTCATGCATGCGTGGTTGTGTACATTTTGTTATATTCTTGTTATAATGCTGAGTCGATCCTACAGCTCATGAATGATGAAAATAATTTGCTGGGTTTTGTCACGCGCACGTATTCCGTGTTTTTGGGAAGCGGGGCGTGACATAAATCAAACCGTTGTCCCTGAGCTTCATGCCAATCGTCAGATCCCTCAAGGGAATGCTCGTGACGATCGACGTCAAGAACGTGACCCTGACGAACAATATAAGAAGAACATTAAGGCTGACGTTTCCCATTTTGAAGGCCACATGGAACCCTATTCTTATCTCAATTGGATCCGTACCATGGACCACTACTTTGTGTGGTTTGACTTGAACGAAGCCCTAAAATTAAATTTGCCACGATAAAATTGACTGGAAAAGCTCAACAACACTGGACCAATCTTGAATACGCCCACAGAGGCCGAGGCCTGGCACCCATAGCCACTTGGGAAGCCATGAAAGAGAAGCTCACTGAGAGATATGTACCGTTATCGTTCCACACCCGATTGCTAGATTCGTGGAACCAACTTTATCAAGGAAGTAAATCCACACAAGGATATGTTGATAAATTTGATGACTTCCTTATTAGTACAATGCTTTAGGTAAAGAGAGTGAAGAACAAACTCTTCCTAGGTTCAGGGCTGGATTACAAGCCGATCTGAGGAACGAGCTAATTCATAGATATGTGGACTCATTAGCGGATGCTTATGCTCTTGTCCTCGATATGGATTCCCTTAAAGCATGTTTCCATTACAAGTCTAGCGATTCGATGGATCATTCCACCAGAATGAATCCTCCTGACCCCTTTAGACCTGAGCACTCATCTCCTCGGCACCCTAACAAGTCTTACCCAAACAAACATATTTCATATTTCTATTTACGAAATGACAACATGGGTAAGAACACTGAAAGAGACTATTCTAAGATTGATCCTCTCACTAAGTGCTATAAATGTAAAGGATATGGCCATGTTGCTGGCAGCTGTCCCAGTCCAAGTAGGATCAATATAATAGAGGGTATCGCAGCTATCGCTGATGAGCCCGACAATGAGTTTACCTACGAACCTAATGTAAGTGATGACTTTGATGAAAAAGAGAATGACCAGTCTCTCAATTGTATTCATTCTATCAAGTCACCTCCATTGAGTGTACCTGAGTCACCCACCTTTTTCCAAGTCATTTGGCAGCCTATAGATTTTATCCATGTGTTAGAATATCCTAGAGTCACAGAATCTGCACCCACATTTACATATCACATTCATGACTTGCATAGAAAAATTTCCAAGGAACTTAATGAGAATAAATTTAACTACAATTTAATAGCAGATACTAGAAGGAAATTTATAATTTATGATATTGGTGACGAAGTGATGGTTTGGATTCGTCCGGAACGGTTTTCAGCTGGATCCGTTAAAAACTTGAACATACATGCTGCAGGCCCATTTAAGATTCTACTGACAATCAATGATAATACCTATATCGTTGACCTTCCTGGAGGCTTTGGCATAAGTAAGACTTTCAATATTGAGGATCTAGTACTTTATGAAGGCTCAAAATTCAACCCTAGAAATTTTCTTATAGATGAGTCTACCCTGCAGCCTAATGGTGAGATTCCCACATTTACCTCTCTACCCGATACTATTTACCCACCGACAGAAGAATTGAATAATATTTTAGATGATCTGATAATCTTTACAAGAGATAGTGGTATGCACAAGTATTTGGTGAGGTGGAAGAGCAAGCCGAAGTCGGATGACACTAGCAGTGACAGTGAGGAGCTCCCGCAACTGGATCCAGATCTTTTATAGCACCATAATAGGATCACTGGTTTTGACTCGACTGGGTTGAGCTCTCTCCCACCCGGAGAGAATGATGAGGATATCTATTCTATTTAGTTTAGTATTTATTTCAGTACCATATTTGTTTTTGACAATTATAGCCATATGTAATCTTTCTTTTATGTATTAGAATATTTTTGAGATTTTTAGAATATTTTAAGATTTGTATCAAGATTTGTTTTGAGCCTATTTATAGGCCTTGAGATTAATGAGAAGTTATGTCATTCTTGATTAAAAAAATTATTGTGTTGAGTTTTGCTCTTTCTGTCTCTTTTTGTGTGATACAATTGAGATTCAATTATTAGGGTTTGTGATAAATCATAATTCAATTTTAGGGTTTGTGATAAACTCTAAGATCTACCCCGAATTAAAATCCCCCCAAAAAAATTACCCAAACCCTAAATCCCCAAATCCAAAACCCTACTCTCCCTCACCGTGCTCTTTCTTCTTCCCTAAATCTCGACCAAAAATCCCAAGAACCCACCTCTCCGATCAACTTCCCCGTTCAACTCCGGCAACCACTCCCGATCACCTCCATCCCCATCCTCCGTTCGCCACCCCCCCTAGTCGATGCCACTACATCCTGACCCTCTTCCCTATTCTCCACCATCAGCCCAAATCCCGCCCCAGATCGAAACCCCCTACTGCTCCTCCCTTCCGATCGACGATCAACGCCACAGTCGACCGCACAGTCGTCGATGCCTTCGCCCAGACCCGTCACCATTTGCCACCCCTTGGGCCCTTGGTCCTCTTGCTGCCATTGCTGCTTCTATTGTGCTCTTCGCTGCTGTTCAGCCCAAGATCTACGCTGAGTCTTTGAACCCTCGGTATACTCTTTCCACTTTTAAATATTTGTATTCTACTGCTCTATTATCTATTATATTAACTGATTTGACTGTCGTCCACAAAAATAATTGAGATTGAGTGTTCCACTTGCTTGATTAGGATACGAATCAATATTGAATCTTTTACTGGCTAAGAACACTTAGGGATTTAATTATTGATTGTAGAGTGGAATTATTAATTAGGGTTGTTAAATGTGATTCAGTTCTTGAAAATCCATCACACCGGTTAACTGTTTAAAATTCTAACTTTGATCCGCACTACGTGTTGGTAAAATTAATTCATTAAGAATCTTGGAAATTCTCTATTTTAGGGTTAGTTTTATATCAAAATTACTATCTATCTATCTATAATATAATATATAATAACTATTATAATGGAAGAGTTGGAGTTGTAAATCTACCTATTTACGTGCAACACACGTGCAACTCCAACTCTCCCATTATAGTCTTCACATTTACTTTTTAAAATATATAATTTATTAAGGCATGCATCACACGTGTAAATCAGAGTTTCACTTTAATTTTTTTTTTTAAAAAATAATACGCGCATCGCATGTGTATATTACTAGTTTTCTATAACTATTATTTCTTGTAGCGTTCATTACAGAACCTGGTTTTAAATCTCCTTTTCCTGGTCATAAATTGGATCTGTTTCATTACTGGCTTCCAAAAATATGTGTCTATATTTAGAATCTTCTAGGCTATCTCTTAGTTTCATCAAGGATCACGGAACTAGTAACAGGTTCTTAATTTGAAAACCGCTCTTACAGTAACTAGTAAATGATAGTATGGTAAAAGTACTGATTTCATTCAAAAATGTACCATGGAACCTGCTTTTATCATCTTTCAGAACTTTTCCTGCCCTTACATCTTGTTCAATAAGTTTTCTCCAAAAGCCGGACATCTGAGATCTATGAATGTACTCCTATGTAGTTTGTCTTTAGAGGATACCGATAATACAAATCCCTCGACCCTCACCAGAATGTCTCACCAGAATGTGAGAATGATGGTATAGTGACAGAGATATTTCACATGGTAATAAATGTTGGACTTTTATATACACTTAAGAACATGCATAAAACATTAATAACAACCTAAAACATGTTTATATGAATCTAGATCTTAATCATGTTGCAAAAATATTTTAATATAAAATCCTAAATCATGAAACTATAGATCTTTGCTAAATTAAAAGAAGAAGAAGAATATTAAAAGCAGAAACACTAACCTGAAGCCATTGATGGAGATTGCGCAGAGGGTTTGGATCTTCCTATATGATACGCACTTCTATGAGAGGCCGTCTCTTTATTCTTCTGTTGGTGGGATGACAGATGGAATAAGAAGATGCGTATATATAGGGGACCATAACCCTAATTGATAATTATTGATTTTTAATTTTGCCCATCACAAAATAAGAAATTTACTTTACGGTCTCTACACGTGTTATATCACACTTTAAATTATATGTTTTTAACCCATTACTTAATCTTGATTAGATCACTTTAATTTGGGTTAGACTTTAGAATAGCAATTGTACATTTAGTCACATATGTGAGCCCACATAGATTATTTTCCAACAATCTCCCACTTGGGCCACATATGTTACTCCTTATAAATGTACATACATTATGAGCTCAAAATTTTGCTATTATAACCAAAAGCATAGCCAAACAATCTCGTCCATTAATCATATAAATATATGATCAAAGCAATTTTCGTTACATTTATCGTAACTAAATTCATCAATGGTCACATATATCAACATAATCAAATGACATAGATCAAGTGTGAATGTGTAGCATGAAAATGTCATGCAATGTGATCTAAACACATGCCTATTTCCAACTGGTCCTCTTTAAAACTTAAGTGAGGTCAGAACCAAACATGAAAAATGAGTGAGAAAACTGAATTCTTTATTTCTGATCAGAAAAATAACCAAATGTATAAATGTCTCACACAAACATAATGCAAATAAAATACAAACTCCCACTAAATCATGATATCCTCAAAAATACAACACCCATATGAGCAGTATGCTCATAAAAGATCTTGGGTGGTAATCCCTTTGTGAGCGGATCCGCTATCATGGAGTCTGTCTCAATGTGCTCTAAGGACATCTGTCCACTTTGCACTCTTTCTTTCACAACTAGGAACTTTATGTCAATATGTTTTGACTTTGTCGAACTCCTGTAGTTGTTGGAATACATCACTGCTGATTTATTGTCACAAAATAACTTAAGTGGTCTTTCTATATTCTCCAAAATGCACAGCCTAGTGACAAAATTCCGCAACCATATTCTATGATTCTATGCCTCATAGCATGCTACATACTTCGCTGCCATAGTGGAAGAAGCTATAAGTGTCTGTTTGGCACTTTTCCAGGATATAGCTCCTCCAGTTAACAGATAAATATAGCCTGATGTAGACTTTTGCTATATTTGCACCCTAGTGAAATCAGAATCAGAATATCTTACGACCTCCAAATGATCTGATTTCCTATATGTGAGCATGTAGTCTTTTGTTCTCTGAAGATACCTCATGACCCTCTTGGATGCTATCCAATGGTCCATACCAGGTTTTCTTAAATACCTGCCTAACATCCTAACAATGTATTCAATATCCGGACGCGTACATACTTGAGCATACATTAGACTCCCAATAGCCGATGTATAAGGGATCTTTTGTATTTCCTGAATTTCAAGGTTACTTTTGGAACACTGATTGAGACTAAATTTGTGTCCTTTAGCAACAGGGGTATCCCCTGGTCTACAATATTGCATGCCAAACCTTTTGAGTACTTTATCAATGTATCCCTTTTGTGATAATCCTAGAATACCTCGAGAACGATCTCGGTGTATCTGAATTCCTAATACAAAAGAGGCATCCCCAAGATCCTTTATCTCAAAATGCTTGGACAGAAACCTTTCAGTTTCATGCAATAAATCTATATCATTAGTGACAAGCAATATGTCATCGATATATAGAACTAGAAATATATGCTTACTCCCACTGAACTTGTGATACACACAATCATCGACTACATTCATCTCGAGACAATTACTTGGTGAAACTTGTGGTACCATTGACGAGAAGCTTGCTTGAGTCCATAGATGGATTTTGTCAATTTGCAAACCATATTCTTTGGATCTCCTGACACAAAGTTTTCTGGTTGCACCATATAAATTGTCTCGTCAATGTCACCATTGAGAAATGCCGTCTTGACATCCATCTGATGTAGCTCAAGATCAAGATGAGCAACAATTGTCATAATTGTCCTAAACGAGTCTTTCGATGAAACTGGAGAGAAAGTCTCTGTAAAATCAATGCCTTCTTTCTGAGTATAGCCTTTAGCTACAAGACGTGCCTTATACCTCTCCACATTACCATTTGCATCCCTCTTAGTCTTAAATATCCATTTACAACCAATTGGTTTTGCACCTTCTGGTAATGGGACAAGTTCCCAAACTTTATTGTCTTGCATAGACTTATACTCCTCATTCATGGTATTAATCCACTTTTGAGAGTTACAACCTTTTTTGGCCTGATGAAATGTGATTGGATCATCTTCCATCATTCCATTGTCATCCTCATGTTCTTGGAGAAATGCAATATAATTATCCAGAATAGCATTCCTCCTTTCTCTCGTGGATCTCCTTAATGGCACTGGTTCTTGAGGTTGTTGAGTTTGTTCTTCTGGAACAATTACCTCATCTTGAATGGGGGGTTGTTCAACATTGTCTTATTGAGGTTCCAGATTCACTTCTTAATCAATAATAGGTGTGAGAACCTAAATATTGTCAAAAGTGATAGTAGGAATTGGGTTTGTAATTGAATCCAATTCCTCCTTAAAAGCAATGTTTCTGACTTTATTTCTCCCCCCAAACTCAACTTCCTCAAAAAATATCGCAGTTCCCATCTCAAAAATATTCCTAAGTGTGGGATCATAAAACTTATAGCCCCTAGATCGTTCAGAATAACCAATAAAGTAGCTGCTCACTGTTTTGGAGTCCAATTTTATGTGGCCTGTAAGGCCTTGCCTCAGCTGGACATCCCCAAATGTGAAAGTGCTTTAGACTAGGCTTTCGACCTGTCCAAAGCTCATAAGGTGTTTCTTTTTTTGCAATTGCTTTAGGTGGTACTCTATTGAGAATGTAAGCTGCTGTCTTTAATGCTTCTCCGCAGGGGGACTCGGGTAAGGTGGGATGAGCAATCATACTCCTTACCATATCCTTAAGAGTCCTTTTTTTTTAAATCCTTGAAATTTGTCCCATTAAGCATGGAAATAAAATTGATGTTAGCAGTTATTAAGGTATCAGAAGATATACTAGCTGAATATATAACAAAAATAAACAAAATAAGCTCATATGAGAATCCATATAAAACAATAAATTCAAATAATGGTTAATCCCATCTCAAGATACCAGGTACAACGTTAATATCAAGTTTTTGGACAGTAACATTAACTGTAAGCGGTACTCTTGTTGTAGTAATCAAATATTGACAATAAATCCTGTCAAATAATAAGTCATTCTTTGGACTAACTTATTGTTCACATGAAATACCTTATAATTGTCACATATTTATTACCACAGATGTGTATGAAATTCGGCCAAATATCAACTTATCTTTGGGTCAGTTAATAAACGCATGAATTACAAACACACAATCATCTTGATATTTTAAATAAATTAATCTACACAAAAGATGTCAATTTGGCAACATTTTGTTTCAATTAAACTATTTAAAATATTAGACATTCATAAGAAAAACCAAAACCAAAATTTGAATTTAATTGTTTCCCAAAAATTTTCTTAACCTTAACTTTACAACTTTACTTTATTTTAGATAGATAATATCAATTTAAAGTGATAACAAAACTATAACAGAAAATGTGATGTGTATTTATCTGAAATAATAACAAAACCATAACTGAACCATATCTATCTACTGTTTTGATAATATTAAAATAATATCTAACTGAATTTTATTTATCCGATTATAGGACAAATATCTTTAGTAACGGAAATTTGATTTTCATTAACAGAAAATTGAATGATCAACACAAATTAATGAATCTATACTGATAAATATCATTCTTTTCTGGAAAATGATGTCGTAGTCATACATGAACACCATATAATCTATCATAAACATAAATGAAGCCATATGTTTCTTCCCGTTGGTCCCACAGTCATTAATAGTACACTAAAATAACCCTTCCCCTTAAAACTAGTCAAACCAACAGGGGGTTCATACCCACACATCTCAAACCAACATGAGAGGGGGACGGAAGCTGTGATTGTGTGTACGGTAAAGAAATTACGTAGTTTTTGCTCTTACGAATTTATATCAGTAATTATGTCTCAGTTGTTTTGACAACATATGATAAGCACAGATTAAAAAACTCAAAGCTCGGCTTAAGATCAACTTAGTAAAAGTTCATCTGGACTTGCTCAACAACTTAATGAACTTAATTGAAAGAAATATGAGCATAGCATGTTCAAGTTTTATTCGTTTAGGACCCTTGTAGACTTTGGTCTTTTAAGGCTCATGTGAGTATCTATTTATGTCCCATTGTTCCTTCACATCTAAAAAAAACATTTATAACATTTACTTGTAATCCATATTTTCCAACAAAATATGGATTACAAGTAAAATAAAACACAATAACAATTATAGAACTCCAAGAAAAGATAGTGAACAGTACTCGGCATATGAATTAGGCCAAATAAGTTAGAAACTGCACCAAGCTTGGGCCAAAGTACTCCATTATGAAGAATGGGTTGAGCCATTACTGGATCCTGTAAGCAATACGGAGCTCAATCCAGAACAAGAAGTGTATTCCGAAGCTGAGAATCTTCAAGAATCAAGTTTCAGACCTCAAATTGATCAAGAAGAACTGGAGAGGGGTAATCACGTAGGAGATGATGGGGAGTTTCAGGAACGACCCAATCTTGATGAATTCCTTGATCGATTTGGAGAGGTTTTCAAGCGATTGGATCAATTTGAGGAGAGGTTTAGTAAATTTGAAGCTGATATGAATCCTAATGCTCGCAATCCTGGAGGTCTAAACAGAACTTCAACGGGGCGGTTCCAGGAACATCATCAGTTACGTACTCAAGAAGGAGGTATGGATCATGAGCAAGGTGAAGGCTGGTCTCAAAGACGAGAGGCTCGTGCTCACCGGAATCAAGACTATAGGTCTGTTAGATTTCAAGACCATGGAAGTGGGCGTAGTCAAGAACCCAGGTTTGATAGAAACCCCGGTTCAAGAAATTTGGAACACTATCAAGAAACAGATCATAGGGGTTGGCGCAATCAAGAACCCAGGTTCGATAGAAGCCCAGGTTCAAGAAATTGGGATCGCAATCAAGAACCCAGGTTTGATATAAGTCCAGGTTCAAGAAATTGGGATCGCAATCAAGAACCCAGGTTTGATAGAAGCCCAGGTTCAAGAAATTGGCGCAATCAAGAACCCCGGTTTGATAGAAGCCCAGGTTCAAGAAATTGGGACCGCAATCAAGAAACAGGTAACACTTTCTTTCCAAAACACCCTAAAATCGATCTCCACAGCTTTGATGGTTCTGAGGATGTCCACAATTGGATCTATCATATGGAGCATCACTTCTCAACTCAAATGATTCACAATAGCGATAAATTAGCCTTCAGTCTGTACTATTTGAGAGGTGAGGCTTTGATGTGGTGGAGGTGGTTTGAGCAGCAAGAAGAAGAGGTGATAGATTGGGAAGTGTTGAAACAAGAATTGTTGTTACAATATGGGCCAATGGAGTTGGAAGATCCTGAAGAAACCCTATACAAACTGCAGCAAACTGGGTCTGTGGGGGAATATCACAAGGAATTTTTGAAATATAGTCATTTAGCTAAGAATGTGTCCAAATCTTCTCTAGTAAGCTGCTATATATCAGGATTAAGGACTGATTTGAAGAAAGAAGTTAAATTGAAGCGTCCAAGATCTGTTCTTGAAGCTTATAGAGAAGCTACTGCTCGTGAATCAATTGTGAATGATCAAAAGAAATCTTGGAAGTATAATGCGCTAAGCAGAGGAAATTCTTTAAATGTGTTCCCTCTCAAATCTGCAGGTGTCTCTTCCACTGGTGGTGTAAATGGTAATCTTACAAATTCTGCAAGTAAATTTGCAGCTCAAGCTTCCGCTACTACTCCTTATACTTCAAATAAAGCCAACAATTCTCAGTTCTTACAGTACATGAAGGAAAGAAGAGAGAAAGGGTTGTGCTTTCATTGTGATGAGAAATTTGTTCGAGGACACAAGTGTGCGGGGAAAAGGTTTATGCAAATGGTGGGTAGCTATGAAAGCAGTTCATTGATGCAGATACTGGGAGTATTAGATGGGGATAGTGATGAACTATTATCTAATTCTGATGATGAACTTGACAACTCCCAAGAAGAGACTCACTTAAACAATGAAGAAGGTAGTAGGAAGGCTCTGCAGTTATCGACATTAGGTTCAACAGCTGCAATTTCTTTAAATTCATTGCAAGGAAGTCCTAGTCTCAAATCTTTTCGTGTTCAAGGAACCATACTATCCAAGACTGTGTGTGCTCTTCTTGACACAGGAGCTACTCATAACTTCATTGATGAGCAAATTGTGAAGAATTTAAAGTTACCCATAAATCCTACTGTCCGCTTAGAAGTAACTGTGGCAGGAGGACAGCAACTCAAGTGTTCTGGACTTTGTGAGGAGGTAACTTTCCTATGCCAAGGAGTTCCTATAATCGCAGATTTTTATGTGTTACCCATGGATACTAGCCAGCTTGTTTTGGGGAATCAATGGATGGAGACGTTGGGGGATATTGTGTGGAATATGAAGGAAAAAAGAATTAAGTTCCAACTAAACAATATAGATAGAACTCTGCTTGGAATTTCTAATCAAGAACTGGAAGTGGCAGATCCCAAGTCTATAAATAAGGCTTTATTACAATCTAAAGTGGGGTGGTTACTGCATATGGTGGGAGATGTTATTGTGCCAGTTAAAGAAGAAGTTGATGCTCAATTGCAAAGAGTACTTGATGAATACGGGTTGGTTTTCAAAGAAAACATGGGTCTTCCTCCACACCGCAGTTATGACCATGGTATTGCTCTAGTACCTGGATCAAAGCCAGTGTCATTGAGACCTTACAAGCATCCTTGGCATCAAAAGAACGAGATTGAGAAATTGATTAAGGAAATGCTGCACATGGGTATTATTCGTAATAGCAACAGTTCTTTTTCTTCCCCTATTGTAATGGTCAAGAAGCCCGACGGAAGTTGGAGAATGTGTGTGGACTATAGGGGATTAAATGACATAACAATCAAGAATAAATATCCTATTCCAGTGATTGATGAACTTTTGGATGAGTTGTATGGAGCATCTGTGTTCAGTAAGCTAGATCTTCGAAGTGGTTATCACCAGATCAGAATGAAAGATGACGACGTGTATAAAACAGCCTTTTGAACCCACGAAGGACATTATGAATTCTTGGTTATGCCCTTTGGGTTGACAAATGCTCCGTCGACATTTCAAAGCTTGATGAACGACATTTTTAAGCCCTACTTAAGGAAGTTTGTCCTAGTATTTTTCGATGACATATTGATATATAGCCCCAGTATGCTCCAGCACGTTGAGCACTTGAGGAAAGTTTTGCAAATTTTGCAGCAACATCAGTTGTACGCCAAACGCAGCAAGTGTTCCTTTGGTGTTACTTCGGTTGAGTATCTTGGACACACAGTTTCAGCTGAGGAGGTATCTGTCGACAAGGAGAAAGTCAGGGCCATTCAAGAGTGGCCAATTCCAAAAAATTTGAAGGCACTGCGTGGGTTTTTGGGATTAACTGGCTATTATAGGAAATTCATCGCCAACTACAGTTCAATAGCTTATCCCTTGGTTAAACTTACGAAGAAAGGGGCCTTTGCTTGGACTGAAGAGAGTAGCTTGGCTTTTGAACAGATGAAGCACATATTGATGAATCCTCCAGTTCTTAGATTGCCCAATTTTAATGAGCCATTTGTGTTGGAGTGTGATGCGTGTGGTACGGGGCTAGGGGCTGTGCTTATGCAAGATAAGCGTCCTATTGCATTTTTAAGTCAAGAACTCAAGGGAAAGAACAAATTGCTGTCGACATATGAAAGGGAAATGCTTGCTATATTGCTCGCAGTTCAAAAGTGGCACCAGTATCTATGGGGAAGAGAGTTTGTTATTAAAACAGATCATAAGCCATTAAAATATCTGCTTGAGCAACGTTTATACACTGATGCGCAGCATCTGTGGATGGTAAAACTACATGGCTACCAATTTACAGTGGAATACAAGAAGGGGTGTGAAAATAAGGTAGCTGATGGTCTTTCAAGACAATTTGAAGAAAATATCGAAGGAGAACTCCAAGCTTCATTGATGGGAATCTCGGTGGTTCAGCCTGTGTGGCTTCAACAGGTACGACAACTGGTGTCAACTGATCCTTTTTATAAGGACATTAAAGCCCAATATGAAGCCGGGATGAATTCCAAATTGGGGTATGTAGCGGGAGTTTATTACTACAAAGGAAGAGTCCTTCTGAGCCCCACTTCAGATGTTAAACATCTCTTTTTAGAGGAGGTGCACTCAACTCCTCAAGGGGGACACTTTGGAGTCGACAAGACCTGGCACAGTCTTAAACGAATTGTATACTGGAAGGGAATTAAAAAGGACATGAAAGAATTCATTAGATCCTGCGACATATGCCAAAGAAATAAATATTTGAGTACATCACCAGCAGGATTTCTTCAGCCGTTGCCAATACCAGATCACATTTGGGAAGATGTTAGTCTAGATTTTGTTGATGGGTTGCCTAGAAGCTCTGGATATACTACTATCTTGGTGGTAGTTGATCGTTTATCCAAGTATGGACACTTTGTTCCACTTGCCCATCCCTATACTGCAAAAGGTGTTGCATCTGCTTTGTTTAGGCATGTGTTCAAGTTATATGGGATGCCCAAGACGATTGTGAGTGATCGAGATGCAGTTTTTACTAGTAACTTTTGGCGTGAATTGCTTGAAATGTATGGTACTAAGCTGTGTTTGAGTTCAGCCTTCCACCCCCAGTCAGATGGACAAACGGAGGTCCTTAACAGGGTGCTAGAGATTTATCTTCGATGCTTCACATCCCACAAGCCTGCGGATTGGTCATCATGGTTAGCTTGGGCTGAGTTTAGTTATAATACCCATGTCCAAAGTTCAACTCAGATTTCTCCTTATCAAGCAGTATATGGAAAGGAGCCTCCTAATGTCCTTTCGTATGTTCCACGAACTGTTAGAGTGCAAGCGGTTGAAGATGAGCTTGTTAATAGGGATGTGGTGTTGCAAATTTTGAAGGACAATTTGCATCGTGCACAGAGTAGGATGAGTAATAAGGCTAATAGCCATCGCACAGACAGGGTTTATTCGGTAGGTGACTGGGTATACCTTAAGTTGCAACCCTATAAGCAATCATCGGTTGTAGGGCACAGGCTTCAGAAACTATCATCTCTATACTATGGTCCCTATCAGATTGTGGCACGCATTGGTGCGGTGGCCTATCGATTATTGCTGCCCACAACATCGAAGATACATGATGTGTTTCACATTTCACAACTCAAGACCCATGTTCCAAGATCATCAGGAATATCAATAGCTTCCAATGCGTTGCCTGCGTATTTTGTTGAAGAGACGCCTCGACCTTTGCGGATTTTAGAGAGAAGAAGTGTCCCTAGAAGAGGAATTGCCATATCTGAAATATTGGTCCAATGGTGCCACGGTGGGGAGGCTGAAGCCACTTGGGAAAATTATTGGGACATATACTGGCGTTTTCCTCAATTTCGGAGCATCATGGATGCTCCTCTTGAAGAAGGGGGTATTGTTCCAGCCTCGGGAACTATTGCAGCTGATCAGTAATGGCAGAATGTATAAGAGTGGAGCTGAGGAAGATAGAAGCTGAAGATAGGATCTGAGCTAAAGCTGGAAGAATGATTTAGAACACATTGTATCAGTATACCACGCATTGTATCAGAGTATCACACATTGTATCAGTTGTATCAGTAGTGGGGGAAATATGTGTTGTCAAAGGGGTTCTTTGTAAATATTCATAACTGTAGCCAGCTGGCAATTAGCTGTTGGGTGTTAGAGTGTGGGGTCCATTCTTCAACAACCTTAACAGAATGTCCGAACACGTGCATTAGACGTGTTCAAAGTGTATAAAACCCCCTGTAATGTACATTTTGAGTATGAATGAAATTCCAGTTTGAATGTTGTTCATCTTCTTCCTCCTCTGTTTTTCCTTGGTTCTCAACTAAGCTGTAGGCCAAGATGGTGAGGAGACGTCCAGTTGCGCCGACTTCCGTTGCCAACGGGCGAGCTGGATCAATAATAGCATTTGTTCTAAATCATTCTCGACAACTGGACATGCTTGAATTAGTATGTTCACATTTATTATCAAGAGGACATCCAGGCACTCAAGGTTGACTTTCTTTTTTCTATTTCCTTTGACTTCATCATTTAAAAATTTGTAAATATGCCTTGCATCTCAAATTAAAAAAAACTTCATACTGTCGGCTCACTTCCGATATAAACTATATTTTCTACAGCCTTAGGCTTTTAAGCCTTTATCTCAGCTGGTATTTTATTTTCTTTCAGTTAATGACTTTAGATAATCAATGATAAATCTCCCAAATGATAAATCTCATTGATTAATTGATTATGATAATCAACGACTTTAGATAATCACGAATAACAAAATTCATCTACAACAATCTGTTAACAATTGACAATGGAACGGTTTTCTTAATGGCTTCAAAAAATTAACAAATTAATTAGCCTTTACAAATCCAAATTTAATTAATTTAATCTGAATCTTTATAAGACAAATACCATAAAAGAAAGATCAAAAGAAAACCCTAAATTTCTTAAATTTCCTTTAAACAATAAACCCTAAATTTTCTTCAATTAATTCAGCAAAGATGGATCTGATACCAAATGTTGGACTTTTATATACACTTAAGAACATGCATAAAACATTAATAACAACATAAAACATGTTTATATGAATCTAGATCTTAATCATGTTGCAAAAGTGTTTTCATATAAAATCCTAAATCATGAAACTATAGATCTTTGCTAAATTAAAAGAAGAAGAAGAACATTAAAAGCGGAAGCATAACCTGAAGCCATTGATGGAGATTGCGCAGAGGGTTTGGATCTTCCTATATGATACGCACTTCTATGAGAGGCCGTCTCTCTATTCTTCTGTTGATGGAATGACAGATGGAATAAGAAGATGCGTATATATAGGGGACCATAACCCTAATTGATAATTATTGATTTTCAATTTTGCCCATCACAAAATAAGAAATTTACTTTACGGTCTCTACACGTGTTATATCACACTTTAAATTATATGCTTTTAACCCATTACTTAATCTTGATTAGATCACTTTGATTTGAGTTAGACTTTAGAATAGCAATTGTACACTTAGTCACATATGTGAGCCCACATAGATTATTTTCCAACAATAAAGCCACCCAGGTTTAAATTCTACCTGGCATTTTCTTTCTTTCAAGTACTATTTAAAGAAAAATTAAAATTATACATATTCTTTAACAGAACCTAGGTTTTGTCAGAAAAAAATTGAAATGGAATAGAACTTATGCAATATCTGTTTTAGTAGTTAAAAGTGCATAAATTTACTCAAAATTCTTTATTCCAAGAGAGCTATTTATTAAGCTAACAGCCTGCATAAAAATTTCTCAGATTCTGGAAATGTTATATGAAATTTATGGATATGGGACCCCTTCAATTTGGCATCTCTAAAACCCGCCTCTGGAAAAAAATTTATATGCTTTAGTTCTCAAGGAAACTCATCAACTGAGAAAATTATCAATGATAGAGAAAATGCATTTCTCTGTTTTTCTTAGGCAAGCGCTAGCCAATGCACTCGCAGCAGCTCCATCAATGTGGATTCTTGGTAATGCTGGAATGGGGGCTTTACAAATAATTAACTAATAATTTTTCTTCTGATTACTTTGGTTTAAGATTCTTTGAAATTTTGAAATGTTACCAACATTTTATTATTATCACTTCTGTTTGCTTTCTTTGTAATAACAGAGATTAGCAGAAGATAGCAACCCTGCTATTGCAGCTGCTGCTTCTAAAGCCATCGATGAATTAAAGCAGCAGTGGGAACTGGAAGAGGGCGATAGTTTGAAGTTTATGAGGAATCAGTTCTCTCAAGTAAATAAATCCGAATTAGAGGAAAATGACGATTCCTAAGTGGGCTCATGAGAAAGCTCGGGGTCGCTCCCCTCGCAAGGTTCCTTTCCTTCTTCGCCAATGTGAATATTAACAATAGCATCATCCATCCAATCAAGAAAAAACAATAGCATCGTCCAAATCTTACATAAAATTTGAGTGGGTTGTGTTGTGCCCAATTTCCTATTTCGAGGAAATATGGTTAGAATGTTCTATTTTGATAAATGTTTACTGTAATTTAGCTAAAGAACGATGGCATGTATAAAACGCAAGGTTATGTTGTACATATTAGACTGGCACGGTTTGTACACTAAACCATGGTGATGGTCTTTGTAAACTGAACCATCGTTTGTATGGATACTAAGCAAGATATTAATTTTGAGGTTTCTTTCAAACATCTTTGCAATGTACACTGTGACCACGGTATTGATCTTCAAAGAGTAATGCCAATTTAGGTTTTAATTTATTTTATGTTTTACTTCTACGTTTGATTCCTCCATTCTCTTTTTTCTTGCTGATGTCTGTACTCATTAGACAAGCTTTGGTTTATGTTACTTTCTGAAACAATTTTGATCCATTCAGATTTGAGTAAAGGATCAGACTAATCTCATTTGAATTAATTCCAGTCCTGTAACCTTTTTTTTAAAAAAACCTTTTACTCCATCCAAACAAATTATATTGAGATTCTGAGCACACATGAACTTCTAACAGAAGTAATTAAAGAGCACTTTTTATTGATATAAATGGATAAGCAAAAAAAAGGACTCTCTACAGATTTCTATTTACAGTTTCATCTATGCCTTTGCAATTAACTAATGCAGACAGTAATGACCCCTTGTTCTGTGTGTTTGTTTTCACTTCACAAAAGGCCTGAAGATCTAGCCGAATCTTGAAAATAGATCTTAATAAGACTCTTATCGGTATATATATATATATATTAACCTCTTCTCTTCTTCTCCTTTAGGGTAGGTCGTAGTACAAACACTATGTTTCGTCCCATTTTCTAGGTTCATAAGGAACGACACGAACAATTCTCCTCCCTTCGTCAGGAGTCAGCGATATATTAACAGTAGGGATTTTCTGATTCCACACAACCTCGTTCTCATGTTCAAACTTCTTCAACATCTCACCCAAATCTTTAACTTCTTTACTTAACACTGAACTGAATGATTCTGTTTTGGGTATTTTCGCCTTCTTTGCATTGCTCTTGGCATGCTGAAGAAAATTAATTGCGACACCAATTTGCTCGTTACCCCTCAATTCCTCAGCTTGATACCTTTGGCTTCTAAATTCATGAAATACTTTGCATGTGGAAAGAAAATCCTGGGTGAAGATAACAAGTCCATGGGTAAACACTTTGATTGCTATGAACATAGAGTGTAGGACTGAATAGTGTTACAAAGAAGGAGAAGACGATTCATACCTTAAACTTATGGGATAAATCATGCAGTTCTTCTGGCGTCGATGTTATAATAGAACCTGCCTCGTCTAGCATCTGAATTATACCATAATGTAGCTTGGCCAAAAGTGCCGGACCGGTTCCCTTCTCCTCAGCTTTCCGTATAGTAACAGCCTGTTGCAAAGTGTTCCAGTTTGAGATGTTTCATAAGAGATCACGGTATACAGTAAACTGAAAGAAAGAAGAAATATAATGAGCATATCCTTAATGTGATCAATCGATTCAGCTGACATTCGCATTGGACTTTATTAGAGATGTTATACGGGTAATATACGTGTTGTGATAAGAGTACTATATATATATATATATATATGTAGTAAGTGTGTATTGTAGGTAAGAGAGGAATGGACCTTCTTTCATGGTATCCGAGCTAGGTTGCTGACCTAGCCCGACGCCGACCTGATCCTACTGTGGCAACCCAACCTGATCTTCCCCTCATCCGACCACTACAGATTAAACCCCCCAAAATTCTCTCCTCATCATCCGATTCTTCTTGTTCAATTACAAGATCCAATCTTGCAACCATCTCCTCGTACTTTTCTTCTCAAAGTTTGCTTCGCAACCAATCAAGTATCCTTCAGAGAAGAGGGATGTGGATTAGCTGCTAACTTCACGGCAGAACAAAATCCTCATCAAAGTTCTTCATTGGTCCCAAAAGATATCTTTCAGAACCGAGCAATTATCAACCATCTCCACTAGCAGCGAAGCAAATGCTGCAAAAGGTAGAGCATCTGAGAATTCGAGACTAGTAATTGTAAGCTTACTCATAGTGGGCCTAAGTTGCCTTCGTTTAGTTGAATCCTTTGCCTGGTCTGCTGTCCTCTTGTTCTTCTTGTTCCTCTATTGCCGGCCCTCTCCACCACCACCACCCCCGACAACACTTATCATCTCCTTGAACGGAAATATCTAAGTTTTGACTGAATTTGAATTTAACCAATATTGGAGTGGAACACAAGGTGTTTGATGACTTACCGCAAAGAGATCTGAACCCATATTGCACCCATTTGAGGCTTGTCAGCAATTAAGAAAGGAAATTGCCCTATCATGCACTCTCAAGGCAATCAACCACGACACATTGTACATGTAACCTCTAATTCAATCACTGTTCAGATGACTGAGAATGAGCTGCAGCGGTTCCGACAATATCAAAGAAATGAGCAATATCACGCTTTCCGACAGCGGTCTTCTTCGTTCATCACATTAGCAAGGCCAGGTATCACATGTTTAACCAATTCACCTCCAACATCATGGATAATAGATTCAGGTCCATCTGATCATATGACTGGGAATTCAGATATATTGTCCTCTGTTAGTAGATTTTTTATCCACCTGTTAAACTTGCTGATGGTTTTACTTCCCCCGTCGCGGGAGGGGGGGGGGAGGACATGTGAACATTACTTGTACTTTACCACTCAGTCTTGTTCTTCACATGCCAAAATTTTCCTTTAACCTAATGTCTGTTAGTAAAATTACCAAAACACTGAATTGTTCTGTTACCTTTTTTCCTAATTACTGTGTATTTCAAAAAAATTGGGACGGGGAAAACTATTGCCACAGGACGTGTGTCAGAGGGTCTTTATCAGCTTGATAGTGTTCCTACCTCATTTGCATGCTTGAGTGCGCCTTTGGGTTTGCATTGTTAGTTGGGTCATCCATCGTTACAGAATCTGAAGAAGTTGAGACCTGAATTATCTTCTATTAAGGAGTTATCATGTGAGTCATGTCAATTAGGTAAACACTTGCGTACGTCTTACCCTCCTAGAGTAAATAAATAATCGAGTCGACCTTTTAGTTTAGTTCATTCTGATGTGTGGGGACCTTGCCCTGTCCAGTCTCAGTTCGGTGACTTTAGATATTTTGTTACCTTTGTTGATGACTATTCTCGTGCCACATGGTTATATTTAATGAAATCTCGGTCTAAAGTTTTGTCTATTTTTAAATCATTCTGCGCTGAGGTGAGAACCCAGTTTGATGTTTCTGTTCAAATTTTGCGAAGTGATAATCCCAAAGAGTATTCTTCTGAGTTCACTAGTTTTATGTCTTCTTGTTGTATTCTTCACGAGTCTTCTTGCCCTTATACCCCTCAACAAAATGGGGTTGCCGAGCGTAAAAATCATCACCTGTTAGAGGTTGCAAGGACAATGCTTATTCATAGACATATTTCTCAGTGTTTTTGGGGGATGCGGTTCTTACTGCATGTTACCTAATTAACCGTATGCCCTCATCTGTGTTAGATGGTCAAACACCCTTTTCTATTTTATTTCCAAATGTTGACCAATTCCCCCTTCCTCCCAAAATCTTTTGATGTGTTAGTTTTGTCCATGACCATCGTCCTGGTCGCTCCAAGTTAGCTCTCCGTTCTATTCGATGTATTTTCCTAGGGTATTGTCGCTCCCAGAAATGTTATAGATGTTATAGTCCTGAGTTGCGTCGTCATTTTATCTCTGCTGATGTTACATTTCATGAGTCCCAACCTTATTTATTTAACACTTCCTCTGGTTTAACCTCGGTTCCCTCCGATGCGACTGAATCTGAATTTCTAACCTACCCTAGACTTGTGGTATCTACTTCTACTGATTCTGTAACACAGTGCTCCCCAGCAATGCTCGAACGGTCTATAATCACTCAAGTATATAAACGACGTTCGGACACCACTCCCTCAGATCGCGCCACTGTGCCTATTGTCCCATCGCCTCAAGTCGATGAGACACGACCATCCGAGCCTGCTACTACACCCCTGGTTTCCTCCACTGCGCCCACACCATCTTCTAGTGAGCATTCTGATCTTGATCTTCCTATTACCATACGCAAAAGGAACCGCTCCACTGCTCATCCTTTATACAGTCGTCTTTCATATGCTCACTTGTCATCTGCCCATTATGGCTTTGTCTCTACTTTGGACAGTCACCAGGTTCCTAAGTCATTATCAGAAGCACTATCACATCCTGGTTGGCGCCAGGCTATGCGAGAAGATATGTCTGCTCTTGAGAAAAATGGTACTTGGGATTTTGTTAACCTTCCATCTGGCAAACGTTGTGTTGGTTGTAAATGGGTGTACACAGTTAAAGTAAACCCAGATGGTTCTCTGGCTCGCCTAAAAGCTCGATTGGTTGCTAAAGGTTATTCTCAGACCTATGGCATTAATTATGATGAGACCTTCTCTCCTCAGGCCAAAATGCCTTCTGTTCGGATCATTATTGCCTTGGCTGCTCGATTTCATTGGCCGCTCCATCAACTTGATATCAAAAATGGCGTTCTTGAGGAGGAGGTTTACATGGAGCAGCCCCCCGCTTTTATTAGCAAAGCTGAGCCCACTAGTATGTTGCTTGAAACGATCTTTGTATGGACTCAAACAGTCTCCTCGTGCTTGGTTTAACCGTTTCACTCAAGTTGTCACAAGTTTTGGATTGAGGAGGAGTGATAATGATCATTCCGTGTTCTATCAACATCATCGAGGGAAGAAAATCACTTTAGTTGCATATGTTGATGACATCGTAATTACAGGAGATGATCAGAATGGTATTCAAGATCTAAAGTCATATATTCAACAGAAGTTTCAAACTAAGGATCTCGGGCGACTAAGTATATCTTGGGAATCGAAGTTGCACAATCTAAGCAGGAAATTTGTTTGTCACAGAGAAAGTATATACTGTACATACTTACCGAGAGAGGTATGTTAGGATGTAGGCCATCACACACTCCTATGGACCCAAATTCTAAGTTGTTGCCAGATCAGGGTGTCCTGTTGGAGGATCCAGAGAGATATAGGAGGCTTTTAGGAAAACTGAATTATCTCACGGTTACTCGTCTTGATACTGCATACTCAGTTAGCATAGTAAGTCAGTTTATGACATCTCCCCGTACAAGCCATTGGAATGCAGTTATGAGAATTCTTCAGTATTTAAAGAACTCCCCTGACAGAGGATTATTGTATACTGATGGTGGACACTGTCGAATTGTTGGTTGGTTAGTTGCTGACTGGGCTGGTTGCCCAACAACTAGGAGATCCACCACTGGGTATTGTGTATTTGTTGGGGGAAACTTAGTTTCATGGAAGAGTAAGAAACAAAATGTGGTGTCTCGATCGAGTGCTGAATCCGAGTATCGTGCTATAGCTGACCTTACATGCGAGATGACATGGGTCAAAAGATTACTTATTGAGTTGGGGATTCTTCAGCATGAGCTGATGCGTATGTATTGCGATAGCCAGTCTACCATCCACATAGCCACTAATGTTGTGTTTCATAAACGAACCAAGCATATTGAGGTTGACTGACATGTGGTTCGCAATAAGATCAGTGGCACGCTGTATGAGCCTCCTCAGATAGAGGCTAAATATATTCGTACTGATCACCAGCTAGCCGATGCTCTCACAAAGCCTCTTGCGAGAGCCAGGATACAGTTCATCAATGACAAGTTGGGCATGTATGACATATATGCTCCAACTTGAGGAGTATTAGAGATGTTATACGGGTAATGTACGTGTTGTAATAAGAGTACTATATATATGTAATAAGTGTGTATTGTAGGTAAGAGAGGAATGGACCTTTGAGACTTCACTTGGTTTCTTCTCAAACCAAGATCAATAGTAAAGGAAGGAAACAATAGTGAGAAGCAAATGCTAGAAAAATTTATCTCAATAGAAAATAGAAAAAATAAGGTTTTAATGTAAAGAAAATTGACCTGGGCATCAGCTAAGCTTATGAGGCTCATAATGGAGGAGAAAGATGGGGTAGCTTCTACTGGACTTTCCCTTGTCAAATAGTGTTTCAGAGCAGGAAGTACTCTATCAGCCAAATAACTGTAAACTCCTGCAGCCCTCCTGAAAAGAGTAGCTGCCTCTACTAAATCTGTTCATAAATTCATAATGAGAATGAGCCACATTAGTAAAATAATTAAATAAAAGTTAACCCGAAGGTAAAGGTAATGTGCACCGACGAATACTACCAAGTGTGCAGTCGAAGAGGGTTATTTTGATCAATAAACGAGATATATAGAAGAGATTGCATGATTCTAACCTGTCGACAATGTTTCATAAGCCCTCTCTCTCAAAACTGCACCATACTGGAAATGGCTCATGCCAAGTTCAAACCGCCATGTATTAACGCGAAAGAACTTCGGGCCACCAATCTTGATGCAGCAGGACGAAGTTAGTGCACTCGACCATTGTATAGTTAAGCTTGGTATATAACCACTGGGGATACTTTCAACAAATGATCCAAAATGCGACAAGAAAGGTAAGTACTGCTCCAGCACTTGCAGGTCCTGATGCAAAACTCTATTTAAACATGACAATCATATGATACAAAAATATAAATGGCGAGAAGTGAAGGTATAAAAGAGAGTAAGTTAGTACCTGCTGGCTTCGAGAACTTGGCCCTCGAGCCAAATATTCGCTAACAGTTGTCTCTGGGGCTGTGCCACTGTTGTTTAAAACCTCTTCAATTGATTTGCGTCTACAGATTAGTTCTTTAACTTGATTGACAGCATTTAGGTCATATTTAGTTCGATCTTCGTCAAATATGATCTGTTCAGAATTGCAGTTGTAAGAACGATTATATCTGCATAGTTTTTCTACAATTAAACTACAAATGAGTAAGATGTATAACCCATAGTTATGAACTAATAGGGGTTTTTTTTTGTTTACAGGTTATGAAACTGGAAAACCTTTATATAGTGAAACCCTTTTGACATTGCACTATTGACAAGTATCTAGTCAAGCTCTTGATCTTTGGAGGTTGTTTCAAACTTTATGGGGTTTATAAATTCTAACTAGTTGACACGTATCCCTTAGACTTTTTAGCAGTGATTTTGTTAGTTTTTCATATGCGCGCTCAATTATGTGTTTGATTGAACTCTAGCTTTTGTTTCGTGCCCTTCTCATTATGAATCTTTTATCAAGTGTTGATTAATGAAAATGCAAGGGCTTTCTACCATTGGTTTCTCTCAAACAACAAGTAGTGGTTTCGTACAAAACTATACATTTCAAGGATAATATTCTAATTAAGTTGGTGGTGTAAATCCTTCGCGGCATATGGGAAGAGGAAGAAATTCAGATATGGTGTGAGAAGTAAGCAAGGTAAAGCATCCTTCATGTGGAATGGAGTGGCAAGAGTGGGGGAGGCCTTTCATGCCAATACAATGTGTAAAATTGGGAATGGGAAGAACACCCGATTTTGGAAGGATAAATGGTATGGAGACAATACCCTACTAAGTCTGTTTCCAGAGGGAGCCTTAGCAACGGTTAATGTTGACACATTGGTGGCAGATGTTTGGCATAATAATACTCTCTAGTTGGAGGTTTGAGCACAAGGGACTCAAGAGAGCATATCTCAATTATAGAGCCTTAATAGTTTCATTCGCTCTAACAAAAACCACTTACAGGATTCAGAGGATGAGCGAGCATGGAGTCTAGGACCAATCGAATCATTTTCGGTGGCATCAATGTATAGGTGGTTTAACGAAGGAGGAATTAGAAGTAAGGGGGCTAATATTATTTAGAGCATCAAAGTACCACCAAAAGTCAAAGCATTTCTTTGGTTGGTGAACAACGACTCTATCTTATCTAAGATTAACCTACAGAAATGAAGCTTGCAGATTGACATGAGTTGTAATAGATGTGCGAACGAGGATGAAGATACTAAATATATTCTATTTACTTGTTCGAGGGCAAGGTTAGTGTGGAAGGTGGTGTGTCTAGAATTTGGGAGTATGGAGATTCCAAATTCGAGTATAGAGGTGTGGGGTCATTGGAGAGAAAACATTGTTAGCATGAATGATAGAATAGCATGGGATATTTCTGCGGCCGCAATTATGTGGGGCTTGTGGCTAGACCGTAACAAGCTTTGTTTTCTGCAATATGGATAATAGATTCCCGATTACGATGCACAAAAATTTTGCTGCTATTCAAGCTTGGGCAGGACAGGCAGGAGCAAAGAAGATGTTGCCTATGGAAGAAGAGTAGGCATGACTGGCGGAAGCAATCAACAGGGGTGAGTAGTTAGATTCTATGAATCTTCTTATAATAACTGGATGTATTATAATCACTGGATGTAGTAGTTTGTATCTGATTTGAGTAGTGTGGATTTCGGAGTAGGAGTATGTTGTAATTTGTACTACTTGGTACGTTAATCTTTCGTTAATGAAGTGATGACAATGTCATCTTTAATTTCAAAAAAATAAAAAATATTCTAATTAAGGTAATTTAGAATATGAAGTTGGGATTAATACTGAAATTTTCATGCAGAATGCTACATGATTCTCAATCATTCACAATTTTGTAAAGAACAATAACTTAGTACTCCTCTTCCTCGACCTTTTCTTCGTCATAATTGATGATGAACTACTAGATTCATAGTACAGAACGCAATTTTTCTTTCCAAAATTGAGAGTTGTTCTCTACAGCAATATATTTGGGGATTAATTCATTAGTTTTCTGTATTGAATACAAAAAAAATAGAAGTATTTCTAATATTCTTGAGATGAAGAAAAAGGAGAAATTCTAATTTTGGGGAATATTGGCAACTTGGCATCAATCTGAAGAAAAATTTACTTGTTATACTTAAAACCTCATCGACAACTTACTAACGTAAAGCCAACATACGAAACAAATACAATGAAGGATTAAAGCTGAAGAATAAAGAAGCCTTACCTTCTTGGTCTTGAGTTTTACAGCACCGAAACGCAGCAACATTGTTAAGAAAAATTTTCAATTCCTCTCATAATCCAAAATAAAGAAGACAAGGATTTAAAGGATGTTGCATAGTTGCATTCAAAAAAAATTATAATTGGGGTTTAAATGGTGAACTTGTTTGGTAGTTTCGGTGTACGATATATTTAAAGTCTAAGTTTTGTTGTATTTGAAATATTTAAGAGATAATTAAAATAAGAATATATCTCTAATCTCTAATCTTTATCTTTAATCTTTATAATAATCTCTAATCTCTAATCTCTAATATTATAATGAAAGAAGGTCTTAGTGTCATTTGTCATTTTGTCATTCTACCAACATGTACAACGCACGTACATAACTAATATAAATGAGGTTTCCAGTTCAAATCCCCCTATGTCAGAGTTTTTATTTTTATTTTTTGAAATTATTAAAACGTGCATCGCATGTATAAATTACTAGTATAATATTATAATGGAAGAATGTCTTAGTGTCATTGTCAATCTATCAACGCGTGTGACGCACGTACATAACTAATATGAATGAGGTTTCAGGTTCGAGTCCTCACTACGTTAGAGTTTTTTATTTTTTTAAAAAAATATATTAAGACGTGCATTGTCCATGCATAACTAATATAAAAAATATCTCAGATTCGAGGCCAGACTAGATCGAAATTTTTACTTTAAAATATATTTATTTATTAAGGCGTGCATCACACGTGTAAATTACTAGTAATTATTGATAGAGAATTTGAATAGTTTGAAAATACAAAAGGAAGGGTTGTTATCAGGGCCGCCCCCCAATAGAAGTCGGGGAGGCGGCCGCCTTGGGCCCCCAAATTGTTTTCCTTGTGTTCACATATATGTATTTTTTGTGCAATATTTTTTTGGGGTCCCCAAATTTAATTTTTGGGCTTTTATTTTTAAAATCATTACTTTGACCAACTTATTTTAGTTGGGTTTGGATTTGTATGAATTTTTTTCTCAAATCCCTAAATCTCCATTTATTTTTTTATATATATCGGTTTTTAAGAATTGTAGCAAAAAAAAAATTCAAAATAAACTTTGTAATAACTTTTTTTAAAAAATAAATTTTGTATGAGAGCCTCATTTCAGAAGTTCGCCCCTCGGCCCCCTAAAACTCAGGGCCGGCCCTGTAGGTATTTGCCAGAGTTTACGAATGTTAGTTAACGTTTGGATGATATAAGCTAATAACTATATATTTTTTGAGAAAGATCAATACGCTAATTTATTGTTTCATGCCATTTTAGGATTTGATTAAGGTCAAGGTGTTCCTCAAGTCTCCCATTTCTCGTTTAAATGAATGGTTACCATAAATATTTTCATAATACCCACTTAACTTTAGCCAATTGGAAATGCAGAAAACCTTCCTATATTTGCTCGTCAATACAGACAACCCCCCCCCCCCCCCCCCCCCCCCCCCCCCCCCCCCCCCCCCCCCCCCCCCCCCCCCCCCCCCCCCCCCCCCCCTTAAGGTTTTTTGTCAGAGCATCCACAGTCGTTCAATGAAAAAAATGGTAAAATACATATTTTAACAATGCATTTCTTCGAAATGCTGCAGTCGTCGAAAGATAAAAAATGCATAAATTCGTTTAAAAAGTAACAGACGAAACATGATGTTTCATCTGTTAATAAAAAAATAATTTATACATCATGTTCTTTTGGTTTTTGTTTACTTTTTTTTTTAAAGGAATGGGAAGAAACATCATGGGACGAAACATCATGTTCATTCCCACTCTTTAAAAGTTATTTTATTTGGTTTTTTATTTTTTTTTAATTCGGACGAAACATCATGTTTCGTCCGATCAATTAACAATATAATTAAATAATCCAGACGAAATGTTTCGTCAGCTATAAAATGCATTTTGCTATTCCGAATGCTATTTCTCCCTTTCTACTGTACACGGATTGCTAAAAAATGGCAAAATACCTCACGACTGTGTGCGCTACAGTACCAAAAAAATGACAAAATTGGCAAAAAAGCAAACGACTGTGGATGCTCTCAATGCAGAAACCCCCTAGGGGGGTCACGTAAGATTTGCTGTACTGACCCACTTTTTGAAAATATTTGGGGGTCTGGCCCCCTTGTAAAAACAATTAGCAATCTGACCGAGTTTTGGACACGTCAGCATAAATCGTTATTGGAAATAACGGCATAGGTTATTTACGTGCCGTTATTTTCAATAACGGCATCTATTTTACATTTTTTTTAGTATGCCGTTATTTGGAATAACGACATCAGTATATTTCTCTTACAACCGTGAATCTTCTAACTTTAAAAAAATTATAAGTGTGAAAAAAACTTATAAATAATGCCGTTATCCCGAATAACGGCATTCGAATGACTGATGTCGTTATCTATAAGTTTTTTTTCACACTTAGAATTTTTTTAAAGTTAGAAGATTCACACTTGTACGAAAAATATACTGATGCCGTTATTCTAAATAACGGCATGCTAAAAAAAAAAAAATAGATGCCATTATTGAAAATAACGGCACGTACATAACCTATGCCATTATTTTCAATAACGGTTTATGCTGACGTATCCAAAACTGGGTCAGATCGCTAATTGTTTTCGGAAGTGGGTCAGACCCCAAATATTTTCAAAAAGTGGGTCAGTACGAACAAAAAATTCGGGAGTCAAACTGTCGCCTTTTTAGAAATATATATATATCTACATGTTATGTGCGTAGGTGAGTTTTGTGCATTGACCAACGGGGAGTTTTCCCCATTTAACCCTACCCAATTTTGCTAAACATGTAATGCATATACGCACAAATTGAAGAACAAATACCCAGTTAAACTAAAAAAAAAAAAAATTTGATGAAACGGATAGAGTTGGAAGACTCCAGCCATGCATTAAAAATAAGATAATACAATAGTTGGGTTTTACAAGACGTAAAACAAAAGCACAATATCTAGTTAAACTAAAAAATTGAAGTTAAAAGAACTCATGATTGAATGGATTATCAATGATTTTCTTATACAATGACAAAATTTTGGCAATGCACGAGTAACTTTGCAAACAGCACGCATTTCGACTGGAGCCAGAATGAGAAAATTGCTAATAGTATCATACCAAATCACAGATTTGAACAAGTAGAAACTATATGAACATAAAATGTAGGTATATTCTTTGATAAAAAGAATACCCTATCTTGCACTTGTTGCAGATGGGTACACTCTGAAACCGATGGAAGAATAAAAATGACAGGAATGTCGAAATTCTCTCAGTAAAAAAACAGAAACAACTAGTTTCAAGGACTGATACAAAACTCGTCAAAACAATTGGCAGCAAATAGAGTTAGCCATCAACAGCCAGACACAAATTCAAACTTTAGATCTCCGCTATCTTTTGGGGAGTTGAATTTTGCTCCGATGTTTCATGTTTGCTGGGTAGCCAAAACAAGATTAATGAAATAAGTAAATAATGTATCAGATAGGAAGCGGAAATGTAACACGACATAAATGAAATTACACAATAAAAAATGTGTTGCAACCTATTATCTTTACTAAATAGATAATTCATAAGCATAGATGTTCGTAGGAGACGAGAGGAAGATATCAAATACTCAAAAGCTAATTAATAAAGTTATAGTCATAATAATTGGTTCTCATTTGTCAAACCTAACATTCACCCTCAAAGATTATTTTAAAGTGTTTGACACAGACGATCTGAACATATTTGTAGTTTACATTTAACTTTTTAAAAAATAGAATTGGAACAATTTTGAGGTTCCACGTTAGATAAGTAGATGTCATCAATAAGCTGGCAACAAGGCATTCTATGAAGTCTAACAATCAATATAGCTAGTCTTATTCAACAAACCTTGTTTAACCATCCTTAAATATGCATAACTTGAAATTGTTGGGGAATTCTTCGAACTTAGCTCAAACAATGAAGCCCAAACATTTTCAGTACACAAGTATTAAATGTAGTTCCAATGGCCGAAAGGCAAAAGATATGCAGTGCAATTTGTTATCTTTAACCGATATTGCATATATTTTCATCATGCATTTGGTCATAACATATGGTCAAATATGACTAACAGATAGATTGCTTCATACCCTACCATGAAAGTAGACAATAATAATGGATTTTCCCTTAACTTTGCATTAATTTGACTTCTGACCTATAAGAATCTACCCTGTGGGTGAGCCTTGTAGTTAGAAAATTGATCAAGGACTTGATTCATATGGTCTACCATATGCATGTTAACAAGGAATAATTAATTTTAGGCAGAATCGAGGCTAATTGGGATTTCTGACAGATCTCATAAGTCATCAATAATCATATTGAGATAGTCCATACTACCAAAACATTCAAAATATCATTTTTTCCCCACAATGAAGAACTCAAAAGTCAAAACAACGGGAACATTAGAGTTTTCACTTAAGAAAACCAAGCAAAATAATCTGCTCATACTCGGAACAAACTAGATTAACTTAAAACCAACTACAAAATATAAACAAAGAAACCATATTCTGTCATGCAGGATGAATGCTTTGATTATAGCTTATGGATCCATAGAAAATAAGCCCTATTAGCTGTCAGACAAGTGACTAAGGTAATTACGCAAGCCTTCAACCTTGTCTATAATAGCAGAATGTGGTATATAAATTTTACAGATGTACTAGATGTCTTTACACAGAATACACAGCACTACAGCTTGGAAACATGAATATACAACAATCTTCATCGATATATAAACTGTTTAACTAAATAAACCTATGATCTTTGATAGACAGTAACTAACCATAATTTAATGGCACATGCAAGTTTCTATAATCAACAAAGCTTACTTCTATGGATGTGTATTAAGATGCAGTAAAATTTATTTAGATAGTAGGAATGAGCAGTGCTTTCCATGGATAACATAGGCCTACCAACCTACAATTCCTTTAATATTTTATGGCCGGGCCCTCTCCTGTCATCATCTCTGCATCTAGGAAGTCAGCGACCACTTTACCGAGATCATTGATATGACTTATGGGTTGCAAAACTTTGGTCAAGCCTTAAGTGGAGTTTCTTTGGTGTTTCCTTTGGGTCAATTGTTGACCAAATATTGATCAGGAAAAAATGGATGGTGTTGAAGAATTAATGATGAAAATGACATTATACCTATTTAAAAATTAAAATAAATACGTACATATGGAATTTTTTACTATTTCTATTTCATAATATATATTCTTAGTTATGGTATAAGTTCAAATTTAACTAAAAGAGACAAGGCCTTGACTGTGATGGTGGGAATGATCATATAATCTTTATTAAGTCTACAGTTTAGTTTAGAGACAGGGATCATCCACTACTGGTTAGGGTGAGGAACTTCAAGCAAACAAAAAAGTAGGCACGCATTCTAGAGTAATATCTACAGTTATATGTGAGGCAGGCAGGGAATTAAAGTCGATAGGCAGTCCCCTAATCAGTAAGCAACTTCACACTAACATATGATTTATCCATATTCCATAAGGAGGTTTCCAATGTGGACATTTTCAATGAAAACTGATCATAATTGTCTAATCCTGTTCCATCCAGATAACAGTTTGTCTCAGCTAGGAGCATTGTGTTGTTCTGAGAAGGCTCCACAGTAACCTTTACCAAATTTATTTCCTCACATAGAAAAACTTAGACCAAAGATTAACAGAACAAGCAGACTAACATCAATACTCAATTTTAGCATAGATAGCAAAAGGGTCTAGGGAGTAGGGACTATCCGTTAAGCTCATACATGCCAAAAACAAAGCTCAAAAGAAATCGCCTGGAGCGGTAAAATGCCTGGTATAAGACCTTTTGTGTCTTCAAGGTAATATCTTCATTCTAGGTAATTTCATCATCAGTGTCTCCTACCTTTGGATTTCCCAAGCAGCTCCAATAGTAAAACTCATTATCCTTAAGAACAACTAATTTCTGCAATTTTTTTGTTCACATCATTGCTTATTACAAGTTTACGCACAATAATTGGACCTGTCTGATATTTTATTTTGAGGTTTGGTAATTGGTAATCCCATTTTAGTCTCTAACAAGTAGACTCCACTCCACCATTTGAAAATCCAAAATAATATTCATCAATGTAAGCAAAATAATTAATAAATCCCTCAAAAATTGCAGGTAAGCACATTGGTAGCAAGAAACATTTGCAGGCCAGCATTATTTATTTATTTATTTTTGGTAAGAAAGGCCCACATCAGTGGTTATTGAAGTGCACAACTGCTTCAACATTATAATCAAATAATTGTATTTCTCTCATCAACCTCTTGGAAGTTAGAACTCAGAACACAATTAAAGAAGTTGGTAGAAGAATGCACAGCAAACATCGGACCCATGCAAACTATCCAAAAAATGTAGTGTATACACTCAGGACCGCTGAGTTTATGAGGGGCCGAGGCGAACTCCCGAAATGGGCCCCCATACAAAATTCTTTTTTTTTAAACGTTAAACAAAAATTTTGGAATTTTTTTTTGCTGCAATTCTTAAAAACCGATATATATGAAGAAATAGATAGAGATTTATGGATTTGAGAAAAAAATCTCCATACAAACCCAAGCCCGACTATAATAAGCCGACACAAATACTAATTTTAAAAACAAAAACCCAAAAAATTAAATTTGGGGGTCCCTTAAAAAATATTATGCCCAATATATATATATATATATATATATATATAAATACAAGGAAAAATATTTTTGGGGCCCCTAAAATTGTGAAAAATTCGGGGGCCCGAGGCGGCCGCCTCCCTTGCCTCCATGGGGGGCCGGCCTTGTTTACACTATATAGCACAGGCACTATAGACGCTAATCGAAATTTAAGTCAAAAATTCACCCAAAAAACATAAAAGAACATTGAAGAGTTATTGATCTTCAAAGTGGACAAGGTTTTGAGAACAGAATGTCCTCAAAGGTTTTGGGGGGGGGGGGGGGGGAAAGCCGTACCAAAAGGAATTTGTAAAGCATTTACAGCAAATTGTATATAAGGTTTAAAGCAAATTGTATATAAGGTGCAACTCACTTCACTGTGCAATCAACCTACGGAGCATCGACACTTCAAATTGGTATTCGTTTTGTGTTAGGCGTATACTCAACACGTATAATTGGCAAAACATATAAACCATGCCAAATCATGTCCAATTAAAATCCTGCTAGATGCAGTGTGTCCAACCTGTACCGGCAACATGTCTTGGGCCTCTTGACCATTTTAATCGTGACTGCATTGCCACTAGGAGTGGGAGACGAGAGAGCACAAGAGAGTGAGGTGGGGAAACAGAGTGTCGGCAGTTAGGAAATTAGTGGAGTCACTTAGGGATGGCTATTGGATACTAACCCAAACATACAATGATGTATACAGAACTATATGTTAGTGATTCATAACTTAATACAGTCCGACTAACTCTTAGGTGTAAACTTAACGATCCAATGTTCCCATTGAAACATCATTGAATTGTGTTATATGCCGAAAAGCTTATGTGGACTGTTATCTCAAAAATAAACAGTTGTCCCTGAGTCATCCTTGTTCGCGAACTGTTGTGTCATTATAGTTGTCCTGAATTTTTGTTTTGCAGCTGTGTACTTGTGTAAAGTAGGTACTTATTGCTTAAATATAAGATAATTTGTAAATCTTAACTGGTTGTCACAATATAAGATGGCTCAATATGGATGAGATAAAATTGCAGAGAAATTAAATAAAGCCCATGTTAGATAGCAACTAATACATGACATAGAACATTATTAAACTTCATCTGGCTGATGAGTACAAAACTATAGCGAGCTTCTTAGTTTCCATGAAAACAGTTTTGTCAAATAAAGTACAATATCAAGTGGTGAACTGACTCATTTAACAGCTAGCTCAATCATAATCATAAAAGATCGATGTTGAAGATCACTGGATAAAGATAGTCGTACTGTAGCAACTGTAACAGCATACTAGTAGCAGCAAATTTGTAGCCATGTAGTAATGTATAAACCTGAAAAGCCGCCTGACTATAGTCATCTACCGTGACAAAATACGCAGTTGTTGTTGACGAAGTTTTAACTAGGTTGTCCACATAACAGGTATTTTATAAAGAAACACTCATTTGTGTTTATACAAAATATGAATCAGAAGTAGAACAACATATATTATTCTTATCCTCTGTTGTTACGAGTCATCCAATAATTTTCTCATCATGCTAGAACTTTAAGGTTGCTCCATATAGCCCTCTGCTTGTATTTGAATTTGGATTCAGAATTCATTCAGCTGGATTTTTTTTAAAAAAATCTTGAGCTCCTAAGATATTATGATTGAAGTTAGAGATACTACAATTACCAATAATCAGTTCTGTCAATGTTTCCACCGTACTTGACTCAATAAGGGTGTCAATAATCCTTTTTTATCTTCATTACTCTGGCAATCCAAAAATTGTCCTTGTTTCCCCACAAGTTCGGGTTAATTATCCTTCATGGAGTTGATCTATGAGCATACCTCTTAGTGCCAAAAGTAAATTGGAAAAAATTGACTAAGACATCAAAGAACAAAAATCTAAGTTTCCAGAGTATCCTCTGTGGATACACTGCAAGATGGCATCACGACTGCTAATTAAAAGCAATTGCATCCAACACAACAATAGTGTCCATTACAGTAAGTTTGCATGAGTTCTGGGTAGATTTCAATGTAAGGTTTTCTCAAATTAATGACCAGAGATCTTTATAACTAAGAAATCCACATGTTCATATCTCAAGACACCTCGTTCATTGTTTACCATAACTATCTGAAAAGTACATAAGATGGACTTCATCTCATATCTTTGCTTGCCAAACTGCAATAGTAGACAACAGAAAACACGAAATGTCATGCACCTTCTAATGTCCCTTAATAATTTTTATTCAGCCATTTGAGGCCAAATCCTCCTTATGAACTTTCTTCCTTCATCAGGGAAAACATTATTCATAAGCACTACAAGAATAAAAACAACTTGATAATACTGTTTAGAATCCTCCCCATATACTCAATATGACACAGCTCACATCAAGATCCCCATGTAACTTGCTGCTGCACAAATTGTACACAACCTAAAGTTGTTTCCGTTTCGACCGCAGGTCCCCCTCACAAAATCTACTATGTTGAATCTTCCAAATGACCCAACAAGATCTTTCTCAATTTAATTACAAAAGTATCAAGAATAATCATTTGACATGACCACTGCACGTGTAGCCTATGAATCATAGGGAAGATATAAGTCTGCAATTTTGCATCTACTAACAAAACCCAACAAGACTTTTCGTGTTAAGGAGCAGCGGTGGTTAGAGGATGAGCTGGATTTGGTGGTTGAGATTGGGTTATAGTTGCATCAGTTGTTGTATCAGTTTGTTTCTTATTTTTCTGTTCTGAGCATTTGTACGTGCATACAGCACTTTTTCTATTTCATAGTGTTTTGGCGGGAAGTTGTTAGGCAGGGGAAAATTAAGTTGTTAGCTCACGTGCCTCGCACGTGACCCTCTGTAACTGCCTATATAATCTCTCAGTTGCTAATAAAGGAAACAGACTTTAAGCTTCAAGAATTCTTCCACAAATCTTCTCGTTTCTTCTTCTTCAACCTCTCATCTGCTCTCTAATGGCGAGATCCAAACAGGCGTTCGTCGGAGCTCCTAACACGATGGTATCAGAGCAGGCGAGTGATGATTCTGACTCGAGGGATGTCGGAAGTACCTCGTCGATCGAATTAGAGGTCCAGGAGCTGAAATCGACGGTAGCAAAGATCGCAGAGGCAATGCAAATGATGACGTCGTTACTAGCACTGTCACATTTACCCGATACCTGGACTCGACCCGGACCCGGCATTGGACCGGAACCGACCCGACCTATACGAGTCCGGATCCTAAAATAAGACCCGATGTATTTTTGGGTCCGGGTCCGGATCCGCTCAAAATAGAACCGACCCAGATCCGGACCCATTAAAAAATACCCCGAAACATATAGATTATAGGTATATAGATATATAAAAATAATTGGTGAAGATAGATATGTAAATATAATATTAATTCATATACTTAAGTGCAAAAATTGTTAGAATCGTAGGGTATCGGGAGCAAAATTACTTAAGTGCAAATATTTATTCTTTACTATCGGACCCGACGGGTAAATTTTTTAAACTAGGACCCGGACACAGACTAGGACCCGGTTCTTGTAAGTCCGGGTCCGGGTCCAATTTTTGGACCCGTGAGGTACCAGGTCCGGATCCGGATAGTGGAGGACCCGACTCGATAGGACCTGATACCAGCTCTAGTCGTTACCTGGTGCAGTGCAAACTTTGGGAGAGCAAGTTAAGGAACTAATGATGATGAATCGAAGTGCCAGTTTCGTGCGAGGTAATACGGGAATTTCCCAACCCCAATTGCATAAGGAAGTAGAAATCCCTAACTTTAATCCTATCTTGCCAAATCCTTTCCAACCTGCAAATACCTTCCATTCCAATAACACGGTTAGTCTGGGTAGCAAAACAAGAAATGAAGCGATTAATTTCCCAAGAGCTCCTTTTAAAATGGAGTTCCCTGTCTTTCAAGAAGGGGATCCCACGGAGTGGGTGTGTGGAGCTGAGCAATTCATGGAGTTTTTTTAGATTGAAGATAATCAGAAACTTAAGTTTGCTGTATTGAATTTGAGGGGGAAGGCCTCGCAATGGTATAGACGACATATTAGACAGAGGAGGGAGGAAATTTCTTGGCACGAGTTTGTCAGTGAGATAATGACTCGATTTGGTCCTTCGGAGTTTCAGGATTACGAAGGAATTTTAACTAAGCTGAGCTAAAAGGGAGAATTAGAAGCGTATATACAGGAGTTTGATCGATTGTCAAATTTTGTGGGAGATTGGACGGAGAAACATTTCTTGAGCACTTTCGTTAGTGGGTTGCGCGATGAAATTCGCTGGGATGTCAAAGCTGAGAAACCGAAGACTGTTAATGAAGCAATGGGTTTAGCTAGAGGTTATGAAGAGAAGCTGCAGATTACTAAGAAATGGAATAAGCCTACATTTGTGCCCAAAGACACTACCCATTATCTAACCAACTCTACTCCTAAGGGAAATGAAGCAACAACTACACCCACTTTCATTCCCAAGAGATTATCTCCGTTGGAATTAAAGGAAAGGAAGGCAAAGAGATTATGCTTTAATTGCGACGAGCAGTATGTACAGGGGCTGCAAAACTCAAAAGTTTTACTTCTTAGAAAGGTTTGAAGATGATGAAAAAGAAGAGAGTGATATGGAGGAGGGTCAGGTTATAGGAATGAGTATGGAAGGAAGTGCTATGCAAATCTCTTGTCATGCTCTATCAGGCTCTTCATGCTATCCTCACACTTTGAGAGTGAAAGGATCCATAGGTGGAAGGGAGGTAAACATTATAATTGACACAGGATCTACCCATAATTATATAGACCCTCATACTGCAATCAAAGCTTGATTAAGTATTTTGAACGAACCTAGGTATAATGTGAAAGTTGCTAATGGGGAAATAATGCATGGTCAAGGGAAAATTGAGGCACACTTCACTGTGCAAGGGGTTCCTTTGTCAGCTGAGCTTTTGATCTTACCATTAAGACCCTCTCAAATGGTATTAGGCGCACATTGGTTGAAATTGATGGGAAGAGTTACTATGGATTTCACTCTTTTGACTATAGAGTTCAGTGTACAAGGAATAAAAAGGGTGTTACAAGGATATGTTGAAGGACAACTACAAGTTATAGAAGCGGAGGAGTTGCCAAAGACATTGGAGTTTTCTAATCAAATGTTCCTGTTGCAGTTGCAATGCAATCCTGAAGGCAACGGAGCATCAGAGTTTGATATTCCACATACAACTTCCATACAAGTTCAACAAGTTTTACAAAACTATCCTGAGGTGTTCTCTTCGGAAATTGGAATGCCACCACCAAGGAGAATGGATCATCAAATTCCACTTGTTGAAGGTGCTAAACCCATCTGTGTTAGACCCTATAGACACCCTTACTATCATAAGAATGAAATAGAAAAACAAGTAAAAGAAATGCTGGAGTCGGGATTTATAAGACAGTTGCAGCTCCTACGCATCACCAGTCATTCTTGTGAAGAAATCAGATGGCAGTTGGAGGTTATGTGTCAACTACAGGGCTCTTAATTCTCAAACTATAAAAGCTAAATTCCCTATTCCTATTATTGATGAACTGTTAGATGAGCTCTACGAAGCCAAGTTCTTCTCCAAAATAGATCTGAGGTCTGGGTATCATCAGATCAGAGTGAGAGACTTCGACATACACAAGACAACTTTTAGGACACACCAGGGTCATTATGAGTTTGTGGTGATGCCCTTTGACCTTACTAATGCTCCAACAACCATCCAGAGCTTGATGAATGACATTTTTAAAGATTATCTGAAGAAATTTGTCCTAGTATTCTTTGATGATATACTTATCTACAGTCCAGATTTGAGCAGCCATGTTGAACACTTGAGTTTTAACTCTATCAGTATTGAAGAAGCATCAGTTGGTTGCCAAAGCTAGCAAGTGTAGTTTTGAAAAAGATCAAGTGGGTTATCTTGGTCATGTAGTGAGTTCAAAGGGAATTTCAGTTGATCCAAATAAAATTTCAGCAGTTGCAGAATGGCTTGAGCCAAGAACTATCAAACAGCTCTGAGGATTTCTTGGGTTAACTGGGTATTATCGAAAGTTTGTGAAGGGATATGGTAGTATAGCTGCTCCTCTTACCCAACTGTTGAAGAAGAAAGGTTTTAAGTGGTCGAGAGCTGCTACAGAAGCTTTTGAAAGCCTCAAAATGGCCATGACCACTACTCCTGTGTTGCGCTTATCTGATTTTTCAAAGCAATTTACTGTGGAGACGGATGCTTCCAAGGTAAGAATTGGAGCTGTGTTGATGCAAGAAGACCACCCCATTGCTTATATAAGTCAAGGTTTGAAGGGGAAGTCACTCTATCTGTCGACATATGAGAAGGAAGTATTAGCTGTTCTCACCGCAGTTAAGCATTGGCGACAATATCTTTTGGGAAAGTTGTTCATCATTAAAACAGATCATCAGAGTATTAAGCACATTCTTGATCAAAAAATTAGTACTGAGATGCAGGAGAAATGGTTGTGGAAACTCTTGGGGTTCAATTACAGGGTAGAGTATAAAAAAGGGAAAGATAATGTTGTTGCTGATGGTCTATCAAGGAGAGAAGAGGATCAAGCTACTCAATTTGTTATCACAATGGTAATACCTCAATGGTTGGAGGAAATAAAAGAGATGGTGTTGAATGATTCCTTTTTTAATGAATTGGCAAAGAAGGTTAGAAGGGGAGAAGTACCTGCTAATGTGTACAAATTTCAAGATGGAGTTTGGTATTGGAAGGGAAAGATACTATTAAGTCCTCAAGATGAGTTTAGAAGAGAAATCTTCTCTGATTGCCTCTACAAACACTGGAGGCCATGCAGGTTATCACAAGACTCTTCATCGAGTAAAGAGGTCATTTAAATGGATGGGAATGAGTAAGGACATTAAAGCTTTCGTTAGGGAATGTATGGTGTGTCAAAGGCACAAGGGGGAAATTGTGAGCCCTGCAGGGTTGTTATCACCCTTACTCATTCCTGATCTGGTTTGGAATGACATTTCCATGGATTTTATCGAGGCTTTACCCAATAGCATGGGTAATTCTGTGATCTTTGTGGTGGTTGATCGACTCACAAAATACGCTCATTTCATGAACCTTAATCACCCATACACTGCTCTCACAATGGCGTAACTTTTTGTGGAAAACGTCTTCAAATTGCATGGGATGCCTTCTAGCATTGTGAGTGATCGTGACACTATCTTTCTCAGTGCTTTCTGGAAGGAATTTGTTCAATTACAAGGGAGTAAGTTGAAATACACAACTACCTATCATCCAAAGTCGGATGGGCAAACAAAAATTTTGAATAAGTCACTTAAGTTGTACTTGAGGTGTATGTGCAGCCAACGACACAGGGATTGGGTCAAATGGTTATGTTAGGCAGAGTTTTGGTACAACACTAATTGGCACGCAACTACTGGCGTTACTCCATTTGAAGCTGTGTATGGTCGTAAGCCTCCATGTCCTTCTTTGTATGTACCTGGCACAGCTGCAGCTCAAGCAGTTGAAGAGGCTCTATGTGATAGGGATGCAGTCCTTACATTACTCAAAGATAATATTAAGTTGGCTCAAGATAGGATGAAGCAAATCTATGATAAACATAGAGTGGATAGACAGTTCGAGATTGGGGATATGGTGTTCCTAAAGCTACAACCCTACAAGCAAGCTTCTGTGAGAGGTTCACTGCCACACAAGTTATCTCCGAAGTTCTTTGGCCCATATCAGGTTCTCGAGAAAATTGGGAACGTTGCATACAGGTTGGCTTTACCTGCAGGAGCGCGTTTACACCAGTCTTTCATGTTTCTAAATTGAAGAAGTGTCATGGAAATTTTGAACCTGTGGTTTCTGAGGAAATTCCCCATTATTGGGTTGAGTCTGAGGCACCAGAACCTGAGCTTGTGTTAGATAGAAGAGTGTTCAAGAAAAGGAATCGAATGGGTATACAATTGTTGGTGAAGTGGACAAATGCAGGACTTGAAAATGCTACATGGGTAGATGTCGATGAGTTGCGGGTGAAGTATTCCTCTTTTAAACTTGGGACAAGTTCAGGGTAAGGGAGGGGGAGTTGTTAAGGAGCTGCGGTGGTTAGAGGATGAGCTGGATTTGGTGGTCGAGATTGGGTTATAGTTGTATCAGTTGTTGTATCGGTTTGTCTCTTTTTTTTCTGTTCTAAGCAATTGTACGTGCATACAACACTTTTTCTATTTCATAGTGTTTTGGCGGGAAGTTGTTAGGCAGGGAAAAATTAAGTTGTTAGCTCACGTGCCTCGCACGTAACCCTCTCTAACTGCCTATATAATCTCTCAATTGCTAATAAAGGAAACAGACTTTAAGCTTCAAGAATTCTTCCACAAATCTTCTCGTTTCTTCTTCTTCAACCTCTCATCTGCTCTCTAATGGCGAGATCCAAACCGGCGTTCGTCGGAGCTCCTAACATTTCGCTACTCAGGCACAATTCAACCCCATCATTCAACTCCCCCACCACCACCCACATGTTCGGCAGAATGCCAGAACGAACAGACCCATCAAAAACCCCAGCCAAACAAGTGAACAGCAACCATCAAATTCACGCATAAATAAATCTAACTATGTAAACTCACAAGGTGCTTTAAGATTCGGGCAACAGCTCCGTATTATCCTGCTGCTGCTGCTGCTGCTGCTGCGGCTGCTCCAGCTGGGCCCTCCTGTTGATCTCCATTTCGTACTTCTTCAGCCTCTCCTTCATCTTCTCCTGTAATATAAACCAAACCAAACCAAACCTGACTTAATTCTATATCAAATTCGAAGCTAAAAAAACACGGGTTTCAAATGGGTTTGGGGTTGATGCCTTGTAGTTGTTTTCGAGACGGTACATGACGTAGAAGCCGAGGACGCCGCCGAGAACTGTGCCGGCCATGATTCTCATGTAAGCCCATTTCTGAGAAACCATTGATTTTTATTTTTATTTTTCGGCTGTTTTTTTGCTGGAATTTGAGGGAGGGAGTGAGGAGAAAGGGAGAAACTCAGAAAAGTATGGAGTTTTTATGAGGAGGTGGGTGGTGGTGGAAGTGGATCCGAACCCGATTGGGTGTTCGGGTTTGGGGTTTTTGAACAGTTTAGTGGATGTTTAAATGGATCTTCTGGGCTCGTAGGCTTGTGGATGTGGGCGGATAAGATTATTCTATGTAGTTTACCCTAGTATACACCCCCCCCCCCCCCCCCCCACCAAAAAACATCGTTCGAGAGAGCATCTGTAGACGGTTGGCTTATTTAGCAAATTTTCCACAAAAAAAAATGGTGCTCTAGTCATTGGTTATATATCCAAAATTTGAATTTTTTTTAATGAACAGTGGTCTGCTATATTTGGTAGAAGATATGGAATTATGGAAAAAATAGCCGGCGATTTGTCAGTTCAATCGGACGAAATATCGTCTTTCGTTGCTTTAATTTTTTTTGATAACGAGGATAGAATCGTTCGATTCCAGCCCAATATATATCAATAAAAACAAGAGAGGTACATCCAGATACAATTTTACAAGCAGTAAAACCAAAACCAAACAAACGAAGATAAAAGAAAAAATACAGACGCTAGCAATGAAAAAAATTGCCTCGAAAGAAAACCAAATTCAAATAAAAGGCAAGGATCTACACAACGGAATAGGGGACTAGGTTGCAGGACCGCTAATCGAAACCCTGGCAGACCAACAAAGCAGCAGTCGACAGACGAACAAGGCCAGCAACCCACTCCTCGGCTGTGCTGCTGAGAAAATAGATCAGTAAGAAGGGGAGAACTTGCCGAGAATCTAATCGACCAACAGGGAATCCGCAGGTCCACCAGTCTGCTGCGCAGTCCATGTCCCGCAACGACAATGAGGAAAACATCGAGCTGTAATAACGAAAGAGGAAACCAACTAACAAAACAGTGATCAGGTCTGAACCAAATGAAGCAGGCAAAGTCCACACAAAGGGAAAAACAACAACAATGGCAACTAAAGCCAACTGCAGGCCTGAACAAAGCCTGAACCACAAAGGGATTGAGGTACGATGTGCTCCGGAGAACAGAGCACACACGAGACCTCACAATACATCAACCTCACTCCTTAACCACAAAGTTCAAGGAGGATAATAATAAGGCCGAGAAGCCCAAAAGACGAAATTACACCAATAACCAAGTCCAACTCAATAATTAATACGAGACTCAGAGAAGGAAAGAAAAAATGATCAGCACCTGCCAGAAGCTGGCTCCGACCAGCGAAGCAGCTCGGCCAAACTCACCCAGAAGGATCCCCTACAATCAAACCCTCTGGTGAAAATAACCACACCACAAACAAACACAATTAAGACCAATGAAGATAGTACTGCGCAGATCATCCCCCGCAGTAAGGAGCCAGGAGCTAATAAAGCATTCAACCAGAACATATATCAGAAGAAAATAAAGCAAACATTCTGAACATAGGCCATTCTCGATCAAGGTCCCAACAAAAGCAAGAGCAACCTAGTCTGGAGGACAAAAAACCATACATACTTACAATTACAGCTAAATAAAGCAACAGCCGATGCTCAAAAAGGGGATCAAAGAACGTCGGATACTCCCAAAAATCAAAAGCTTAGCATCAACCACAAAAAATAAGAACAAGAGATCTCTAGAGCAAGTAGAGTCAAGAAAGGTTAAGACCTCTCAAATCTGCAAAGAGAAGGAAAAATGAACACATATTAGAATGAAAAAAGCTAACTAGAATTAATAAGATTAGAACGAAAGATATGGTATGCCTCCTTTAGACGGCCCAAATGTAAAGACTCCATTTTAACAAGGGTTAAAGTGGAAGACCACAAATTAGTGAAAAATAAGAATTCATCAATCATCACAGCTATCGGAGATGCGGAGTGCGAGAAGATATGTTTATTCCTTTCCGACCAAATCACATGGCCATAATGGAGAGGAACCAAGAAGTGTGGTACTCTTTCCTAAGCAAGTGCGCCCTCCAACAGGACGAAAAAACAATGGGGGTAGAAGGCACTTGCCATGCAAGAATAGTAATAGTCTACAAGGGTTGGATAAATCTGCACTGAAGGAAAAGATAATCAGCGTCCTCGTGTTCAGCCAAGCAGAACGCACATAATTGCCCTATAGCTAGGTCAATTTTGTTAAGACAGGTCGACGGTGAGAAGTTTGTTATTAAGAGCTAGCCAAGTGAGAATTTTTTATTTCAGAGGGGCACAACTACTCCATAATGGTTTAGCCAGATTGGAGTAGACTCCAGCAAAGTTTAGGAAATTGTAGAAAGACTTAACCGAGTAGATCCCTGAGCTAGTCCAATGCCAAGATAGTTTATCAGTGAGATTCCAAGGATACTGGTTGAGTTTAATAAAAAGCTCGTTGAGTTCCGCCTCGAGGTGCGTTGGAAGAGCACAGAGAAAGGGGATAGACCAAAACTTTTGGTGATTAATGATGATCACATAATCCTGCCACCGTCGCTGACGGGTTGGAAGCCAATTGATAGAGAGAAGGAAAAGTTAAAGCTAACTTCATATTTCCGAACCATAGATCGACCCAGAACTTGGTCTTTGCCCCAGTAGCGCATTCGTGGGAGATCCCACAACGGAACGGAGTGGCCGCTTTCCAGACCCCTTTCCAGAAGGGGGAAGTCTTGCGGGACAAAGAGGGGAAAAGTATAGAATTCTTTTCCGAGAGAAACAGTTGGAAGAAATGAATCTAGCCCAAGGCAGCTGATCATTAACTAGAATTCTCCATAACCATTTACCCAGCAGAGCTAAATTTTGTTGCCTGAGGTTAATAACCCCTACTCCACCTGCAACCTTAGAAGTGCAAATCAACTTCCAGTTACAAAGATGGGACCCAGCTTTATAAAGATCAGTCCCTAACCAAAAAAAATTCCTTCTAATTTTGTCGATCCTCTTAATAACCCAAGAGGGGACGAAAAAAAAGTACATCATATATAAAGGTATAGAAGACATAACTGAGTTGACCAGAACTAGTCTACCTCCACGAGAGAGGTGTCTTCCGATCCAAACGTTAAGCCTAGATTTGACTTTCTCAATCATCGGCATCGAATCAGATTTAAGGATCTTCCCCCACCGCAGAGGAATACCCAGGTATTGAATGGGAAAGGATGTCGAAGCACAGTTAAAGAATTGAGTTATTTCCGCTTGTCGATTGATCGACCTTCCAAGCCATAGGACAGAGGATTTTTGAAAGTTAATAGAAAGGCCGAAAGCTTTTTCAAAGATGTATAGAAGTAACTTCAAGTTACGTAAAGAACACCCATCGGGTTTCGTAAAGATTATAGTGTCATCGGCGTATTGGAGGTTCAGCACACCTCGAAAACTGTGTGTTCCCCCAAGACCTTCGATGACGTCGGCTTCCCAAGCATTGCAAAGTAATTTACTGAACACATCGGCGACGATGAAAAATAAAAGGGAGGATATCGGTTCGCCCTGGCATAGACCACACTTGCACTTGAATTTGTAACCTTCCGAGCCATTGATGATAATCGAAGAAGTACCGGCGAAAAGGCTGGATTGGATCCAGGCGATCCATTTAGGTCCAAACCACGATTAAGAAGGATGTCGAAAAGAAAATCCCAACTAACGTCGCCATAGGCTTTTTGAAAGTCCAATTTAAGCAGGATGCCCTCAGTGTTGGATCTATGACAATCGGAGATAATTTCTTGGACCGAAGCCATACTGTCTAAGATAAACCTATCTTTAATAAAACCCGATTGAGCCGAGTCTATTAACGAATAAATAATAGCACTCAGACGAGTCGAAAGGACTTTCATTATGATCTTGAACGAGGTGTTGATAAGACTAATCGATCTAAAGTTAGAGACCGAGTTGGCTCCCATGATCTTGGGAATGAGAACAATGTGCGCGTAGTTGATCCGGTCAAAAGAGAATGACCCTTGGTGAAGATCAGAGAACATTTTGAAGAGATCATCTTTAAGCTCCTCCCCGAATTTCTGGAAGAAAAAAGCTGGGAAACTATCCGGACCTAAGGCCGAATCGCTTTTTAAAGAGAAAACAGTCAGTTTAATCTCGTCTAGAGAGAAGGGCACTTCCAGTCTGGACAGATCATGGGATTGCTGAACATACAATTGGTACCAGTCCAGCTGGAAAGAACGAGGTTTATGAGAGCCTAGCAGGTTTTTAAAAAAAACTAAGGAATGTGACATGAAATTCAGAATCGGTCGTCAACTCATTATCGTTGTCGATAATAGAGGTGATGCGATTGATACGCTGACGATGCGAAGCATAGGTGTGGAAAAAGGCGGTGTTGCCATCACCTTCCTTGATCCAACGATACTTAGCTCTCTCGGCCCATTTAATATGGTCGTTGTGAAGAATGGAAGCATACTCTCTCTTGCAAGAAGCTCATTCCAAACGAAGTGGTTCCAAAATTGGGCCAACTTCCTCAAGTTTGTTGATTGTATCGATGGAGGAAAGGAAGACTTGCATGAGGAAATTAGCATGACCAAATCTCTCTTTATTCCAAACTTTACAACCATACTTGATAGTGTGAAGCTTGAGAAGGATGCGCCCGAGACCGGAAGAACCCATGATAGAGGAGAGACACTCCGTGATGAGATTCACGAAGATTTGGTCTTGCAGTTTCATTTGTAAGGTTTGGTAAAATTAAAATTAGAACATAAAGAGATAGATACATGATCCAACGATGGGTTGGGCAAGGCTGAAACAAAGGAATTGTATAAGAAATTGATCCAATCTAAAGAGAATAGAAAACGATCGAGCTTAGACATAATAGGCGTCTGTCTCATGTTGAACCAAGTGAAGGATCTATCATTGAGGGACAATTCAGAGAGATGGAGCTCTCGAATACAATCGTTAAAACGATTGGAATCTACTTGGTGCGCCGCCAATCCCAATCTTTCGGAAGAGAATCTAGTGACATTGAAATCGCCACAGAAAAAGCAGAATCCAAGAATGTGGTTTTGGAAGGAATCAAATTTGTTCCAAAATTGAGGTCGTCGATCCGCAGTGGATGGTCCGTAAACCGAGACCACTGTGAGATTACGATTGAATTCAGTCCAGTGGAGACGAACGATCAGGAAGAAGGTTAGGCGGCGAATAGATATAAGCGAGAATCTAGATTCTCTAAACCCAAAGAGAATTCCACCCCTGGACTCAACCGCGTCAAGGGTGTTGGATCCTGTAGGCAAGACAACAAACACTAGAGGGGGGGGGGGTGAATAGTGTTTATAAGAAATTAAAATGTGGAATAGAGATTTTTCTTCTGTACAGTCGACTTAAGGGATACACCAGTCGACTGTAGTAACAAAATGAAAATTAATTTAAATAAGTCTGTGAAGTCGACTTAGAGTTGAGACAGTCGACTTAACATGCAAATAACCTTCAGAGAGTACGAGTCTGACCAGTCGACTTATCTGAGTACTCAGTCGACTGTCCAGACAAGTTTCACAGTAAAAACAGAAACTGAGAAAATAGAAATGCAAGTAGAGAGATACAACCACAGAGTGCACACGATGTATCCTGGTTCGGTCCTTCCGACCTACATCCAGTCCCCAAGCAACCCACTTGAGATTTCCACTATTCTTGAAAAAGTTTACAAGAATACCCTACGGCGTTCAGACAACAACCTTGTCCAACCCGTAGTCCTTTCTCTCAACCAGAGAAAGCAACCCACTTTTCCACCAAGAGTGAAAAACCTGACTCTACACTCTAGAGTCCTACTCTCCAACCGAGAGGAAAAGAAAACCATAAAAATTGTTTACAATCAACCTATAACCTTGTTTGCGATTGTGATATAGTACGTGGTGAAAATGGTTGACTTCTATATCAAGTCCAGAACGAAATCAAATGTTATACTGGACTGAAGACAGAGAACCAAGTCTCAGTGAATTGAAAGCTTTTATCTCTTGAAAGTATAAAACTTAAGATTTCAAAATTGCTTGGAGTATTGTATCATTCACAGTGGATTCTAATCTCTATTTATAGAGTTAGATACACTGGACGTTGGGAAACAGTTGTTCCAACTGTCAACCAACGGAAATAAAAAGATTTGAATTTGAAAAAGCGATTTTAAAACAGAAAACTGTCAAAAACACTTGAACAGTCGACTGGGTCGCCATAATGAGTCGACTGGTCAGAGTTTGAATAAGATTAGGCAGTTTTGTACAGACTCAGTCGACTGGAATAAGTAGCAGTCGACTGGTACTCAGCAACTAATCTAGTTCAAGCTGTTTTGACCTTTGGATTTGAAAACACACAGTTATAAAAAATTTATATGTGAGTGTAAGTGTGTGTGACAAGGCTGTACATCATTCTAAGACTCAATAAAGAAAAATATTACATTTTTAACAAGACACATAAATAAATGACATTGAAATATTTGTCTTGATTTGAGTCTTGAGTCTTGAGTCTTGAGTCTTGAGTGAAGTCATTGTCTTTATCCTGAGCTATGCTTGTTCATTGGTTCAGCTTTAGAGAAATGAGGCCTTTGTGTATCTTCTGATACAACCTGTAATTATATTCAGTATAGCACAGATACATGTTGCAGTGTGTTGTAATCATCAAAATCAAGAATCAACAAAGGGATATCCAATTGGTAATTAAAGACCCACCTATCGAGCGAAGAGTGGAAGGGGACGGGGAAACAAGTTTTGATTCCTGAATAAAAATTAAATCACAGTGGGAAGAAGAAATCAGTTGAAAAACAGCCTGTTGTTTAGTCGGACAACGGAGACCCCTGACATTCCAAGAGATGCTAATCATGATTAACACGAGTCTCAAAAGCTCTAGAAAATTCGCATTGGCAAATATTGTCAAAGGCGCACAAGTTATCCGAAGAGACCGAACACCCCATATCCTTCGAAATACGAAGCATATCAAGATTAGAAAAGGTGTCGAAATGCACCTGATAGATGGATCCAAGTTGCTCCTGCCCTGAGGCATTAGGGGCGGGAATGGGGATATCCATCTTGCGAATTTGACACGCAAGGGAAGCTTGAGAATCTGCCTTAGAAGAAGGAGCTCTTTTCGCTCGAATACGGGCGCTCGAGCGAATGACGGAAAATGGGGATTTATGCGCACGCTCAGTCTGCTGTTCCCCAGAGTGGGCTTTAACAGCTGATTGACACAGCAAACCAGCGTGTTAAGCAGTAGTTCCAATATTAATGGATACCCGGGCATGAATACATATGGAGGGGAGAGACTTTGAGAGATAAGGAGAAGCAGGAATGTTATAAAGGGGGAAAACGAGAGGTATCTCATAGCCTCGTCGGGGGGTAAGGAAACCCTCCTCAGACGATATGAGATCCCCCAATCGATAATGAGTAAGAAGGAACGTAGTAAGATGGAAATCCAAGGTGTAACCAACAGGAAACGACGAATATAGGCCATACCGCAAATGAAGTTGTCGATCGCCATTACAAGAACAGTCAAATATACGGTCTAATAAGAATTACAGTCTTAGTAAAGGAATAAAATACTTGTTGTTGCGATTGGGAATGATCTAAAATCGCAACTTCTTCTTCCAATAGATCATCCTTATCAACCCATGAATCACCTTTCAAAGAGGACGCTTTAATAAGCGCAGGCTGAACTTTGGTCGCAGAAGGTGTAGAACTTTGCACCGCACCTTTGTAAAGATCCCAATCGGAGGAGAAGTTCGGGTTAACTTCCCAAGCTGGCCACTTCTGATCAGAATCAATTAACTTAGGCAATGAAGGGGCAGAGGTAGGGGCTGGCAGCGCTGCAATAGTCAGAGCAGGGAGGGACCTCGGTGGAGGAGGAGGAGGATTGGAAGGAGTCTCGACTAAAGTGGAAGGGTTGGAAAAACTTTGCTTCAAAGAAACTGTCTCCGGGTTGATCCAGACCAGATTGCGTGCTTTAGAAGGAGAGATCTTGGGAACAGAGGGAGGGTGAACACCTTTATTCTGATGGGGAAAATGTTTGTTTGCAGGAGTTTTGTGCATAGCTCTCCATTTCGACGACGGAGCGACCGACTTGACGAAGTGCCAATTGCGAAAGGCTTGTTGAGAGAGGAAGGAGCAATAGGGTAGTCAGTGGTACCAATACACAAAGGAGTAGGAGCAGCCGCACATTTAGGGAAGTCTTGATAGTTGACAGAAACAGCAAAGATGGATTTGTTGTCACGCAATGAATATGCATCAATCCTGTCCTTTAACGGGGGACAAAAAAACTCCGCATCTACTTGTAGACAGCCGGAAGCAAGCATAGAAGAGGAAGAAATACGAATCAAATCTCCCACTCATTTCGTCGTATCAGCTGCAACTCGAAGAGAGTCGCAAAAGGGGGGAAGGCCAAGCAGCGTGACTTTGATGGGGGATTGGACCAGGTTCGGGGGAGGAATATCCTGATTAACCCATTTACGAATGGCAATCTTGATCGAACCGATGGAGAGGGAGTTAAGAGCAGAAAGTTCTTCCAGAATTTTAACGGAGGGGCATAGAATGACCACCTCATCGTTAGAATAGGTGTTGATCGACCAAACCCAATCTTGAACATTACAAGAATTGCAAAGAAATGAGTTAAGGTTAAAATTGGATACCGTTCCTCCACTGAATGAGACCGCCCCATAGCACTCAAACTTCTTCAGCTTGTCAGACAATTCTACCGAGGGGATGAACACGATAGTGGTTTGAGGCTTAGACACCTGGGAAGCAGAAACAGACTGCGCTTGGGAGGAGGGATGCTTCGCTGCAAGTAATCGGTGAGACACAGGGGCGTAGGGAGAAGCGGAGATCCATGGGATAACTTGGTCCTTTTAGACTTCTGGGATTGTAAATCCAAAAGCTTAGACCAAAAGGAGGGAAAGTCGAGTGCCGCCATCACAGAATCGACTATGGGCACCCCTAGAGATAGGCCGAGAATTTGTTGAAGAGAGAAGCATCGATTTCTCGAATGTCCCTCCTTTAGGCAGAACAGGCATTTCATGTTTGCAATACAAAAGGGTTTGATGTGTCCCGGTTGAAGACATCGATAACACTCAGAGGTGGACGAGAGAGAGGATCGATTAGAGTTCTTAGCATGAGGTTTTACTAAGCTTTCGAAAGGGCGGGAAAAAGACGTAGAGGATCCCCCTAGAACCTTCTGGTTCACGGGCTTAAGAAACGGGAGAATAACGTTTTTATCCAGAGAAATCTTTTTTTTATTTCTTTTCACTACATCAACCCAAGCAGAGCCCATGATGGCCCAAGTCCAGTACGATGACAGAAGGATAAGAGAAGAGAGAGAAAACAAAAATGAAAAACTAGTACTGCAGCGATCTGAACTACCTCAAGAAAATGGAGAAAATTGCCCAAACTCAACAAAAAAGGAAAATAAAAGACAGGGCGAACTAAATTAGATCTCAAGACAGAACAACAGCTAGATAAGAAAAGATAGGCGAAAAACCCAACACCGGGATCTCCTGATCCAAGAGCAAACAAGCTCTCTGATCAAACAATCCAACAGAACTCAAACACAAACAAACAACTCAAAATAAGCCCAGAAAGATTAGTGGTGCCTAAAACCTTAAAGAAAGGGGAGCAGCGGAGGAGAGATCAAGAGGGATCTCAATAAGAAGAAGCCCCAAAAAACACTAGAGGGCGAACAAGAACCCCCAAAAATTTCAAAACTTACAGTGACTGGCTAATGGAGCGGAACTGTTAAGATCCAAATGGCGCCCCAACTCGGCTTATCGCCAATCCTACTAGATCTCTGAACAACAGAACGTCGGAAAGTGGAGCGGGCTGCTGAGGACGTAGAACAACAGCGAACTCGAGGACACGGAGACTGCGAGATGGATCTGGCGGAGATAGACAGCCCAGCAGAAAATAAGAGGGGGACTGAAGATGAAATCATTTCCCGTCTTCAATTTTATTTAATTTTAATATCGAACGGGAAATTCCCGTTCAATAATTTTTTTAAAAATAAAATGATCGGACGGGAAATCACTTCCCGTTCGTCAATTGTATATTAAAAAAACCCTTCTCAGACAAGAGATGATCTCCGGTCCAAACACATTTTGAAACTTTTTTTTTATGAACTAGGTCTATACAAATTATTATGGGTATATATTAGGTTTTAATTGATATTTAATTAAAATTTAAGATTTATTTAAGATTTAATTATGGTTAAATTAATAGTTAATTAGAATTAAATTAGGAGTTAATTGGGAAAAAATTTCTTGAACGGAAAATGATTTCCCGCACGTCGATTATTTTTAAAAAAAAAAACCTCAGACGGATAATGATTTCTCGTCAGACACATTTTTAAAACGACATTTTTGTTTTTGTTTTATGGGACTAGAAATCATCTATCGTCCGTCGATATTTTTTTAAATGAAAACCTAAATTTGGGATTTAAACAACTACAGCTGAAACCCAAAATTCTATTATTATATATCAAATACCCAAAATTTGAAAGACAGCGACTACAAATGCTCTCATATGCATAATACATCCTATTTCTTTTTTGAAGCAAATGTACATCTACAGGTGTTTGGGCATACAAGATTAACAGTGCAATTCAAGATAAACTATACAAGGGGGAGAAGTACTTCAGCTCGACTTTGGACGAGCACATATTCGGCCTATCATAGTACTGTTCATACATAATTATTTCAATATTACACGACTTTATTTTCTTTTGCTTCAGAACTAGCCTGCCTGTACTTTTATAGTTTCTGGAAATTATTGTGATTTGTCTCTATCTTTATTTTATTTTTCTTTTAATTTGCTCTATTTTCTTCAGGCGTTGTTTTTCTAATTTCTCTTTAATGAATAAAGACGGTTATATTCCATCTTTCTTCAAACGAGAAAAAGTTATAATTTGATAAGGGCACACACAGTTATTATAACTTAATAAGCACAAATACAATTTATCAAAAAGTAGGTACGAGTTAATTAACCTATATATTGTGTATGTAATGAACACATTTCATACATGGAAAGTGACAGTAAATAAGACTATCCCCTTCAGAGAGCATACTAATTATCTAGAACTAGCAATTTATATGCGCACCTCCCTTTTTCAATATCTCGTTCTTCATGCTCCAAAGATATCAATATTTATTTTATATAAATGACACTGTTGTAAATAATTATTTCGTAATTAAATTTACAATTTGAGAATATATAGTAATTGACTAATTAATTAGAAATTGATGATTAATATAAATATCACTTAAAAATGTGTGGTCAATATTAGATTAGTCAATATTAGATTAATTATTACTTTATTGCACACACTTTACCTCGAATATTAATTAATTGCAATTTTTATGCAAGCACGATTGGAACTTAGTGCACGAATTTAGGCTGATCTGATCGAAGGAATTTATTTTGTAGGAATTAATTCCTTAAGTATCCACTATCATTGCTGCTAATAAATAGGTATTTGGTAATTGGAATTTAGAAATGAAAGAGTTGCGCTGCTATCGTAAAAGTCAAAATTTTGCTATAAAAAATATTTCACAACTCAACTTAACTTAGAAAACAGCAAACAATACAGCACAGCCCGCAATTTTCAGATTTCACAACTCAACTTAGAAACGTCGTAACTTTCATAATATTGTACCAAACTCCACCAAACTTGAAACGCAGCCTACCAATCATCTAAATATCATATTTAAGGTTTTCTAACATGTCAAAACCTAATGATTCTCACATGGGCAAACAATCAAACACATAGCATGCAATATGTCACATACACGATCAAATTCGAGTTTTTGGTAAACCAAGGTTATCAGCCTATCAATTTTCATGTCATAAGTCATCTATGGCCTGATTTACACAATAGAGACAAAATCCACAAATAAAAATACAATTTTTTGCCGTCTCTAGACTCAACTACGCTATATGTGAACTTTTTGACTTGTATCAACCTAATAAAATTATGTACAAGTTACTTGCCTCTTAATGGAGTGAAAACGATGCCAATGATTTGTAGGAACAAAATCCACGAACAAAATAGACTTTCCATGTGTTTCCAAGTAAACCCACGAACCGAAAAGCTCCTACGATCGAACTCCTTGATGCACGAACCAAAGTGGGTGATACCCACTTGACAAACCAGCAAAGGGAGGAGTTTTGAAGAGGACTTGTGGATGGTGGTGCTGTTTGGAGATGCCGGCCACAATAGGAGAGGAAAAGTAGGGTTTTGGATGTATCGGAGTTTGTATTATGGTGGATGGGTGGTATCCTTGGTGCAAGGGAGGCCGGTTATGGGGGTGATGAGGCTCGGTTTGGGAAGGAAGTCCACAGGTCGGGAGGGATTTGAGAGGAAGAGAGGGGGCGGGATACTTTGGGAGAAGTAAATAGGATTAGGGTTATGGTTAACGGATTATGGGGTGTTTAAATAGGTGATTAAAGTGGGCTAATGGGTAGTGGATATCAATAAGAATTAATAGGTATACAAATGGGTAATGGGTATTGGGTCAAATTTAAATGGGGATACAATATATAGTGAATTCTATGGCTCCTAAAAATCTCATTAAGGGCCAAAAATCACAAACTGGGCAAATCACCTCCAAAAATCTACCACAACACCAAAATAAATAATAATGATGAATGAGGCCAAGAAAATGAGAAAAAAAAACTCAAAATGGCGAAAATGAACAAAACGGCGAACAATCAGCACAATGAGGTCAAAAACGAAAGAAAAAGAATATATATTGAAAATAATCCAATATACGGTTTCGAAAAAATACAAGAGATATAAAAATACACAAAAATAAAAAATACACTCAAAAATGCAAAAAATGAAAAATAGAGGTTACAATCCTACCCCCCTACAAGAAAATTTCGTCCTCGAAATTAAAAAGAAAGGTACATAGGGTAACCCCAAGCAAAACAAAACAACCAAAAGCAAAACAAAGCAACTACTCAAACAAGTGAGGAAACTTCTGCTGAATTTCCTCCTCCAACTCCCATGTCGACTCACCAGGCGAGTGAGGATTCCAAGCAACACGAACCAGCTTAATGACCTTATTCTTCAGCACCTTCTCCCGCCGATCCACAATAGCAACATGCGGAATCTCACAGGTCAAATTCGGCCTAACGGTCAACTCTGAATAGTCGACCACGCGGCTCTCATCTCGGATATACCTCCGGAGTTGTGAGATATGGAAAACATTGTGCACTCCTGATAAAACTGGCGGCAATACGAGACGATAGGCCACCTTGCTCCAAAATCTCAAACAGTCCAATAAACCTCGAGCTAAGCTTGCCCCCACCACCGAACCGAATGACACCGTGCCACGGCGATACCTTGAGAAAAACATGGTCACCAACAGCAAACTCCAACGCCCTACGATGGACATCAGCCCACCGCTTCTGCCTGTCCTGAGCTGCCTGCAAGTGCTTCCTGATCTGAACCACTGCCTCAACAGTATTGGTGATCAACTCTGGACCCAACAACTGCCTCTCGCCAACATCATCCCAGCAAACTGGCGATCTACACTTCCGCCCATAGAGTGCCTCGAATGGAGCAACTTTAATACTAGTTCGAAAGCTGTTATTGTACGAGAACTCCACAAGATGGAAGTTGTCCTCCCAAGACCCACCGAACTGGAGCATGCAGGACCTCAACATGTCCTCTAGAATCTGAATAGTCCGCTCTGACTGCCCATCGGTCTGGGGATGAAAAGCTGTATTGTACTTTAATTTGCTGCCCAAACTGCTCTGAAGACTCTCCCAAAACTGAGATCTGAATCTCGTATCCCTGTCGGATACAATACTAACTGGAACCCCATGAAGTCTAACAATCTCTTGCATATACCTCTCAGCAAGGCTCTCAGTAGACTGACCGACACGAAAAGGAATGAAGTGAGCACTCTTCGTCAAACGGTCAACAATCACCCAAATAGCATTATGACCCTTAGGACTCCTCGGCAAAGCGGTCACAAAGTCCATGGTGATATGTTCCCACTTCCACTCTGGAATAGAAAGTGGTTGAAAAAGTCCAGTGGTTCTCTGATGTTCTGCCTTAACCTGCTAACAGACTAAACACTGAGAAACAAACCGAGCAACAGCCCTCTTCATACCATGCCACCAGAAATGAAGCTTCAAATCCCAATACATCTTAGTACCCGGGATGGATAGAATACGAAGGCTGATGAGCTTCTTCAAGCAACCTCTAACGAACTTCACCCCTCGGGACACATAACTGGGAACCAAAACGAAGAGAACCATCTAAATGAATAACCATGTCCGTCCTAGACCCAGACTCAACCTCAGCTCGAAAACCCTGCAACTGCGCATCGCTAGCCTGCGCCTCTTTAATCTACTCAACAAGAGACGACTGCAGCTGGAGCACCAAACAACTCCGACCAGAACTCGACAACACAACATCAAGCTCCAACCTCCTCATCTGCTCAATAAGATCTCTCTGCTGAGTAAGAAACGAAACTGTTGGTCTCCTACTCAAAGCATCTGGCACCAAGTTTACTTTACCAGGATGGTATTGCAAACTGATGTCATAATTGGCCATAAGTTCCAACCAATGCCTTTGCCTCATGTTTAACTCCTTCTGGGTGAAGACGTACTTGAGACTTTTGTGGTCTGTAAAGATCTCCACTCAGTCCCTAAGTAAATAATGTCTCCACAGCTTCAAAGCAAAGATCACTGCCGCTAACTCCAAGTCATGAGTAGGATAGTTCTTCTCAAGCGGCCTCAACTGCCTCGATGCATACGCAACAACACGGCCCTTATGCATAAGAACTGCTCCAAGACCCTTACCAGAAGCATCACAGTGAACCACAAATTCGCCTGAACCATTGGGAATAGTCAACACAGGCTCTGACGTCAGTCTGTTCTTCAACTCAATAAAAGTCACATTGCACTCATCAGAACAATAAAATATCTGATCCTTCCCAGTCAATTTAGTCAAAGATCCTGCTATCTTTGAAAAATCCTGAACGAACTTCCGATAATAGCCAGCAAACCCAGAAAATTCCTAACTTCTGAAACTGGCTTGGGAATAGGCCAATCCTTCACAGCCTCAATCTTGGCAGGATCCACAGAAATACCATCGCCAGAAACAATATGCCCCAAGAAAGAAATCCTGTCGAGCCAAAACTCGCACTTGCTAAGCTTCCCATAGAGCTTATGCTCTCTCATAGTCTGCAGAACCACTCTAAGATGCTCAGCATGATCTTCCCGATTCCGAGAGTACACCAAAATATCATTGATAAAGACCACCACGAACTTATCCAAAAACTGAGAGAAGACCCAGTTCATAAGACTCATGAATACAGCCGGCGCGTTCGTGACCCCGAACGGCATCACAAGATACTCATAGTGGCCATATCTAGTCCTGAAAGCAGTCTTCGGTATATCTGCAGCCTTCACCTTAACTGGTGATATCCAGAACGAAGATCCAACTTCAAGAAAATAGCAGCCCCACTCAGCTGATCAAACAAATCATCAATCCTGGGCAACGGATACCGATTTTTCACAGTAACTCTGTTCAGCTCTCGATAATCCATGCACATCCGACGACTACCATTCTTCTTATCAACAAAAAGGACCGGAGCACCCCATGGCGAAACACTAGGTCTGATGAAACCCAAATCAAGCAACTACTGAATTTGCACCTTAAACTCTACCAGCTCAACCGGTGCCATCCTGTAGGGACTCTTCGATATCAGTTCTGTTCTAGGCTGAACATCAATACCGAATTTCACTTCCCTATCAGGAGGTAAGCCAGACAACTCATCTGGAAAAACATCCATGAAATCCCGAACCACATGAGGTGCTGCCTCACAGCCTGAATGCAATTCCATTGCACAATCCACCTATTCAACTGCAGTCTTTGCTCAACCCACAGAAGACTCTCCGACATGGAATTCAAATTTTGCCCGATCAGGAATTCTGAAGACAACTTTCTTAGCACGACAATCAATAGTGGCATGGGCTTCTCCCAACCAATCCATACCCAGAATAATGTCGAATCCTGAATTTCCAATTACAATCAGGTTGGCCTTGAAATCAGCGTCCCCAATAACAACAGAACATTGCCTGCACTCACGGGAACAACTGATTACTCCACCACCTGTCACGATATTCTAAGCCTCTGACATGTTGCTGCATTCTAACTGATGGCGAGCGACAAATCGAGAGGAGACAAAAGAATGGGTTGCCCCAGAATCAAAAAGAAAATATGCAGGAAAAGAGCAAACAAGGATGATACTTAAAAAAAAATCAAAGGCAAGGAGAAAGCAAATACCATCAAGGGTAAGGGAAAATCAACAAAGCAGGGAGAAATAGCAAAAGGAAGCAACACAAGACTAAAGGAAAAAAATAAGGGAATAAAACAACAAAACAATATAACAGGATATACCTGCTACAACTCCTTCGGCGGTCTCAGCATCTGCAGCAGTCAAGTTAAAAACTTGACCCCTCCTTGGAACAGCGATCCTCTGACCACGAGCTGAAACTGTCGGCCTCTGCTGTGGACAATCCCACAAAGTGTGGTTAGGAGAACCACAAGCAAAACAATGGCGATTGGCCCGCCTGCAGTCCTTGCGCTCATGCTCAGGAACCTGGCAATAGTCGCAGAAACTGCCCCTAGGAACTCCAGCAGAAGAATACAGAGCTGCTCTGACTGGATGTGCGGGAACAGGCCTCCGAATAGGCCCACCAGAAGGCCTAGCAACAGCAGCGGGAACAGTCCGCTGAGAAGAAGACGAACCACCACGAGCCTGCTCCTAGGCTCGAGCTGCTTCCAGGGCCTCAGCATAAGTACACAGACGAAGAGAGACCAGGTGCCTCTTGATATCCTGTTCAAGCCAATTTGTAAATCTACGAGCCCTATCCTCTTCGGTTGCCACAAGAACGGCAGCGAAGCGGCTAAGCCTGGTAAACTTCTCATCCACTATCCTGGAACCTTGTTGCAAGAAAATCCATGTTACAACATTCATAATTGTTCATGCAATATTGTAACAAATTCAAAATGGAACAAAGACTTAACCTGTTTTACGGCCAGAAATTGCTGCTCCATCTCAACCCAAGTACTACTGGGGAAGAACTTCTCCAAGAATCTCCGAGTAAAAGTAACCCAAGCAATAGGCCTTTCAAGATGCCCAGACTCAGCCATCCACCAGATGTGAGCCAAATATACCAGCTGGATGGAAACGACGTCCACCCAACCAGCCTCTGCAATGCGAGCTGCTGCAAACAAACGCTCGGTCCGGATCAACCACTGTTCAGCCTCCAAAGGCATCTCAGTGCCGGAAAAACAATCAAGATGCAGCCTCATAAAATCTGTAACAGTCCCTGGGTGAGGCAGAAGAGTTGTCTGCACAGGCGCAACAGGAGGCAGAACCCGAGCAGCTTCAATGGCAGCCATCACCAGATCGCTGTGGTTTTGTTGCTGATTAATCAGCCGCTCAAGCACAGCAGTGACAGCCTCAATCGGATCAACCTGTGACTGGGAAGTAGAACCTCTGCGAGCCATAGTCTGCACAAAACCAAAAACAATTAGCATCCAGAATCTGAGTTGGTATTATGTTTCAAGTATGCATGCATGGTTGGTGAAGGATTGTGCAGATCTCGGTTCGAGCCAAACTTGTCTAATACATTAGGCAACTAATACATTAGCCAAACCTGGGGCTCTGATACCACTAAAAACCCTGTCACGCCCCACTTCCCAAAAATATAGAATACGAGCACGTAACTAAAGCCCAGCGAATGATTATTATTATCCTTAAGCTGTTTCAAGAAATCTTTGCAACACATCACAGAATTTATCAGAGTCGGAAGCAAAAGGTGGAACCAACATGCAACATTGAAACAAATTCACCAACATAAATTTACCTGAAATCAAATACCATGTTCTCAAATAAAACAGAGTCTGGAAAAAACAATATCCTGGGTCACATCGCCCAAATACAAATAATAATATCCAAGTCTCAAAACACAAGAATAATACAAGTCTAACGAATACAAATATTGTTCTAGCACGATACAAGAAATAATAATAATCAAAAGCAACTAATACTTCAAGCCTCCAGTACCATCTTAAACCTGTTCGCCATAATCTACAATTCATCGAATGCAGGAAAGAGAAAAAGAGAAAACACAAGTACCCGTCAATTGCAAGTCGCTGGTCACAAATAGAGTATGATACAAGCACATGGAATGGGAAAAATTAACTAGCACATGGTATAGGTATAATGTCAACCTAGACAAACTAGTATAGTAAAAGTGTCAAGTGCACACGACATAAATCTAGTGTCAAGTAAACAAGTATCTTATAAACATGCACCAAGTGTCAAGTGTCGTGTAATCATGTATCAAGTATCATGTTTCATGTAATCAAGTCTCATGTATCATGTAGTCAACTATCAAGCATGTATCATGTAGTCAAGTAAGCATGTATCGTGTCAAGTATCTTATTCAAGTATCATGTTTCATGTATTAAGTTCAAGTCTTGTGTGATTACTATCTAGGTAGCACGACATGCAACCCACCCTACATGGTTGCTACAACACAACAGTTTCGTTTTAGATTTTATAGGGAACCATGTAGGGCAGTGTACTCAGGTACAAGCTCCAAGTATCATGTAAACAAGCGCCAAATATCATGTAAACAAGCTCCAAACCAAAACAAGCTCCAGTGTCATGTGTGCACGTGTCATGTAAATCGTGTCAAGCTTCAAGTGTAAACAAGATCCAAGTGTAAACAAGCTCCAAGTGTAAACAAGATCCAAACCAAACCAGGTTCTTCCGAGTACACATTTCTGCACTATCCACAACTAGATCTGTCCCATAAACTCCGGTTTGATTACTTTTATTATTAATGTCCAACAAGCATGAATGTGTGCAAAATAGTGTCAAATAACCATGATAGGATCAGGTCTAGGTTCAGGTTAATAACTCAGCATGCATGGGTGATATACATTCGCATATACGAGCAATATAGTCGAGGTTCATAATCAGGACAGCAAGACCAATCAGTACTAAAACAGTGATTCAAAGAGCTAAAGGCATGTAAATCATGATCCGTCGAAGGATCTAGAAACTAGACATCCACACGCATCCAACGAGTATAATAAAGTCATATACTAGTTCACAATATCTCAGCTCAAAACTGATTTGTACACAGATTTCATGTTCAGCCAGAAAACAGGGGAACATCTTCAAACGCATAAAAACAGCATGAAAACGTATCAAATAATTTCAAGAAAAATCTGGGGTATTCCCCTATAGGTATAGACTCAAAATAAAAAGTTTCATAATATTCCAGTAAATATAGATAAGTCATCAAAAATAAGAAACAGCACAAAATATGGTTTTGACGAATCTGGAATTTCTCAATACTGCTGTACGAAAACAAGTATATCTCGTAATCAGCGAATCGAAATCCAGTTCCTCCAACACTACATGAAAATAGATAAAATTTTTCAACTTTCGTATCTCACAAATAATTTTCATAAAACATCAGGAAATAGGGTGAAAACTGGGTTCAACATAGAACAACACACAATTTACAGCACAAGGTGACTTTAGAAAAGACTATGAAACATCGCACAAAACTCATCTTTAAAATACAAAAAAAATCTGGGAAGTCCCTAACATCATGAGGAAACAATGAGCAAAATATTATGGCAAGATATTATGTATAGCCTAGATCTTGAAAATCAATTGTTAACAAAATCTACACCAAACTGAATCTGGAAACTACCGACACAACGGTACCAAAACTATCATATCTCAGTCATACGAACTCCAAATCAGGTAAAACCAGTGGGGTTTGAAAATAGATTCAATTATCTAGATTTTACTATCTTCAAGTTGAGATTCGGACCTTAGAATAGGTGAAAACAGCAAACAACACAACCCGCAATTTCCAGATTTCACAACTCAACTTAGAAACGTCGTAACTTTCATAATATTGTACCATACTCCACCAAACTTGAAACGCAGCCTACCAATCATCTAAATATCATATTTAAGGTTTTCTAACATGTCAAAACCTAATAATTCTCACATGGGCAACCAATCAAACACATAGCATACAATATGTCACATACACGATCAAATTCGAGTTTTGGATAAACCTAGGTTATCAACCTATCAATTTTCATGTCATAAGTCATCTATGGCCTGATTTACACAATAGAGACAAAACCCATAAATAAAAATATAATTTTTGGCATTCTCTAGACTCAACTACGCTATATGTGAACTTTTTGACTTGTATCAACCTAATGAAATTATGTACAAGTTACTTGCCTCTTAATGGAGTAAAACGATGCCAACGAGTCGTAGGAACAAAACCCACAAACAAAATAGTCTTCCCACGCGTTTCCAAGCGAACCCACGAACCGAAAAGCTCCTACGATCGAACTTCTTGATGCACGAACCAATGTGGGTGATACACACTTGACAAACCAGCAAAGGGGGGAGTTTTGAAGAGGACTTGTGGATGGTGGTGCTGTTTGGAGATGCCGGCCACAATAGGAGAGGAAAAGTAGGGTTTGGGATGTATCAGAGTTTGTAGTATGGTGGATGGGTGGTATCCTTGGTGCAAGGGAGTCCGGTTATGGGGGAGATAAGGCTCGGTTTGGGAAGGAATTGCACAGGCCGGGAGGGATTTGAGAGGAAGAGGGGGGCCGGGATACTTTGGGAGAAGTAAATAGGATTAGGGTTATGGTTAAGGGATTATGGGGTGTTTAAATAGGTGATTAAAGTGGGCTAATGGGTAGTGGATATCAATAAGAATTAATAGATATACAAATGGGTAATGGGTATTGGATCAAATTCAAATGGAGATACAATATATAATAAATTCTATGGCTCCTAAAAATCTCCTTAAGGACCAAAAATCACAAACTGGGCAAATCACCTCCAAAAATCCACCACAGCACCAAAATAAATAATAATAATGAATGAGGCCAAGAAAATGAGAAAAAGAACTCAAAATGGCGAAAATGAATAAAACGACGAACAATCAGCAAAAGGATGTCAAAAATGAAAGAAAAAGAATATATATTGAAAATAATCCAATATACGGTTCTAAAAAAATACAAGAGATATAAAAATACACAAAAATGAAAAATACTCTAAAAAATGCAAAAAATAAAAAACAGGGGTTACAACACTGGAGTACGACAAACTATCCGCCCGACTACGTATAGTCTCGGATTTAAAATAAAAGCTCGTATCCATCGAAGGAACCTCAGTCTCGGAGTACACCACCCAACTATATAGAGTGCCCCACTTACGTTTGCCCAGGTTTACTACATATTCTCTTAGTGCCTAGTTCTTAAGTTCAAGATATGAATAAATTATCATACCTAGAGTAAGTTTTACCCCCTACCGGACTTAATCACAAATACCGAGATAGCTCCATAGCCATATCTCAAATATAACTCAAATCTTTTAATTCAGCAATGTCGGTACCCGAGGTCTCACTGAACTCTAGATTACAACCTTTCATGTACAAGAATCCACGGGTATGAGACTCAATGTATTCTTACCTTCAACTTATTCACAATTTAATCAATGTCTTATCTTAGCAACTTTCATGATTCATTTATTCATTCATAATCTTTAAAAGCAATATTTCTTTTCATGAACATAGATTTATCCACTTTAAAATCTCTTTAGCAATTCAATCACATGTAATATATCTCAAACCACATCAAGTATTTCTTAAATCAAATAAGTGTATAATCTACTCAAGAGAAAAATCGATTCACATAACAACAGTTTACTCTTCTTCTAAGGATAAATGTCACACTCTTAAATAAATAATTTTGAAGTCATCAACTCATTTTTTAAAATCTCAATTTCACTTTTAATTGCTCAAAATATACATGAAAAATTTTGAAACCATTTTTAATAAATTCTATATAACTTTATAGGAATATTAGAATTTTTCCCCAAATTTACTTTGCATCGGAACTCATTTAAAATCCAAAGAAATAAAAAAAATAAAAAACTGGCGTCATCAGATTTCGAACCCATGCACCCTCGACCAAGCACAACGAGCACCCAAAGCCCACACCGCAAGCCAATAAGTTCATGTGACTTGGCTGTCATAATGCCATATCGAAATCCCCAAATACTGACTCTCGAGTTTGGGTTTAATTAAACAAAATCAAAAAAATAAAAAGGGTATAACAAGTTTCGAACCCAAGACCTTCGACAAGCACAGCGACAGCCCTATGGCGCATCCGCTAGCCAGGAAACCCATTGCGACTACTAGTTAGGAAACATATTAATGTAGTCTTGTTCATACTGTTCTGAGATTAGTTTTTTTTTCTTCCAAAACTCGTTTATTCAATCAATCCAATCTTTTAGTATACTGAAATAAATTTTTCCTTGACTGAGATTAATTTAAAAATAGTAACCAATGAATTTCAAATCCATTTTACAAACATATCTCAAATTTTCAATTACTTTTTCTCATTTTCACACAATCAAATTGCATTTTTCTCAAACTTGAAATTAAGAATTGTATTCATTATAACTAGTTCATGCACTCATTTATACTAATTAAAATTCAGTAGCAAGATCAACCATGCCTCTTAATTGTCCATGAGGATCTCAAAAATTTCTTTATGCAAAAAAATCATAATTTCGACATATCATTCCAATATGCATAAACTAACCCATTTCATGGCAACAATTTAATTTGTATTACTTTCTTTCCTCTTTCTAATTATCATGGTATCTAGGCCTATATTGAATACAACATTACTTCTACAATTTTCATGGCACAAATAATCAACATGAGGGTGTACTTCATAATCACATCAACTTAATCCATACTACTCATTTAACATTACTAGCATGAATTTCCTACATTTAGAAAGCACAAGATCACCCACCTCTTATGAAGAATTTGCAACAAGAAGATGAGACACAACTTCTAGGGACTCCTAGCTCCAATAAGCAACTCCTAGTCCTTCTCCTCCTAGCAAAAGCACTACAAAAAAGCCTCCAATGCAACAAGAACACTCTCTAACTCTCTTTATTTTTCTTCTCTAGATTTGTTTTGTTTTTGGTGAGAAATGAGAAGAAAAAGAGGGGTATTTATAGGACAAAGGAATGGCTAAAAATGTAATCTCATCCACCTAATAATTACTCACTCACATTTTCACTTTCCTACTACTCCAACTCTCCATCTCCTAACCCCCACTCCCGGCCAACTCTCTCTCTCTCTCTAAACACATGCACGTGTTTTGCACAAGTGCGCACACACACAAAATTAAATACAAATCTTATAATTCTAATATGTGTATTAAAAGTTGTTTATGTCATGTGTGAGTCCATGCACAAAAAAAAGAGATTTAATTAATGGGCTTGTCTTGTGGGCTTGTTTTTTTAATTAATTAATTAATTAGTCTAGTGGGCTAGGATCTATTCTTACGTCCATGAGTTTAGTGAAAGGCTAATAAAAGACCCATGCATGCTAAAGTTATAAATGAGAGTAAGAAAAATAAAGATGGAAAAATTAGCACGTGCATCGTACGTGCAAAAATTGAAAAATGTATTTTTAATTAAAATAAAAATACGGGATGTTACAACACTCCTTCCTTAGAATAGTTCCGTCCTCTGAACTACACTTAAGATTGAGAAAATACAAAGAAAAAGAAAGAAAACAAAAGAATTTACAATTTTTAGTTAAAAAAGCTCAGGGTGATCTCTCATCATCCTTTCATCTGATTCTCAAGTGGCCTCCTCAACAAATTTGTTCCTCCAAATGACTTTGACCATAGGTATTTTCTTATTTCTCAAGACCTTCTATCGACGATCCACAATCTCTACTAGACGCTCTGCATAGCTCAAATCCAACTGCAAACCTTTTGGCACTTCTTGCAAATGATGACTCGGATCAGGGATATAACCTCGTAACATAGACACATGAAAGACATTGTGCACTTGGGCCAACTCTTCTGGTAATTCTAACCGATAAGCTGTCTTCCCAATCCTTTTCAATATCTTATAAGGGCCTATGTATCTTGGGGCTAATTTTCCTCCCATTCCAAACCAAATCACTCCCTTGGTCAGAGACACCTTCACAAAGACAAAGTCACCTTCATCAAACTCCAGGTCTCTCCTTCGGTTGTCGGCATAACTCTTCTGCCTGCTCTGTGTGTCGACTAACCTCTTCCTGATCAGCTCGATCTTTTCTGAGGTCTGCTGCACAGTCTCCGACCCATACATCTGTCGTTCCTTCACTTCATACCAACATACCAGTGTCCTGCACTTCCTTCCATACAAACCTCATACGGTGCCATCCCAAAGCTTGCCTGGAAATTGTTGTTGTAGGCAAATTCCACAAGAGCCAAATGCTTCTCCCAACTGCCACCAAAGTCCAACACACAACATCTTAGCATATCTTCCAGTACCCTGTTGACTCTCTCAGTCTGCCTATCAGTTTGAGGATGAAAGTCCGTACTGAAATCAGTCTTTGTCCCCAAAGCTACTTGCAGACTTCTCCAGAAATGCAAAGTGAAATGCGCATCTCGGTCGGATACTATCGATAGCAGAACTCCATGAAGCTTCACAATCTCGCCAACATACAGCTCGTCCAGCTTCTCCATCGACCAAGTAAGCTTCATCGCCAAAAAGTGAGCCGATTTGGTGAGTCGGTCCACTATCACCCAAATTGCATCATTGCTCTTGGAACTCTTGGGCAAACCTGTGATAAAGTCCTTGCTGATACAATCTCACTTCCACTCTGGGATGGGTAATGACTGCAACAAACCTCCGGATTTCTGATTCTCAGCTTTGACTTGCTGAAAAACTGCACACCTGGCAACAAAATCATCCACATCTCGCTTCATCCCTGGCCACCAGAAATATAGCTTTATGTCCTTGTACATCTTGGTACTCCCTGGATGCACGGATAATAAAGTAGCATGCGCTCCCTGAAGAATACTCTTCTTCAGTTCTGCTTGATCTGGCACACACAGCCGCTCTCCAAACCACAACACCTCATCCTTCACCTGAAATTCTGCCAACCTGCCAACGCCAACCTGCCCCATCATCTCCTGAATCTCTGGATCGGTCTTCTGACCGTCGATACTTTTGTCTCTCAAAGTAGGTTGAATCCTTAACTTAGCTAAGGAAGCTCCCAAACCTTACAAAACCACCTCTATCCCTGCTTGATCAAGCTCCTCTGCCAACTTCTCCTGAGTTGTGATCAATCGAGACAAACTGCACTTCCTGCTGAGTGCATCAGCCACAACATTGGCCTTGCCCGGATGGTACTTGATCTCGGGTCGGATATCCTCCAACACTTCTAACCATATCCTCTGCCTCAGGTTCAAGTCCTTCTGCTGATAGATATACTTCAGACTCTTATGATCCGTGTACATGTTGACCTTCTCCCCGTACACGTAGTGCCTCCACTGTTTCAATGCAAAAATGATTGCTGTTACTCAAGACCATGGATTGGGTAATTGTTTTCATGCAGTCTCAGTTGTCTAGACCCATAAGCTATTACCTTTCTCTCTTGCATTAGCACACAGCCCAAACCGCGATGGGAAGCATCGCTGTAGACATCATATTCAACTCCTGCTCTTGGCAAAGCCAAAATGGGAGCGGTAGTCAACCTTCCCTTCAACTCCTGAAAGCTAGCTTCACACTGCTCCGACCATTTGAAACTTATGTTCTTCCTTGTATGTCCTGTAAGTGGCACAGCTATCTGGGTGTATCCCTGAATGAACCTTCTGTAGTAGCCAGTTAAACCCACAAAACTCCTAATCTCTTTTACTATGGTCGGTCTTGGCCAATCTTTCACTGCCTCAATCTTCTGTGGGTCAGTAGCCACTCCCTCCTTAGAAAGGATGTGACCCAGGAAGGCGACTTAGGTTTTCCAGAAGTCACATTTGGATAACTTCGCATACAGCTGGTGCTCCTGTAGCTTCTTCAGAACCTCTGCTAAGTGCTTGGCATGCTCCTCCTCTGTCTTGGAATAGAACAATATGTCGTCGATGAATACAACGACAAAAGAATCGATGAAAGGCCGCAAAACTCTGTTCATCATGCCCATGAAAATAGTCGGTGCATTTGTGATTCCAAATGGCATGACTAGAAACTTATAGTGACCATGCCTGGTTCGGAAAACCGTCTTGTGCACATCCTCTTCCTTTACTCGGACTTGGTGATATCCCGATCACAAGTTTATCTTGAAGAAAACAGTTGCTCCTTGTAGACGGTCGAACAGATTATCGATTCGAGGAGTTGGATACTTGTTATGCACTGTAACCTTGTTCAACTCTTTGTAGTCGATACACATCCTCATCGATCCATCATTCTTCTTCACCAAAAGAACTGGGGCTCCCCAAGGTGACGCACTAGGCCTGATAAATCCTTTGCCCAACAACTCTTCATTCTGCTTCTTGATCTCATCTTGCTCAACCGGCGCCATTCTGTATGGTGCCTTGGAAATGGGTGCACTCCCTGGCTGAACGGTGATGCTGAACTCTATATCTCGTTGGGGAGGAAGCCCCGGTAAGTCTTCAAGAAACACTGCTGGAAAATCCCGGACCACTGGAATCTGCCTCACTTCTTCGAGAATCTTCTGCTCCGCCAAAGCTGCTACCAACTTCTTACACTTCCTCTTCCCTTGAAATGTAACTGCTGGTCCTCCTGGTGCCTTCACCACACCCTCCTTGCTTTTGCACTCAATAGTGGCACTGTAAACTAATATCCAGTCTATGCCAATAATGATGTCGACCCCTAAAACTGCCAACTCAAAGAGGTCGATGCCAAAGAGCCTGCCTCCGATCTCAAGATCACACCCTTCATAATATCGGTCAGTAGTCAAGTTTTTTCCTGACGGAGTAGCCACGGATAGAACTTTGCCAGGAAAAAATTTTGGTTCGACTCTCAATTGTGTTTCAAATGAGGGTGACACAAATGTGTGTGATGAACCCGCATGAAATAAAACTGATGCTTTTATTCCATTTATTTGAATGTCTCCTGTTACATAAGAGTACTCTCATTACATAATATTTATTACATAAGTGGAAAAGCAACAAAGCAACTAAACATCATCTCCCATACCCGTGATGACGTTGTCCACATCATTAGCATCAGCTTCGGTCAAAGTGAACACTCGCCCTACCGGAATTGCTTCTGCCCTGGGTTGGACTGCTTCTGACTCGTCCCTTCCCGCTGAAGCTGAGGGTAAAATGGCTTGATGCAACCCTCCTTGCCACAAAGATAACAAGTCCTGCTTGCCTGCGACTTAGTACACCCAGGAGCTAAGTGGCCTGACTCTCCACACTTGAAGCAAGTGGGTACCCTTCCAATCACTGAAACAACATTTGCTCCGGTTGATTTGAAACGCTGTGCTGGGGGCTATCCCCTGAAATTGCCCGGCACTGCAGGCCTCTTGCCAATGCTCCAATTATTCCTCTTGACCTGTACTGCCTGGAACTGGTTCATATCTGACTAGTAGCGGCAGCCCTCCTGACTAACTTCTCAAATATTCGGATACCTAGGGGTATTATGCGGGTCCTCAAGTTTGGCCTCAACCCTTGCTCAAACTTCCGCACTTTCTTGGCTTCGTCTAGAACCATTTCTGGCACGTACCTTGAGAGTTTGTTGAATCTGGTCTCATACACCCGAACGGTCATACCACCTTGTTGCAAGCCCAAAAATTCCATAGCCTTCTTCTCTTGAACATCCATGGAAAAATAGTGACTCCTAAATTCTCCAAGAAACTCTTCCTAAGTAAGCTGCACATTGCCCAAAGTCCTGCTCAGTGATTGCCACCAAACTCTTGCATCTTTCTCTAGCTGGATGGTGGCGAACTTCACCTTACTTGCCTCAGGGGTCTCTAGCACTTCAAAGACTATCTCAATCTGCCTGATTCATTCGTTAGTAGCATCTGGATTTGCCTGGCCCTCAAACACAGGTGGCTTCATCCTTTTGAATGAGTTTACCAGCCTGATTGCTTCGGGGACATGAACAACTGGCCCTGGCCTAGCGTTCCCGGCGATGTTGGCAGCGAAAGCATTTAAGGTCTGATATACTCAAGCTAGTTCGGTTTCCAAATCTATTCCATTCTCACCTATATGCCCTTCGCCGTTCATGTTCCATCGTGCCATTTTTGAGTCATAAAATTCATCATTAATCATCATAAATAACACAAATAACATCTCTTCAACAAAACTTATTCATTCCAAAATTAAACTTTTTTACATTCAGAAAGAAAAAAAACTGTGCATCAATACATCCATTACATCTTTTTAACAAAAGACATCAAAGATTCTACGGTTTCTCTTGGCTGCTCTGAGCTATTCCTGTAGTTCCTAGATTTCCTTCTTCATATCTTCAAATCTCTGATGTCGCTCCTGCTTGTCCCAACGAGTGAGGTGGTCCAACTTGGCAAAGTGTCGATCATTCACGTGCTGAACCTTCTCGAGTTCACACACTTGAAAACTCAGCTCCTGAATGCGCTCCTTATCTTTTGTCCGTTGCGCTTCCAAGTGGTTTATTCTCCACTTTTGAGCATCCAATTCTCTTCGAAGAGAAGCAACAATATCATCTTGGTCATCTGGAACGAGTTTTTCATCTGACGATTCTTCGGGAAATCAGGCGGAGGTTGAGTAATCTCCCTGGACTCGGGAAATTCCTCTTCTATCTCCTCTGGGTCTTCTTCTTCCTTCACGGGCTCTTCCTATTCATCCTCGAAGGGGAAAACCCAATGTGCCTCATTCTGGGGATCATACTGATTGGCCATCTTATAGGGAAAAGAGGAAAAAATGTCATCATATAGAGCAACACAAACGTAAGTTATTTACATTTAAATTTGTATAAGTTGAAACTCACACTCAAATGTCCGCTTTAGGGTGTCGTTCTTTATAAATTTGTAATATTTATGAAGCGTGGCTCTGACACCACTCTGTAACCCCCAAATTTCAAATATGACCGAATTCGAAGTTCCACTGGATGTTTACACTTCACTTCGTACAATTTACAAGGAAATTTGAACTTTTTATAATACAACAGTCCTTTACAATTATTTTCACAGCGGAAGGTAAAATGAAGTACAATAATGAAAAATTATACAATTGCAACATCTTTAACTTCTAAATAAATCGACAGCAGCATATCAACTTATATCTTCATGAATATCCAACTCCTACATATAAAACTGTGGGCACGTCAGTTGCTTACAACCGAAGAAAATGTTATACACGGCCATCCTCTTTATGCCGAAAATAGAACAATCTTAATACTTTAAAAAACCACAATCTTGAATGTAAAATAAAGTGTTAAATGTGACTACTCTAAACATGTAAGTGTATGAAATGCCTTAATGCCTAATGCAGATATTTTATACGAAGATGACACTAATGCATACTTGTTCGGATTCTATGCATCCCATACTACATAGGTCCGAGGGCAAGCACCAACGTACTCCACATTAAAGGATTCGATCCCTCGCAATGAAAACTACCCAGTAATAAATCAAAATTTAGACATTCCATGAGTACGGATCCCAGTCCCGGAGTACACTGCCCGACTGTTATAACAGACTCCTCGTCGTGCGAACAACCCGCAAGTGCCCCTCTAGCCCCGGTATACGTATATACACTGGAGTACGACAAACTATCCGCTCAACTACGCATAGTCCCAGATTTAAAATAAAAGCTTGTCTCCATTGAAGCAACCTCAGTCCCCGCCCGACCATTTAGAGTGCCCCACTTACGTTTGCCCAGGTTTACTAAATCTTCTCTTAGTGCCTAGTTCTTAAGTTCAAGACATGAATAAATTATCATACCTAGAGTTAGTTTTACCCCCTACCGGACTTAATCACAAATACCGAGATAGCTCCATAGCCATATCTCAAATATAACTCAATTCTTTTAATTCAACAATACCGGTACCCGAGGTCTCACTGAACTCTAGATTACAACCTTTCATGTACAAGAATCCATGGGTACTCATACCCTTCCATAATCATGTATCAAACTCAATGTATTCTTATCTTCAACTTATTCACAATTTAATTAATGTCTTATCTTAGCATCATTCATGATTCATTTATTCATTCATAATCTTTAAAAGCAATATTTCTTTTCATGAACATAGATTTATCTACTTTAAAATCTCTTTAGCAATTCAATCACATATAATATATCTCAAACCACATCAAGTATTTCTTAAATCAAATAAGTGTATAATCTATTCAAGAGTAAAATCGATTCACATAAGAATAGTTTACTCTTCTTCTAAGGATAAATGTCATATTCTTAAATAAATAATTTTTAAGTCATCAACTCATTTTTTAATCACAATTTCACTTTTCATTACTTAAAATATACATGAAAAATACTTTTAATAAATTTTATATCACTTTATAGGAATATTAGAAATTTTCTCCAAATTTACTTTGCATGGGAACTCATTTAAAATCCAAAGAAAAGAAAACAAAATGGCGTCGTCAGGTTTCGAACCCAGGCACCCCCGACCAAGCACAGCGAGCACCCAAAGCCCACACCACAAGCCAATAAGTCCATGTGACTTGGTTGTCATAATGCCATATCGAAATCCCCAAATACTGACTCTCGGGTTTGGGTTTAATTAAACGAAATCAAAAAAATAAAAAGGGTATAACAAGTTTCGAACCCAAGACCTTCGACAAGCACAGCGACAGCCCTATGGCGCATCCGCTAGCCAGGAAACCCATTGCGACTACTAGTTAGGAAACATATTAATGTAGTCTTGTTCATACTGTTCTGAGATTAGTTTTTTTTTTCTTCCAAAACTCGTTTATTCAATCAATCCAATCTTTTAGTATACTGAAATAAATTTTTCCTTGACTGAGATTAATTTAAAAATAGTAACCAATGAATTTCAAATCCATTTTACAAACATATCTCAAATTTTCAATTACTTTTTCTCATTTTCACACAATCAAATTGCATTTTTCTCAAACTTGAAATTAAGAATTGTATTCATTATAACTAGTTCATGCACTCATTTATACTAATTAAAATTCAGTAGCAAGATCAACCATGCCTCTTAATTGTCCATGAGGATCTCAAAAATTTCTTTATGCAAAAAAATCATAATTTCGACATATCATTCCAATATGCATAAACTAACCCATTTCATGGCAACAATTTAATTTGTATTACTTTCTTTCCTCTTTCTAATTATCATGGTATCTAGGCCTATATTGAATACAACATTACTTCTACAATTTTCATGGCACAAATAATCAACATGAGGGTGTACTTCATAATCACATCAACTTAATCCATACTACTCATTTAACATTACTAGCATGCATTTCCTACATTTAGAAAGCACAAGATCACCCACCTCTTATGAAGAATTTGCAACAAGAAGATGAGACACAACTTCTAGGGACTCCTAGCTCCAATAAGCAACTCCTAGTCCTTCTCCTCCTAGCAAAAGCACTCCAAAAAAGCCTCCAATGCAACAAGCACACTGTCTAACTCTCTTTATTTTTCCTCTCTAGATTTGTTTTGTTTTTGGTGAGAAATGAGAAGATGAGGGGTATGGTAACACCCCACATTTTTATTAAAAATGCATTTTTCGATTTTTACACGTATGATGCTTGTGCTAATTTATCCATCTCTTTTCTTACTCTCATTTACTAATTTTAAGCATGCATAATCTTATTTAGCCTTTTATTTAATCTATTGACCTAAAGATTAAATCCTATCCCATTAGATTGATTAAAAGAAAAGTCCACTAGAATAATTAAGTTAATAAATTAAAAGAGAGCCCATGAATTAAGCCCATTAGTAAAACCCTAAATTAAGTTGAGCTTGGACTGATACAAGACAAGTTATAAATTTTAGTACACATTTAGAACTATAAAAAATGTATTTATTTTGTATGTGCATGTGTGCATTTGCACACATATGAGATTGGCCGGTTTTGGAAGTTAAGGTTGGCCGGTTTTGGATGTAGAAGGAGAGGGGTTGGGAGTTAGCATTTGGAGAGGCGGTGAGATGAAAGTTTGGGAGTTTAGGAGTTAAGAAAATGAAGGGTTGAGTGGACAATTAAGAGAGAGTTATTTGGTAGAGATTTATGCAAATTAGACCCTAGCATTATCCTATAAATAACACTCCATTCTCTTTCTCTCTTTACACCTAAAACAAATCAAAATAAGAGAAACAAAAAGAAAGAGAGTAGAGTGTTCTTTCTAGGAGGAGAAGTTCTTGCTAGGAAGAGAAGTTCTTGTTAGGAGCTAGAAGTTGTGCTTCCACTTTATCCATTCTTCATTAGAGAATGGTGGTTTCATACTTTCTAGTTGTAGAATATGCATGCTAAAAACTATAAATGAGTAGTATAAGTTAATGTTGATGTGAAAAATATAGATAAAATTCATGCTAGTGTATTATGCTATGCATGAGGATGGTTTTGTTGTGATTGAGAAAAATAGATACCATGCTAATTAAAAAGAAGAATTCTTTTATGCTATGAATCATGTTAGTATGTTTGCAAAAAAAAATTGTACACATTGAGTATATGGAAAATTGTTGAAGAATGTCTTATAAAAATCATGCCTTAGATTTATGATGACTAAGAAAGAAGAAAGAAAACAAAATGAATTTAGTTAGTACCACGAGATATGTTGATATATGTATATTTTGACATGTTACAATTGAATATATAAACTATTGCATGAAAGAGTCTTTTGTGAAATTCTCATGATTAAGTGACAAGCTAGTATTGTTATAAAATTATAATTTGTATAAGTGAGAACACAAACTATTTTTCATGAACACTATTTTGTAAATTCAAGTTTTAAGAAAACCCCAAGTGTATGTGGAAAAAAAAATGAGAAAAAGAATTGTTTAAAGAAGTGGAAGTAGGATTTTAATGAATTTAAAATTTGTTGTGTACTATTTTTAAAATTCAATCTCAGTCAAGGAAAATTTTATTTCAAATTCCTAGAAAGATTTGATTTTTAGACAAACGAGTTTGCATGAAAAAGAATCAATTTCTGATAGTTTAAACAAAAGTATATTAATACAATTTCTAAACAAAAAATACAATTTGACTCACTGGTTAACCAGTGCAATGCAGAGCACTGTTTGAAAGAGATCTTGGGTTCGAAACTTAATAGTCACATTTACTTTTGCTTCTTTTAAATAAACCTCCGAAACTGAGACTTGACTTATGAGCATTTCGGTAAAAGATTTGGACACAGAGTCCATATGGACTTCATGGTTAGCGGGTTGGGTCTTTGGGCGTTACTGTAGCCGAGGTGCGGCCCTGGGTTCGAAACCACGGGGCTTGCAGTTTGTTTTTTTTTCTTTGATATTTTTCTGGACATTTTCAGTAGATTTAAACAAGATTAAAATTTGGGAGAAAATACTAGAATTCATATAAAATAAAATAAAGTTAATTAAAAAGAGTTGTAGAATTTTCTTGTGTAATTTGCGGCATAAAATGGAAACTTAAGAATAAACCTTTCTTTCATTAAGAAGAGCAAAGTATTAATTTGTGAAGTGATTCTTAAAGAGAATTATACTCTTAATTTTTTTTGGTTTGTTTAAAGAATGTTTTAATGTGAATTGGGACATTATAAGAGCTTGGATTTGTTGTAACGTTTCATATGATAAAGTTGTGTTCTTGAAGGAATTTATTTGCTTATAAAGATTATGGGTGAATAACTAGATCATGAATAGTGTCAAGACTAAGAAATGATTACTTTGTGGATAAGTGCTAATACAAGACATTAATCATTTGTGAGTAAGTTGAAGATAAAATATCTAGGTTTAAGACATGTTTATTGAAGGGTATGTGTACCCATGATTTCTTGTACATGAAAAAGTTATGATTTATAGTTAGTGAGACCTCGGGTATCGAAACTATTGAATTGAAAAGAGCTGAGATATATTTTGAGATATTGCTATGGAGTTATCTCGTACTTGTTGATAAAGTCCGGTAGGAGGTAAAACTAATTCTAGGCTTGGAAATTTATTCATGTTTTGAATTAAATAATTAGGCACATAAGTGAAGATCTAGTGAACCTAGGCAAACATAAGTGGGTTGCTTCGATATAGTTGGTGGTGGACCTCTGTGGCTATAAACCCAGTCGGCAGACTGTGGTTTCTCCGTGGGAGATGGGCTTTTATTTTTAAATCCGGATTTTCCGTAGTCAAGCGGATAGTTGCCATACTCCAATATATATACGTATACCGGGACTAGAGGGGCACTTGCGGGATAATTCACACGATGAGGGATCTGTTATAACAGTCAGCGGTGGACTTCGGGGCTGGGATCCATATTCTTAGAATGATCTAAACCTTGCTTTATTACTGGGTAGTTTCATGGCGAGGGATCGAACCCTCAAATGTAGAGTACGTAGGTGCTTGCCCTCGGACCTATGTAGTATGGGATGTATAGAATTCGAACAAGTATGCATTAGTGTCATCCTAGTATAAATGTATGCATTAGGCATTACATACACTTACATGTTTAGCGTAGTCACGATTTAACACTTTATTGTTCATTCAATTTTTGTGATTTGTTAAAGTAATGAGATCGTTATATCTACGGCATAGAGAGGATAGCTGAGTATAACATTTTCGTCAGTTGTAAGTGATTGACGTACCCACAGCTTAATATGCAGGTAATGGACTTTTATGAAGAAGTAAAGATGTTATGATACAGTTGATGACTTACATTGTTAAAGTTGTACAAGTTGTATTTTATTTGATTGTTGTATTTCTTTTATTCTTTCACTGTGTAACAACGTGTAATGAACTCTGATGTTGTTGAAAAGTTTTAATTCCCTTGTAAAATTGTACGAAGTGAAGTAAAGATCTTGTGAAATCTCAAATTCGGTCTTATTTAAAATTCGGGGCGTTACAAATTGTCACGCCCCGCTTCCCGGAATACGGGAACACAGGCACGTAACTGAGACCCAGCGAATGATATAAGTACGACAACTCATATCATCCATAAGCTGTACCAGTCTTAACTCAACAATATAAGAAAAATTAATCACAACCACACAGGAAACATGATCACATAAATGAGAATGAAATTCAAAAACCAAATCTGGAATATGAGGACTTACCAAATATCTCGAGGAACTCCTGCTCCAATCGTAGAAGAACTGCTCATCAATGCCTTCTGAAAAATCTCCTTGTTCACCTGTACTTGTTCATCTAAAAAGAAAGAATAATTTGTCCTTAGAGCAAGTCGTGGACATGCAAGTGGAGAAACAGAGAAACAATGATAATAGTGGTATAGCAATGAATTTAATAAACGATGAAATCATTAATGTTGAACAGTGACAAACCGATAATGGCATAATATGCAATACTTTGATTTATCGCGATAACAATAAACAATATCAATAATGGCAATAATAGAGGTAACACTGTTCAATAAGATAACACTATGCAATGATAATGTGATGAGAGCCTTAGGTCTATTATTCATTTTTTAAATCCTAACTAATGCACGTACTACTGTGTCCCATGTGTGCCATACCACAGGTTCGATGCATACAATCAATTTCGTTTAAATTAAGATGGTAGACTCTATAGTTCATGTACTGGGTATGATGACGATAACGATAAACACTGGACATGTGTAATTTCTTACACGATGTCGATAACGATAAACACTGGACATATGTAATTTTTTACACGATGCCGATAACGATAAAACACTGGCCATCATCCGAGTACACTTACTATATTGTCAACTATCCTAATCAACCCTTAACCCCGGCTTGCTTTACTTTCTTTACTCAATTATCATACAATAATGCAATTAATAAGGGATGCTAGAGAATGTGACAAAACAACCCTAAGATCATGCAATATACTATATACAATTAAATACACTAGATATAACATTATAAACACAATTGTACATTATAAAACATAGAATCCAAATTCTGGACAGCAGTAGGTTGTTGTACCAAAATCAGTATTCCCGTTGCTACAGGATAGCAAATGTGGATCCGTCAGGTGGTCTAGAAATTAGACTCCTGCCCGGTTCCAACGCATACTTAAAAGCTACATTCCGATAACGGTAGCTAGGCGAAATTCAATAATCCTTATAGGTTTAAGTTTCTGGCTGGGTGTAGATGTTGACTAATTTTAATTATAAAGACAGTAAATAAATATCATAAAAATCAGTAAAAATAACTTTTAACATCCTAAACATGTTGTTTACAAATATGGAATTTATCTTGGCCATATATGATTAATAGTTCACTTAATTCATTAGCCTAACACGTTATGTACGTGAATCTGAAATTACAGCGCAGCTGTAGCAAAAAGTTCCTAACTGGGGCAGTATAAGTCCGAATTCGAAAATTCTGGTGTCTATCGACATCTAGACAGATAGGGCTACGATTTAATTTCAGGGAGTTTCTGATTTTAATTAAGTTATCAAGGTCGAAACAGCATGTTAAGGTTCAGATTGGCATAATTTTCAGAATAGTCTATATGTTCATTTTAAATAAAATGGTTAAGAAAATGTAGGATAGTAAATTGGAGTTTAATTAATCATAATCACAACGAACCAACCTTATGTGAACATGGTATTAATGTAAGTGATGTCCAACATTCTAATATTTACAATTCAACAATTTATCAATAGAAACCATATTAACAATCAACCAATTCATACAATCTACTATAGCTAATTGTCATTTAATGTCATAATATGAAATGTGTCTATAATTTCCTATTTTTTATAATCAATAACTGTAATACCCTGATTTTTCAATTAATGAAAAATTATTTTATTTTGCACGTAGAGTGCACGTGCAATATTTTGGTTGAATTAAATCTTATAATTATTTTTATTGTGATGTGTATAAACATTTAAATATGTGTTCTCAAGTTATTTTATACAAAAGCTTTTTCTTTAAATAAATAGAAAGCCTTATTTTAAAGCCTTTTCCTAAAAGCCCAAAATGTAATTTATTGATTTTATTTTTAAAGTAACTAGTTTGGCCCATAAACTAAAGCTCATGGACTATATTTTTACACAACTTGTCATGTAGAATACAATTTAAAAGATTATTTTATTTTTATACAAAATTTAATGTACAATTTTAGGCCTAGTTGCATGCACGTGCACTACACGTACACGTGCAAAAGGCATGCCTTCCTTGTGGCCGGTTGTGGACATTTTTGGAGGAAATGGAAAGTTTAAATGGTGATCATGGTGGTGGTTATTTAGATGTGGGTAGTTATTGTAACTCCTACTCTCATCCTAGCCTTCCATCCTACAACCAACCAACTAATCCTAGCCCTTCATTCTAGTTGATTTTTAGTATAAATACCCCCTCCCATGGCTAGTTATTTTGTGCTTAATATTCCCTTCCAATCTATAGTCTAATAGTATTATCTAGTAGTAGTTGTGAGTTAAAAAGATTGAGTGGTGAGGGAGATTGTGCTTGCATTTTTCCAAAGAGAAGGGCCGGCTATTCAAGGAAGAAACTTTCGGTGTTGGTGCTTTTGGAGTTTGTGTGCGCGCGTTTAGGAGGAGGTGCATTCATTTGCAAAGGACTTTGTTGCAATTGTGTTGTTTTCTCTCCATACAAGGTGGGTAAAATTCTCCATATTTCTAAAGTAAAAATGCTTGTTAGAATGAATGAATGATAGTGGGTTAATTTTCCTTAAGAATGATGCTAGTATGATATTGAGACATGATGCATGGAAAATATTAATAAGAATGCATGTTTAATTGGAAAGTTAGTTTATAAATTGATTGGAATGATTATGAATAACTTGTATGTGATTTTATTATTAAAATTGAGTTGTGGGTAAAAATTTCCCTATTCTTAAAGTAGAATTGCATGCTAGTTTAATTGGAAATTTGAAGCATGAAATTGATTAAGAAAGAACACACTTTAATTTGAAAAGAATGTCTTCTTGAATGATTGAGATGTGTACATGCAAATTGATAAGTGGTTATATATATTGTGACTTAGATTGATTAATGAAATCACATTTGTTACTATCAAAGAACTACACACAAAGTTAGTGGTTTGAATTTTTGTGTTAAATAGACCCTTTATGTTAATATGGGTATGAATAAATTCAAATATGAGTTGTATGTAGATAAATGATTAAAATCAGTGGATTAATGTGAAATGTATTGACAAAAGATTAGAATACTATGATGCAAAGAAACATCAAAAAGAGAAAAATGGTAGTGTTAGAATGTATAATTTGAATTAATGGTGTAAGAATATGTTTTAATTATTACAAAAAATTATTTTGCTCACACTGATATATAAATTATGTGAAGTAGAATTAATCTGGAATTATACAGTATATTTGGATGAGAGCAAAATGAAACAAAAGCTAGTTGAACATCGAAATGTTCTAAATAACAGAGAGTATAAGTTAAAGGGATTTGAAACTATACTTTTGACAACTGAGCGCGTAGCTCAAGTGGTCTTGCGGTGCGGTTGGGTTCTCTGTGTTGAACGGTTCGATTCCCCTTAGCCGTATATATATTCTCACATTTTGTGTAAACAAATAAAATACCGACCGAGAGTAATAAATACTATTTTGCCCCTCCTTATACCGCTGGCACAGTTTGGCCTATCGACGGGTGCTCTTGGCTGTGTTCTCCGTGTGCCTGGGTTCGAATCCTACCCTCGGCAAGTATGAAAAAAAAAATTTTTTGGGTTTCTAGGTGTCCAAAAATTGTGAAAAAAATATGGTTATTCTCATAAAAATGTAAGGGATTTTATAAAAATGATTTGGGCATTATTTGAAAGAGATAAACTATGGTTTGTGAATAAAAGACATAAATAGAACTATGGTTCTAGAGTATACACTTGTGAAAAATTATAGTTTATAAGAATAAATTGAAATGAAGTATTAGAAGGTGATTTGGCAAAAAGAAACCGTGTTGTGTGACATAATGCAATTTATTCTCACTTGAGAATAATGTGGAAAAAAATGAAGTATGAGTATTTATTAGTGATGTGAATTTCAAATGTGAAATTATTAATTGATAAAGTGCATGAGTTCATGTATGATTATGGATTAATGAATGAATTAGAGATCATGTTGATGAAAAAGAAATTCGTTGGTTATGAATATGAATTTTATGAGTTATAAGTGCTCAATGTGGAAATTGTGAATTGGAATTGAATTGAAAGAGTAGCTAAGTCTCTCCCGGCAATTGGAAAGAAAATGAAATGAAATATTGAAATGAAAGACCAAGGTTGGTCACGTTTGTATAAATGAATAAGTCCGGTTTAGTGGAGAGGCTAACTCTAGAACTTTGATTTTATTCATGATTGTATTAAAATAAGGACTAGTACATAGTGAAGATGTGATGAAAGTAAGAGAAAAACATTGAGTATGAGGGCCCTTGGGTAGCGGCGAGAGCGTATCCCAGGAATTCCCATGATGAGTCTGGGTGAGGATACTGCTCCAGAGTACTGTCCCGGTGGCGATGCTCGTGGGATGTTTGAAGACTATAGGTGGTGTCATGTCTATGGTGAGAGCTGAATTACCACAGGATGTCTGCATGATGAGTCATGTCAGCGATGGGATTCCCTCCAGAGTGCCTAGACATGAGTTCGTAGATCAGAAAGCATCTAGGATACTTACCGTAATTACTGTAGTAGATTAAGTCATAACGAGGGATTGAACCATACAAAGATGAAGAACGATTAAGGACTTGCCCTCGGACCTATGTAGTATGGGATGCATAGAATCCGAACAAGTGCGCATTAGTGTCATGTAACATAAATAATTGCATTAAGGACTAAGTGCACAATCACAACACGACATCAACAGGGTAGTCCCTTTAGTATAATGTGACAAGTTTGTGTTTGCTAAATATGGAAAATTAAGTTATACTATTTCCAGCATTGAGAGAATGGCCGTGTATAATGATCGTCGGTTGAATAAACTGACGTACCCACAGTCTTATATGCAGGTAAATGACATATTAAAGATTAAAGAGGAATGGATGCTTAAAGATTATACCATGTTGTTGTACCTTTAATTAAATTGTTGTAATTTTTACTTCCGCTGTGCAAATGAAAAGTATAATATTGATGTAAACTCTGATGTAAAGTGAAAAGTTTAAATTCCTTGTAAAATTGTACTAAAAGAAGCGGAAAGATCCTGTAGAACATCTCGAATTCAGTGTATTTGGGATTCGGGGCGTTACAATAACTATAACTATATGGTGTATGAATATCTCTATACATTAGAGGCAAAAAGATGGCACGATGTCGAGACTACCACTTGGATTCGCTCGTGTAAATCCGTGGCATCTCAACGATGGATACAATAACAATTTACGATTTTAAATAGGATCCACTTGCGAAAATTCAATAAAAATTTATCGAATATAATACAAAAACATTCAATAGAGATGACTTGCCTTTAGGACGACATTAGATCCGGTATATTGAGAATAACGGGATCGAAATTCCGGCGACACGGTGACAAGCAAACGATCACCGTAATCACGCTCGGGCACGGATCTCGATAATGACCAAGATGATGACCAAGTTGAAGATCAAGCGAATCCAACGGCTAAGATCGAACATACATAAACATATAAGAATTAGAATAGTACCAAAATATACCATGATTGATAATTGATGAATGAATACAAAAGTATATCATATGTTTACTCACCAAGCAAGGGACGAACGAGGCGATCAAAGACCGAGATCAAGTTGATCAACCAATCGACGACCGAGATCGAAGATCAAGATCAAGATCAAGATGATAATCACGATCGCGATGATCAAAAGATATTCGATGATCGAGATTAAGATCTAGATGATGATGATGATGAGATCCGACGGCCAAGATCGAGGGATCAGGATCATGGACGATCGACGGCTATGGTTTGATCAAGCACTTGATGATGATCAAATGGAGGATCGGACGGATCACCCTACACTTGATCAAACCCATAGAGCCAGGGAGAGGAAGTGTTCTGCGATGGCTAGCGCCGCCAGCTCCGGCGTCGGAAGCACAGGCCAGAGGAGCGGCGCTGCAGTCGCGCGACGGTGCGGGAGGAAGGAGGTGAGGCACCGGCTAACTGGGTCGATGACGAGGGGAGCCTGGCGTGGGGCTGCGATGGCTGCGCGGCAGAGGCGTCGAGGCGGTTGGCAATCGCGATGATCGCGGAGAGATCGCGGGGCGCGCTGGCGCTGAAGTCGGGGCAAGGCGGCGCTGGATCACTGAGGACGATGTCGCAGCCGTCTGTGATAGGGAGGGAAATGCCAGGCGACGGTAGAGAGGACATCGGCGCTGTCAGAGGCTTGACGCTGGCAGAGGTGGCGAGCGCCGATGCGAGGAAGGGAGGGAGAAGGGAGGAAGATGAAGGGGTTTATGGGTTTGCGGCTTGGTAGGGTTTTTGATAGGGAAGGATGAACAGGTAGTATGGGGGGTGGCGGCTACAGTAGGGATAGGTTTTTGGGTTAGGTTTAGATAGGGTATTTATATAATAGGGTTATGGGTTTGGGTTTCGATGGGTAGATGATCCAATAGGAGAGTGAGTATTGGAATTTGGATTGTAATTCAATTAATAGGCTTAATCCAATAGGAAAAAAATTAATAAAATATATAATTTATAATGAAATATAATTTGCATTATAATATAGAATTTATTTTGAAATGACCACAATTTCGATTAACAAATAGAATGAGTTTTTAACAAGCAACTGAAAGTAGTAGTAGTAATAACAATACAAATAATGATAATAGGAATATTATAAAAATGGAAATAATAATAATAATAATATATGTCAAAATGCAAAATTTGGTTTTATCAGATTATTAAAATATTCCAATAATATATAGTATAAGAAGTAAATCAGATTGAAATGTAAGTTGGGGTTAAGATATCCCATTATTCGAATTAAATGAAACTTTGATGATAAAATATTTTAATATAAAACTCCTAACGAATTTAACACAAGGTAAATTATATTAAATCGAAATAAATAAATAAATAAATAAATAAATATATTCAGAAAATATTTATTTACGGGAACAGGGGTTACACAAATGGTATCAGGGCAGGCTTCACAAGTAATACAAATTTATAAAGAACGACACCCTAGAGTGGACACTAGAGTGTGAGTTTCAAATTATAGAGATTTAAACTTATGTTCGTGTTGCTCTATGAGATTACTTTTTCTCCTCCTTTTTCCTATAAGATGGCCAATCAGCACGTTCCCTAAAATTAGGCGCTTTGGTTTGTCCACTTCGAGGATGAAGAGGAAGAGCTAATGGAAGAAGAAGAAGAGGACCCAGAAGAAGAACCAGAGGAGGGGGAAGAAGAAGAACCATTTGAGATAGAAGAAGAGTTTCCCGAGTTCAGGGAGATTACTCCACCTCCGCCTGATCTCCCTGAAGAACCCTGGGACGAAGAACTCATTCCAAATAACCCAAATCATATTGTTACTTCTCTTCGACAGGAATTGTACGCTCAAAAGTGGAGAGTTAACCACTTGGAGTTACAACGGGCACAGGACAAGGAGCGCATCCGGTAGCTGAACTTTCAAGTGTTCGAACTTGAGAAGGTCCGACTCGTGAATGATTGACACTTTGCCAAGTTAAACCACATCACTCGTTGGGACAAGAAAGAGCAACAACAGAGCTTCGAAGACATAAGGAAGGAAATCCAAGAACTTTGGGAAGAGCTTAGAGAAGCCAAGAGAAACTGTAGAATCTAGGATGTTTTCTGTAATGGATGTATTGGAACAAAATTTTTCTTTCTGAATGTAAAAGTTTAAATTTTAGAATGAATAAATTTTTTTGAAGAAATGTTATTTGTGTTATCTATGATGATTAATGATGAATTTTATGACTCAGAAATGGCACAAAAGATCATGAATGGCGAAGAGCAAAACGGTGAGAATGGGCTGGATCTAGCGACTGAACTGGCTTGAGTCTATCAAACCCTAAATGCTGTCGCCATAAACATCGCTGGAAACAGGGGGCCAGGGCCAGCAGTGCAAATTTGCGCGGCAATCAGGTTGGTTGAATCGTTCGAGAGGATGAAGCCACCTGTATTTGAAGGACAGGCCAATTCAGACGTAGCTGACGACTGGATCAAACAAATCAAGACAGTTTTTGATGTACTAGAAACCCTAGAGGCTAGCAAGGTGAAATTGGCTACCATTCAACTAGAAAAGGATGCAAGTGTTTGGTGGTAATCGCTAAAAAAGACCTTGGGCAATGTACATCTCTCTTGGGAGGAGTTTCTTGATAAATTCAGGAGGCACTACTTTCCATTGGACGTTCAGGAAAAGAAGGCCATGGAATTTCTGAGCTTGTAGCAGGGCGGTATGTCGGTACGGGAATATGAGACCAAGTTCAACCAGCTCTCCAGGTACGCGCCTGAAATGGTACAGGATGAAGCCAAGAAAGCGCGCAAATTTGACCAAGGGTTGAGGCCAAGTCTGAGATCCAGGATGATACATTTGGTCATTCGGAGGTTTGAGAAGCTAGTCAGAAGGGTCGCTACCACTGAGTCTGACATGAACCAGTTTCGGGCTGTGCAAGTCAAGCTGAACAATTGGAGCACGGGCAAGAGTCCTGCAGCACCAAGCAACATCAGGAGTCAGCCCCCAGCACAACACTTTAAACCAAATGGAACCAATGCTGTTACAGTGGCAGGAAGGGTACCCACTTGCTACAGAAGTGGAGAGTCAGGCCACATATCTTCTGGGTGCACCAAGCCGCAGTCGTTTAAGATTTGTTTTCTGTGTGGCAAGGAGGGCCACTTCAAGTCTGATTGTCCTCAGCTTCAATGGGGAGGACCGAGTCGGCAGCAGTCCAACCCTGGACAAAAGCAGTTCAGGCAGGGGCGGGTGTTCGCCTTGACGGAAGCAGATGCTGACGATGTGGATAATGTTATACTAGTATGGAAGAAGAAGCCTAGTAGTTTCGTTGCCTTTTCCACATGTAGTAAATGTTAAATAATGAGAGCACTCATATGTAACAGGAGACATTCTAATAAATGGAATAAAAGCATCGGTGTTATTTGATACATGATCATCGCACACTTTAGTGTCACCCTCATTTGCAAAAAGATTGGGAGTCGAACCTAAAACTTGTCCTAGCAAGGTTCTATCAGTGACTACTCCCTCAGGAGAAAACTTGACAACTGATCGATACTATGAAGAGTGTGATCTTGAAATCGGAGGCAGGCTCTTTGGCATCGACCTCATTGAATTGACAGTTTTGGGGGTCGACATGATTATTGGCATAGAATGGATGTCAGTTTACAGTGCCACTATTGAGTGCAAGAGCAAGGAGGTTGTGGTGAAGGCACCAGGAGGACCAACAGTTACATTTCAAGGGAAGAGAAAGTGTAAGCAGTTGGTAGTAGCTTTAGCGGAGCAGAAGATTCCCAAAAAAGTGAGGCAGATTCCAATGGTCCGAGATTTTCCAGCAGTGTTTCTTGAAGACTTACCGGGGCTTCCTCCCCAACAAGATGTAGAGTTCAGCATCACCATTCAGCCAGGGAGTGCACCCATTTCCAAGGCACCATACAAAATGGCGCTGGTTGAGCAAGATGAGATCAAGAAGCAGATTGAAGAGTTGTTGGGCAAAGGATTTATCAGGCCTAGTGCGTCACCTTGGGGAGCCCCAGTTCTTTTGGTGAAGAAGAATGATGAATCGATGAGGATGTGTATCGACTACAGAGAGTTGAACAAGGTTATAGTGCAGAACAAGTATCCAATTCCTTAAATCGATGATCTGTTCGTCCGTCTACAAGGAGCAGTTGTTTTCTCCAAGATAGACTTGCGGTCGGGATATCACCAAGTCCGAGTAAAGGAAGAGGATGTGCACAAGACGGCTTTCCGAACTAGGCATGGTCACTATGAGTTTCTAGTCATGCCATTTGGAGTCACAAATGCACCGGCTATTTTCATGGACATGATGAACAGAGTTTTGCGGCCTTTCATCGATTCTTTTGTCGTTGTATTCATCGACGACATATTGTTCTATTCCAAGACAGAGGAGGAGCATGCCAAGCACTTAGCAGAGGTTCTGAAGAAGCTACAGGAGCACCAGCTGTATGCGAAGTTATCCAAATGTGACTTCTGGAAAACCTAAGTTGCCTTCCTGGGTCACATCCTTTCTAAGGAGGGAGTGGCTACTGACTCGCAGATTCTTCTGAAAAAATTTCACTATTTTCGGCTTGTTATCAATAATGTATGTAATCGAGACTCTTTTGAATTGTTGTTACATTATAGGAATGTATTGTTGGATGTATAGATAGTTGATGTATCAAATTTGATTGTAATGGTCGGATAATCATGTTGGATGTATAAGTAGTCTTCTATGTTCGGATTCACAATATTAGTTTGCAATGGTCGGATAATTATGTTGTGATACTACACTCGTATTACAATTAACATTCTCTTATTGTGGAGGTTATGAATGAACTAATTGTGTGAGTTAGAACAATTATAAAATGATATTGGCATTTGTGTGTCGTTATTTATTAATAACTAGGACATAAAAAAGTGCAACACCTCTCTTTGAAAAGAATTTCAATTTTTTTTTTTTTTGAAATTTGATTGCAATCTTCACATGTTAAGGAATGCTTACAAAAGCAATGTATATATGTTTGATCTCACGCGTTGTAATGATGTTTGATGTTTGGTGTTAGGTATGGATTGATGAAGGTAGCTCTTTTGGCGGCGATAATTTTTTGAATGTACAAGAAGGTGAATTTGCGCCGCTAGTTGAAGAGTACCTAAAACTAAAGATAGGTATGACGTTCGATACTCTAGAGCAATCACCTAATTTTTATGTTAATTATGCTATGTGGGGGTTTACAAATGCGTAAGGGTGGAAATAAATTAAAGGGAACTAAGCTAGTGGATAAGTCATATACTTGTTATAAAACCGGGGCGTCGAAGAGTCAGCTTATTGTTATATTTGGACTTGTTATCTTTGTTTAGACATCTAATTGAACTTTTGCAAATGATGTTGTTGTAGTTGTTTTTATTTTAGTTGTGACTGTTGCTATTTGTTGTAGTTGGTGTTACAGTTGTTGCAACATTTTTGTTGTCGTTGGACTTGTTGCATTTTTAAGAATTTAAGAAGATTTTGAGATGATTTTGAGATTTGTTGAATTTTGATATTCAACAAACCAAATATAGCTGAATGTCTTCAATGTCCCATTCCCGTAAATACGTATTTTCTGAATATTTTCTGTATTTCAATATTATAAATTCATTATTTGTTAAAATCGTTTTGGATTTTATATTAAAGTGTTTTTCTAATCAAAAATTTATTCATTTCAAATAATGATGTGTTTTGATCTTATTTTTCTAGATCTTATTGATCAACTATTTGTATTTGGGTCCAAATTATATATATATATATATATATATATATATATATATATATATATATATATATATATATTTATTTATTTATTTATTTATTGGGTCATTTTAGTAAATTGTTAAACCGAATAATTATTTTATTGTATGATTTTATTATTTTTATAATTATAACTATTAATCGTTATTCCTTAATTATTTAATTAAAGTACATTTAAAGAATTATTTTGTTTTCGTACTTGATCTGATTTTCGGGGTAAATTCTAATTTAATTTCAAGCCAACTTATATTGTTTTCATTTGTATTATTTATCTATTTATTTGGATTTCAATTTTTGTTCATGAAGTTCTTTTTTTCTTTCAATTGAGCTTTTATTGTCGATCCTATTGCCCTCTTATTTATTATTGGTATTTTTATTTGAACCCTATTGATTTGGATCAATCTCTTAATTGAACCCTAATCCCAATTTCATTTGTTCTTGACTCAAATCCACTTTTATAGGATCCTAAACCTCTAACCCAGTACCCTAATTGTTCCCTATAAATACAACTCTAATGCAAACCCTAATTTTTCCACACAAATCGAAACCCTAGCCGCCTACTATCTCTCCTCCCCTCTTTCTCCTCCCGTTCTCTCTCTCACCTTGTGTTTTTCCCGCCAAACCCCCCAAACCCAATTTCTAAGTCTTCTCCGATCATCTTCTCCAGCGACCCCCGTCGCCATCCCCCCTCCTGAGCGCCGGCGACCCCCCTCCAGTGCCGCCCTGACCTCCTAGCACAACCACAACTGAAACCCCCCTTCTCCTCTTCCATTTCGATCGACAGCCAAAGCCCCAACCCTCTCTGATTCCTTGTTCGATCGTCGATGACAGCGCCCATCAGTGGCACCGCTCGGCCATCGACGTCGTGCCTCCAGCCGCCGCTGCCCCTCGGCCGTCGCTGCTGCCATCACTGCTATCTTTCTCTCTCTCTCTTGCCCTGTTGCTGCTTGTCTCTTTGTGTGTTGTGTTGAATTGGGCTCTTTTGCTCGTATATCGCACGTGCTATTGAGGTTTGTGCTAGTTCGTGAGTTCGTTGCTTTGGGATTCTCATCCCGTTATTCTTGGTACTCGTTCTCACCGTTTATAAGGCAAGTAACTTGTATTAAATTTCTTTGTAAATATAAGTACAAAATACCGCTTGTAGTGTAGTTGGGTTCTAGAGACAATTTGTGTGTAAAACCCTTTGTTGATATTGTCTCTATTGTGATGTTTTGACCATTGTTGCCTCACAATATATATGATATGAATTAACCTAGGGTTGACCACTTTTGATATATATGTTCATGCTATCTTGAGATATCTGTGTTTGATGTGTTATTCGTGTTATACTTGTCGAATACTTGTAAAATACCATATACCATGTTGCTCGGACATCTAGCACACCATATTCCATGTTATCATACTATTGTTTACCTATTGTTATTTTCGCTCATCTCATGTCTCTAGATTGCATATTGTATTGTTGCATTAATGAAATAATTAATAAGCCGGGTTTTAAGGGATTGACTGGAGTAGTTGATGACATAGTGACTGTACACCGTAGTGTGGGCCTTGTTTCTCAAAATATTGCGTGTTGGCAAAAGTTATTGTTATCGGTTTATTGTTGGACTACTGACACAGTATCCCCAATTGACCGTGTATTATTTTTATTGAGCCAACCAGTGTGCAGCAATACTGCAAATACCGTTATCGTGTAGTGTACATGATCTATAGAATCTTTCATTTAAGTCTAAAATAAAATTGATTGTATGCATTGAACCTGTGGTACAGAACACATGGGACATAGTAGTACATGCATTAGTTAGGATTAAAATGAATAATAGACTTAAAGATTAACACAACATCGACATTGCATATTGTTCATCATTGTTCCTATTGATATCGAATATTACATGATACTTGTTCACTCGACATTTATTACATGCTCTTACACTTGTTTATCTTGCCATACTAGTTGTTATATTTTGTTATCATGCCTATTCCATACTATTTGTTTATCCTTTCCATGTACTTGTATCCTGCACTATAAGCGGCCCGTAACTTGCATTGACAGGCGTTTTGTTTTCTTTTCCTCTTCCTGCAATTTATTAAATTGCAGATTTTGGAGAATAGTTGCCTGCTGGAGTTGGAGAACAAACAGTCTGAAGACTATTGCTGTAACCCTTTTTTTCATTTTGTGTATTTTTGGAGTGTATTTTCCGTTTTGGTATATTTTTCTCTCTTGTACTCTTTCTGAATCGTATATTTTAGTTGTTTTCAATATTTATTCGTTTTATTTCATTTTGAGCTCCTTGTGTTTGATTGGTTGTCGTTTTGGGTTCGTTCTTCATTAATTGTTCTTTCTTTCATTTTGGTCTCGTTATCGTTATTTTTTTTTTCTTGAGTGCTTGTGGTGGTGGTTGGGTGTTATCTTTTTCCCACTTCTATTATTGATCCCTAATAAGATTTTACCACAGCCAATTTAAAATCCCCAAACCTATTTGTTATCCTAAACAGTTGTATTCCTATTTAATTGACCCAAACCCAAAACTCATTGGTAAACTACTACTAACTCTTAATACCCACAACCCAATACCCACAACCCACAACCTAAACGCTATATATAAACACTCTCCTTCACAAACCCTAACCCTAACTCCTACACACAAACCCGGCCTCCCTCTCCCTCTCTCTCCTTGTTTGCGGCTGTACACCCAACCAACAGCCCAGGCTAGCCTCACCCTCAAGGCCGCCGACCATCCCCTCTGGCCTAATCCACCCCGGCAACACCCCACACCCGAGCCCCCACTTCCCACACCCGATCCCTCATCTCATCCACTCCCGATCCCCCTCATCGACCATCATCCGACCACCTCTTGCACCACAAATCCATTGTCTCTCTCTCTCTCTCTCTTTTGGTCGCTTTCTCGCTTGCGTGAGAGTTCGCACGTGGGATCGTGCGAGTTGTTCGTGGGTTCGTTGCTTGGATTCGTTGATTCGTGAATTTTTGTTTGTGGGTTTTGCTCGTTACTCTTAATTTGCATCGTTCTTCATCTTCGGTTAAGGTAAGTAACTTGTACTCCAATTTATTTGTTTGATACAAGTCAAAAATACCACCTATAGTGTAGTTGGGTCTAGAGATGACTCTTGTTTGTGATATGCTTGATGGTTTTTGTCTTTATTATAAAAACTTGACCATAGATGACTAACGACACAATTTGGACATGAAATAACTTAGGTTTTACCCATTCTTGATTTGGATCATGTATGTGAGACTTTTGTGAGAATTCGTGTTTTGGTTGTGACCCATGTGATATAATTGGTGTGGACATGATAGATACCCTAACTCATGATGTTTGGAAACTTGGTAGACTCGATTTCATGTTTAGGTGTGTTGGACCAATTTTCTTGAATCTATGTTGATTTTGTTTTTAAGGTAAAAATCTGTATTTTGTCGCTGATATGTTTTGTTTGCTGTTTTGGACTGTCTTGAAGTCAGTATCTTAATTTCGGTATAAAACATGAGTTTTATATAATTTTTTCTATTTTCAAACCCCTCTGACCTTGCTTGATTTTGATTTCGTATGAGTGAGTTATGACTGTTTTACTACAGAGGTGTCGATCTTTTCAGATTCTGTTTTTTGGTAATTTTGATGACAAGTCATTTTAAAGAACTATGCTACATATATTATTTTGATCCCAAACTTTGGTTAGTATTTCTTTACTAGTTAGGGGTTACCCAGAATTTTGGTGAATTTTATTGATGAGTTGTATATGTTGTTTCATGCTCGTTTAAGAAATCTATACTTGCTGTATTTTGCTCGCTGTTTTGTAAAGAGCCTTATTTTCACTATGACTCCTTTTACTGTATGAAAAATATTTGTGAAATTTGAAGGTTATTACATTTTATCTATTTTCATATCCCTTTGGCAGAATTGGATTTCGTTTCACTGGTTGCGAGATATCTTAGTTTTCGTACAGCAGTGTTGGAAATTCCAGATTTGCAAACTATGGTTTCTTGATGTTTTCTTATTTTTGATGACTGATCTAATTTTACTGGAAAAAAATCTGAAACTTTATATTTAGATACTGGGAATACCCCAAATTTTTTGTGGAATTATTTAATGTGTTTTCATGATGTTTTCCTGTTCTTGAATTCGTTTTCCTAATTTCTGGCTGAACCTAATTTCTGTATTCAAATCAGTTTTGAGCCATGTTTTTGTGAATTAATACATGACTTATTTATATTCGCTGGATTCGTGTGGAAGTCTATTTTCCAGATCCTTCGACGGATCCAGGTTTGGATACTTGTAATACTAGAAATCACTGTTTTACTACAGTATGGTTTTGCTATCCTGAACTTGAGTTTTGCCTATTTTAGTCTTTTATGAGATATCTTGCATACGTACATGTTTATTTTGCAACTTGCACTTATCACATGATCATGCCAGGTTATTCTTGATATATTTTGCACATATACATGCTTGTTTGACATTAATAATAAATAACCAAGTCGGGGTTTAAGGGACAGATCTAATCGTGGATAATTGAGAAATGTGTACTCGGAAGGGGATCCACTCGTCCTACGTGATTACTTGAGACATGATACTTGACACGTGATTACTTGATACTTGCACGCAAGACACGATACTTGCCATTTGCACAACTTGACACGTAATTACATGATACATGATACTTGGAGCTTGGAGCTCGATTACTTGACTTGTCCCCGAGTATACTGCCTTCTATGGTCCACTATGAAATCTAAAGCGAAACTGTTTGTTGTAGCAACCATGTAAGGTGGGCTGCATGAAGTGCTACCTAGATAGTAATTCACTACAAGACTTGATACATGCTACTTGAACATGATACTCAAACATGATACATGCTTGCTTGACACTTGACTACATGATACATGAGACTTGTTTACATGAGACTTGATACATGACACTTGATACATGATTACATGATACTCGGTACTTGACACATGTTTATAAGATACTTGTTTACTTGACTCTTGATGTAGGCTACATGATACTTGATCACATTACCATGCTAGTTGTTTACTTTGACATCACACTTATGCCATATTGTTAGTTAGTTTTCTCCATATGCTTGTATCCTACATTATAAGTGGCCCGTAACTTGCAATTGACGGGTACTTGTTTTTCTCTTTTCCTGCATTCGTTGAGTTGCAGATTTTGGAGAACAGGTTCCAGATGATATTGGAGACATGAAGTGTTAGTGCTACATTTTATTATATTATTTCTGGTATCTTTCATGAACAATATTGTATTTGAGACTTAGATTTATTCTTGTATTTGGGCGATGTGACCCAAGATATTGTTTTATTCAGGTCAGGACTATTTGAGATTTATGTATTTGGTTTCAAGTATTCTCGTTGGTAATTTGGCTCATTATGTGCATGTGGTTGATTCTTTTGCTTCCGACTTTGATGATTCTTGTGAATGTTGTTAAGATTTCTTGAACAGCTTATGGATGATGAAAATCATTCGGTGGGATTTTGTTACGTATCCGTATTCCGTATGCTTTCTAATTGCTTATTGCTTTAATAAACTTAATGTATTGAGACTTATTATTCTTTGGATTGTATTTATTATTGTATTGGACTTATGTCCCGAATATTGTTATTTATTTCCAGACGTTGGATTATTATTGTACTTGGATATTTTATATTGCTTCAATTCAAGTATTATTGTTCATGAGATTGTTATTATTGCTTGCGCAATTATTCTGTATTGATTATATTGTTGAGTTGATCGGATAAACAACTTATGGGTGACGTTAGTCATTCGCTGGGCCAATGTCACGTACTCGCAGTCCGTTTTTTAAGGAAGCGGGGCGTGACATATTGAGTGGTCAACTGTTACTTGTTGATGTTGTTATTGTGTTGGATGTGGAGAATTGTGAAAAAGATTGTTGTTATTGTATTGTTATTGTTAAAGTTGAGATTTGTTGAATTTGTTGTTGTTGTTGTTGTGAGATTTGTTGATCTGTTGTTCAAGTTGTTGCGAAATTCATTGAATAATTTACATGTTGTATCATCACTTGTATCTATTTAAATTTTTTTGTGTCGGTAATTAAAAGTGCACAACTTGTATCTGTTTACAATTTGTACACTGATGCCGCTATTAGGAATAATGGTTTTGGTTACCTGTAATGTTGTTCCCAATAGCGGCATCATTGTAAAAAAAAATTAAACAGATAGTCGCAATTTGCCACTATCTGTTTAAAAATATGAATTACACTGTTGTCGTTATCCCCAATAGTAGAAACAGGTAAAATGATGCCGCTATTGGAAATAGTGACTGTACATGAACTTTTGAAATAAAGAGTGGCAGAGAGCAAGGTTTGGATGTAAAATTTACAATAGCCCGACGACGCTACTAAGAATATAGGCAAACTTTTAATGGTTACCGCTATTGGAAAATGAGGCAATGGTTCATATGATATACAACTATTATTTGAACCATTGCTGCTATCCCCAGTAGCGACACCATATCAATTGTTGTCGCTATTCTCAGTAGTGTGTGTGTGTGTGTGTGTGTGTGTGTGTGTGTGTGTGTGTGTGTGTGTGTGTGTATATATATATATATATGTCACATCATCAGCTACTCATTGATGAGGTGACATATACATTGCAAATGCAATGGAAGTGCAAACAATTCAAACGTTGCGTTTATCTATCATATGGATTATCCGAACCGTTCACATTATTTAACATGGCCTAAATAGTCTATGGAGGAGAAATCTAGTTCTTTGAGATTCGTTTGCCCCACGTCAATGCATGGGCAAACGAATCTCAAACGACATGATTTCTCATCCATTGACTATTTTGGCTATGTTAAACAATGTGAACGGTTTAGATCATCCATAGGATAAATGGACGCACAGTCTGCACTTCCATTGCGTTTGCAATAGAAGAGTACCCTATATATATCGTTATTTTTTATAATGACATGATGCATGGGCAAACAAATCTCAAACGACTTGATTTTTCATCCATATACTATTTTGGCCATGATAAACAATGTGAACGGTTTAGATCATCCATAGGATAGATAAACGTATTGTTTGCACCATTTTCACTTCCATTGCATTTGCACTGTTTCCATGTGCATGTCCATTGCCTTCAGCATGTTGTCCACTACTCTCTGGTTGTGCACTACCTATGGGATGTCCACTAATTTCGGGTTGCAGAAGAGAAACACCTTCAATGCCCTTAAGCATATGGTCGAACATGTATTTGTAACTTGCATCGAAAGAACAACCAAGATCGAACATCTTTTTACGTGATGGCTCAATTTACAATAGAGAGAAGCAAAATTGTCGCTAGTCCCATCATGAACGGATGTATAGCATCTTCTCATAATATTCCGGGTCCATCTTCTTGTAATATATTGCACTGGTAGTGCAGTGTGATGAATGAACCAAAGAACTGCTAAAATATGTTTGCAAGAAATACTCGTGAATTCAAACAATAAACAAAAACAAGTAGTCATTTGACGGAGTTTACAAAATTGAACCACAAAGCTTCACAAAGAAAGATGCATTATCTGGTGTTTCAAGATCGACAATGAAAGTCACATTAAATAATAAGATTTTCTGCACTTCATCTTGGAATTTGTAGAAAATCTTCAATGTGTAAATTCATGCCATTTGTTCCTCTATAACCCATTCGGTTAGGGATGGAAAACGGGTCGGTTCGACCCGCGACCCGCTCGTTTAACTAGGCCCGCGAAATTTCGGTTCGGGTTCGGGTCGAACCTATTAACAGTAACGGGTCGACCCAGGGTCGTAAAATAGCGAATTTAACCCGGCCCGTTAACCCGCATGCATAGTACTCGACCCGCCCGTGAACCCGCTGGTCGACCCACTGGTTGCGAACCGTTTGACCCGTATGTTCGACCCGCGCATGTCGACCATTCGACCTGCGGGTCCAACGGGCTGATCCCCCAACCCGAGAGCCTTTAACGGCTCTTTTAGCCCTTCTTTGGTTTTTTTTTTGTTTTTTTTTTGTTTTCCCCCATATATATATACCCCTAAAATCCAAACAAAAAATTCACACCTTACTCTCTTATTCTCTCTACTATTATAACTCAATTCATTTCAATTTGTGAACAATTCAACAAACAAGATAGCAAGACATATACATGATCAAACAACAAATTCCAATCGTATCGAACTCAAAATTCCGATCGTCTTCAAGTCTTCAATTTTCTTCCAATTGATCAAGTCTTCAACTCTCCTCCAAGCTCTCTTCAAGTCTTCAATTCCGGACTTCTACTTCTACTTTTATTCTTATTTTTATGGATTTTTTTATATACGAGTATCCACGGTGAACGGTATCAAAATTTTATATCCCTCTTCTTCTATTTTTATTTTTATTGTAGTTATAACTTTTTGTATCATATTTGTTTGTTGGTTTTTTGATCTTCTCTCTTACAACCCTCTTGTTTTCTAGATTTTTTTTGTAACTTATCGCGCCTACATTGTATTTAATTATTTTATATACACTACTACATATCAACATGTCTAGATCACGCGTTAGCGGCCGTAGCCAAAGTGGACACGATTCCACCGGCACTTCCGTAGGCCTCCAATTGTCCCACAAAATGACCCCGCCTGAAAACTACCCTAATCCTCCTCCCTAACAATGGGGTACACACGATGAGTTTGTAGGAGATATAGAATTAGAAGAAGAACCACAACAACAAGCCACCGAAACAACACAACCGGCTACTAGTCGGAAAACTAGAGGGAAAAGTAGTGATTGGCACAAATTTTATGATTATATTCCGAACGAAAATGTACCGGGTGTAGGTTTAAAAATGTGTAAAACATGTTCGAAGGCATACAAATGGAAGAGGGGTGAGGGCACGAGTACAATTAAGCGACACATCCTAAATGTTTATAAAGAACTTCTTGTTGACCTACCCGGCCAACAAAAAATTCACCCTAGGACCGGTCTAGTTGATAGCCACCCTTATGATCCCGAACATGTTCGTCGGGAAATGGCACGATTAGTAATAAAGGAAGAGTTACCATTTTCCTATCCCAAGAGTAGGGACTTGGAAAATTTTAATGAAACCGCCTTAAACCCTCATTTTAGAAGAATCCAAAGGAATACTTGCAAATCGGATTGTTTTAAAATGTACAATGAAATGAGGGAGACTTTGATTGCACTTTTATGGAGTTTAACTTGTAGAGTTAGTTTAACTTCCGATTGTTGGACGGGTTGCAACAATATTCTAATGATGAGAATAACCTGTCTGGATCGACAGTGATTGGATTCTTTAAAAAAGAATCATATCACTTGCCGCGTTGCCCTATCCCCATAGTGGCAATGAAATTGCAAATCGTATTTTAAAAATTTGTGATGTTTTTCATATTCGCGATAGAATTATATGTATAAGTTTTGATAATGCATCTAACAATAATGCATCAATTAGTATTTTAAAAACCGCATTAAACCCTCCATCTGAAAATATTTTTCATGTTACATGTGCATGTCATATTTTAAATCTATGTTCAAGATGTATTAAAAATAGTCGAACCATATATACTTAAAATTAGAAATTGTGTACATTTTATTACATTAAGTGGCACCATATTTCAAGAATGGAAAACTTGGTGCAGGCTTTAAAATGTACCTTTAGAAAATTTCCAAAGGATTTAAACACCGATGGAACTCTACTTTTGATTTGCTACATGTTGTTACTGAATATAAAGAATGTGTAAATAATTTTTGTATTGCAAAAAATATGCACAATTTTGAAATGACTCCCGTCGATTTGTATTATGCTGAATCTTTGTTGAAATTTTTAGAACCTTTTAAAACTACAACTTTCAAGTTTTCAAAATCTTATGAATCTACTTCTAGTAGCATTTTTATTTCAATAGTTACTATGATGCAAACTTTTAAAGAAATGATCGATGATGCTTTTGTTGGTGATATTGTAAAACCTTCATACACAATTTTTGAAGTCTTTTAACCCTCCTCCTATGTTGTATTATGTTGCTACTGTGATAGATCCTAGTATCAAATTATAAGGTACGAAGAGTTTAATCAAAATGTTTTTAAATTTACTTGGGGAGGATGATAAAGAAATTGATTGTGCTGTTTTTTTAGTTAAATTTAAATCGACATTAAATAACTTGTATGATTATTATGATAGATATTTTGCTTCTAGTAATTCAACTTCTTTAGCTAGTTCTTCTTCTGCTACTTCTACAGGTAAGGGTAAGAGAAAATTTGACGATGGAACATTTAATTCACTTGCATAAATTCAATCAAAAAATCTAGGACTAATCAACCAAATAAATTAAATTGGTATAACCAACAAGATTTATAGTCTTTTAGTTCTTCACTGGATATTTTACAATGGTGGAAAGACCATGAACACACTTATAGTATTCTTAAATATATGGCTAAAGATCTACTAACTCCTCATGTCTCTACAGTTACTTCTGAAAGTGCATTTTCTTCAAATGGCAGGGTTCTAACTGATTACAGGAATCGTTTGAAGCCCCAATCGTTAGAGATGCTCGTCTGCACAGAAGACTGGATGAAGGCTGAAGATAGGACCCAAGGAAAAGCATTATCGATGTCCACAAGTGGGAGCACCTCGCCGGAAGAAGAAGAAGAACACAACAATAGCAACCAAAATGAAGAATTCAAGACCAACAATAACAAGTCAACAACAACAAATTGAAGACCATCAAATTGAAGACAACTGTAAATATATAAAAAATTGTATTAAATCTTTGCTTGTTATTTAAAATTATAAAAAATGAAGTAAATTGAAATTGTATATAAGAAATTTGTTATTGTATAAAACAAATTTGTAGAAAATCTTTATTTCTTATTACAAATTGTGAAACTTGTATAACTTGAAATCATATGAATAATATATCATTTTTTTTGGCAATTTCACTCTTTCAATCTTATTATTATTATTACGATTTTTATGTTTATTATTAAAATTACATTTTTTAAAGTAAAAACGGAAAGAAAAAAAAAGTTAACTCTAGCTGGGCTAACCCGCGACCTGACCCGGGTTGGAACTGAAAGGGTTCACGGGTTGGGCGGGTCGCGAATTCACCTCTTCGACCCGGTCCGGCCCGGCCCGGTTTAACTCTTTGACCCGACCCGAACCCGCCCAAGTTGGGTGCAAACCCTGGGCGGGTTCGACCCGACCCGGCCCGCCAGACTCGTTTGCCAACCCTACATTCGGTCTTCAATTTTGGTCTCTCCTCACGATATCGAAGATAACGGCAAATTCATGTAAAGAATACTTCTTTTGGCTATGATGCTTCAAGAAAGAATGTAGAGACTCGCTCTGTTGGCTACTCAACATGCCGGCACAAAATGACTCTCTTGCATAGATAGAGGTCCATTTATCACGAATTTCAAATAGATTGTTCAACCATTTGTTATTCGCAATTTCTTATTACAAAAGCAATAATATCTATTTCTCTTTGAAATTATTTTTATATTTAGAATTATATACGATACTCTTCACAGAATCCCTAAACCCATCGATATCATTTGACATGTGCACCTCCAACGGTAACTTATCCAAAATAAGCCAAATGCAATGCTTATGCCGAGTCTTAGGGAAAACTTTTTTCAGTGCAACACCGATCCCACGATCCTGGTCCATTACGATGCTAGATGGAACACGTTTCATTACTCCTAACCACTTCTCAAAGAACCACACAAAGGAAGATGTCTTCTCATTTGGATTGAACCCACAACCTAAGAACGTTGATTGTCAATGATGGTTGATTTCAGCAAATGGAACAAATAACATTCCATATCAGTTCGTGTTATGTGTGGCATCAAAGCAAAGTACATCCCCAAGTTCTTCATAATTCATCCTAGTGGTACACCATCCACCCAAATACAATGAGACAATATGCCTTCTGGATGTAATTGGTAATCATAAAAAATAAAGATCCTTTTACTTCTGCGATTCAAAGAATTCAATGAGCACTTTCCCATCATTTCCTTTCATACCTTCCCTCGAGTCTCTCTCTAAATTTTGTAGCATCGGTTTCGGTGAATCCTATTTTATTGCGACCTCCACTAGCACTTTCGAAGAAAAGAATTTGTTTGCACGTAGGGATACTAACTTGGGTCAGCTGATCCATTATTCTTGTATCGGATTTCGAAACGCCACGGTTTCGGGGCAACAGATGTATTCTACCAGGTGAAGTAAATTTGTGATTGTGTAGTTCATGAAATAAATAAATAAACCCATGTATTAATTGTTACAAAATTTGTTTACAATAAAATCAAATTCGAAAAATTTATTCTCTTTGTTACAACTTTGGTTACAAAATGTTGGCATAAATCCAAATGATTGAGAGGCACAAAAAATCAGAGAAGGAGGAGACTAATAAAACTAATAAAATGAAATGAAAATGAAAATGAAAATTATAAAATCAAAACGATTTGATTGTTAAAGCAAATGAGTGGCGAGGCTTGTGTAGCACACAATCTCCTTAAAACAGTTTTTCGCCTCGTCCGGGTGTTGGAGCTAGTTGAGGTATCTGTCTCCCAGGATGCAATGACGAAGAGTGTTCACGCAGACACCACGTAATGCTCTCGAACTGGTAGTGTCAGAACTCTATCACCGAATTACCGAATAAACTTACAAAATGGAACGGAACAAAGAAGAAGAGAGGAGATTTTGTGCAGGGAAGAAAGTGGGGGAGGGGGGCTCTATTTATAGGGCCAAAGTTAGAGACTGTAACGGCAGACAAGGCTATGAATGCCTTCAGTGTAACTGCAGAAAATCTATTGAATGTGTACACTGTAATGGCAGACAACAGTCAATGCCTTTGAATGTCTTCAGTGTAACTGCAGATAATCAATTGAATGTGTACATTGTAACGAAAGACAAAATGTTTAATACTGCACTGAAACAACATACAAAACCGTTCCTGCATTTATTTTAGCCGTTTACAAAGGAAAAAAAATCAAAATTGTAGCAAAAGTGGCTCTGCATAGGGGTGGGGTTATGTCAGTATGGCATTCATGTCCGCAGGACGTGCGGGCGCACACAAGCCGCATGTAATTTGGTCCGAGTTTTGCACCCCCCTGCGCGCGAGAGAGAGAGAGCCTCTTGTCAAGCTATCTTATAATGCTTAAAAGGAGGTTATTATATACCCTCTTCTAATTCTGTAGATTTTTTCGATATGGGACTATGTTCCCTTAACCCATTTTCAAAAATAAAAATGTCTCACTTTGAGAGACAATTTTTCATTCACCCCTTAACCGTTTTTAGCAAATAAATATATGATTTTGATCTACTCACGAAAGAGATCACAAATCAAAGAAGATCTCTCAATAATTCATTGAAGATCTTACACAAAAAAATTGCTCAAAAATTGGTTCGGAAATGGTGTTAATACACTCATTTCTAACATTCACCACATGAATAAAAATTGACGACCACAGACACGGTAGACTGACACGACAGACTTGGTGATAGAATTCAGCGGTTGAAACCTTCATAGAATAGGAGGTGTTACCCTTTGAACCATCCCTTATGAAACTATGTTTACTTTACTAACTAAATAGTAGACACGATATCCTTAAACTGTTCTGTCATTTGTGTAAATGATGACAAATCTCACACAGGAATCTTCCTAACGCATTTGGTTCTCACATTTATGTTCGTTTTGACCATGAACATACACCTGAATCTGTAAGAGTTTGATAGGAATATTTTCCTATATTATTCCATAGGAAGCGACATTTCTTCCCTCTTACATAGGTGATTTCATAGTTAAAAATAACCCGCATTGCTCTGCTCGGATATCCGACGTATAAGAATCATTAAAAGCCTAGCTTAACCTTTTACCTTGCCGGCATCACTGTTTCATCATGGAATGGGCATGGGAAAATCCCCACGGTGATCCAACTTGGTCATTACAATTTGGTTGTCCCTTTGAACCTAGATCTTGGGATCTCCAGTCAGCTACGTTGGGTGTCCATTGTATCGACTTATTCTTTCATGGGCTTTGGTCTCATTCCCCTCGAAGATTTATCAACTAGCTCTCTGTTTAACCCCTTGGTTAGCGGATCCACAATGTTATCCTTTGACTTTACATTGTCCACAGAGATAATCCCAGTAAAGAGTAGTTGTCTAATGGTATTATGTCTTCGACGAAGTGTCTAGATTTACCATTATACATATTGCTCTATGTAGAATGTATGCAGATTGGGGGCATAGGCCTTGTCCACCTTGGAATATCCTTAAGGAAGTGGCGTGACCATTCAGCCTTTTATCTACATTTGTACAGTGCGATGAATTCAGATTCTATTATGGATTTAGCGATCACTGTCTGTTTTGATGATTTCCAAGAAACGACCGCACCACCTAGTGTAAATACATAGCCACTAGTAGATTTTAAATTATCACTAGATATCCAGTTTGCATCACTGTATCCTTCAAGTTCAACCAGATATCTTGTATAATGCAGCCCATAGTTACGAGTAAAACACAAGTACTTCAGTACTCTTGTAACCGCTTGTCTTCCAGGATTACTCGTATATCTACTTAGTTTGCGAACTGCATAGTCTAGGTCTGGACTCATCAAGTACATTAGACCGCCTGTAATTCTAGAGTATTCTACTTGAGAAATACTATCTCCTTTATTCTTGGAAAGTGTAAAGTTAGATCGATTGGAGTTCTGGCAATTTCAGAATTATCTTTATCAAACTTTCCAATAATACTGTCTATATAATTTGGTTGGCTTAAAATAAGCTCGTCTGATGTTCTTGTGATTTTAATTCCCAATACACTACTAATCGGAATGGATATAACGACGTTTTTTTTGTCTATGGCGGCGCTTATAAACGCCGCCATAGATGATAGCAGCGTTAATAATAATGCCGCGCGTAACGCCGTTGTATCGAGCGTTGGGACAAACCATAGGTCTATCACGACGCTTTTTTAGACCGCCATTACAAGCCATAGGTCTATAACGGCTCTTTTTAAAAGCGCCGTTACAAGCCATAGGTCTATAACGGCGCTTTTTAAAAGTGCCATTATAGACCTACGACTTGTAACGGCGGTTTTAAAAAGCACTGTTACAAGCTATACGTCTACAACGACACTTTTAAAAAGTGCCATTATAGACCTATGGCTTGTAACGGTGCTTTTTAAAACCGCCGTTACAAGTCGTAGGCCTATTACGGCGCTTTTTTAAGCGCCGGTATAGATTCAATTTTAAAAAAAAAAAAATTCGCCACGTTTGGTGGATCGATATGTATCCCGGCATCGGGTTTTTTCCCACTATTTTAAAAATAGGTCACAAATTCAAAATATCTATAGTCACATCAAATTTGAAAGTTCAAATCTTAAAATCACTAATAGCATAATAAACAACTATATAATCATGGACCACAATAAACAATAATTACTTGTCTAAAAATGGTCATACGAAGAGTTAGAAATGTACATGTTATACATCAATTTTTTTAACAAAACATAAATTCAGTTTCGACAAAACATAAAAAGACTATAGTCCAAATTAAACTAAACTATAGCAAAGTCTACTGCTGTGGCTCGGCATTGCTTTCATTCCCATTGATATTTCGCCCAGATGTATGTGCGTGACTAGAAGTCGATGGAATTCGCCGACTCTGTATAATTCACAATAGTGTCATTTATTAGTTTATTCACTACACTAGTCACCACACCAGTCAAATGCAATAGTTAAATTTCATACTGATATCGTAAAATGTTGCTGAATACTTATAGTTCCATGTACTGGATTGTTAGAGTTGTGGTTTTGTTGGGAGATTAAAGAAGCAATCATATCTTTCAAGCCGTCAATCTCTTCCTGCATCTTGGCTTGCATCTTGAACACGTCCGGATACGATGTACGACTGGAGGTAGATGCACAAGAACCAAATACCTGTGTCAAGGAGGTAGATCACAAAAAGCTTATAATAAAACTCGGAATTTCGGATACTTCATTTATAAAAGTTAGTGTCAAGGAAACTAGTATACTGATCAAACTAGTATACTGATCAGTATATACAGCTCAAAGAATGACATTTGACGTAAGGAGGAATGAACACAATTCTATTACCCGGTGGTCCTTCCCAATGCCCATACACAAAAAAAGAATTTTCAGATTCATGATGGATATATACAGCTCAAAAACATGGACTAGGTTGAGATTTAAAGTTAACATAAGTCCAACAAAAGATGTAGAATTGATAATGGACAATGTGGATTTCCGATTAAAAACATGGACTAGGTTGAGATCGGAAAGCTGTAAGGTTAATGGACAATGTGGATTTCCGATTGGGCTAGATTGTGGTATGCTTAATAAAAATGAAGAAGAGGTTAGAGAGGAGCTAGGTGTCAGACATTCCCTCGTGACGTTTTAAGTCGGAGATTCAAGCTTAAAAGCAACATAATCAAAATGACGGAAGAAAATATTGTTCAGATTGCCTTCACATCTCATTCTCAGAATGCTAAATTTTCACGATATGCACAATTCATCTGCACATTATCTTCAGCCCATCTTTAATCTGTTTTCTCAGTGGGTTCGGTTTCCATTTGTTTCATTATTCACTCCATCAATCCCTTATGTACATTTTTTTGGAAGTTCTTTTTTTCTGTGTAGTTGGGATTTAGGTTTAAAGACATAAAGGCTCAGATTTATTATTATGTCTGTTAGCTTGCAGTTAATAAGCTTACTTCTATTCAAACTTATTCATTTCATATTCCAACTTGTTATTATGTCTGATGTGTAATACATTTCATATTCCAACTTATTCCTGTTTCTAATATGCTTTCAAGATTGATTTATATTAGTTATGTATGTGCGTTGCACATGTTGGTAGAATGGCCAAAAAGTCTAACCACACACTCCAATTATATATTAGCATAGATATTAATCATGATACAGTAAAATGCTTATTTCTAAATCAATCAAAATTCATTCGAAATTTTGTTAAATTCTAGGAGGTAAGTCCCTTGCATAAGCATGATACATTATGATTAGCACATCATAATTAATTTCAAAATAGATAGCTAATCTTTATTCTCTACTAATTTAAGTTTAAGTCAGTTTTTAAAATATATAAAATTTAAAGAAATGTTATGTCACCTGACTTTTCCGAAAAAATTATAAAGCACTTTATTTGAAGAATATACCACTTATTTAGTGTAATGCACCTAGTTGAGACTTTGAGTTTGGCTAACACTATCAGGCAGTTGAACTGAAGATCTACAAAAATTGATATATTTCTCTAAAACAACTACAAAGGACAAAACAACAGATGTTACAAAAAAGGACGAAATAAGCTAACCTCTCAGTCTCTTGTACCTAGTCTTGCACTGGGGGCAGGACCGATTTCCATCTTTCCGCTCATACTCATAGCAAGGCCTACAAACTCGGAAGGCACACTCATTACATTCAACAAAGACATCGCCTGTGTCCGTAAGCCCTACAGTGTCACCACATATCTGACACACTTGACCGTTCTGATTTTTCACTGGTTTGGGCTGCATCAATAGAAGCGTAGAACTATATAAGGGGTACAGAATCATTAAACAAGTACACACGCTAAATGAATTCACAGCAGTCAAAAACATACATGCTAACTATTCATCATTAAACAAGTACACACGCTAAATGAATTCACAGCAGTCAAAAACATACATGCTAACTATTCAAAGTAAAATTTAAAATTACGATTAAGGCAGGGTCGAACCATATTTAACTAAGATTAATAAGTTTAAAAACAATAAACACAGATTGGACAGATAGATAAATTCCATGATCTCAATATATACAAGAGATCCCAGTATTACAATAAACAATAACAACAATCTTGGAGGCGCAGGGGCCATTACATAGAACTAGCCAGGAATGTGGTACATGCATAGCATGCATGATCATCGAGATTAGCTGATGGCACATACAGAAACAAATCTAGCATTTGGAGTATCATAAAAGAGAATAAGCAAAACAGTGAAAACAAGTTAATTACTTTCCTAGACAAACAAAAGAACATTGACAAAACATAGCTTGATTACTATGTAGACCAATCCGACATTTAGGAAGGTTCAAATCATGCAGATTTACATCCAAAATACATCTATTCTACCATACTTCTCCAAAATTTCAATTTAAAAAAGCATTCAGGGACTCAATGCAAATGATTTCGATTTCTTATTGAACAATCAAAATTTCAAACAATATCTAAATTTTATCACTTCTGCAACCAAATCTGCCACACATACCAGGCCATTCCCACCAATCTAATAAATCACTAAATGGACCAAAGGATTTACATAAATCAAACTTGCTCAAGGTCAGATCCAATAGCACATTCGTAGATCTTCTCGTATCTCAAACAATCTAACCCCCAACCGTTACTCAATTCCAAATAAACTTCCAAGTAAGACACCAAATCTCAAGTCAAACTATATACATTCAACTGCATCTCCCAATCTAATCAACTACATTCAAACTATATACTTGCTCAAGGCTTGCTTGGCTTGCTTGGATGTGTGCACGTATCTATAAAATAACTAAAAGGAATCCATCAATGAATGGTACAGTATTCAAATTTTAGAAAGGGCAGATCTTTTTGTTACTCTAATTCAGAAACAGGGTGGAGCACCCGGTGGGGGGTCGAAAACCCCTTATACTTCATTAGGGGTTTTCAAAAGCAAATTACTGAAGAAAGGTCTATGATTATACTTACTTCTCATAGGAGTCTCATCAAACACCTCTTGTGCATGCATATTGATCTACCTGCATGAAAGAAAGAAAGCATTTAAACAAAGTATTTACTCAATAACGTAATTTCAGAATGTAAATGACTTGTCTAACTCGATCGAGTTCGAGTTTCATATCTAGTACTTGCAAACATGTGATTCAAAAGGAAACTACATGAAAATTGAATTCGAATTGATAACTGGTTGTTTCCATGGATAATAGAAAATATAATTCAGAACCAATGCCAAATGGAGCATTCAATAAGTTGTTCATGAGTACGAACTACATATATTTAGAGCAGAGAATCTTACGAGTCAACAACAACAAAGCCTTTAACCATTACTTGAATTGAAATTTACAGGAAAAGTTTATAACATACCTCTACTTGAGTTGAAAACCATTAACTTCGGCATTTGAATTACGAAGTTGAGTTTCCTAAAGATTATGCAACACAATAATAAGAAAGAAGATAACCAATATAAATGAGATTTATTTAGCTATTCTCTAGAAAAGAAAAAAATGGATATCAAGAATCACATTTGTAGACTATATTTCATTAGCACTCAAGCATATCACGAATCACATTTTTGTCAAAAAGTCGAAGAAAAGAAAAAATTGACGATAGACCACAACAAAATGGATGATAGATCCATAGAGACATTATATCAAACACTTACCTTGCACCTAAACCAATCCCTACCCATTTTCGGGTAAATCCAAAAACATGAATTAAAGAGGAGGCGGAAACTTACCATAAATGAAATCGACGGAGAAAAGGGGTTAGGGTTCGAGAATGAGAGGGAGGATTTGGAATGGAGGTCGGAGCTGACGATGGAGGTGAGGATGATGGAGTTTGAGTTGGGTTTCGGTGGAAGGGAAGAAGACGATGGTGATGATGGGTGGTCGGGCTCGGGAATCAAAGAGCAAGGGAGGCGTGCGGCTGGAGGGGGGGGGGGGGACGACGGCTAGGAATTGGAAGGGTTTTGAGAGAAAGAGAGTAAATTAGAGGCCGGAAAATGAAAAGTAAATTAGAGGGGAAAATGAAAATTGGGGGAGGGGGGAGCGCAGGTTAGAAATTTTTAGGCTTATTGCGGCGTTTATGCAATAAAATGCCGTTATAGCCTATTTCTATCTCGGCATTTTCGATGAACGCCGGTATAGAAGGCGGTATATTTTTTTTGCTTTATTTCTAAATGTCTATCCCGACGCTTCTACCAAACGCCGGGATAGAATCGTCGAGATAGACGTTTTATTTTGTAGTAATATAACATCAGCTAGTCTCATGTCTTTCATGTCAAACCTCGAGTTCAACATGTTTTTAGCAGATTTAGTCATCTTATCATTGCTTCCAAAAATAAGTATGTTATCTACATGTAAATATATAATGACATATCCATTTTTCTGTGTCTTTGACATATACACATTTATCACATTCATTGATCTTGAAGTCGTTGTCATCATGACATTGTCAAATTTCTCATGCCACCGCTATGGAGCTTATTTCAAGCCATATAATGACTTCACCAGTTTACACACTTTCTTTTCATATCCTGGAGCTGAAAAACCCTCAGGTTGTTCTATGTAGATTTCTTCATCTATATCTCCATTAAGAAAAGCTGTTTTTACATCCATTTGATGTACTTCAAGATTGTGCAGAGTTGCTATTGCAACCATCCTAATGGAATTTATTCTCGTCAGAGGAGAATATGTATCAATGTAATCAAGACATTTCTTTTGTTTATAACCTTTAATTACACTCTTGCTTTGTATTTATCAATTGATCCATCAGGTTTTATTTTTCTCTTGATCCACTTGGAACCTAAAGGTTTACTACTTCGTGGAAGATCCACTAGTTCCCAAGTATAATTTTGCAAGATAGAATCGATTTCGCTCTTGATGGCTTCTTTCTATAGATGACCATTACTAGAGTTCACCGCTTCCTTGAAGGTTTGGGTTCACCTTCAACCATAAAAGTCAAGAAACCTGGACCAAAAGATTTTTCCATTCTTGTTCTTTTACTGCGTCGAGGTTCTTCCTCAACTTCTTCATCTTGGTCTTCACTATATTCACTAATAGTCTCATATGTTTGTTTGGAGAAACTTGGTTCCTTCTTTGACTTACATGAAAATACATCTTCAAAGAACGTTGCATTTCTAAACTTTATTATCGTGTTCTTTGGTATATCAGTGATATCAGAGATGTACATCAAGAACCGATAAGCACTACTGTTAAGTGCATAGCCAATGAAAATGCAATCAACCGTCCTATTTTTACTTTCTTAAGTGGAGGTACTACCATCTTGGCAAGACATCCCCACATTTGCAAGTAATTGCAGGATGACTTTCTTCCTTTCCATAATTCATATGGAGTTTTCTCTTCTTTCCTTTTGGGTACCTTATTTAAAAGGTAGTTAGCCGAAAGTATAACTTCTCCACACAGGTTTGGTGGCAAACGAGAACTTATTAACATTGCATTCATCATTTCTTTCAATGTACGGTTCTTCCTCTCAGCAACACCGTTTGACTGAGGAGAATCAGGCGTTGTAGTTTCATGTACAATCTCATGGTTAGCACTAGTGTCAGCAAATGGCAATTCATACTCTCCACCTCGATCGCTTCTTAGCGCCTTAATTTTTTTATTGAGTTGGTTCTCAACTTTATTTTTATAGAGAACAAGTTAATCTATAACTTCATCCTTGCTTTTAAACAAATATATATAACAAAATTTTGTGCTATCATCAATGAAGGTAATAAAATATTTATTACCACCTGTTGTTTGTATCATTTTTAAATTACAAGTATCAGTGTGAATTAAATCATGAGGTTCGGTGTTTCTTTCAACACTTTTAAAGGATGATCTTGTTAGTTTTGCCTCAACACAAGTTTCACACTTATGTTTGGAATCAATTTGAAATGTTAGTATATGATTCAAGTTAATTAATCTGCGCAAGTATCATAATTAACATGTCATAGTCTATCATGCCATAAATTGGAAGACTCAAGCATATAAGTAGAAGAGCTAGCTTTACTGATATTTTTGACCATGGTTATTACATTAAGTTTAAACATTCCACCACTCATGTATCCTCTACCAACATACATTCCACTTTTCGATAAAATAAATTTGTTTGACTCAAACACTAAGCAAAATCTGTGATTATTAAGCAACGAACCAGATACCAAGTTGTTACAGATTTAAGGAACATATTCAACATTACTCAGAGTCAGTTCCTTCCCAGAAGTCATTTTCAAGATAACCTTGCATTGGCCCTTGATTTCTGAAAAAAAAATTTCACCCCATTCTCTAATGGTTCGAAAGTTGAGAACATACTTCTGTTGGAGCACACGAGTCGAGTAGCTCCAGTATCAATCCACCATTCCTTAGGGTTTGAAGCCATCATGTTCACCTTCGAGACCAAAGCTGAGAGGTTAATATCAGAAACATGTTGAGCAATGCCTTCAACAATATTTGCTTCTCCATTCCTATTCTTCTTGGGTAGTCTGCAATCAGTAAACTTGTGACCTAGCTTGTCACAGTTGAAGCACTTGCCCTGAAACTTTGGCTTCTTGGAAATTCCTCTCGTATGCCTCAACTTGGAGCCCTTGTTGTTATGCTTCTTAAAACGTTAGCTATGTTCTTCGGTTGAAGTTTGTGGGCTTCCTCTTGGGAGGCATGGCTATGAGTAGCTTGGGCTGAAGGAGGAAGGTGGGTTGCTTGTCTAGTGGTTTTCCCACAGACGGCACCAATCTGTTACCGCTGGATCTGGTGTGGGGGCAATAGACAGAATTTGTAGGTTTGCAGGAACTCGAACAAGCTGAATCCTACTTCTCCCTCGTTGAAAAGTTGACTCCTTGATGCTCCCGCGTACTTGCACAAACGTTCGAAACGTCGGGATGGATCTCGGCGATGAACCCTCCGACGCTCTTATCAATACCAGAAAAAGTAATAGGAAAGAGCTCGAGTGCACAAAGAGTGATCACCAGTGACAGTAGGAGGTAGGGGGTATTTATAGTCGTTGTGGAGTCCTCTTTCAGGATAAGAATGAATCCCTACTTTCAGTGAGGCTGGATAGAGGTGGTTATAACCACCTCCTCAAGATAAGGACTAGCCAGGATTTCCTCCAATCTTATTGAGCTGCCCACTAACGGGTTGGGACCCGTTCTCAACTGAACAGATCCGTTCATGGGTGAGTGGGTCTAAGAGGAGAGACCCGGTTCCCAATTCAGACCCGTCTGTAGATGAAATTACCATCCTGCCCCTGCGACTTTAAGATTCGTGCTCACTTTGAACGGTTCTGTTTTAACCATATTTTTAGCCATATCAGTTATCATACTAAATTAGCAGTTTATAAATTAGTTTATATTGTTGTTGATTGACTTTTGATATTAAATTAGGGGTTTGTAAATTAATTTTTGATCTTGTTGGTTGACTATTGATACTAAATTAGAGGTTTATAATTATGTTGTTGTTTGATACTATTTTAATTTAAGTTTAATTTTCAAATAGTTATGGATTTTTTTTTTTAAAAAAGAAAAAAGAAAACCAATGGAGGTTGGTGATTCAAGTGTTCGATCTCATCGTCCTCGTGCAGAGCTTAACATTGATGAACTTGCATCTGATCCTGAAAAAATGAAATATATTTATTCTTTTGATGCTAATGATAGAGAGATGGTTCGAAGACATTATTGGTAAAAAAGGTCCATGTTAACCAAAGTCTCATGTTTTTTCTTGTAGGGATTTTGGCAATGAATTCCAAATTGGTTTAAAGAACACTCTAAATTATAAGTGAAGTATACATCATTACAGACAATCAAAGGAGAAGAAGGTATTCAAGGTAAAGAAGAAAAGAAACAGAGAGATACAAGTAACAGCTTGAATCCCACGGAATTCATGCAGATCGAGAGTCCACACGCTTTAGCTAAGAAGGAGATGTGTTTGTTGTGAACATTATAGTTTGTAAAATAGAAAATATTATATTCCTCTTATCCTCTACCTCTAAATGCAAAAGTTTGAGGAGGATGGACCCTTTGCTTTATTTTAATTTGTTCCCTAAGAGCATCTGTAGTCGTTCTAAGCTATTTTTGGGGTATTTGGCTTTTGGAAATAGAAAATACGCTACAGTCGTTGAAAGTTAAAATATGGCCGGACGACCGATTATATCTCGTCTGAAACTTTTTTTTAAAAAAATTCTGGGCACTAAAAGACAAAAAATGAAAAAATGAAAAAATGGAAGGACGGTGGATTATACACCGTCCAACACCTTTTTGTCTTATTCAAAATGGTTGGGACGGTAATACACCGTCCGACACCCACTTTTTTTAAATTATTTTTATAATAAACGACGAGGCATTGTTTATCGTCCGGTAAAAAAAATTAAAACGACGGGATATTATCCTTCGTTTCTTTTCAGGGACGAAAGAAAATTTCCCGTTAGCTATATTTTGACTTTTGCCAAATCGTCTGCTATATTTGGCAATGTACTGTTCATCGTACACCCAAATTTTGAGTATTTGGACGACGACTGCAGCTCTCTTATTCTAATTTTTTTCAAAATTTGGGTATTTAGCCCACGACTACAGATGCTCTAAAAAGTCTATTCTCCTTACTCGAAAATGGGGAGAAAAAAAATCGTATTATTATTTTTTAATTTCGAACAGGTAGCTTTAGTTATCACACTGGAAATCAAGACCAAAATTTAGCCGATTACAAAAGACACGAATGAATATTCTAGTTAAGCATGGCGTCCCAACTCCAGGAAGAAGAAGAAGAGAAAAAAAAGCTTGATGTGGACTTCGGCGTGTTCCTCGAGGCCAGACGGCACCATCTGACGTGACAGCAGACGGCGACAGCTCCTGACAGCGACAGAAATCGACCTGACGTGCAGCACGTGCTTCGACCTGACGTGCAGCACGTGCTTCGACGCTGATGTTCTGGCTCAGTGTTCAACGCAGACAGAGAGGAGAGAGAGGCGATTTCACTTGTTGGCCACGTTTTTCAAGGCCATCCGGTTTTCAATCTTTTTTAAAAAAACAGTCCCTTTTTTAATCTATTTTTTCTTTAATTTTTATTATGCAATCACAAACAATATTTGTTAGTTATAAATTAATTATGAACTAAATTTATTTTTCTTGGGTTTCGATGTACAATAGTTTTAAAAACACAATTTTAATTCTATATTATTTTTCTATTTTTTCATGGTTGTGTGTTTGATTTTTATTCTTAATGCGTACAATTGGTGGATAGACCATTGTATGATCTATTGGATCATGGAGAGACCGAGAGGTAATTTGTGATTTAGAACGATAAATTAAACATCATTGATTAAGCGAAATTAGAGATAATTTACCGCGATTGATATTACCGTTAAGAAATCCACAAAACTTTATGAGTCTTCGATTAATTAAACTTGTATAGAGATATGACAAACTGTTAGTTGGAGATATTTTGGTGTTGTTCGAGAGAAAACATTGAATAATTTGGAAATTTCGGTCTACAACTTAGAAAAATAAATTCTTAATTCATATGGAGTAATAAATTGTGTGTGATTAACTATGTGAAATCAAAAGCCCTAGAATTAATTTTTCCATTAACAAATTACAAAAATTTCACATCCCGCTCCCTCTTAATTAATTTAGTTAGTTTTTCTTTAGATTAATTTAATTTAGTCGCTTTCTTTATTAATTTTGATCTTCCAAATAGTAGTTAATCTAGTAAATTCGGTACTCAATAAAATAATTAGTCCTTGTGGGTTCGACACTATATTCACTAAACTATACTACTTGTTGTGATTTTGTACACTTGCAAATATTCACACCACCTCTTCTAGAAGATCCGATTCAACAATAACAATCTCGAGTAGTCAGATTTGAGCCATGCCCATAGACTCGCCACACTTTCTCTTCAAAAACTTTACACTTGACTTCGTCCGTTAATTGCAGCCGGATTAAACTCAAGGCCTTAAAACAAATCTCAACCCAGTTCTCCTACTTCATGTCGGTTGACTTCTTCTATTCTAGGGCAAGGTGCATGGTCTTCTAAACCAATACATAGTACATATCTACCTTCCATAGGTTGAAGTTGATCTTACCATCAAACTACTTGATTTTCATATGTTGATCTGCCATCTTCTCCAAGAAACTTGATCATGCTGTACTTAGGACTCTCGAGAGAGATGGCGACCGAAGACACATACTTTCCATCTACCCATAGGAGAGATATCAATCACAGTGCAGGATATTGTTGTTTTTTCAAGGCTTCCTATTGATGGGATGGCCATCATTGGTGGTGTTGGGTTTGAACGTGATCAGTTTGTTGGAGACTATCTCGGTATGGAACCAGGTGAGATCAGACTCTCCTGGTTGAAGACTACGTTTGAAAACTTCTAGGGCGATGATTCATCCGAGTTCGCCATTGAGTGTTACGCTTGTGCTTATATCATGACCTTGGTTGGAGGTGTTTATCTTTCCTAACTCCTCAGGTGATACAGTTCCATTCATGTATCAGTTGTTGATCATCAACATAAGAAAAGTAGGCCAAAATAGTTAGGGTAGTGCAGTATTGGCATCTCTGTATCAGAGTTTGGGTGGACGAGCATTGAATATTGTGCAGATGACAAGGCCAACGACACTATTATAGGTGTGGAGCAGGGAGCGTTTCCATGTCTGTTAACCCTACATAAGTAAGCAATCAAAGGGATGGATTGAAGATGCAAAACATGTAGTCATGTTGGCTCCGATCGGTGTTTATTGGGCTGGTGTACACATGTGGAAAGATGACCCACGCGGGGTGTTGACTTATTACAGAGATGCGCTACGGGATCAGTTCGTGACATGGGAGTCTTATATGACTAAGTGATTGGAGAGACTACCACTTGCTTGCACCGTGAGCAAAGAGTTGTGCTTGACGAGAGCATCGTTCATCAACTTTAGCGTGGTTGAGTTTTATAATTTGGACCATGTTCTTCGACAGTTCAGACTTCAAAGTATCCAGTTGCTCAATCGTATGACACTGCACAATATCAAGGGGCAAGGTCGATTGTCTAATCATCAATGGGGAAAAATTCATCATGTTCATGTCATCGCATGGAACGAGCATCAATTTGAAAGTATTATTACCGGAGTTGAGTCGTATGACGGATCCTGGCACGATGCTTACATATCATGGTATGAGAGGATTACATGGTTGTTTGTTGTCCCTCTTCCGATAAGCCAACAGGAGTCCAAGTAATGATTCCGATAAGCCAGCAGGGGTCCAGGTAACTAGCTCCCAGCCATTTCACTTTGCAAATCATGTGTCAACCTAAGGGTTCAACATCAAGACCCATTGTAAGAATTAATATATTTTTATTAAATTAATATATTTATCTCTATAAAAAAAATCTGACATATGAATCATTCTAATTTAACACAAACTGATAATGCATGAACATTGCACGAAAATGTGCTCATGTGTTGGCAAGCGATGTACTCAATATCGTCAAGGAGTTCGCACATGAAATTCTAGCTCCATGCAAGACACAACTTTAAGAGGTTGGTGAGGTTGTCAAACCAGAAACTATTAGCATTGGTATAAATACCCGAAATCCGGATCTGACCCGGACCCGATCCGGACCCGGCGTTGGACCGGAACCTACCCGGCCTATTCGGGTTGGGTCTGGGTCCTAAAATGGGACCCGTTGTATTTCGAGTTCGAGTCTGGGTCCGCTCAAAAGAGACTCGACCCGGACTCGACTCCGTTAAAAAACCCCCCAAAAAATCAACATAAAATTAAATATTATATCCTCATCGCTCTCCTTCTTCCTGCTCAATTGTAGAACTTCCTCTTCCAAACTCAAAATTCATGTTTTTTTCTTCTCTCCTCTATTCTAAATCCTCCACTCGTCACCTCCGCTTTACACTTTCGCTCCTACCCGACCCGGAATATTTTAATAGGACCCGACCCGGAATCGGACCCGGTCCTCACGGGTCCGTGTCTGGGTCCAATTTTTGGACCTGTAGGGGACTGGGTCCGGGTCCGGGTAGTGAAGGACCCGACCCGACCCGATACAAATGCTAGAAACTATGTTGACAACTCTAGTTCACCAGACCAAAAGAAGTGTGATATCTTACAGGCCCTGTCAAGCTTTTCAATCAAAAGCTTAACATATGCAACATGAGCAGGAGCATGTGCATGACCAAGAAGAGGTGCCACAAGGACAAGAGGAGCAAGATGATGACGAGCACATTCCCCTCTTACAGCTTACACAGGTAGAAGCTAAGGGTTCGTCGAAGCCACCTCCAAAGAAGAAGAAAAATGCTCGATCATGCTTTAATGTTCCTAAGGGTTAACATTGTAAGAATATTTTGGTATAATTTTGGATGTGCTTAAGAACTTGTGTAACCCCTACTTTTTGTTTTTCATATTTTTGGTATATTTTTCTCCTTTCTTGGATATTTGTACTCTCTTGTATTTTTCTGGACCGTATATTGGAGTTGTTTTTAATATATATTCATTTCTGGCTCATTCTTGATCCCTTTGTGATCTTCTTTCTGTTCCTTGGTTTGTTCTTGATCATTGTTGTTATTTTCACTCTTTATTTGGTTCTTGTCCTCTTTAATTTTGTCTTTGGGTGCTCATGGTGATGTGGTTGCTCATCCTATTGTTTGATCCCAAATTTACTACCAATGCCAAATTTAAATCCTTTGATATCCTATACCAATTGATCCTAATCAAATCCTATTAGTCTAATCCTACTACTACTCCTAAACTATCCACAACCCAATACCCAACTCATACTTAAAACCCTAGAATCAACACACACACACACACACACACACACACACACACACACATATCCCGTCCAGCAAAAGGGGTGGGTTAATTAGGTGGAAAGTAGGTTTAGGGGGTGGGTTAATTAGGTATTAGGTTATATTATATAATTTAATTTATTTAAATAACCTATTTTAATATCTAATAACTAATTAACTAAATCAAAAAAAAACGTACCAGACGAAACAAATTGTCTCGTCTTTCCCAAATTTTAGCAAAATTTTAGCAAACAACCACTGCAGACAATTTCCCTATTTTCTATTACTGTAGCTGCCATTTTGTAAAAAAATGAGAAACACCATTGTGATGCTCCAAGAGCATCTGTAGTCGCCTTCTATTTACCCAAAAATGGAAAAAATAGAAAAAATCTCGCTCTACTCGTCTGCCAAATACCCAAAATTTGGGTGTCGCATGAACAGGAGCTCGCCAAATATAGCACCTGGTTTGGCATTTGCCAAATTATAGCTGACGAAAGATAATCTTTCGTCCGTTAAATGAGACGTCTCAAACGTCGGACGGTAAACAATACACCGTCCCTTCTTATGACGAAGTCATCAGACGAATGATAATATTCCGTCCCATTAATTTATAAAAAAAATTAAAAAAAAGTGAAGGACGGTACATTATGTACCGTCCAACACATATTGGCTAAAGACAAAATCCCTTGGACGGGACTTCATCCCTCGTCCAAGGCTGGTTTGGGTTTTTTAAAATTTTTTTGTCCTTTTCTCCCTTACTTCACCGGATTATTTTTGTCCTTTGTCCCTCAATGCGCGCGCGCGCGCGCGCACGCACGCACGCACACACACACACACACACACACACACACACACACACATAGGGAAATCTTCGGTTGTGCACTGGCCTAGTGCACACAGCCGTGTGCACTCCTCGTCAGCCGTTGAATCTGTCGCTTGATCATGATAGCCATCGAACGGATGTTGGACCCTCCCGCTCATCTGACTTAGGTGGGGGGTAATTGCATCATTTCATACCCCCTCATCCCCAAATCTCCCTCACGCTCTCATCTTTCTCATGCCATTCTCATCCTCCTCCTCGTCTTCTCATCCATACCCAAAATTTGAAAACCCTAGCTCCAAAAAATCTCCTAATCCCTACCCTGCTCATCCCCAAATTGGCTCGCGCTCGAATCTTTCTCACTCTCATCCGTTCGTTCCTTTCCTTGTCTCCTTCTCATTGCATGCCAATTCGAAAACCCTAGCTCCAAAAATGCCCCAAATCGAAACCCCCACCTCTCTGAATCCTTCAATTCGGGACCTTGTCAATTCGAGTCCAATCGATATCAGGTATAATATTTCCCCTTTATTTGAGTTCAATCGAAACCCTTATTTACTGGTTTTGATATAGCTGATGAGCTACTCCTTAAACTTTCACTTCAATAATGGATCAAACAAGCTAAGGATGCCCAAGCAATAGTTTTCATTGCAGGTTCCATTCTAAATCATTTGCGATATTTTTCAGTGTTTTCTAATCTCAAGTCTTGATTCATATTAGTTTTGCATGTTAATAGTAGGTGTTTGGCTCCTCTGCTGTTGCAGTTATTATTGCAAGTTGCATGCATGTCACTGCAACCAAAATCCCCTTGTAGGTGATGGATGGTACAAGTTACAACTAAGTAGGGAAAGTTATAAAAAGGTTGCAGAACTTTGAACTTGCAAACCTTCCCCACAATTGGAAATAGGTCACTGTCAGGATTCAATTTGGGAAGTAGTGCTATTGCTACACAACCAAAGACCCCATGAAAGAGAGAAAATTTGGGAGATTAACATTATATAAATTGAGCATGATCATAACTAAAACTTTCATGTATAAGTACATGATTTCAGTATTTTCATAGTCTATAACTTGTTCATAGCATTAGCATATTTGTCTATATTACTTTCTAAATGTGGATGGTTTCTAATTGCAAAGATTGTTGAGGTCTAATAAAGAAATCAGTAACCGAGCTCAAAGTAGTAATAGAAAGTTAGTAACTGAGCTCAAAGTAATAGAAAGTTAGTAACTGAGCTCAAAGTAGAAAGAATGGTAGTGCCAAATCTTGCTTCTACGTCAGTTCAATTATATACCAATGATTCTCATGTGCATTAATGTATTAAATGCCATAATAAGAAAATGAAGTAAACTATTGGAGTATATTAGCACTACTTTCTGCAGACTCTAAAATATATATATAGAGTTGTGTTCGGTTGTGCACTCGCCTAGTGCACACAGTTGTGTGCACTACTCATGAGCCGTCTGATCTGTCGATTGATCATGATCGCCATCTAACGGCTGCTAGAAGCTCCCGCTCATCTCACTTACGTGGGGGGGGGGGGGGGGGGGTAATTGCGTCTTTTCCTAGTTGCCTTCTCGAAATCCCTCCTCACGCGATCATTCTCACGCTCTCACCCTCTCCTACTCAGCTTGATAGGTATAGTCTTTCATATTTACTGCTCAAGTTTCATATTTTCTGTTTATCCAAAAATTTGAACTAATTTCATCGTTATTGTTATTTTTTTAGTGCATTCACTGCACAAGAGGTCGATTCTTCCACTGAAGTAAGTTCCGATGACAATACCGATTATATGGGTTGAGGGAAGTGTTCGATTCACTGTTATTTTTTATATTATTGTGTTCCCATTGTATTTTTATTTTTGTTTGGTTCGTAGGGAGTGATGAATAGTTTGAAACACATGTCATAATAATGCATGATAAAAAAAGTCACTTGCTGAATGAATGCGGGTTATTCTGGCTATTTGAATAAATAGGCAATACTGTTTGGTTTTTGGTTACATTGGAGAGTGATGAGTGAGTGTGTAGCGCCCTGGATACTCGTTACCAGACATCCGTGACACTCACCAGAATCTTTGCCTTCAAATGCATCTCAACACAGTAATAACACGGAAATTTAAAAACTTTTTATTGCCAAATAAGTCATTACATCATTGATTACAACCAATGTCTTGTTCTTGACAAGAATACAAATTACATAAACTCGGTACATCTTATTACAAACATACATCACTCCTTTCTGTAAAGTTAACAACTTTCTCTCTCTGAATGGCAGTCGACGGCTCACTGCCAATGCTCCGCTGAACGGTCAATCTGCTTCCCTGGGACTTGCTCCTCAGCTTGAGTCTTCTGCTGCGCGACTCTGATATCTCTGCACCTGCTCGAAAGGTAGAAGTCGATACCTAAAAGGTGGGGAACGTCAGTACTTCGACCGACGCAATACTGATAATAACAGTGATCCTCCAAACTGGCAATCACAAACCATCTTGAATGGAAAAGAAAACGTGCATCCTAAATTTTGTAGTGCTCATGTATGCCATGATCTAACAATTAAATACACCAATCACAAGTCTATTCTAAAGCAAGCAAGACTTGGAAATCTAGATCCGCATGCATCCCATACTACGTGCGTTCAAGGCCCAAGCATAGCCTAATCTAATGCACAAACAAGAATGCACACGATGCACCTACTCTAATGCAATTCAGTTGGGAACGTATGCATTCCATACTATATACTTTCCCAAAATCAACTTCGATGGAAACATATGCATCCCATACTACATACTTTCCAAGGAGTTTGCCTCTCCTGATTATAGGGTTCAATTCCTTGCCATGCATCCTACCCTTGTACTCACTCCAGTTCCCAATAGATTGTCCGTCGTCCAAGGAGGTTGCAGTGGGTCGGTCTAGTTCTGCCCCTGTAGTGCCAAAGTAGTCACCGCCAGTTGGTGCCAGCGTACGGACCTCCTTAGAAAGCTGCGTTGAATCTGGTCCTACGACCATTTGATTCCCCACGTCCACTTATGGACTTACGCATGCGTGTTCACCCCAAGATTGAGTCATGAACTTATATACATGCATGTTCACCCCAACATCGAGTCATGAACATATATATACCAAAACACAAAAACCTGTGCATAGGGATGTGAGCACCTCGGGATGTCAAATCCTCCGGGCCTCCCGTACCTTACTTTGGCAAAGCTTTAGGAATCAACAGATCGAGATACGAGCCGAGGGCTCAATCCATGAGTGCCGAAAATGTATCCCTACGACTGGAAGGTACCACACTGATGCGGTGTATTTCTGGGAGACGTGTGGATGCACTAGGTGTGAGTTCGGACTCAATTTGTATTGAAGGAGAAAGCTGCTTGTCAGACGACCCTCGGCTGACCGGGCGGTACCTGCGACGGGCTCGGAATGAGGTGGATGTCTGGGCTCGGATCGGAGGGCTCGGATCTGAGGTCTGGTGTACCTGCAGACGGTCCTGAAACACCGGGGTTTATCTCAGCGGCGGACCCTCCGACGATCTAGTCAGTCTCTGTGAGAGAGTAGCAATAACTAGGAGAATTTAAGTGGCAAAGGATTGATTACCTGAAAAGGTGGGTGAGGGTCTAGTATTTATAGGGAATTCCAACCGGGTTTGGATCCGCTAGGGGGCTGGGTCTGAACCCGAAAGCCCATGGACCTGACGTGGCAGAAGGCCCAGGGGGTTTAGGGCTGACGTGGCAGTACCAGGAGTGGTATAGGGCTGACGTGGCCAGGCCCTTAGTGGTATTTGGAGCTGACATGGCTGATCATGGGGCTCCTACGCTTCTGGGAGAATCTGGTGGCCTAGGTTGGGCCAGGTCATCTTCATTCTTCACCAGGCTAGGCGGACGGTCCGTGGGGCTGTCGTGGATCGGAGGCCGAGGGTCATCGGGACTCGTCGGACACGAGGAGACCAGGTTTGTGGGGGTGAACTTGAGGTTCGGTGCCGACCCTCAAGTGGTTCGAAGCCGAGCCAGACTGTTGCTTTTCCCATTTTTGAGTGAAAATTGTACTGGGCCCTGGTGGGGCCCCAAGCCATTTTTACCCTACCACACAAGCCCCCCACTCCTGCGGGGGTGCGGGAGCAAGCCGTGGAGGAGTGTTCATGGTTGCAGGAATGGGATGGCGAATAACTGGGCCTTCATGAGGGGGATGCCCTGATGTGAGAACGAACCTCGAGCTGGCGAGGGTTTATGGGCCGGCAAGGGTGATGGCGAGCGGTTGAGACTTGCCTGAGAAGATTACCCTGGTGCCGGCCGGACCTCGAGTTCTCGAGGGATTACGGGTCGGCAAGGGTGATGGTGAGCCGTTGAGCCTTCCTGAGAAGGTTACCCGGGTGCAGGCCTGACCTCGAGCTTTCGAGGGATTACGGGTCGGCACGGGTGATGGCGAGCCGTTGAGCCTTCCTGAGAAGGTTGCCCGGGTGCAGGCCTGACCTCGAGCTTTCGAGGGATTACGGGTCGGCACGGGTGATGGCGAACCGGTGAGCCTTCCTGAGAAGGTTACCCTGGTGCAGGCCTGACCTCGAGCTTTCGAGGGATTACGGGTCGGCAAGGGTGATGGCGAGCCGTTGAGCCTTCCTGAGAAGGTTGCCCGGGTGCAGGCCTGACCTCAAGCTTTCGAGGGATTACGGGTCGGCACGGGTGATGGCGAGCCGTTTGAGCCTTCCTGAGAAGGTTACCCTGGTGCAGGCCTGACCTCGAGCTTTCGAGGGATTACGGGTCGGCACAGGTGATGGCGAGTCGTTGAGCCGTCCTGAGAAGGTTACCCTGCTGCCGGCCTGACCTCGAGCTTTCGAGGGATTACGGGTCGGCAAGGATGATGGCGAGCCGTTGAGACTTTAAATGTTTGAGTAGGGTGGCCTGCCGTCGTTGAGGAGCATTGAAGGCGCTCCGGGATCTGTGCGATGTTCCAATTTTCTAGGGGCATTAATGGTGCCGCCTAATAAATGCATGGCGCAAGGGCTTCCGTCGTTTGGCTTTCCCAAGGTCGTAGTGTGGATCTGTGGGGGAGGTTATAAATACCCAACTCCCCCATGCGGATTTGATCACAGCAAGGGTGGTCCACTGGCCATCAGAGGTGTCTGCCTCGGCGGACGCCTGTTTCTTGCAAAACTTTAACCCTGGTTGCGTCGGAGGGGTGGTTACTCTGCCGCCCGGATCTTCTCTTGGATCTGACGGCCCTGATACGGTAGCCAGATCTAAGGGAGATCAGGGCGAGAGGGATAACGGCCGAAATCCTGACCAGTGGGTAAGGAACCTCGGATTGGTGGCGACTCTGCCGTCCGGATCCCTTTTTGGGTCAGACGGCCTTGACACGGTTGTCTGGCCCGAGAGAGATCAGGACGGGAGGGGCATCCACCGAATTCTGGTCTGGGCACTGAAGAGCCCCGGATAAATGGGTCGTCTCTGATTGGAGGTGGGCCGATCTGCTTTCTGACAGGGTTCCAGGCGATGGTGGCTTTTCTCCCACCCTCGAATAGTTCGGGGTTTCGGCTGCCGAGGCCGTAAGCCCCGAGCTGCTCGCGGGTGAGAGGGAGCCTACCGAGCCCTGGAGCCCGGGGCGCCTGTCGAAGGACGGCGCCTTAAATCTTAAGTGAAACATTTTCTCAGCCGAACACTTTATCCGAACCCCGACCCCTGTGTCTGGCTGCCAGCCTGGCACTGGGTGACGTCAGCAGCGCACGTTTCGAGAACGTGGCGCGATTATCCAGGCGGCAGTTATACGTCAATGGGTGAACAGTAATTGCGGAAATCGAGGGGGCATTTTCACCCTCTATAAATATTCCCCCCTCTCCCCTTTTTGCCCACTTCTTTCTAGCTGCTTTCTTTTTCAAAAAATCTTCCAACACTTCGGCGTTCATCCCTGTAGTTTGCTGTACTAGGCTCGTCCTTCCGAAGCGATCCCAGGTTAATCGGTAAGTCTGTTTAGTTTAGGCACAAATGGATAGGGCTCAGTCTGGCTCATCAGCGTCGACGTCTAGGGGGGAAGTGAAACCCGCCTCCAAATTGACGTCGTGGGAGGAGCCCGTGCTTGAGGAGGAGTCAGTACACGCTGCGGAGCCTTCCGATTCGGTTTCGTGGGAGGAACCGGTAGGTGAGGAGGAGGTGGTACATAATGTGAGGCTGCTACGCTCCCGAAATCCCTTCGTGGTGGAGAGTAGCGAGTCGGAGGAAGGGAGCGGCCGTTCGGACGAAGTCCAGGTTCTGGAGTTGGCTTCCGAAGAGGAGGGTGGCCCCAAAGGGGGTGAAGCCGAAGGGCCTCGGAATCCGACCGGTCTGGGGCGATTATCTACCCCCTCGTCGGAGTGAACCAAGAAGAGGAAGAGGGTTCCGAGGAAGACGGGGTCAAAGACCGGTGGCTCGAGCCAGGCACATGTTCACCGCAACTTGATGACAGGGTCGCCCGTTCAGCCGAAGCCTTTCCGTCAGTACCCCGACGATCTTTCTGATAAGGAGCTTTTCGGCATCCAGCCGTCTTCGCCGAGTCGGAAGAGGGTGCAGGTGGACGCAATTCCGACCGTCTTGGAGGGTGGAGACTTGAAGGCTTTGCAGCGAGCTTACCACATAGGGCCCGGCTATGAACTGATGCTGCCGAATGCTACTCTGCGTCCCACTGACCCCCTGTCTGCTTGGTATTGCGTCTTCCCAGTGGACGCCTTCATCTCTGGGCTGAGGCTGCCAGTCCACCTGTTTGTTCGGGATGTGTTGAACTGGGCGTCTCTGGCGCCGATGCAGTACAGGCCGAACTCCTGGAAGCAGATTATCTGCTTCGTACTGATGTGCGAGGAGCAGAAGATACCCTTGCGGCTGAATGTGTTCCGAGCGATGTTGATGATCAGCTCGGCGGCTGAGGGTGTTTACTACATCTCGCCCCGGAGTAAGGGGAACGTCGTTCACAACCATCCGGACTCCATCAAGGATTGGAAGAAGAAATATCTGGTGATCCGGAGTGAAGAGCCCTGGGACATTCCCACTCGATGGAACCACTCCAAGCCGAGCTATCAACCGCCGAGGCCGAGGGATTTGACGGCCGAGGAGTGGGGGTTTGTTGAGCGCCTCTGTCTGTCACATAGTATCGATTGGATGAGGGTGACGGAGGCCCACCTGGCGAGCGCTGGACTGAGCCCAGCCGTCATGTATATGTAGTTATTTCTTTTCTCTCGATCTTTTCGTACTTTCTCGCTCATTGCTCTTAATGGATTTTTCTGCAGATATGGATGAAGCATCGATCAAGGCAAAGAGGCTCGCCATGAGGAAGGAGAAGGCCGAGAAGAAGGGGGAGGCGACGAAGAGGGGGGAGGCGACGAAGAGGCCGAGGGAGTCGTCCCTAGTCATCTCGGAGGCCCAGCCCGAGCCGAGGACCACGAGGATTCGCTCGGATACGAGCAAGGGGGTGGCTACTTCGAGGGGCCGGGGACAAGCGAGGGCATCCGATCTTGACAAGGGGAAAGGTCCCATGGTTGAGGTCGAGGAAGAGGACCCGGTGGTGGAGATGTTGCGGCAACGGTGGGCACCGGATTGGTCGGTTCGGATGGGGGATTGTCTGACCGAGGAGGCCCAGGCTGTTGAGGTAGTGGAGAAGTTGGCAACCCCTCGAGACCGCAAGGCGATGGAGAGCGAGCCCGTGGAGGTGGCGTTCACGCGTTTGGCGCAGGCCACCGTACTGGTAAGTTCGTCGACCCTATCCCCCTTGTCAATTTTGTTGCAGAAGTCTTCTTCTTATCTGTGCTTGTTGGTCGCAGGCTTGCGTGCAGGGGGCTAACGTAAAGAACCTCTACGAAGCGGTCCTGGCACAAGAGCGAGCTCGGGCGGATAAGAGCGAGCGGGAGATGAAGGAGATGCGGATCGAGCTTGAGGGCTCACACAAGAGGGAGCAGAAGATGAAGCTCGAGCTCGACGCCCTGGAGGCGGAGTGGGGGAAGAGGGAGGTCTCCTTGAAGGAGATGTTTGCCAAGGATAAGGAGGAGCTGACGAATGCCTTCGCCAAGGAGAGGGAGGAGTTGACGAATGCGGATCAGATGATGGTGATCAAGGCCCAGGACGAATGTTACGCGAAGGCCCTCAGTCATATGAGGCACTTCTATCCGACCCTCGACCTGTCCAACCTCGAGTATGACCTGGAGATCAAGGGGACACCGAAGACCCCCAGTGAAGAGGGGCCCGCTGATGACCCGGCTGCCGACCCCCCTGTGAACCCTGTCGATGTTGAGGTGGGGAATTAAGTTGTATAATTCTGTCTCTCTTTTTCCATTTCTCTTTGATTGTATTTGCCTCCCGCAGACTGGCCACCGCCTTTTTGTAAGAAGTGGTTTCATTTATAAAAGATGATTTTTGACTGGCCAAATGATTTGGCCTCGGATTTTTCCGACCCTTCTTGCTTATGTGTTTTGAGTGGGCTGGCTCTCTAGTAGGTTGTGGCTCCCCCTCCTGAGGCGGACCCCCGTCGTTTCGACGTGGCGTGGCTCCGGAGCAAGGTTGAGGCCCTGGAGGCCACTTTGGTTCGGTACCGTAAGGGGGCACGTAACACTGATGCAGCCTTCAATTATTACAGGAACAAGTCTGAAGCCCTAAGTGAGGAGATAAGCCGGCTGAGGAGGGTGATGGTGGATCGGGAGCTTGGCGGCGTCGGACTCGGATATACTATGTCGAGCTCCTCGGTGCCGAGGCCCTCCTCTGAGAATCTGCTTCGTGATGTGATAGTGGAGAAGGAGATGGAGATACACCGTTAAAGGACGATGCTGGGCGTCTCGACATCTTCCTCGGGTGGTCGGCGAGCGGAGGGGGTTCCCTCTGCGCTGCTGCTGATGGAGCGTATGCGGCCCGTTGATGCCCAGAGCTCCGTGGCCGGTGCGTCGACCGTGGCTGAGCCGAAGGATCATCATGACAAGGAAAGAGTTCCAAGTCGTTCAGTCGGAGTGATCCCTCCGTTCGTCGGACCCGATGGGCCCTGAGATGGCGGCTTCCTTTAGTTTGAGATGAGTGGAGTGTTCCTGTAACGATCTTTGTTCGTTTTCTCATAACCAAATAAAGGAGTATGAATAAGGAATTCTTTTCACTCTTTGCTCTGGCTGATAGTGTAGTGAATGATGAAGGGAGGGTGGTTCGGCCCTGCCGATCCGTGAGGGATCGGCGTGGGGTGTCGTGAAGTCTCTCGGGCCTGAGGCTGAGTCGGACCTACCGAGGTGTTGGGGACGATACCAGAGTGAAGACTCTCGTGCCGATCCCATTGTCCGGTGTTAGGTCGGATCTGGCGAGGCGTTTGGAATTTTGACAAAAAGAGATTTCTTTCGTATAAGATAGGGAGGGCCGCTAAGATGGCCCTTCACACATGAGCGGTTACACAAAAATATATTTACATTTAGCCAAGCTAGAACCTATGTTCGTCCCTCAAGGAACTTCATTAGATGCTCGGCGTCGAACGGGACCTCCTTCAGCTCGTCGACAGACTAGGGAGCAGGGCCGTCCCTCTCAGGTTCGAGTTCGGCGGCGTCAAGGGGGAACACACCTCCTCCGATGGTGGTCATGTAGCACGACCGCGCTGCTTCTTGGCTGCCTCGGACGATGCCGACTCCTTGTGGGGTGGGAAATTTAAGTTTCAGATGGTAAGCCGACGGCACCGCCTGTAGGGAGCACAGTCCGGGTCGGCCGAGTATGGCATTGTATGCCACCTTAACGTTGACCACCATGAAGTCCATGGACTCGGTCCTCTTGACAGGAACCGATCCTGCGGTAACGTCGAGGGTAACAATCCCTTCTATCACGACAGGGACGCCGGAGAACCCATGCAAGGTGTATTCGGCCGGCTTGAGTTTGCCTCTAGGTAATTTGAGATTCTCGAAGGCCTCGAGGAAAAGAATATTCACCGAGCTGCCGTTGTCGACGAGGATGCGGCGAACCTCGCAATTTGCTATGTGGAGGCTAATGACGAGGGCATCGCAGTGGGGTAGGCGAACGCCTTCGAGGTCCTCTCCCGAGAAAGAGACTGGCATCGGTTGTAGCTTGGGTGAGGGGTTGTCTTGGATAGCATTCACCTCTCGGATGAAGGCTTTCCGAGAAGTATTCGATTCTCCTCCCATTGGCCCTCCGTGGACACAGTGCAAGATGAATGGCGTATCCGCGGCTCCCTCGGGCTCGGGATCCCGACCCTGGATGTGGTTCGGAGTAGCGTTCGGAGGCGAAAGCCTCCGGTTCCTAGCATCTTGCCGATCCCGTGGGCCTTCGCGGGTGAATTCTCGGAGGTACCCTCGTGAGATGAGTTCCTCAAGTTCGTCTTTAAGGGCCCTGCATTGGTCGGTTTCGTGTCCGTGATCTCTGTGGAAGCGGCAGTAGAAGCGCTGATCTCGATTCTTGTTGTTAGTAGGTCGGGGAGGTAGTCGGACAATGCCTTTGTCTTCGATTTCTAGGAGGATGGTAGACACGTTATGTGTCAAAGGAGTGTACCTCTCGAAGTGGGGGACCGGAGGGATCTTCTTCATGGCTCCTGCGTCCCTCGGAGCCTTCTTTGATGGTTCGACTTCTTCGTCCTTCCGTTTTCCCTTCCCGGTGGCCTTCCTGGCATCTTCAGGGTTAAGGGCCTCTTCTGCCCTAATGTACTTCTCGACCCTGTTGAGGAGGTCGGGAAAGTCGACGGGGGGTTTCTTCACCAGGGAAGCCTTCAGCTGTCCATGACGGACGTTGTGCCGAAATGTCGCGGAGGCGATGCCTGGATCAAGGGAGGACATCGACCTAGCCTCCGCGGTAAACCTCCGGACGAACACTCTGAGTGACTCCCCCTCTATCTGCCTGAGCCCGAGTAAAGAGGCGCTGGTCCTTTCGGCCTTCCGGCTGGTGACAAAGTGGGCAAGAAAATTGCCTTCCAGTTGGTCGAAGGAGTAAACGGAGCCAGGGGCGAGCTTCGAAAACCATTCACGAGCCGGACCCCGAAGGGTGGCAGGGAAGGCGCGGCTCAGCAGAGGATCCGAGGCGCTGTGAATCATCATGAGGATTTTGAAACCCTCCATGTGATCAGCAGGATCTCCCTCGCCGTCGTAGGTCTCAAATTGAGGTGGTCGGAAATTCCTGGGTATTTCAGCTTGGAGGATGGGGGCGGAGAAGGGAGGACGGACAGGTCTGTAACCCTATGCCGCTCGTTGGCTGCCGTCTCCTACATGATCGAGGCGATCCTCCATTTCTTGGAGGCGCCTTAGGAGTACGCCATCGTCCTCTGATTGGATTGTTGATGGGCGGGACATGCTGGCCTCGGCGTCCGACCCGGTTTGGGAATGGAGGGCTTCCTCCCTAGGGGCCCGTCGGAGAGCCCCAAGAATTTCCCTTCGGAAATCCTGGAACTCCTTGTGAGTGACGGGGGCTCCCTCGACCCGGTTGGGTCGGTCTGAAGGTTGCCTTCCGACGCGGCTGAGCGCTGACCTCCGTCCACCGGGCGGCGGTCTTGGATGGTTCGGGGCCGAGTTGGAAGCGACCCTTCCCCTGCTGCGACTAACCTGCCGGTTGATGATTATCTCCCGTAGGTCAGGCTGGACTGGACGGGTGACGCTCCTTTGGGATCCCTGATGGGGAGCCTCGTGTTTTGAAATGCGTGGCCTGGCGTCAGCAGTTGGTAGGGGCGAGTTCCGTCGGTTGACGGAGGTAGCAGCCCCCTTGCCCTTGGAGGCCATGAGAGTTCGGCTGTCGAGGTCCCTTGATGGTTGGGCTCGGGTCAGCCTCTGAAGCAGTGTTCCCACAGACGGCGCCAACCTGATGCGGTTTATTTCTGGGAGACGTGTGGATGCACCAGGTGTGAGTTCGGACTCAATTTGTATTGAAGGAGAAAGCTGCTTGTCAGACGACCCTCAGCTGACCGGGCGGTACCTGCGACGGGCTCGGAATGAGGTGGATGTCTGGGCTCGGATCGGAGGGCTCGGATCCGAGGTCTGGTGTACCTGCAGACGGTCCTGAAACACCGGGGTTTATCCCGGCGGCGGACCCTCCGACGATCTAGTCAGTCTCTGTGAGAGAGTAGCAATAACTAGGAGAATTTAAGTGGCAAAGGATTGATTACCTGAAAAGGTGGGTGAGGGTCTAGTATTTATAGGGAATTCCAACCGGGTTTGGATCCGCTAGGGGGCCGGGTCTGAACCCGAAAGCCCGTGGGCCTGACGTGGTAGAAGGCCCAGGGGGTTTAGGGCTGACGTGGCCAGGCCCTTAGTGGTATTTGGAGTTGACATGGCTGATCATGGGGCTCCTGTGCTTCTGGGAGAATCTGGTGGCCTAGGTTGGGCCAGGTCATCTTCATTCTTCACCAGGCTGGGCGGACGGCCCGTGGGGCTGTCGTGGATCGGAGGCCGAAGGTCATCAGGACTCGTCGAACACGAGGAGACCAGGTTTGTGGGGGTGAACTTGAGGTTCGGCGCCGACCCTGTAGTAGTTCGAAGCCGAGCCAGACTGTTGCTTTTCCCATTTTTGAGTGAAAGTTGTACTGGGCCCTGGTGGGGCCCCAAGCCATTTTTACCCTACCACACACACCGACTATAGTTTACTAGGGCTAATGCAATTTCCCAATCCCTTAATAAACCATTCTAACACATGCCTTACTCTAATTACTTCGAGTAAGAATTGACTGCTTCCACACTTGCCTATCAACCTTTGGCCCATGCCGATACCAATCCGGTTCGCCACTTCCCCGGCTTGGACTTGTCCAGCATTATGGCCTACGCCCGCCGCTGCCCCAGCTGTGAATATATAATCACCCCGTGAACTTAACTCAATGGCATGCTCGGACGTCCTACGCTCGGCAGAAGTTTATAATATAGAGTTGATAGGTGCAGGGTATCCCTTACCCTAGTGACTAACTCAATTCACACATCCCACTTTGGGAGTCAAAAACCTCAATAACAGATATCAATCATCCCTAGACACGAGTCATTCACTCTGATAGTCCACACGGTAAAATGTCTTCACAATACTTAGTCAAAACCAAGACTAATCGACCTACGGGTTTCTGCCCGAATCTTAAAATGGTCATAACTCTCTCGATACAACTCTGATTGGAGTGTACGAGCCCAATCTGGAAAGGTAAGATCCTAGGCTATAACTTCCTAGTTGATCATGAACTTAAATTCAAACATCTAAGTCCTCAAAATAGCCTCTCAAGCTTCAGCCTGCGTGCTTCCTTTGCACGGGCTGTACCTTATCGGTAACACAAAATCCTACTCGTTCATCAGAACGTCACAAACTCAATTTCTATATAAGGATGTGGGTGTCCTCAACAACTCTCTAGTTGGTCACGAGTCCAAATTATACCATTAAGTCACCCTAACACACTCATCTATCACCGATATACCAATTCACACAATGGGTCTCTCCAATTCAGAGCACTTAGCTCCACTCTAGGTCTCTGTACAGTCTTACAAAAATCACAGTAAATCAACCCTTTACTGGAATTACCTCAAATTGGTCTTGTTGGAAAGATCTATGTGTCCACTATAACTCTCTAATGAATCAGGTTCTCAAAATGTACTCCTAACAAGTCTCAAATGCCCAATCTCTACAGGGTATCAAAACTTGCTGAAACCAGTACAGTGCATATTCATAAAATCATAGTAAATTCCACACTATTCCAAATGACATAAACTTTATGGTGGTGAAACTAGATACCATACTAAACAATATGCAAAAGACCTCATGTCAAAACCCCAAATATACTATGAGTTCTATCTATTTCAATTTAGCACAGAAACCATCAAGTTTTTTAGTTCAGCTTCAGCTACTATTAAAGCTCGATTTTTCTCATGACTATAAACTCATCCAAATAATCACTTAATTTTTTTACATAATCTAAATGCATGCAGGAATAGGATAAAAATTTCAGATCAATATCATGCTTCAATAAATCATGAAAATTCCAATATTAGCCATTCTGTTCATCATTTGCTGAATCTGCCTTACGACACAATTGCATCTTACGATTTTATTAAAATATCAAATGACCACAGAAAAATCTGAAATAAATCATGAACTATCCTAACACATATATGAACAATCCCTGAAAAATTCATTATAATTTGCTCTCGGGAAAATCCACAAAATGACACTCCGAATTAGTTTTCTAGTTTCAGTTCTGATTTCAACTTTCAACTCTTAGATGATCAACCTAGTACACCCTACCATACATGTATGCAAGCAAAATCAATTAAAAGACAAGAAATGAAGGTTTAGAGAAACTCCCCACCCTTGGTTGTAGTAGAGGAAATGATCTTCTCAAGCTTCCTTCCTTGAAAAATCCCTTCTTGAGTCTTCTTCTTCACTTTCTCTTCTTTCTCTCCTATTTATGTTGAAGGGGTTTTCTAAAATTTCCAGAACAAAGAGGGAGAATGGAATGGAAAGATTAAGGAGAAGAGATGGGGTAATGGCCGGATTTGACAGGGGGGGGGGGGGGGGGGTAGGCTTAGGTGTATGTGGTTTTGATCAAAACAATGGCTTATGGCCCATTGTTTTGGTGGTTGTTGTGTTGGCTGCCCCATTTAGCTTAAATGGGTTCCAACGAGTGCGAGCCGAACGGTTTTAACGAGTGCACGCAACATATATCTACTGTAGCATCATACAGTGTTATATTTGAATGGGCGTCGTACCGAAAACTAGTGTTTATACTAGTATCGGTCCTCCTCGTTCTCGTGCATCTTTTAGAATGCAATCCACCCATGAACCATCCCGTAACCCTAACCACACACCACGTTGGCAAAGTCAACCCATAATACTGCAATCAAGTGCATGCATACGGACACAATATATATATATATATATATATATATATATATATATATATATATATATATATATATATATATATATATAGAAATATTCGGTTGCACACTACTTTGGTGAGCACTCCGTGAACACTCACGAAATAGAAATCCTATGAAAAATCCGAACCGCTTATATTGTTCTATATGCCTAAGATAGCCTAACAATAAAAAGTCAAGTAATTTGAAGTTCATTTGCCCATGATTTACATCATCACAAAATTGTATGGCGGAAAATTCTAACAGCATGATGGATGGGCAAATGAACTTCAAATTACTTGATTTTTTATTGTTAGGCTATCTTTGGTATATAGAACAATATGAGCGGTTCGGATTTTTCATAGGATCTCTATTTCGTGAGTGTTCACGGAGTGCTCACCAAAAGTAGTGTGCAACCGAAGGGGACTCTCTCTCTCTCTCTCTCTCTCTCTCTCTCTCTCTCTATATATATATATATATATATATATATATATATATATATATATATTCAGGTATCGTACAATACGGGGTGTTACAGAGTGTCTCGATTCTAGCTATTCTGTTACATTGCATAATCCTTTTTGTTTAGCAGCTTAACTTCTGCTGCTGCCTGCAACCTTTCACTCTCATTTACTGAATGTCATTTTGTCCAGTTGTTGGGTTCTGGTTACATTGGTCCCTTCATTGTTTTTATTTAAGAGGTGGGGGTGCTAAAAATTGGGATGAACTATTAGGCATGGCATAATAATGCCACCATAGTGCTTCCAAATTTTATGCATTTGATACGTTCATGTTAGATTGAAAATTTCCCTAAAAAGAAACTTTTATCCTGAACCTACAATTTTTTGAGTATTTTATAGCATTGTGAAATTATACTTTCTTAACACTTTCAAGATCATGCTTTAATGTCAATTTTTTGGTTTTTTTTATTTCGTACCATATGCAAGTCATGAAGTTGGAGAGTGAGTGGCTGCATGGAGCAGCAGAGGTGAAGCTAGAGATGCAGCCAGAGGTGAAGTTGGAGAGTGAGAGGTGAATCTGCAGGCAGCAGCAGCAGTTTGAAGCAGTTAGCAGCAGTTTGAAGTATTTTCATAGTCTATTTACCTTGGTCTTTATATTGTGTACACTTAGCAGCAGTGACTCTACCATTAAAACTTTTTCGGTCAAGGTGATCCTGTCTGTACTAATTCAGAGTTGTATTTTTTTCATCAAGCACGCAAAGTTGTATAAAGACTTGATTTACTGGATGTTACCAGTCATCTGTTTAAATCATGTCATTCCTCTCAAATTGTTGTATTTTTAAATGGTGATGGGGAGCACTTGTAAATATCCGTGTCCAAGTTGAAAACTAACTGTCATCATACTTTCGTTTGTCTTTAATATGGTGTGATAATATGTGTATATATTCATTAAATACTTTGATGTATGCTTTTGCGATTGGTTCGGAACCTTGTCGATTAAAGCTCCGAGTTTCAAAGCTACTGATTGAGCTGATCTTCTTTGATTTGAATTGTTATGTACTATAAGCTACATACTTATTACAAGTGTGAATGTGAGACCTTGAATCTTCTCAAAGATGATAAAACAACCGTACTTACATCAAACTGTCAAGGAAAGAACTAACACAAAAATTGTATTCAATCAGAAAACAAACAACCTCGATCAATATATACTAGCAAGACAAAATATGCTGAAGCTGGGAGATCAGTTCAGCCACAACTTCCAACTGGTCCCTTTCCTTCTCATAATACTCTTTCTATCATCAATCACTACAAGTCTACTGAAGCAAAGATAAGAGCAAGACACAAACAACCTTTTGATCAAAGCAATAAATAACTAGATGATGAGCTCATTTGGCAAAAAATATTGTCCATTTAAAAAGGGATATGGAAGAGAAGGACTCATGTCGCAAGACTCCTAAGAATTGGAAAATCATTTCACAGTTTTACGTGCCAAATATGGGTAACATGGAGACAATCTTTCCCGATACACTTTGCAATAAATCCACCACAATTATGCAAGGTAGAGCAACAAAACATATACGTTACACATGAAGTATAGATTAATCATCTGCACCTTAAAAATTTCTCACTTTCTTGCAACAAACAGTAATCTCTTGTTGAGACTCACATACAATCAAACATCACTCACTATAATTGGAAAACAAGGAGGCAACACACATAGGGTTAATTTACTTTTGTTCAGTTTAACACAAAATTATAAGTTGTTTTTCAATAAATAGAAGGCATCAGCTTGACTAACGTTAGGATTCTGATACAAATAACTCGCATGTTAATATGTCATCCATTGTTGCTGATCTGCCTGAGCCTAAACTGGTACAAGCCCCAAAATTGGCTCCTTTCCCGTATCAATTATTTCAGTAGACTCCAGCTTTGTTGAGAGCTTCAGAAAATATAAGAGATAGCTTATCGGCAGCAAATGAAAGATCCAGTGAGTAATATACCCTCAAATTCTGCAAAATAATTATGGGCAACAAGATGAGAATGATAATCATGATTATTATGCAATGAATCAATTAAGAACTATGTATACAATTTGGTTTTTTTTTCCTGTCTCTAATAACTTGTAACCCCCATTTTCATTAATACGTATTTTCAAAGTATTTTTTTTTTTTTATTTAAATTCTCAGTATCATGTAATTATTTATCCCTAATTGATTTTATTATTTAAACTATTTTTAGCCCAGTTGTTTAATTGTTTATTTCTAAGCCAATGTTTACATTATTGATTTTAATAATTATTAATGTGAGCCCAAATTGTATTTTGATTTTATTCTAAAACTAAATTGTTTATTCTAAAGCCCAAATTCGTATTTGATTTTATTAATTTAAATCTGAGCCCAAAATCTAGCCCAATAAACTAATTGTTTACTTAAATATTTTTGAGGCCAATTAACAAAGCCCACTAGCCAAACCCAAATATTCTTATTGACCAGATCAACAATTTCCCCTAATCTCTCCCCATTATCTTAGTGGTTAATTGTCTCTAATTCTCCTCCACTAATGTTGATTCCCGTAACCCCCTCCCCTACAATCACTCACCTCCTTAAATTTATACAATTATAATATTCAATTCTTTCCCCTATTCTCTCTCCCCGTTCCCCTATTCTCTCTCTCACTTCTTCTCTGATTAAAAACAAACCAACCAAGACAAAACCACCAAAAACAAAACGAAACCAAACAAACCAGTAAACAAAACCCAAGCCTTCGCCGTTTTCTTCTTCTTCCTCTCGCTCCAATAGTCTCCCGTCTCCTTCTCCACTGCAACACCCAACACCCCCCCATCTCCGATCACCCTCGCATCCTCCGTCGCACCGCCATCACCCCCATCATCGTCTTCGACCACCGAACCAACTCCCGAACCCACCCTATCTCCATTCGCCATTACCCAACCTCCGAACCAAACTCCTTCACCGTCGCCCTCTCCAAACTCCGAACCATCCTCGCCAAACCCAACTTTCGCCATCACTGTATCCCCGTCACTTCGCCACCTCCGACCACTGAACCACCATCTCGCCGCCTCCAACTCATCCCCTCGACCTTTTCTCCACCTCCGACGCTTCGCCAACACCTCACACCGCCGAACTCCTCTCCCGCTCTCACCCTCTGTTCGAACCCACGAACAGAGCAGCACCGCCGTCGCCTTCCGTCCACCCTCGCGCCTCCGCCGTGCCGCCGTCACTGCGTCGCTTCCCGAAGTAGTGCCACGTCGAAGCTCCACCGCCGTCGCCGCACTCGCCCTCTCCCTCTCGCACTCTGTTTCGATCAGAAGAACGAAGAAGAAGAAGAAAGGGAAAAAGGGCGGGGACGATTTCCGACCGTTGGATCGCGCCAAGATCCGCGCTCTGTGATCGCTGTTCGGTGTTCGGCCACAGCGGATCCCGAATCGCTGTCCCGTGTTCGGCACAGATCCGCTGCGTTCGAGCCCTCTGATTCGCTGCCGTTGCTGTTCCGTGTTCGTGCCGCACCAGATCCGCTCGCTGTACGCTGTTCGGGGCTGATCCTGTGTGTGGGGAAAACTCGATCTTTGGTAGTTTTTGCGCGCGCTTTTTGAGGACTTCTTCCGGGATTTTTTTTGCTACAACAAGTGGAGTTTATCATCGTCATCTAAGGCAAGTATCTCTTGTACCATTTTGTTCTTCTAGTACAAGCCTTCGTAAAAATACCGCAAGTATGTTATTTTTTTTTACTCCAATTCGCATTCATAAGTCGAATTGATACCCGTTTTCATTTCTAATCCTTCGATCTTGTATTCACATGTGATCGTGAATACTTTGCCATCCTATGCATGACACGAATACCAAAATAAATACAAATATATGTAATTTTAGAAATTATACATATTGATGTGAACGACTATTTTACCCTTGTTAATAATTTAAGTGTTTATATTATCCTTTAATTTCTGATTTAGTTTATGCATGTAATTAGTCACTTATAGTTGCAATATTATTTTAGATGACCCTAAAATATTATAGACCCTTGTATGAAATAATAATTTAGACCCATATATGTAATAATAAAGTAGACTCATATATGTATTAGTAAATTATACCCAATTATGACATTAAACTACATGTTTCACATCTCCTTAGAACATATTGCATGCCATATTCCTGGATGTTCCCTGTCTATATCTTGACTTTATCCTCATTGCATCATGATTGTGATAATAAAAAAATTTTAATAAAAGTAATAAGCCGGGGTTTAAGGGAAGGATTTAAGTAGTGGGCAATATAGAAGAGCGTACTCGGACGGGAGCTAGTGGTTTCCCGATGCAAGTTGCAATTACAAGTTGCAAGATTGCGAATGACAAGTTTACATGTTTCACATTACAAGTTTACACTCTACATGTTTCACGTTACAAGTTTGCACGTATCTTGATACAATATTGAATGTACATATTTTTCCCGAGTACGTGACCTATAAAACCCACCACTAAATCTAAACGAAATTGTATTGACTGTAGCAACCATGTAGTAAAAGTATGGATGCATGAAGTGCTACCTAGATAGAATCAAACTTTAGACATAAGATTAACACGTGCACTTGCATGATCCTATTACATGTTACATGTTCACGTTGATTGGATACTTGTTTATTTGATTACTTGTTGCTACTTGTTTCGTAATGCCTCGTTTATACCATGTTTACATATTGCTTTTTCCTTACTCTTGATTCCCTGCTCTTTTCCTATTTTTCCTTTGTTTTATTGTTGTTCCTGTTCCCCTTAGCTTGTACCCCTTGCGGCCCGTAACTTGTATTAACGGGTCTTCTTGTTTCTCTTTCCTTTTCTTTTGTTATAATATACTTGCAGGCCCAAATGGAGAGTTACCAGAAGGTGTCGCAGATCAAGTGTTTAGACTTATAATTTATCATGTTATCGTATTAGTTTGTGTTTTATTTCATAAAACTCTTTATTGTAATCCGAGCTTGTTTGACCCGTAATAATTTGTATTTCCCAGTTGTTGGTTATTTATGGATTATGTCATAATTTTCATTATCAAATTGTGATTTATATGCTTGCGTGGGTTGTTTTATTATATTGTTGTTGAGTTTACTTGTACAGCTTAAGAATGGCGTGTTTGCACCATTCGCTGGGCCTTAGTCTCGCGCCCGTATTCTCGTGTTTTGGGAAGCGGGGCGTGACATAACATATTTTGAGTTAAGTATGATAACATGATAAGCTCACTATTAATGATAATGTGGGAAAGATAATAGCAGTGATGCCCTCCCCACTCCTTATTTACCCAATATAAGTGATAAAAAATATAGAAGTGAACATCTAAACAATATAGTCCATTCATAATCATATACATATGTTTTATTAGATAGAAGATGGAATAGGGCATCTTGGTTTCATATGTTTAGTTTAAGAACACATGCATTTTGAGCAGCATAAGGAAAAGCTAGACAGTGTGATACCAGTACTCAATTGTGTACTGAGTTATGAAATATTCCAAATGGATTATGTCCGTCACTACAGCCCAAAACAATAATTATGAAAATAAACTTACAAAATGGAAATAAGATTTGTATTAAAATATATAGGTGCGTTTGTTTTGATATTTTGAATAGAGTATTCTGAATTGAGTATTCTGAATAGAGTATTCTGAATAGAGTTATTCTGAATATGAGCCAAAAAGCTGTTTGTTTAGCCTATATTCTGAATATTGATATTCTGAAAGCTGTTTATCTGAAAAAGAGAGTTTAGAACCTGTTCGGTTATATTTCTAGCTGAAAACTGTATTCTGAAAGCTGTTTTTCTGAAAATGAGTGTTTAAAAGCTGTTCGGTTATATTTCTAGCTGAAAACAGTTATCTGAAAGCTGTTTTTCTGAAAAAGAGAGTTTAAAAGCTGTTCTGCTATATTTCTAGCTGAAAACTGTTATCTGAAAGCTGTTTTTCTGAAAAAGAGTGTTTAAAAGCTGTTCGGTTATATTTTTAGCTGAAAACTATTATCTTAAAGCTGTTTTTCTGAAAAAGAGTGTTTAAAAGCTGTTCGGTTATATTTCTAGCTGAAAACTGTTATCTGAAAGCTGTTTTTCTGAAAAAGAGTGTTTAAAAGCTGTTCGGTTATATTTTTAGCTGAAAACTATTATCTGAAAGCTGTTTTTTCTGAAAAAGAGTGTTTAAAAGCTGTTCGATTATATTTCTAGCTGAAAACTATTATCTGAAAGCTGTTTTTCTGAAAAAGAGTGTTTAAAAGCTGTTCGGTTATATTTTTAGCTGAAAACAGTTATCTGAAAGCTGTTTTTCTGAAAAAGAGAGTTTAAAAGCTGTTCTGCTATATTTCTGACAATTTTGAATATCAATTTGAATATCAATTTTGAATAAGCTGTTTTTCTGAAAAAGAGAGTTTAAAAGCTGTTCGGTTATATTTCTAGCTGAAAACTATTATCTGAAAGCTGTTTTTCTGAAAAAGATGACAATTTTGAATATCAATTTGAATATCAATATTATAATAATAATAATAATAATAATAATAATATATATATATAATAATAATAATATATATATAATAATAATAATATATAATAATAATAATAATAATATATATAATAATAATAATAATAATATATAATAATAATAATAATAATAATAATAATAATAATAATAATATATATAATATATATAATATATATAATAATAATAATAATAATATATATAATAATATATAATAATAATAATAATAATAATAATAATAATAATAATAATAATAATATATAATAATAATAATAATAATAATAATAATAATAATATATATAATATATAATAATAATAATAATAATAATAATAATAATAATAATAATAATAATAATAATAATATATACAATAATAATAATAATATATATATATATAATAATAATATATATAATAATAATATATATAATAATAATAATATTAATATTAATAATAATAATAATAATATATAATAATAATAATAATAATAATAATAATAATAATAATATATAATAATAATAATAATATATATATATATATATAATAATAATAATAATAATATATATAATAATAATATATATAATAATATATATAATAATAATAATAATAATAATAATAATAATAATAATAATAATAATAATAATAATAATATATATAATAATAATAATAATAATAATAATAATAATAATAATAATAATAATATATATATATATATATATATATATATATATATATATATATATATATATATATATATATATATATATATAATAATAATAATAATAATAATAATAATAATAATAATAATAATAATAATAATAATAATAATAATAATAATATTCTGAATAGAGAGTAAAGGAGGTGTGAGAAGAGAGTAAAGGAGGTGTTTTGGAAAATAGGGGGTATGAGTATTCTAAATAGAGATCGGGAATAAGAGCCAAAACAAACGCCAACTCAGAATAGAGTATTCTGAATACTCTATTCTGAGTTGCAAAACAAACGGACCCTAAAAAGAAGTGTTTGATTGAATATCTTAATATAAAAGAAATCCGCATATAGATAAATAGGGTTTAGAAATATTCCAGATGAATTCATTATTTTTCCACATTATCACTTTTTCTTTCAGCCTATATTTTTTTCGACTGATCTTGGAAGAAATTAGGGTTTCGATTGAACTCAAATAAAGGGGAAAATATTATGCCTGATATCGATTAGTCGATTTGGGACTAATCTTGAAAGAATTTAGGGTTTCGATTGAACTCAAATAAAGGGAGAAATATTATACCTGATATCGATTGGACCCGAATTGACAAGGTCCTGAGTTGAAGGATTCAGAGAGGTGGGGAGTTTCGATTTGGGGCATTTTTGGAGCTAGGGTTTTCGAATTGGCATGCGATGAGAAGGCAACGAGGAAAGGAACGAACGGATGGGCATGAGAAGGATTCGACCCTGAGCCAATTTGGGGATGAGCGGGGTAGGGATTAGGGGATTTTTTGGAGCTAGGGTTTTCAAATTTTGGGTATGGATGAGAAGATGAGGAGGGGGATGAGAATGGCGTGAGAAAGATGAGAGCGTGAGGGAGATTTGGGGATGAGGGGTATGAAATGACGCAATTACCCCCACCTAAGTCAGATGAGCGGGAGGGTCTAACAGTCGTTCGATGGCCATCATGATCAAGCGACAGATCCAACGGCCGAGAAGGAGTGCACACGGTTGTGTGCACTAGGCCAGTGTACAACCGAAGTATCTATATAATAAATTACAAAGAAAGCTATCAAGTGGCTTACAATCAATCCTTCCAAAATCAAAGGTCCATATCAAACCTCACAAAACATATTTTCCCTCCAAAATTTCAAACCCAAAAATCAAATTTTTCCCTCTAAAAAACTCATTACTTTATTACTATCTATCTTTTCTCTATTTACTTTTTTATATTTCTCTCTTTCTTTCCCTCTCTATCTCTCTATCCCATTCTTTCTTTATTTACTTAGAAATTAGATTTTAAGATATCGGTTTTGTAAATTTTCAGAATTTTTAATAGCAAATATCTCTTCAACAATTAAATTTCGTTATTTTCCACACTTAAAGTTCTAAGAAGTTAGATTTTATACCCCCATTTATAATTATTTTTCAACATATACCAATGGAAACATAGACTTTTATTTATAACTAATTATTGTCATACTATTCAAACTTGAGCTACATAATTATTGTTTTACTGTTTACATGGCTTTTCGTGTTTTGTATCGTTCTGAAGACGTGCCGTAGGCACGTGCCCACGGGCAAATCTAGTATATATATATATATATATATATATATATATATATATATATATATAGAGAGAGAGAGAGAGAGAGAGAGAGAGAGAGAGAAATCTTCGGTTGCACACTACTTTGGTAAGCACTCCGTGAACACTCACGAAATAGAACACCTATGAAAAATCCGAACCGCTCATATTGTTCTATATGCCTAAGATAGACTAAAAATAAAAAATCAAGTAATTTGAAGTTCATTTGCCCATGATTTACATCATCACAAAATTGTATGGCTGAAAATTCTAACAGCATGATGGATGGGCAAATGAACTTTAAATTACTTGATTTTTTATTGTTAGGCTATCTTAGGCATATAGAACAATATGAGCGGTTCGGATTTTTCATAGGGTCTTTATTTTATGAGTGTTCACGGAGTGCTCACCAAAAGTAGTGTGCAACCGAAGGGGGCTATATATATATATATATATATATATATATATATATATATATATATATATATATATATATATATATATATATATATATTATTTTTGATTTAAAATTTTAAGACGATCTTTCGTCTCGTCCAAATTTTGACTTCAGCGCAAATCTATTTTTCCATTTCTGTTTGTCAAATACCCAAAATCGGACTCGACAAATGCTCTAACCTCCGAACTTTTTACAAAAGGAATTAGTAATAAGAGCATCTGTAGTCGTTGAATGTAAAAATATGGATATATGGATAAATGGAAATAGAAATCGAAGTTTTTCTGCACTCGTTTAAAGTTATTTTTTAGCTTTCTATGTTAAAATAATAAGCGACGGCACATGAAGTGCCGTCGGAGAAAAAAATATTTAAAAAAAACATTAAATTTTGTGGGACGGCACTCGAAGTGCCGTCGGAGGAGCACAAAAATAATAAATTATTAATAATAATCGGAGAAAGAATTTAAAAAAAAAATCAAACCCAAAGGACGGACGGCACATGAAGTGCCATCCAACAAGGTGGAAATTTTATTTTTGTCATTTTCCACTTTTCCGAAAATTACAAAAATATTTCAGTAATTACAAAAAATTGCAAAAACATTTCAGAAATTGCAAAAAAATAATTGTAAAAATATTTTTAAAAAATTGCAAAAAAAAATTACCAAACCCTCCGGACGGCACTTCAAGTGCCGTCTGAGGATTTGGGCCTGCGATGGGATTTTTTTAATTGAAAAAAAATTAAAAAAAAAATCAATGGATGGCACATGAAGTGACGTCCGACGAAAAAAAATTAATTTTTTTTGTGGGACGGCACTTCGAGTGCCGTTGCTCAAATATGGACAAAAGATCTCAAATATAGCAATCGACTGTAGCAAATTATCGATAATATGGATATTTGGCCAACGAGTGCAGCGTTTTTTTTAGCCAAATATCCATTTTAACGATATTTAGCAAACGACTACAGATGTTCTGAGAGCATTTGTAGTCGTTTACGGTAAAAATATCCATATATGGATAACTAGAAATAGGATTCTCAATTTTGCTGCACTCGTGCAAAGCTATTTTTTAGCAATCTATAATAAAATATTAAGCGACGGCACATGAAGTGCCGTCGGAGTGGAAAAAAGGAAAAACGCACAAATTTGAGCGACGACACATGAAGTGCCGTCGTCAGAAAAAAAAAAAAAAAACACCGGCCGTAAATGATGGACGGCACATGAAGTGCCGTCCGACAGGGGATATATACATACCCTTCCACTAATATGTGTCTGGTTATCTATATATATATATATGAGATATGAGATATTAGCTTTCCACTAATATATATATATATATATATATATATATATATATATATATATATATATATATATATATATATATATATATATATATATATATATATATCTAATATAAGTCTCACAATGGATATTTTTAAATTTTTTTTTTTTTTAAATTACTCAACGGACGGCACATGATGTGCCGTCCGAGAAAAGGGGAATGGGGTGGGACGGCACTCCGAGTGCCGTCCGAGGAGAAAGATTTTCGGGGTTTTTTAATTCTTTTTGGCGATATTTAATGCGGAAAATTACTTAATTTTCAAACGGACGGCACTTCAAGTGCCGTCCGACGAATAAAAAATTATTTTTTTTCGTGGGACGGCACTTCGAATGTCGTCCCTCACTTATCGATAAAAGCTATATCGATTCTCATTTATAGCAATCGACTGTAGCGATTTATCGATAAAATGGATATTTGGCAAACGAGTGCAACACGTTCGTTTGCCAAATATCCATTTTATCGATTTTTGGCAAACGACTACAGATGCTCTTACGCCTGCAAACTTGGTCAGTATAGGTGTAGGCCTGTGTCCTTTGCGCCTGCAAACTTGGTAGGTTTAGTCAGTACAGGTGTAGGCCTGTCTCCTTCGCGCCTGCAAAGTTGGTAGGTGTAGTCGTATAGGTGTAGGTTAGTTAGCTAATTGATTAATATAAGATTAAGATTAATCTTATTAATTAATAACTAACTCAAATTCATAACCAATTTTCGTCCGTACTTTTTTTTTGGGAAGCACGTGCTGCACACAAACAAAAATAAAATAAGAATTTAGAATTTAAAAAATAAAAATAAAATTAATTAATTTAAAATTAATTAAACTAACTAAAAATCATATTAGCTCATTTAAACACTTTTAAAGTTGTTTATTGCATTTTCAGCTCTATTGGTAATTTAAAATTTGTATTTTATTTTTCTCAAGGCCAAATTGTGAAATTTAGATTTAACAAAACAGTAAAAATTAATAAATTAATAGTTTTGCTTTGTTTGTTGATTTTTTTCAAAAATCTTCACTTTTTGCATCAAAAATCTTATTTCTTCAAAAATAATTAGTTACTTAAAATCTTATAGAAATAAGATGAATTATAAACAAGATAGACGAAAATAAGCAATTTTAATGGGTAAATGAGTACAAATATTTGTATAAAAATTAGACACATCAGAAACCCTCATAGCAGGCCTAGGCATGGCTCGCAAGGCAGGGGCGAAGCGTATCCGGATGTTCTGTAACACCCCTGCCCCGGGCTCGGACAATTTATACAATTTATAAGACAAATTAGATACTATGTAGTACAACTGCCCACCACAGGCTGCCTCTCAAAAGGTGGTTAACCGAATTGGTGACTCTTGATCCTTGGCATTTATTATTTATATAATACTTTATCATTTGAAACCATCGGTATGGTACTAAATCCCTTCACATTGTTCTCTTTCCATACCGTGTACACCCAAGGAATAATCACCCCCTAGGTGCCACGTCATCCCACAAGAAGCACAGCACTCATGTGCTGTTCTTCTTCATACAACCGGTGGGTCCCCCCACCACCTTCACACAACCGGATTCAAACTAATCCCTTTTTCAAATCAATTAATTCTTTATACAAGTCCTCCTATAGAATAATCCCATAGGACAAAGTCAAATTCTTTTTCATTATATATATTTCAAACCATATATATATTTCAGAAATACGGGGTATTACATGTTCAGCGACTCACAGCTCGTGGTGAATCAAGTCTTAGGGGAATACGAAGCGCGAGACGATCGCATGGCCAAGTACTTGGCCAAGGTCAAAGAACTCATGGCTTCTTTTGACCAGGCCCAACTTCAACGGATACCCCGGGAAGAGAATGCTCAGGCGGATGCCCTATCGAAGTTAGCCTCCTCCTCCCTCCAAGGGCTCGAACAATCCATCTTGATCGAAGTTCTATTGAAGCCCAGTATCGAGGAGGATAGTCCCGAGCCGATGGAGACACTGCCAGTACAGCTCGGAGATAATTGGATGAGACCTCTACTCGAGTTCCTTAAGGATGGGATCCTTCCCGAAGATCCTAAAGAGGCCTGAAAGATTCGAACAAGAGTAGAGCGGTACACCCTCATCAAGGAAACCTTGTACAAACGCTCCTACACTAAAGTAGACGACCGACCCTACTTGAGATGTCTCTCCCCCGATGAAGCCCAGTACGCTTTGAAGGAAGTGCACGAGGGGATATGTGGCGCTCACTCTGGGGCAAGGTCCCTCGCCCGCAAAGGTCTTGAGCTATGGGTATTTCTGGCCTACCCTCCTCCGTAACGCCGACATGTTGTTCTTCGAACTCTCGGTATACTCTTTCCACTTTTTAAATATTTGTGTTATACTGCTTTATCATCTCTATTATATTATCTGATTTATCCGTCGTCCACAAATATTGAGATTGAGTGTTCCACTTACCTAATTAGAGTACAAATCAATATTTTATCTTTTACTTGCTAAGAACGCTTAGGGATTTAATTATTGACTGTTAGAACTGAATTTTCAATTGGGCTTGTTAAACTTAATTCAATTCTTGAAAATCCATCCAACCGATTAATTGTTTAAAATTCCAACTTTGATCCGCACTACATATTGGTAAAATTAATCATTTAAGATACTTGAAAATTCTCTATTTAGGATTACGTTTTACATCATTTTAATATCAGAGTGAAGGTTCTTAAGACCCTAGTTCTTGCATCATTTAGTCTTAATTTTTTTTTGCATTCATTTAAGATTGTCTAAAGTCTTTTTATTTTATTTTCTTTCTTTCTTTTAGATCACTTCAGATTTTTTTTTAAAAAAAAACAAAAAAAACTTAATTGCATTTAGGATACGTTTTTCTTTCAAATTTCAGCATACACACGATCCCTAGTTTCCCACTTTTGGTGAATGCGTCTTCGCAGAACCACCACAAAATCCGAAGAGCCTTTCTTCTCCCTCCCTGACCACTCAATTAGGAACCCTAGACCTCCCCGAACTAAGATGGACAACTCTGATATTTTTGCTACCCTAGCTGCCATTCAAGCAACTATTGTCAATATTAATCAGAAGCTTCAGAAAGTGGATTTTAATCAAACTGTTGTCTCTGAGCGTCATGCTAGTCGTCAGATCCCTCAAGAGAATGTTCGTGACGATCGACGTCAAGAACGTGACCCTGACAAACAATATAAGAAGAACGTTAAGGCTGACGTTCTCCATTTTGAAGGCCACATGGAATCCCAATCTTATCTTGATTGGATCCGTGCGATGGATCACTACTTTGTGTAGTTTGATATGAGCGAAGCCCTAAAAGTTAAATTTGTCACGATGAAATTGACTGGAAAAGCTCAACAATACTGGACTAATCTTGAACTCGCCCGCAGAGACCGAGATCTGGCACCCATAGCCACTTGGGAAGCCATTAAAAAAAAGCTCACTGAGAGATATTTGAATGATTTTGTGCATTCTATATGTTATGATGATTGTTCAACATCAACCACATGTTGACCATTAATTTGAGAATTTTTTAACACTAATCAATCCCCTCATTTTTAAGAATTCTTTTCCAAAATGACCCACTTTCGAAACTAATTATCAAACTGACCCACTTGTTGTTTCGGCGATAAAGTTTCTATAGCTAAATGAATTAGACTCGGCATTTGAAACAACAAGTGGATCAGTTTGGTAACTAGTTTCGAAAGTGGGCCGGTTTGGCAATTAGTTTCGAAAGTGAGTCAGTTTGGTTAATATATTCAAAAAGTGGGTCATTTGGGGGGGGGAACCATTTTTAACAGCACACTGTTCAGTGTCTACATGTCCTCGATTCTAGCAGTAAAATGATGTTGCAGGCTTGCAGGATATGAAGTAGTTTGCTGGCCTAGCTTACACAATATACAGAGCAGAATTCAGCATCACGCTATTAATGATCCAAGCCATGGAAGCTGGTCTTATTTCATTTTGACGGAGAGGTGCGCAACAAACAACACACTTCTTGAATGTTGTTTGGTTGACGGTAGTTGCAGCTTCGGCTCAAACTGATTCAGGCAAAAAGTCTTCAAATGGGATTCCTCTCTCTTTCCCTCATATATTCTTATAAAATTCTGTTAATATCATATATTGTTTGGTTGACGGTAGTTGCAGCTTCCAACCCTCTCCTCTCGACTAGGTCTACTTATTTCCCTTAAGAAAACTAGGTTTACTTATTATATATTGTTTTGAATGAATCGGCCAGCCATAACAAAAAATATATTAATAAATAACAGTGCAATCTAGTTTTACGAGTCGTAAAACCAAAAACTACAAAACGAAGTACAGCGAAGAATTGAAAACGCTAAGAAACAAACTACAAAGAAGCAAGATACAAAGACATTGACGAAACAAGAACAAGACTGCAAAGGGAGCAAAAGAAATTGCACCCACTACAAAGCTGGGAAACGCTCCGGAGGCCCTGAAAAGAAGCCTTCTGGTCCACAGCAGGGTCGGTCTACGCCGATGTCAGGCCAGAGGAGGGCCCCGATAGGGACAAGCACAAACTACACACGCGATGGAGCTGGAGAGAGGAAGCCGCCGACCATAGCAAGGGCAGTCCCCTACCGTCAGACCATCAAGGTGAGCAGAAAAGACGGGAGACTCTCTAAGGGGTAATCGATACAAATGTAAGCTCACATTCCAGAACTAATCAGTAAGGATGGGGAGGCCTGAGCTCGAAAAGGAAGCCGTTAGATCACAAATAAACAGGTCACCATCGAGGTGGCACACTATGCGGGTCTACGAAAATGCCACCGCACAACAGAGCAACAAAAGAGCTCAAAAACATACAACATAAGACCAACACAGCATTCTAATGGAGACAAAGAAATAAGCTCCATCACCAAGAACAAAACAATCCAGGCAAAACCCACCATCAACCATCCCAACCAAAGGGAAGGCAGTAAGGCCAACCCACCAAATAAACCTGAGAAGAAAGCAACCAAATCACCAACGCAAATAAAGGCCAAGAGAACATAGCCAAGCTCGACAAACCAAACAAAAGAACAGACAGTAGGGTGCTTAAACACCTGAGGAGAAGAAAGAAAAAATAGGCGTGGCTGAGAACATGCTCCGCTGAAGACAACAGGAATCGTACATCCAAGAAAAAAACAGTAAAGCTGGGGAGGCCTCAGCTCGAAAAATAAGCAGCCAGAACAAAAATAACAGGTCACCAAAGAGCTGGCTGACATAGCGGGGCTACGAGACGCCACCGCACAACAGAGCAAAATAAGCGCTCAAAAATAATACAACATAAAACCAACACACCATTCGAATATAGACTAAGAAATAAGCTCCATAACCAAGCACATAACAGTCCAAACAATCAACCCACCATCAACCAGCCCAGCCAAAGGGAAGGCAGTAAGGCCAACCCACAAAAAATACAAGAGTACTAAAGAAAACATTGCACCATCGCAAAAAAGGCCATGCGAACACAGCCAAGTCCGGCAAACCGAACAAAAGAACAGACAACATGGAACAATACAGCTGAGGAGAAGAACGAAAATATAGACGCTACTGAGAACCAGCTCAGCCGAATCCAAGTAAACCAAAAGGTATTAATAGAGGAAGCGTCCAGATGAGAGTAGCCAGCACAAACTTCAAGCCTGCGATAATAAAAAGAGGTAAACCACAATGCAGAAACCAATAGATTATAAAACATTAAGGTTGCTAAGGCAGAGAAAAGAGTCGTCTAATCTACGACAGTAGAGGGAGGTTGTGGCTTCGGATTTTAACGTCGAAGACCAGAGCTTAAACAGAAATAAAAACTCTTCTATCAAAGAAGCGATAGGAGAAGCGCAATGTTTGAACAGCCTCTTATTTCTTTCCAACCACAAAACCCAAATGATAATTTGAACCAAAAGGTTCCACGCTTTGCGAAACTTATTATTCGTTGGCGGAGGAAACCAACACGATGATAAGTTGGAAGAGATATAAGGGGTTTCCCAAGCAAGAGAGCAAATTTTCCACAGAGGGTTGATGAAGTCGCATCCCACAAATAGATGATTAACATCTTCCAAGTACTCCGAACACAGGGGACAAAGTTTTCCCCACGCTAGATTCCTTTTGTTTAGAACATCCACAGTAAGTAATTTGTTGTTTAAGGCTAGCCAGGAGGTGATCTTGACCTTAAGGGGAGCGTAAGTATTCCAGATGAATTTAGCGAAGGGGGAGTGGATGCCCCGAAATTTGAGAAAGTTATAAAAGGATCTAACCGAGAAAGTCCCGGCCGAGTTCCAATGCCAAGCGACGTCTTCAATCGGCCGTCACTCGAAATTATTCAGGAAAAAGAGGAGATCATTAAAAGCAAGAGTCAGGAAAGTAGACAGATCTTCCGTGAATGGGATGATCCAGTGCCTAAGAGAATTAACCATGATGAAGGACTCAGCTACTGAGGCGGAGGGGTTGGAGGCCAATCGGAAAAGACACGGGTAAGCAGAGGATAGCTTAGTGTTGCCGATCGAGAGATCAGTCCAAAATTTGGTCTTGGAACCGTCGGAACAGATACGGGATAAACCGCACTGGAAAGCAGTAGCCGCTTTCCAAACTCCTTTCCAGAACGGGGAGGCGTTGCGATTAATAGTGGGAGGGAACTCCCACCAGTTGCTAGAAGAAAAACAATTATCCTTCATACATTGGATCAAAGATAAGTTATCGAGTTTTTGAAATCTCCAATGCCATTTACCCAACAGAGCGATGTTATGGTTCCTGAGGTTCAAGACCCCCAGTCCCCCATCAACTTTGGAGGAGCAGACTAAATTCCAGTTGCTAAGGTGGGAGCCCGGCTTAAAACTGGATGAGCCTGTCAAAAAAAAATTACTTCTGATTTGATCAATCCGCTTGATCACCTAGGATGGGACGTAATAGAAGGACATCATATAAAGTGGAATAGCGGAGAGAACAGAGTTAAGAAGGATCAATCTACCACCACAGGAGAGCAATTTACCAGTCCACACATTGAGTTTGGCTTCAATTTTATAAATTAAAGGAAACCAATCAGATTTTTGCAATTTACCCCCATCGAAGGGGAATACCTAAACACGTGATGGGGAAAGAGGCAATAGGGCAGTTAAAAAAGTTGGAGGCCTCAATTTGACGATTGGGAGCACCTCCCAGTCAAAGGACCGAAGACTTTTGAAAGTTGATAGAAAGCCCTGATGCCATTTCAAACCAGTATAGGAGGAGTTTAAGGTTACGCATGGAATGAGGGAGCAGTTTGGTGAAAATAATAGTGTCATCTACGTATTGCAAATTAAGAACACCATCGAAGTGGTGGGAGCTACTGAGACCTTCAATGACTTGCAATTCCCAAGCATTGCAAAGAAGTTTGCTGAAAACGTCTGCGATAAGGGAAAATAAAAGGGAGGAAAGGGGGTCCCCTTGTCGGAGACCACATTTAATTTTAAACTTGTGACCTTCCGAACCATTGATAATGATAGAAGAGGTTCCTGAGAAAAGACTGGATTTAATCTAAGCAATCCATTTGGGACCGAAGCCCCGACGGACAAGAATATCAAACAGGAAATCTCAGTTAACTTTGTCATAAGCTTTTTGGAAATCGAGTTTGAGAAGGATACCTTGGGAGCGAGATTTGTGGCAATGGGAGATAATCTCTTGAGCCGAAGCAACGCTATCAAGGATAAAGCGATCCTTGATGAAGCCCGATTGTGCCGGATCAATAAGGGGAGAAATGACCGCACTTAATCTAGCGGAGAGAACTTTCATAATGATTTTGAAAGAAGTGTTGATCAAGCTGATAGGTCTAAAGTCTGTCAACACGTGCGCTCCAGACATTTTGGGAATGAGCACGATGTGCGCATAATTGATACGGTCGAAAGAGAAGGAACCCTGGTGAAGTTCTTTAAACATTTTGAGGATATCATCCTTAAGCCAGTGCCAGAATTTTTGGGAAAAAAGTCGGGAAACCATCCAGACCAGGCACCGAATCGCTTTTTAAAGCGAAGACGGATGTCACGCCCCGCTTCCCAAAAATACGGAATACGAGCACGTAACAAAAGCCCAGCGAATGATTATTATCATCCTTAAGCTGTTTCAAGAAATCTTTGCAACACATCACAGGCAATATATCAGAGTCGGAAGCAAAAAGTGGAACCAACATGCAACATCGAACCAAATTTACCAACAGAAATTACTTAAAATCAAATACCATGTTCTCAAATAAAACAGTCTGGAAAACAAATATTCTATGTCACATCGCCCAATTACAATAATATCCAAGTCTCAAAATACAAAAATAATACAAGTCTCACGAATACAAATATTGTTCTAGCACGAAACAGAAATAATAATAATAATCAAAAGCAACTAATACTGCAAGTCTCCAACACCATCTTGAACCTGTTCGCCATAATCTGCAATTCATCGAATGGAGGGAAAAGGAAAAGAGAAAACACAATTACCCATTAATTGCAAGTCCGGGTCACAAATAGAGTAGGATACAAGCACATGGAAACTAATTAACAACATGGTGCTATTAACAGGTATAGGTAAACATATGTCTAGTGTCAAGTCAACAGGTAAATAGGTAAACATGTATAATTATCAGGAAATCAGGTAATTATGATCAACAGGTAAATATGTATTAAGTATCAGGAAATTAGGTAACAGGAATATCAGGTAAAAGGTATACAGGTAACAGGTAATCATATATCAGGTAAACAGGTATACAGGTAATAGGTAATCATATATCAGGTAAACAGGTATACTGGTAACAGGTTATATCAAGTCTAATCTTTTTATTTACTATCTAGGTAGCATGACATGCATTCCGGTTTTTACTACATGGTTGCTACAACAAACAATTTCGCTTCGTAAGATTTTCATAATGGATTCCATAGGGCAGTGTACTTAGGTACAGGAAACAGGAACAGGCAGAACCTAATGGTTCTCTTCTACTTTACACCTTCTTACATAAGAAGCAATGTAGACAGGGTCAGGATTCAGGTATTGTAGCGTCCCGAATTTCTAATGTAATAACTTAGAAAATGCGTGGCACAATCCCAGCATCAACTTCAATGTAATAGTACACATAGCCCAAAAACACAAATAATTTTATTCCAAACTTTTATTACAACCATCTTTTTCAAACACAGCGGAATTACAAACACCTTGAATTAAAAACATTCTTTTTACAACACTTCTCTTTACAAAAATTACACAAGGCTCTATTACATTACTTATAATCTCCAAAGCTAACTCAAGCGTACAAACCCCCAAACTCTAAGCAGCAACCTGCAACACGTGAGGCTAGAGATGATCCCTAACCCCCAAACTAAAGGGGTCAGCCATAAATGGTGTTAGTGATATAAAAACAAAACAACATAATTTAATCATAAAACATAAAATCATCAACGGCATGTATGATCAACAAGGATAACTGAATGAGAAATAACAAAAGATGTAAAGCATGAAAACATCATGAAATGAAAACAACAAGTGAAGTTAGCCTAAGTGTAGGAAGACTGGAAAACACAAGCATAAAACCAAGAATACATCCAGTACATACAAATGTACCTAGTCTAAACAACATCCGGAGAATTACCTCCCTTCCGTGTACCCCACGACATGTGCAGATACACCCGGTACATACAAATGTACCTAGTCTAAACAACATTCGGAGAATTACCTCCCTTCCGTGTACCCCACGACATGTGCAGATACACCCGGTACATACAAATGCACCCTGCCTATCCGGAGAATTACCTCCCTGCCTATCCGGAGAATTACCTCCCTGCCGTGTACCCCACGAAATGTGCAGATACACCCGGTACATACAAATGCACCCCGCCTATCCGGAGAATCATCTCCCTGCCTAACCGGAGAATTATCTCCCTACCTATCCGCGAATAGACCCGTAGACCTTCATCACCCGAACATCTAAATAACTCAAAACAACAACTAACCAAGACCCCTTAGGCCTATCTCAATAAATCTCAAACAGAACCAAAACTCACTAATCCATCGTCAAACGATAAAGGAGAAGTCTCTCCACTCAACAAAACTCAAGTCTTTAATAGATTCCATAATCCAAATCCAACCATAATATATATTGAAAGCGTATGTTCTATAGAAGAATAATATTAATAAGAGTAGGTTATAGATCCAAAACATTAAAAGAGTTAGTCTTTTAAAGAACATCAAAATACCTTGGAAAAGTATCAGTACCAGTCGACTGCAAAAGTTCACCGGTCGACTGTCCCGAGTGAAAACTAACATCTTTAAGAAGTAAGGTCTAAGTGTCTACAGTCGACTGCAAAACTCACCAGTCGACTGTCTAGAAAGAAATCCATTAACTTTCAGAAAATAAGTTAAGTTGACTTACAAAAAATCATAAGTTGACTTACCAACAGTATAAGATGACTTATAAAAATATAAGTTGACTTACCAACACTATAAGATGACTTATAAAAATCATAAGTTGACTTACCAACACTATAAGATGACTTATAAAAACATAAGTTGACTTACCAACAATATAAGATGACTTATAAAAATCATAAGTTGACTTAAAGGAGACATAAGTCGACTTATAAAAACATAAGTCGACTTAAAGGAGACATAAGTCGACTTATAAAAACCTAAGTCGACTTACCAGAGAGAAATTGCAGAAATCTTTAAGGAAATATTCTAAGTGTTATAAGTCGACTTGTAAAGTCATAAGTCGACTTAAAATACAATATAAGTCGACTTAAAAGGTCATAAGTCGACTTACCAGAGAAAAATCTACGATAACTTGAAAAATAAATTCTAAGTGTACCAGTCGACTGAAAAGGGTCTAAGTCGACTGTCCAGAACGGATTTTTAAGAAAACTAATGACACAGCAGCTGGGTCGTACCAGTCGACTGTAAAGTCTACCAGTCGACTGTCGGCCTACAAACTGCCTAGTTTTGGTTGTATACGATAATCAAAATTAGGGTTTTCCAAAAGCAATCATTGTTCACTAAAATAATTTGTACTCAAATAAAACAACAATCTCAAAGTACCCTCAATTTGGATACATTTCCTCCAATCAACCAATATCTCAAAACTCAATTCTCATGTTCTCAACTCCTAATTCTTCCATTAGGATTTCTCAATACTCAATATCTTCCACAACTCAAAACCAAATCTGATTTGTAAACACAAGATCCAGATGTTCCTCCATCTGATCATAACCATACTCAAATCATAAACATGCATTTCTAGCAATACAATTTTATGAACCAAGATCTACTCAACATTCTTAGATTTCACATACATGATACAAACAACAACCATTGCATCGTTTTCATGCATGGTACTAAATAAACATACATGCCAAACAACAATCAAACAATTGTTCACTTAAATCAAACCACAAAACAAAGTTCATATTACATACAAAACAAATCAAAATAAAACAATATCACTCACCTTAGAATGAAGAAATCCGACAAGAAAGTCTCCCTCGTTTGTGAGATCCAAGTCCCCCTCTTCAATCACCAAGAAAATAATAATATAATAAATCTGGAGTTGTGCAGCGAATGACGGCTGCACACCCTCTTTTATATAAGCCGGAAATAAGGTTTAGGGTTTTAGAAACGTATTTGCAAAATAGTCCTCCCAAAAATATAACTTTACTCATATAACCTTTCTTTAGTTAAAATAGATTAACTAAATCAAAACCAAATCAAATATTTTATCACTGAGTGGTCCAACAACCCAGAGCAGTCCAGTAAACAAGAAAAATTAGGATTTACAACTCAGGGTGACAATTTTGCACATAAGCCCTCTCTTTTGTAATATTTGCAATTACATCATAAAATATTCATAAAAATCCAGAAAAATCCGAAATAATATCTAATAATACATATTGTATTTTCCAATCAAAATATCTAACTTTTACTTTCCAGAAAAATATTTGCACAAAATTCTACATGAATTCCTTATTTACAAAAACACCCTTTTTGACTAAATCTTCACCAAATTGACTTTAAATAAAATCTAAATATATTTAAATTTAAATGCTAACCATGGAAAACCAAAATATCAGTAAAAACGAATTTTCATAGTTTATTTAAGATCCAAACGACTTTTTACATAAAAGCCACTCTCTTTCGAGATATATGTAAAAATAGTTTCTTTATTCAGAAAAATCCCAAAATTTAGATTACACTCCATAATAAGTATGAGAACTTATTAAAAATATAAAATTGTATATTTACACCAAAATTATTTGCACGTGTTTCGCACGTGTAAAAAGATAAACATTTTTAAAAAATATTTATTAAATCTCCAGAAAATCATTTAAATTCATTTTCAAATATTTAAAATAATATTTGAAAATACGGGGTTCTACAGGTATAACTTAGTGGTTATCTTCCGAGAACACCTTCCTATAGGGAAGCATGCAATCAGGTACAGGTAAACAGGCAGGCAGGACACTAGTCCTCTTCCAAGTACACATTTCTATATTTTCCACTACTAGAATCTTTCCTTAAACCCCGGCTTAGTTACTTTTATTATTAAGGTCATCAACAGGCATGAGAGGGTATTAAATAATGTCAAGCTAACCAGGTATAATCAGGTTTAGGCTCAGGGAATCAGATCAACAAGTATAAGTAATATAGAGTCACACAAACGAGCAAAATGACATATGTTTATAATCAGGTCAGCAAGACCAATCAGTACAAAAACAGAGATTCTGAGAGCTACAGGCATGCAAATCATGATCCGTCGAAGGATCTGGAAACTAGACATCCACACGGTTCTAACGAGTATAATAAAGTCATATACTAATTCACATCACCTTGACTCAAAACTGAATTCAATACAGATTTTATGTTCAGCCAGAAAACAGGGGAACATCTTCAAACGCATAAAAACGGCAGGTAAACTCATCAAATAATTCCACGAAAAATCTGGGGTAATTCCCTATAGATATAGACTCAAAATAATAAGCTTCATAATATTCCAGTAACTATGGATATGTTATCAAAAATAGAGAACGACACGAAAGCATGGTTTGGACTTTGGCGAATCTGGAATTTCTCAACACTGCTGTACGAAAACAAGCATATCTCGCAAACAGAAAATCGAAATCTAGTTCCGCCAAAACGTCTTGAAAACAGATAAAATTTTCCAACTTCCATATCTCACATATAATTTTCATACAGTAAATACAAATAGGGTGAAAACTGCATTCAACATAGAACAACACGCAGTTTACAGAAAAAGTAGATCATAGAAAAGGATATGAAACATCGCTCAAAACTTATCTTTAAAATACCACAAAAATTTGGAAAGTCCCTATAATCCTGATGAAACACTGAGCAAAGTATTATGGCCTGATATTATGTATAACCTAGATCTTGAAAATAAATAGTTCACAAAATTCACACAAAACTGCATCTGCAAACTACCGACATGCCAGTACAAAAATTATCATATCTCATTCATACAAACTCCAAATATAGTGAAACCAGTGGGGTTTGAAGATAGATTCAATTATCTACAATTTACTGTGAAATGTTCATGTTGAGATTCGGACCCTAACATAGGTGAAAACAGTAATCAACACAGCATAGCCCGAAATTCCAGATTTCGCACTTCATCTTAGAAACGTCATAACTTCTACAAAAATGAACCAAACTCATCCAAATTTGAAACGCAGCCTACCCATCATCTAAATATCATAATGAAGGGTTTCTAACATGTCAAAACCTAATATTTCTCACATAGGCAATCATTCGAACACATGGCATGCAATATCACACATACGCGATCAAAATCGAGTTTAGGGTACACCTAGGGCATAAACCTATCAATTTTCATGTCTTAAGTCATCTATGGCCTGATTTACACAATAGAGACAAAAACCACAAATAGAAATACAATCTTTGGCCGTCTCTAATCTCAACTACCCTATATGTGAGCTTTTTGACTTGTATCAACCTAATGAAATTATGTACAAGTTACTTGCCTCTTAATGGAGTGAAAACGATGCCAATGAGTCCAAGGAAGAAAACCCACGAGCAAATTAGTCTTCCCACGCGTTTCCAAGCGAACCCACGAACCGAAACGCTCCTACGATCGAACTCCTTGATGCACGAACCAAAGTGGGTGATGCCCAGTCGTCAAATCAGCAAGGGAGAGGGTAGAGGTGCTGTTTTGGGATGGGGGGGTGCCATTTTGAGATGGGGTCGGCCACTAGGAGAGGAAAGTAGTAGGGTTGGATGTATGAAGTTGTAGTATGGTGTATGGGGGGTGTACAAGGTGCAAGGGAGGCCGGCTTTGATGCTTGGATGAGGGTAGGTTACGGGGAAGAAGGAGCAGCTGGTTTCCAAGAGAGGGAGGGGCCAGGATTCAATTAGGAGAAAAAAAAGGATTAGGGTTAGGGTTTTAGGGAGATTAGGGGTGTATTTATATGGGTCAAATGTGGGTTAATGGGTAGTGGATATCAATAGGAATTAATAGGTATACAATTGGGTAATGGGTATTGGGTAGATTTCAAATGAGGATACAAAATATAATGAATTCTATGGCTCCTAAAAATCTCCTTAAGGGTCAAAAATTACAAATTGGTCAAAACACTTCCAAAAATCCACCACAACCCCAAAATAAATAATAAACATGAATGAGACCAAGAAAATGGGAAAACGAACTCAAAATGGCGAAAAACGAACAACTGACGCACAATCAGCACAAGGACGTCCAAAAAAAATGCAAAAAAAATAATATATACTGAAAATAATCCAATATATGGTTTTGAAAAATACAAGAGATATATTAATACACAAAAAAACAAAAATACCCTCCAAAAATACCGAAAATGAAAAACAGGGGTTACAACGGACGATTTGATCTCTTCTAGGGAGAAAGGGGCTTCGAGAGAAGAAAGATCTAGAGATTGAGTCCCGTAAAGTTGGAACCAATCAAGGCTAATGGAACGCTGTTTGTGCGAACCAATTAGATTTTTATAGAAAGAAAGGAAGGCTAGATGAATCTCTGTATCGGAATTAAGGTCCACCCCGTTGTCACTGATCGATGAGATCCGGTTACAACGTTGCCTATGAGACGCGAAGTTATGGAAGAAAGCTGTGTTGCCATTACCTTGCTTAAGCCATTTTACTTTGGCTCTTTGAGCCCATTTAATATGGTCTTGAAGAGGGATGTCGGCATACTCTTGCTTGCAAGATCGCCGTCCAGACAAAAAGATTCCGACAAGGGGCCCTGCTCCTCCATCTTATCAAAGGATTCGATGGATGTTAGGAGAAAGTTTTCAAGGAAGTTAGTGTTGTACTGTCTTTCACGATGCCAGATCTTGCAACTATATTTAATAGCGTAGGGATTGAGAAGGATATTGCCTAGCCCGGAAGACCCGGTAACAAAAGCTAGACATTCCACAATAAGATTGACAAAGACCTAGTCTTGTAACCAAAATTTTTCAAACCGGAATTTGTGGTGATGGGAGAAGTTGAAGTTAGAGTGGAGAGCGATAGGGACGTGATCGGAGGAGGGGTTGGGTAAAGCGTTGGAGAAAGAGTTTTGGAACTGAGAAATCCAAGCTTGAGAAACGAGGAATCGATCGAGTTTGGCCATCATCAGGGGTTGACGCTGGTTAGACCAGGTGAACGATCTACCATTAATCGGCACGTCGGATAACTGGAGATCCCTGATACAGTCGTTAAAGAAGCCGGATTGGATATTAGAGGAAACCGGATTCGACCTTTCGGAAGCGAACCTGGTAACGTTAAAGTCTCCGCATAGAAAACAGAGACCGATAGTGTAAGTGTGTAACGATTGGAATTCGTTCCAAAATAGTGGTCGTCTCTCAGACGAGGAAAGGCCGTAAACAGAGATAATGGAAAGAGTACAGTTGAGGGTCGTCCAGTGCAGTTGGACAATAAGAAAAAAATTCAGGCGATGAACCGCGATCAGAGAGAAAACCGATTCCTTGAAACCAAGGAGGATGCCGCCCTTGGAACCTATCGCGTCAAGAGAGATCCACTTGGAGATGGTGGATCCTCCCAACGAGCGAAAGATGATGGGGTACGGCGAATCGATTTTCGATTCTTGGATAGAGATGAGGTCGCAATGGAAGGAAGCAATTAAATCATAAATTGCCCGCTTTTTCACGGGGCAATTGAGGCCCCGGATATTCCAAGAGATACTAATCATTAAGGTTCTGATGCTCCCGGACTCTGTTACGTTCTTTCTGCCTAATATTATAAAGCAGGGTCGAGTCATTCAAGTCAATCAGGAAACCCATATCCTGAGCAATGGTTGCCAACTCGTTATCCGATAACGAGTCGAATTGAGGGTGAAAAATGGAACCTAATAAGTTATGCTGAACAGGGGTTGTGAGTTGTGGATGATTGACTCCCGAGGATTCCATTGCTTGCTGCAATGAACTGAAGGAGGGGGGAGAAAAGGAGGGTAAGGATTTTTGTGCTTTAAGGCGCGCACTAGATCTAATGATGCGATTAGAAACTCTGCCGGTCGATGAGGACCTAAGAGCAGAACACCAATCCTCCTTAAGGGGACAGGAAAGAGGATACTCATCATCCACTAAATTAGAACATAAAGGGGGAGAAGAGAGTAGAGAAATAGAGGGGATGGTTAAAACCGTAGCCTCCAGAGTCGGCTTAGCAATAATAAGTTGGGAAGAGGTAAATACCTCCGGTTTACCCCGAACTCTATCAGCTAGATCTGGAGGTAACCAACCACGGAACGGGGAACTAATAACCGGGAAGGAATCGGTGAAGAGAATGCATCGTAGAGGGAAATAATCAAGAGAAAAGGAAACACCAATTTGACAGTATTTTAAAAAACAATCAGCGATAACAATAGTAAAGCGAGGGGAATAAGCGGAAGAATTACTAGTAGATACCTGTTTGGTAGAGTGACAGTATTATATATTGAGCATTAGAATACATGCCAAGTTCTAATTCTGCTCTAATTTTGTTGATGTGCAAGCTAGAGCTCATTGGTCATTTCTTGCCCCCAGTGAACTCTGCACACTTTAAGCACCGAGTGGCTAATTGGCTTCACAAACTTGTGTCTTTGCATGCATTAAAAGACACCTACAAGTACAGATATACATGTGCTTTCACTTTCAGTAATTTCAGTTATCTAAAGGTCTATATAATAAATTATAAAGAAAGCTATCAAGTGGCTCACAATCATTTCCCACCAAAATCAAAGGCTCATATCAAACCTCATAAAACACATTTTCCCTCCAAAATTTCAAACCCCAAAACTAAAATTTCCCCCCTAAAAAATTCATTACTTTATTACTATCTCTCTCATCTCTTTACTTTTTCATATTTCTCTCTCTCTCTCTCTCTCTCTCTCTCTATATGATTTCGGTTTTATAAATTTCTGAATTTTTAATAGCAAATATCTCTTCAACAATTAAATTTCATTATTTTCCACACTTAAAAGTTCTAAGAAGTTAGATTTTATACCTCATTTATAATTATTTTTCAATATAGACTTTTATTTATAACTAATTATTGTCATACTATTCAAACTTGAGCTACATAATTATTATTTTACTGTTACATGGCTTTTCGTGTTTTGTATCATTTCGAAGACGGCACGTGCCCACGGACAAATCTAGTTCTTATATATTCTTTCAAATACGATAATTATCATCAATTCAGAGCAACATAACAATAGATATTGAGTGCTCTTGTCAAAGGGACAGCCAGTTACTCAAAAGATTCTTAGCTGCAATTATACAGCACAAGCTCGCACAGAGATGAGCACACCTCAATCAACTAATCAAGACAAGGTTAAAAAGAAAAGTCAAAGATACCAGAACTAAAACAGAGATACCAAAATTAAAACTACTACATTATATAACTACCAAATGTCTCCCACATATATCATGTACTACATTATATAACTACTACTACATTATATAACTAATCAAGATAAGGTTATATAACTACTACATTAAATAATTACCAAATATCATCCCCAGGCCTTTAAATCATGCCAGGCCAAATCTCCAATGAAAACCAAAAAAAAGAAACCAAAATGATAACACTAGATAAGAGTTTCATAGCAGCAATACATTAGCAATACATTGTAACAGTAGAAACCTCCTCAATCTTAGGGCCAGCACGCAATGATGGGATCGATCTCAGTGATGGGATACATCTTTGCAATGATGGGGTTGCAGATCCCCTCGAGCTCCTTCATCTTGTCATCGAACTCATCAGCCTCTGCCAACTGGTTGGCATCCAGCCACTGGAACGTCTGCTCAATTGCATCCTCAATCTTCTTCTTGGCTGCAGTATCAAGTATAATGGTGTTCCTCATGTTGTAAGCATAATTCTCCAAGGCATTCTTGGACTTGACCTTCTTCTTGTGCTCCTCATCTTCAGACTTGTACTTCTCGGCCTCTTGAACCATCTTTTCGATCTCTTCCTTGCTCAGCCTTCCCTTGTCATTTGTGATGGTGATCTTGTTCTTCTGACCTGTGGTTTTGTCCTCGGCAGAAACTTTCAAGATGCCATTGGCATCAATGTCGAAGCAAACTGAAATCTCAGGAACACCTGAGGGAGCAAGTGGGATGCCAAAGAGATTCAACTTGCCAAGCAAGTTGTTGTCGCTGGTTCGTGTTCTTTCACCTTCATAGACCTGAACCGTGACATTTTGCTGGTTGTCCACGCATGTAGAGAAAAATTCCTCCTTCGTGGTGGGAATGAGGGTGTTTCTAGGGATCAAGACTGTCATGACTCCTCCAGTAGTCCGGATACCAAGAGAGAGAGGAGTGACTTCCAATAGGACAAGATCCTGCACCTTCTCATTACCCTCACCACTCAAGATAGCAGCCTGGACAGCAGCACCATAGGCAACAGCCTCATCTGGGTTAATGCTCTTGCACAACTCCTTCCCGTTGAAGAAATCCTGTAATAGTTGCTGAACCATGGGAATTCTAGTTGAAGAAATCCTGTAATAGTTGCTGAACCATGGGAATTCTAGTAGAACCACCGACAAGGACAACATCGTGAACGGTGCTCTTGTCCATCTTGGCATCTCTCAAACACTTCTGTACTGGTTTCATACATTTTGTGAAAAGGTCCATGTTGAGCTCCTCAAATCTGGCCCTGGTGATGGTAGAATAAAAGTCAATGCCCTCAAAAAGGCAGTCAATTTGAATTATGGTCTGGGAAGTAGAGGAAAGGGTTCTCTTCGCCCTCTCGCAGGCAGTTCTCAACCTTCCAAGCGCTCTGAAATTGCCTATGATATCCTTCTTGTTCTTTCTCTTGAACTCCTGAACAAAGTGGTTCACCATACAATTATCAAAATCTTCTCCTCCAAGATGAGTGTCTCCAGCAGTGGACTTGACCTCAAAGATATCCTCTTCGATAGTCAGAAGAGAGACATCGAAAGTACCACCACCAAGATCAAAAATGAAGACGTTCTTCTCACCAACACTGGTTGCCTTCTTGTCCAGACCATAGGCAATGGCAGCAGCAGTGGGCTCATTGATAATTCTCAGGACATTAAGGCCTGCAATAACACCAGCATCCTTGGTGGCCTGACGTTGAGAGTCATTGAAGTAAGCAGGGACTGTAACCACGGCATTCTTGATAGTGGTACCAAGATACGCCTCTGCAATCTCCCGCATTTTAATAAGAACCATAGATGAGATCTCTTCAGCAGAAAACTGCTTATCCTCTCCCTTGTATTGGACAACAATCATAGGCCTGTCACCTGGACCACGAATGACCTTGAAGGGCCATACCTTCATGTCACCTTGAACAGAGGCATCACTGAAATGCCTGCCAATCAACCTCTTTGCATCTAAAAAATAAAATTTGTAAAACATAAGAACAAAATAGTATACATAATAGAAAAAACTACTATACGACTGGGTAATCAAATTAACAGGCAAGTCAAAACAAGTTAAAGACTAATATCAAAGCACAGTGACAACTCCCATTTATGGAATAACAGTACATCCTACCGACCGTGCACCAAAACCCATCCTGTATAGAGTTTACTACTACATACACGAACAAACACATTAAGCCCAGTAACCTTATTAATAGCCGCTGATGGCCTCCAAAGAGGTTAAATCCAGATCGGAAGCACACATCAAACCAAAATGAGTTGATACTCACCAAATACAGTGTTGATGGGGTTCATGGAGACCAGATTTTTTGCCGCATCTCCGATTAACCTCTCCGAGTCGGTGAACGCCACGTAGGACGGCGTGGTCCTGTTCCCTTGGTCGTTGGCGATAATCTCAACGCGATCGTGCTGCCACACTGCCACACACGAGTAGGTAGTCCCGAGATCGATTCCGATCGCCAGACCTTCCCCTTTTCCCGCCATATCTCTCGCTTACTTCGAACGAAATCGGACAAAGAAGAAAATAATCACGAATTGAAGTGGAAAATAAAAGTTGCAAAACCCCTGTATTTGAGTTAATGTGGAGGAAAAAGAGCGGGGAAAGGAGGATATATAGAGTTGAAACAGATTCTAGAAATTTCTATTGAACCTCAGCCACTGGATTTTAATAGTTGATAGGGAGAGCCATTGATTTTTATTGTTAGTGGGAGACAGTTGGAAGGGTTTAAAGACTTTGCAGGAGACAGACCTACACCTATAACCTAGTTTGCAGGCGTGAAGGAGACAGGCCTACACTTACCACACTTACCAACTTTGCAGGCGTGAATTTATTTCATTTTCCTTGTTCCGAATTTTTTTCCAAACTGCCCCACTTTTTGAAACCAGGCGCCATCATGAGATAGCCCCAGGGTCTTCATCTCGAAACCCTAACCTAAGATAAGAATGATTCCTATACTAACTACAATTAACAATTAATTAGCACCCCAAAAAAAAGAATTAACAATTCATATAAGAACTACATTAGAAAACCAATAAATGGGATATATTTCTCACAAGATTCCATCACAATGCTACAACAATAATAAATGATTAAGAAATACAAAAGAGAATATTTTGTTCGTTCCCGAAAGAAAGAAAGAAAGAAAGATATAACTGTCCGATAATACTTCATTACTTCATATATCTCCTTGTTGAATAACGTAAACATGTTTAAGAAAATAACCAATATCCTGAATATTGAAGTCTATTGTGTTCATTGTCCTTGTCTGCTTAAATAATCTAGCACACATCAAACCAAAATGAGTTGATACTCACCAAAGATAGTGTTGATGGGGTTCGTGGAGACCAGATTTTTGGCCGCATCTCCGATCAACCTCTCCGAGTCGGTGAACGCCACGTAGGACGGCGTGGTCCTGTTGCCCTGGTCGTTGGCGATAATCTCAACGCGATCGTGCTGCCACACTGCCACGCAAGAGTAGGTAGTCCCGAGATCGATTCCGATCGCCAGAACTTCCCCTTTTCCCGCCATATCTCTCGCTTACTTAATCGGACAAAGAAGAAAATAATCACGAATTGAAGTGGAAAATAAAAGTTGCAAAAACCCTATATTTGAGTTAATGTGGAGGAAAAAGAGCGGGGAAAGGAGGATATATAGAGTGGAAACAGGTTCTGGAAATTTCTATTGAACCTCAGCCACTGGATTTTAATAGTTGATAGGGAGAGCCGTTGATTTTTATTGTTAGTAGGAGACAGTTGGAAGGGTTTAAAGACTTTGCAGGAGACAGGCCTACACCTATAACCTAGTTTGCAGGCGTGAAGGAGACAGGCATACACTTACCACACCTACCAACTTTGCAGGCGTGAATTTATTTCATTTTCCTTGTTCCGAATTTTTTTCCAAACTACCCCACTTTTTGAAACCAGGCGCCATCATGAGATAGCCCCAGGGCCTTCATCTCGAAACCCTAACCTAAGATAAGAATGATTCCTATACTAACTACAATTAACAATTAATTAGCACCCAAAAAAAAAAAGAATTAACAATTCATATAAGAACTACATTAGAAAACCAATAAATGGGATCTATTTCTCACAAGATTCCATCACAATGCTACAACAATAATAAATGATTAAGAAATACAAAAGAGAATATTTTGTTCGTTCCCGAAAGAAAGAAAGAAAGAAAGAAAGAAAGATATAACTGTCCGATAATACTTCATTACTTCATATATCTCCGTGTTGAATAACGTAAACATGTTTAAGAAAATAACCAATATCCTGAATATTGAAGTCTATTGTGTTCATTGTCCTTGTCGGCTTAAATTATCTAGCACACATCAAACCAAAATGAGTTGATACTCACCAAAGACAGTGTTGATGGGGTTCGTGGAGACCAGATTTTTGGCCGCATCTCCGATCAACCTCTCCGAGTCGGTGAACGCCACGTAGGACGGCGTGGTCCTGTTCCCCTGGTCGTTGGCGATAATCTCAACGCGATCGTGCTGCCACACTGCCACGCACGAGTAGGTAGTCCCGAGATCGATTCCGATCGCCAAACCTTCCCCTTTTCCCGCCATATCTCTCGCTTACTTCGAACGAAATCGGACAGAGAAGAAAATAATCACGAATTGAAGTGGAAAATAAAAGTTGCAAAAACCCTATATTTGAGTTAATGTGGAGGAACAAGAGCGGGGAAAGGAGGATATATAGAGTTGAAACAGGTTCTAGAAATTTCTATTGAACCTCAGCCACTGGATTTTAATAGTTGATAGGGAGAGCCGTTGATTTTTATTGTTAGTGGGAGATAGTTGGAAGGGTTTAAAGACTTTGCAGGAGACAGGCCTACACCTATAACCTAGTTTGCAGGCGTGAAGGATACAGGCCTACACTTACCACACGTACCAACTTTGCAGGCGTGAATTTATTTCATTTTCCTTGTTCCGAATTTCTTTCCAAACTGCCCCACTTTTTGAAACCAGGCGCCATCATGAGATAGCCCCAGGGCCTTCATCTCGAAACCCTAACCTAAGATAAGAATGATTCCTATACTAACTACAATTAACAATTAATTAGCACCCAAAAAAAAAGAACTAACAATTCATATAAGAACTACATTAGAAAACCAATAAATGGGATCTATTTCTCACAAGATTCCATCACAATGCTACAACAATAATAAATGATTAAGAAATACAAAAGAGAATATTTTGTTCGTTCCCGAAAGAAAGAAAGAAAGAAAGAAAGAAAGATATAACTGTCCGATAATACTTCATTACATCATATATCTCCGTGTTGAATAACGTAAACATGTTTAAGAAAATAACCAATATCCTGAATATTGAAGTCTATTGTGTTCATTGTCCTTGTCGGCTTAAATTATCTAGCACACATCAAACCAAAATGAGTTGATACTCACCAAAGACAGTGTTGATGGGGTTCGTGGAGACCAGATTTTTGGCCGCATCTCCGATCAACCTCTCCGAGTCGGTGAACGCCACGTAGGACGGCGTGGTCCTGTTCCCCTGGTCGTTGGCGATAATCTCAACGCGATCGTGCTGCCACACTGCCACGCACGAGTAGGTAGTCCCGAGATCGATTCCGATCGCCAAACCTTCCCCTTTTCCCGCCATATCTCTCGCTTACTTCGAACGAAATCGGACAGAGAAGAAAATAATCACGAATTGAAGTGGAAAATAAAAGTTGCAAAAACCCCATATTTGAGTTAATGTGGAGGAAAAAGAGCGCGGAAAGGAGAATATATAGAGTTGAAACAGGTTCTAGAAATTTCTATTGAACCTCAGCCACTGGATTTTAATAGTTGATAGGGAGAGCCGTTGATTTTTATTGTTAGTGGGAGACAGTTGGAAGGGTTTAAAGACTTTGCAGGAGACAGGCCTACACCTATAACCTAGTTTGCAGGCGTGAAGGAGACAGGCCTACACTTACCACACTTACCAACTTTGCAGGCGTGAATTTATTTCATTTTCCTTGTTCCGAATTTTTTTCCAAACTGCCCCACCTTTTGAAACCAGGCGCCATCATGAGATAGCCCCAGGGCCTTCATCTCGAAACCCTAACCTAAGATAAGAATGATTCTTATACTAACTACAATTAACAATTAATTAAAAAAAAGAATTAACAATTCATATAAGAACTACAATAGAAAACCAATAAATGGGATCTATTTCTCACAAGATTCCATCACAATGCTACAACAATAATAAATGATTAAGAAATACAAAAGAGAATATTTTGTTCGTTCCCGAAAGAAAGAAAGAAAGAAAGAAAGAAAGAAAGATATAACTGTCCGATAATACTTCATTACTTCATATATCTCCGTGTTGAATAACGTAAACATGTTTAAGAAAATAACAAATATCCTGAATATTGAAGTCTATTGTGTTCATTGTCCTTGTCTGCTTAAATTATCTAGCACACATCAAACCAAAATGAGTTGATACTCACCAAAGACAGTGTTGATGGGGTTCATGGAGACCAGATTTTTGGCCGCATCTCCGATCAACCTCTCCGAGTCGGTGAACGCCACGTAGGACGGCGTGGTCCTGTTCCCCTGGTCGTTGGCGATAATCTCAACGCGATCGTGCTGCCACACTGCCACGCACGAGTAGGTAGTCCCGAGATCGATTCCGATCGCCAGACCTTCCCCTTTTCCCGCCATATCTCTCGCTTACTTCGAACGAAATCGGAGAAAGAAGAAAATAATCATGAATTGAAGATGAAAATAAAAGTTGCAAAAACCCTATATTTGAGTTAATGTGGAGGAAGAAGAGCGGGGAAAGGAGAATATATAGAGTTGAAACAGGTTCTAGAAATTTCTATTGAACCTCAGCCACTGGATTTTAATAGTTGATAGGGAGAGCTGTTGATTTTTATTGTTAGTGGGAGACAGTTGGAAGGGTTTAAAGACTTTGCAGGAGACAGGCCTACACCTATAACCTAGTTTGCAGGCATGAAGGAGACAGGCCTACACTTACCACACTTACCAACTTTGCAGGCGTGAATTTATTTCATTTTCCATGTTCCGAATTTTTTTCCAAACTGCCCCACTTTTTGAAACCAGGCGCCATCATGAGATAGCCCCAGGGCCTTCATCTCGAAACCCTAACCTAAGATAAGAATGATTCCTATACTAACTACAATTAACAATTAATTAACACCCAAAAAAAAAGAATTAACAATTCATATAAGAACTACATTAGAAAACCAATAAATGGGATCTATTTCTCACAAGATTCCATCACAATGCTACAACAATAATAAATGATTAAGAAATACAAAAGAGAATATTTTGTTCGTTCCCGAAAGAAAGAAAGAAAGAAAGAAAGATATAACTGTCCGATAATACTTCATTACTTCATATATCTCCTTGTTGAATAACGTAAACATGTTTAAGAAAATAACCAATATCCTGAATATTGAAGTCTATTGTGTTCATTGTCCTTGTCTGCTTAAATAATCTAGCACACATCAAACCAAAATGAGTTGATACTCACCAAAGATAGTGTTGATGGGGTTCGTGGAGACCAGATTTTTGGCCGCATCTCCGATCAACCTCTCTGAGTCGGTGAACGCCACGTAGGACGGCGTGGTCCTGTTGCCCTGGTCGTTGGCGATAATCTCAACGCGATCGTGCTGCCACACTGCCACGCACGAGTAGGTAGTCCCGAGATCGATTCCGATCGCCAGAACTTCCCCTTTTCCCGCCATATCTCTCGCTTACTTAATCGGACAAAGAAGAAAATAATCACGAATTGAAGTGGAAAATAAAAGTTGCAAAAACCCTATATTTGAGTTAATGTGGAGGAAAAAGAGCGGGGAAAGGAGGATATATAGAGTGGAAACAGGTTCTAGAAATTTCTATTGAACCTCAGCCACTGGATTTTAATAGTTGATAGGGAGAGCCGTTGATTTTTATTGTTAGTGGGAGACAGTTGGAAGGGTTTAAAGACTTTGCAGGAGACAGGCCTACACCTATAACCTAGTTTGCAGGAGTGAAGGAGACAGGCCTACACTTACCACACCTACCAACTTTGCAGGCGTGAATTTATTTCATTTTCCTTGTTCCGAATTTTTTTCCAAACTACCCCACTTTTTGAAACCAGGCGCCATCATGAGATAGCCCCAGGGCCTTCATCTCGAAACCCTAACCTAAGATAAGAATGATTCCTATACTAACTACAATTAACAATTAATTAGCACCCCAAAAAAAAAAAGAATTAACAATTCATATAAGAACTACATTAGAAAACCAATAAATGGGATCTATTTCTCACAAGATTCCATCACAATGCTACAACAATAATAAATGATTAAGAAATACAAAAGAGAATATTTTGTTCGTTCCCGAAAGAAAGAAAGAAAGAAAGAAAGAAAGATATAACTGTCCGATAATACTTCATTACTTCATATATCTCCGTGTTGAATAACGTAAACATGTTTAAGAAAATAACCAATATCCTGAATATTGAAGTCTATTGTGTTCATTGTCCTTGTCTGCTTAAATTATCTAGCACACATCAAACCAAAATGAGTTGATACTCACCAAAGACAGTGTTGATGGGGTTCTTGGAGACCAGATTTTTGGCCGCATCTCCGATCAACCTCTCCGAGTCGGTGAACGCCACGTAGGACGGCGTGGTCCTGTTCCCCTGGTCGTTGGCGATAATCTCAACGCGATCGTGCTGCCACACTGCCACGCACGAGTAGGTAGTCCCGAGATCGATTCCGATCGCCAGACCTTCCCCTTTTCCCGCCATATCTCTCGCTTACTTCGAACGAAATCGGACAAAGAAGAAAATAATCACGAATTGAAGTGGAAAATAAAAGTTGCAAAAACCCTATATTTGAGTTAATGTGGAGGAAAAAGAGCGGGGAAAGGAGGATATATAGAGTTGAAACAGGTTCTAGAAATTTCTATTGAACCTCAGCCACTGGATTTTAATAGTTGATAGGGAGAGCCGTTGATTTTTATTGTTAGTGGGAGATAGTTGGAAGGGTTTAAAGACTTTGCAGGAGACAGGCCTACACCTATAACCTAGTTTGCAGGCGTGAAGGATACAGGCCTACACTTACCACACGTACCAACTTTGCAGGCGTGAATTTATTTCATTTTCCTTGTTCCGAATTTCTTTCCAAACTGCCCCACTTTTTGAAACCAGGCGCCATCATGAGATAGCCCCAGGGCCTTCATCTCGAAATCCTAACCTAAGATAAGAATGATTCCTATACTAACTACAATTAACAATTAATTAGCACCCAAAAAAAAAGAATTAACAATTTATATAAGAACTACATTAGAAAACCAATAAATGGGATCTATTTCTCACAAGATTCCATCACAATGCTACAACAATAATAAATGATTAAGAAATACAAAAGAGAATATTTTGTTCGTTCCCGAAAGAAAGAAAGAAAGAAAGAAAGAAAGATATAACTGTCCGATAATACTTCATTACTTCATATATCTCCGTGTTGAATAACGTAAACATGTTTAAGAAAATAACCAATATCCTGAATATTGAAGTCTATTGTGTTCATTGTCCTTGTCGGCTTAAATTATCTAGCACACATCAAACCAAAATGAGTTGATACTCACCAAAGACAGTGTTGATGGGGTTCGTGGAGACCAGATTTTTGGCCGCATCTCCGATCAACCTCTCCGAGTCGGTGAACGCCACGTAGGACGGCGTGGTCCTGTTCCCCTGGTCGTTGGCGATAATCTCAACGCGATCGTGCTGCCACACTGCCACGCACGAGTAGGTAGTCCCGAGATCGATTCCGATCGCCAAACCTTCCCCTTTTCCCGCCATATCTCTCGCTTACTTCGAACGAAATCGGACAGAGAAGAAAATAATCACGAATTGAAGTGGAAAATAAAAGTTGCAAAAACCCTATATTTGAGTTAATGTGGAGGAAAAAGAGCGGGGAAAGGAGAATATATAGAGTTGAAACAGGTTCTAGAAATTTCTATTGAACCTCAGCCACTGGATTTTAATAGTTGATAGGGAGAGCCGTTGATTTTTATTGTTAGTGGGAGACAGTTGGAAGGGTTTAAAGACTTTGCAGGAGACAGGCCTACACCTATAACCTAGTTTGCAGGCGTGAAGGAGACAGGCCAACACTTACCACACTTACCAACTTTGCAGGCGTGAATTTATTTCATTTTCCTTGTTCCGAATTTTTTTCCAAACTGCCCCACTTTTTGAAACCAGGCGCCATCATGAGATAGCCCCAGGGCCTTCATCTCGAAACCCTAACCTAAGATAAGAATGATTCCTATACTAACTACAATAAACAATTAATTAAAAAAAAGAATTAACAATTCATATAAGAACTACAATAGAAAACCAATAAATGGGATCTATTTCTCACAAGATTCCATCACAATGCTACAACAATAATAAATGATTAAGAAATACAAAAGAGAATATTTTGTTTGTTCCCGAAAGAAAGAAAGAAAGAAAGAAAGAAAGAAAGATATAACTGTCCGATAATACTTCATTACATCATATATCTCCGTGTTGAATAACGTAAACATGTTTAAGAAAATAACCAATATCCTAAATATTGAAGCCTATTGTGTTCATTGTCCTTGTCTGCTTAAATTATCTAGCACACATCAAACCAAAATGAGTTGGTACTCACCAAAGACAGTGTTGATGGGGTTCATGGAGACCAGATTTTTGGCCGCATCTCCGATCAACCTCTCCGAGTCGGTGAACGCCACGTAGGACGGCGTGGTCCTGTTCCCCTGGTCGTTGGCGATAATCTCAACGCGATCGTGCTGCCACACTGCCACGCACGAGTAGGTAGTCCCGAGATCGATTCGGATCGCCAGACCTTCCCCTTTTCCCGCCATATCTCTCGCTTACTTCGAACGAAATCGGACAAAGAAGAAAATAATCACGAATTGAAGTGGAAAATAAAAGTTGCAAAAACCCTATATTTGAGTTAATGTGGAGGAAGAAGAGCGGGGAAAGGAGGATATATAGAGTTGAAACAGGTTCTAGAAATTTCTATTGAACCTCAGCCACTGGATTTTAATAGTTGATAGGGAGAGCTGTTGATTTTTATTGTTAGTGGGAGACAGTTGGAAGGGTTTAAAGACTTTGCAGGAGACAGGCCTACACCTATAACCTAGTTTGCAGGCGTGAAGGAGACAGGCCTACACTTACCACACTTACCAACTTTGCAGGCGTGAATTTATTTCATTTTCCTTGTTCCGAATTTCTTTCCAAACTGCCCCACTTTTTGAAACCAGGCGCCATCATGAGATAGCCCCAGGGTCTTCATCTCGAAACCCTAACCTAAGATAAGAATGATTCCTATACTAACTACAATTAACAATTAATTAGCACCCAAAAAAAAAGAATTAACAATTCATATAAGAACTATATTAGAAAACCAATAAATGGGATCTATTTCTCACAAGATTCCATCACAATGCTACAACAATAATAAATGATTAAGAAATACAAAAGAGAATATTTTGTTCGTTCCCGAAAGAAAGAAAGAAAGATATAACTGTCTGATAATACTTCATTACTTCATATATCTCCGTGCTGAATAACGTAAACATGTTTAAGAAAATAACCAATATCCTGAATATTGAAGTCTATTGTGTTCATTGTCCTTGTCGGCTTAAATTATCTAGCACACATCAAACCAAAATGAGTTGATACTCACCAAAGACAGTGTTGATGGGGTTCGTGGAGACCAGATTTTTGGCCGCATCTCCGATCAACCTCTCCGAGTCGGTGAACGCCACGTAGGACGGCGTGGTCCTGTTCCCCTGGTCGTTGGCGATAATCTCAACGCGATCGTGCTGCCACACTGCCACGCACGAGTAGGTAGTCCCGAGATCGATTCCGATCGCCAAACCTTCCCCTTTTCCCGCCATATCTCTCGCTTACTTCGAACGAAATCGGACAGAGAAGAAAATAATCACGAATTGAAGTGGAAAATAAAAGTTGCAAAAACCTTATATTTGAGTTAATGTGGAGGAAAAAGAGCGGGGAAAGGAGAATATATAGAGTTGAAACAGGTTCTAGAAATTTCTATTGAACCTCAGCCACTGGATTTTAATAGTTGATAGGGAGAGCCGTTGATTTTTATTGTTAGTGGGAGACAGTTCTAAGGGTTTAAAGACTTTGCAGGAGACAGGCCTACACCTATAACCTAGTTTGCAGGCGTGAAGGAGACAGGCCTACACTTACCACACTTACCAACTTTGCAGGCGTGAATTTATTTCATTTTCCATGTTCCGAATTTTTTTCCAAACTGCCCCACTTTTTGAAACCAGGCGCCATCATGAGATAGCCCCAGGGCCTTCATCTCGAAACCCTAACCTAAGATAAGAATGATTCCTATACTAACTACAATTAACAATTAATTAAAAAAAAGAATTAACAATTCATATAAGAACTACAATAGAAAACCAATAAATGGAATCTATTTCTCACAAGATTCCATCACAATGCTACAACAATAATAAATGATTAAGAAATACAAAAGAGAATATTTTGTTCATTCCCGAAAGAAAGAAAGAAAGAAAGAAAGAAAGATATAACTGTCCGATAATACTTCATTACTTCATATATCTCCGTGTTGAATAACGTAAACATGTTTAAGAAAATAACCAATATCCTGAATATTGAAGTCTATTGTGTTCATTGTCCTTGTCTGCTTAAATTATCTAGCACACATCAAACCAAAATGAGTTGATACTCACCAAAGACAGTGTTGATGGGGTTCATGGAGACCAGATTTTTGGCCGCATCTCCGATCAACCTCTCCGAGTCGGTGAACGCCACGTAGGACGGCGTGGTCCTGTTCCCCTGGTCGTTGGCGATAATCTCAACGCGATCGTGCTGCCACACTGCCACGCACGAGTAGGTAGTCCCGAGATCGATTCCGATCGCCAGACCTTCCCCTTTTCCCGCCATATCTCTCGCTTACTTCGAACGAAATCGGACAGAGAAGAAAATAATCACGAATTGAAGTGGAAAATAAATATTGCAAAAACCCTATATTTGAGTTATTGTGGAGGAAGAAGAGCGGGGAAAGGAGGATATATAGAGTTGAAACAGGTTCTAGAAATTTCTATTGAACCTCAGCCACTGGATTTTAATAGTTGATAGGGAGAGCTGTTGATTTTTATTTCTAGTGGGAGACAGTTGGAAGGGTTTAAAGACTTTGCAGGAGACAGGCCTACACCTATAACCTAGTTTGCAGGCGTGAAGGAGACAGGCCTACACTTACCACACTTACCAACTTTGCAAGCGTGAATTTATTTCATTTTCCATGTTCCGAATTTTTTTCCAAACTGCCCCACTTTTTGAAACCAGGCGCCATCATGAGATAGCCCCAGGGCCTTCATCTCGAAACCCTAACCTAAGATAAGAATGATTCCTATACTAACTACAATTAACAATTAATTAACACCCAAAAAAAAAAGAATTAACAATTCATATAAGAACTACATTAGAAAACCAATAAACGGGATCTATTTCTCACAAGATTCCATCACAATGCTACAACAATAATAAATGATTAAGAAATACAAAAGAGAATATTTTGTTCGTTCCCGAAAGAAAGAAAGATAGAAAGAAAGAAAGATATAATTGTCCGATAATACTTCATTACATCATATATCTCCGTGTTGAATAACGTAAACATGTTTAAGAAAATAACCAATATCCTGAATATTGAAGTCTATTGTGTTCATTGTCCTTGTCTGCTTAAATTATCTAGCACACATCAAACCAAAATGAGTTGATACTCACCAAAGACAGTGTTGATGGGGTTCGTGGAGACCAGATTTTTGGCCGCATCTCCGATCAACCTCTCCGAGTCGGTGAACGCCACGTAGACGGCGTGGTCCTGTTCCCCTGGTCGTTGGCGATAATCTCAACGCGATCGTGCTGCCACACTGCCACGCACGAGTAGGTGGTCCCGAGATCGATTCCGATCGCCAGACCTTCCCCTTTTCCCGCCATATCTCTCGCTTACTTCGAACGAAATCGGACAGAGAAGAAAATAATCACGAATTGAAGTGGAAAATAAAAGTTGCAAAAACCCTATATTTGAGTTAATGTGGAGGAAAAAGAGCGGGGAAAGGAGAATATATAGAGTTGAAACAGGTTCTAGAAATTTCTATTGAACCTCAGCCACTGGATTTTAATAGTTGATAGGGAGAGCCGTTGATTTTTATTGTTAGTGGGAGACAGTTGGAAGGGTTTAAAGACTTTGCAGGAGACAGGCCTACACCTATAACCTAGTTTGCAGGCGTGAAGGAGACAGGCCTACACTTACCACACTTACCAACTTTGCAGGCGTGAATTTATTTCATTTTCCTTGTTCCGAATTTTTTTCCAAACTGCCCCACTTTTTGAAACCAGGCGCCATCATGAGATAGCCCCAGGGCCTTCATCTCGAAACCCTAACCTAAGATAAGAATGATTCCTATACTAACTACAATTAACAATTAATTAAAAAAAAGAATTAACAATTCATATAAGAACTACAATAGAAAACCAATAAATGGGATCTATTTCTCACAAGATTCCATCACAATGCTACAACAATAATAAATGATTAAGAAATACAAAAGAGAATATTTTGTTCGTTCCCGAAAGAAAGAAAGAAAGAAAGAAAGAAAGATATAACTGTCCGATAATACTTCATTACTTCATATATCACCGTGTTGAATAACGTAAACATGTTTAAGAAAATAACCAATATCCTGAATATTGAAGTCTATTGTGTTCATTATCCTTGTCTGCTTAAATTATCTAGCACACATCAAACCAAAATGAGTTGGTACTCACCAAAGACAGTGTTGATGGGGTTCATGGAGACCAGATTTTTGGCCGCATCTCCGATCAACCTCTCCGAGTCGGTGAACGCCACGTAGGACGGCGTGGTCCTGTTCCCCTGGTCGTTGGCGATAATCTCAACGCGATCGTGCTGCCACACTGCCACGCACGAGTAGGTAGTCCCGAGATCGATTCCGATCGCCAGACCTTCCCCTTTTCCCGCCATATCTCTCGCTTACTTCGTACGAAATCGGACAGAGAAGAAAATAATCACGAATTGAAGTGGAAAATAAAAGTTGCAAAAACCCTATATTTGAGTTAATGTGGAGGAAGAAGAGCTGGGAAAGGAGGATATATAGAGTTGAAACAGGTTCTAGAAATTTCTATTGAACCTCAGCCACTGGATTTTAATAGTTGATAGGGAGAGCTGTTGATTTTTATTGTTAGTGGAAGACAGTTGGAAGGGTTTAAAGACTTTGCAGGAGACAGGCCTACACCTATAACCTAGTTTGCAGGCGTGAAGGAGACAGGTCTACACTTACCACACTTACCAACTTCGCAGGCGTGAATTTATTTCATTTTCCATGTTCCGAATTTTTTTCCAAACTGCCCCACTTTTTGAAACCAGGCGCCATCATGAGATAGCCCCAGGGCCTTCATCTCGAAACCCTAACCTAAGATAAGAATGATTCCTATACTAACTACAATTAACAATTAATTAAAAAAAAGAATTAACAATTCATATAAGAACTACAATAGAAAACCAATAAATGGAATCTATTTCTCACAAGATTCCATCACAATGCTACAACAATAATAAATGATTAAGAAATACAAAAGAAAATATTTTGTTCGTTCCCGAAAGAAAGAAAGAAAGAAAGAAAGAAAGAAAGATATAACTGTCCGATAATACTTCATTACTTCATATATCTCCGTGTTGAATAACGTAAACATGTTTAAGAAAATAACCAATATCCTGAATATTGAAGTCTATTGTGTTCATTGTCCTTGTCTGCTTAAATTATCTAGCACACATCAAACCAAAATGAGTTGATACTCACCAAAGACAGTGTTGATGGGGTTCGTGGAGACCAGATTTTTGGCCGCATCTCCGATCAACCTCTCCGAGTCGGTGAACGCCACGTAGGACGGCGTGGTCCTGTTCCCCTGGTCGTTGGCGATAATCTCAACGCGATCGTGCTGCCACACTGCCACGCACGAGTAGGTAGTCCCGAGATCGATTCCGATCGCCAGACCTTCCCCTTTTCCCGCCATATCTCTCGCTTACTTCGAACGAAATCGGACAAAGAAGAAAATAATCACGAATTGAAGTGGAAAATAAAAGTTGCAAAAACCCTATATTTGAGTTAATGTGGAGGAAGAAGAGCGGGGAAAGGAGAATATATAGAGTTGAAACAGGTTCTAGAAATTTCTATTGAACCTCAGCCACTGGATTTTAATAGTTGATAAGGATAGCTGTTGATTTTTATTGTTAGTGGGAGACAGTTGGAAGGGTTTAAAGACTTTGCAGGAGACAGGCCTACACCTATAACCTAGTTTGCAGGCGTGAAGGAGACAGGCCTACACTTACCACACTTACCAACTTTGCAGGCGTGAATTTATTTCATTTTCCATGTTCCGAATTTTTTTCCAAACTGCCCCACTTTTTGAAACCAGGCGCCATCATGAGATAGCCCCAGGGCCTTCATCTCGAAACCCTAAGCTAAGATAAGAATGATTCCTATACTAACTACAATTAACAATTAATTAACACCCAAAAAAAAAAGAATTAACAATTCATATAAGAACTACATTAGAAAACCAATAAATGGGATCTATTTCTCACAAGATTCCATCACAATGCTACAACAATAATAAATGATTAAGAAATACAAAAGAGAATATTTTGTTCGTTCCCGAAAGAAAGAAAGAAAGAAAGAAAGATATAACTGTCCGATAATACTTCATTACTTCATATATCTCCGTGTTGAATAACGTAAACATGTTTAAGAAAATAACAAATATCCTGAATATTGAAGTCTATTGTGTTCATTGTCCTTGTCTGCTTAAATTATCTAGCACACATCAAACCAAAATGAGTTGATACTCACCAAAGACAGTGTTGATGGGGTTCATGGAGACCAGATTTTTGGCCGCATCTCCGATCAACCTCTCCGAGTCGGTGAACGCCACGTAGGACGGCGTGGTCCTGTTCCCCTGGTCGTTGGCGATAATCTCAACGCGATCGTGCTGCCACACTGCCACGCACGAGTAGGTAGTCCCGAGATCGATTCCGATCGCCAGACCTTCCCCTTTTCCCGCCATATCTCTCGCTTACTTCGAACGAAATCGGACAAAGAAGAAAATAATCACGAATTGAAGTGGAAAATAAAAGTTGCAAAAACCCTATATTTGAGTTAATGTGGAGGAAGAAGAGCGGGGAAAGGAGAATATATAGAGTTGAAACAGGTTCTAGAAATTTCTATTGAACCTCAGCCACTGGATTTTAATAGTTGATAGGGAGAGCTGTTGATTTTTATTGTTAGTGGGAGACAGTTGGAAGGGTTTAAAGACTTTGCAGGAGACAGGCCTACACCTATAACCTAGTTTGCAGGCGTGAAGGAGACAGGCCTACACTTACCACACTTACCAACTTTGCAGGCGTGAATTTATTTCATTTTCCATGTTCCGAATTTTTTTCCAAACTGCCCCACTTTTTGAAACCAGGCGCCATCATGAGATAGCCCCAGGGCCTTCATCTCGAAACCCTAACCTAAGATAAGAATGATTCCTATACTAACTACAATTAACAATTAATTAACACCCAAAAAAAAAAGAATTAACAATTCATATAAGAACTACATTAGAAAACCAATAAATGGGATCTATTTCTCACAAGATTCCATCACAATGCTACAACAATAATAAATGATTAAGAAATACAAAAGAGAATATTTTGTTCGTTCCCGAAAGAAAGAAAGAAAGAAAGAAAGAAAGAAAGATATAACTGTCCGATAATACTTCATTACTTCATATATCTCCTTGTTGAATAACGTAAACATGTTTAAGAAAATAACCAATATCCTGAATATTGAAGTCTATTGTGTTCATTGTCCTTGTCTGCTTAAATAATCTAGCACACATCAAACCAAAATGAGTTGATACTCACCAAAGATAGTGTTGATGGGGTTCGTGGAGACCAGATTTTTGGCCGCATCTCCGATCAACCTCTCTGAGTCGGTGAACGCCACGTAGGACGGCGTGGTCCTGTTGCCCTGGTCGTTGGCGATAATCTCAACGCGATCGTGCTGCCACACTGCCACGCACGTGTAGGTAGTCCCGAGATCGATTCCGATCGCCAGAACTTCCCCTTTTCCCGCCATATCTCTCGCTTACTTAATCGGACAAAGAAGAAAATAATCACGAATTGAAGTGGAAAATAAAAGTTGCAAAAACCCTATATTTGAGTTAATGTGGAGGAAAAAGAGCGGGGAAAGGAGGATATATAGAGTGGAAACAGGTTCTAGAAATTTCTATTGAACCTCAGCCACTGGATTTTAATAGTTGATAGGGAGAGCCGTTGATTTTTATTGTTAGTGGGAGACAGTTGGAAGGGTTTAAAGACTTTGCAGGAGACAGGCCTACACCTATAACCTAGTTTGCAGGCGTGAAGGAGACAGGCCTACACTTACCACACCTACCAACTTTGCAGGCGTGAATTTATTTCATTTTCCTTGTTCCGAATTTTTTTCCAAACTACCCAACTTTTTGAAACCAGGCGCCATCATGAGATAGCCCCAGGGCCTTCATCTCGAAACCCTAACCTAAGATAAGAATGATTCCTATACTAACTACAATTAACAATTAATTAGCACCCCAAAAAAAAAAAGAATTAACAATTCATATAAGAACTACATTAGAAAACCAATAAATGGGATCTATTTCTCACAAGATTCCATCACAATGCTACAACAATAATAAATGATTAAGAAATACAAAAGAGAATATTTTGTTCGTTCCCGAAAGAAAGAAAGAAAGAAAGAAAGAAAGATATAACTGTCCGATAATACTTCATTACTTCATATATCTCCGTGTTGAATAACGTAAACATGTTTAAGAAAATAACCAATATCCTGAATATTGAAGTCTATTGTGTTCATTGTCCTTGTCTGCTTAAATTATCTAGCACACATCAAACCAAAATGAGTTGATACTCACCAAAGACAGTGTTGATGGGGTTCTTGGAGACCAGATTTTTGGCCGCATCTCCGATCAACCTCTCCGAGTCGGTGAACGCCACGTAGGACGGCGTGGTCCTGTTCCCCTGGTCGTTGGCGATAATCTCAACGCGATCGTGCTGCCACACTGCCAAGCACGAGTAGGTAGTCCCGAGATCGATTCCGATCGCCAGACCTTCCCCTTTTCCCGCCATATCTCTCGCTTACTTCGAACGAAATCGGACAAAGAAGAAAATAATCACGAATTGAAGTGGAAAATAAAAGTTGCAAAAACCCTATATTTGAGTTAATGTGGAGGAAAAAGAGCGGGGAAAGGAGGATATATAGAGTTGAAACAGGTTCTAGAAATTTCTATTGAACCGCAGCCACTGGATTTTAATAGTTGATAGGGAGAGCCGTTGATTTTTATTGTTAGTGGGAGATAGTTGGAAGGGTTTAAAGACTTTGGAGGAGACATGCCTACACCTATAACCTAGTTTGCAGGCGTGAAGGATACAGGCCTACACTTACCACACGTACCAACTTTGCAGGCGTGAATTTATTTCATTTTCCTTGTTCCGAATTTCTTTCCAAACTGCCCCACTTTTTGAAACCAGGCGCCATCATGAGATAGCCCCAGGGCCTTCATCTCGAAACCCTAACCTAAGATAAGAATGATTCCTATACTAACTACAATTAACAATTAATTAGCACCCAAAAAAAAGAATTAACAATTCATATAAGAACTACATTAGAAAACCAATAAATGGGATCTATTTCTCACAAGATTCCATCACAATGCTACAACAATAATAAATGATTAAGAAATACAAAAGAGAATATTTTGTTCGTTCCCGAAAGAAAGAAAGAAAGAAAGAAAGAAAGATATAACTGTCCGATAATACTTCATTACTTCATATATCTCCGTGTTGAATAACGTAAACATGTTTAAGAAAATAACCAGTATCCTGAATATTGAAGTCTATTGTGTTCATTGTCCTTGTCGGCTTAAATTATCTAGCACACATCAAACCAAAATGAGTTGATACTCACCAAAGACAGTGTTGATGGGGTTCGTGGAGACCAGATTTTTGGCCGCATCTCCGATCAACCTCTCCGAGTCGGTGAACGCCACGTAGGACGGCGTGGTCCTGTTCCCCTGGTCGTTGGCGATAATCTCAACGCGATCGGGCTGCCACACTGCCACGCACGAGTAGGTAGTCCCAAGATCGATTCCGATCGCCAAACCTTCCCCTTTTCCCGCCATATCTCTCGCTTACTTCGAACGAAATCGGACAGAGAAGAAAATAATCACGAATTGAAGTGGAAAATAAAAGTTGCAAAAACCCTATATTTGAGTTAATGTGGAGGAAAAAGAGCGGGGAAAGGAGAATATATAGAGTTGAAACAGGTTCTAGAAATTTCTATTGAACCTCAGCCACTGGATTTTAATAGTTGATAGGGAGAGCCGTTGATTTTTATTGTTAGTGGGAGACAGTTGGAAGGGTTTAAAGACTTTGCAGGAGACAGGCCTACACCTATAACCTAGTTTGCAGGCGTGAAGGAGACAGGCCTACACTTACCACACTTACCAACTTTGCAGGCGTGAATTTATTTCATTTTCCTTGTTCCGAATTTTTTTCCAAACTGCCCCACTTTTTGAAACCAGGCGCCATCATGAGATAGCCCCAGGGCCTTCATCTCGAAACCCTAACCTAAGATAAGAATGATTCCTATACTAACTACAATAAACAATTAATTAAAAAAAAGAATTAACAATTCATATAAGAACTACAATAGAAAACCAATAAATGGGATCTATTTCTCACAAGATTCCATCACAACGCTACAACAATAATAAATGATTAAGAAATACAAAAGAGAATATTTTGTTCGTTCCCGAAAGAAAGAAAGAAAGAAAGAAAGAAAGATATAATTGTCCGATAATACTTCATTACATCATATATCTCCGTGTTGAATAACGTAAACATGTTTAAGAAAATAACCAATATCCTGAATATTGAAGTCTATTGTGTTCATTGTCCTTGTCTGCTTAAATTATCTAGCACACATCAAACCAAAATGAGTTGGTACTCACCAAAGACAGTGTTGATGGGGTTCATGGAGACCAGATTTTTGGCCGCATCTCCGATCAACCTCTCCGAGTCGGTGAACGCCACGTAGGACGGCGTGGTCCTGTTCCCCTGGTCGTTGGCGATAATCTCAACGCGATCGTGCTGCCACACTGCCACGCACGAGTAGGTAGTCCTGAGATCGATTCGGATCGTCAGACCTTCCCCTTTTCCCGCCATATCTCTCGCTTACTTCGAACGAAATCGGACAGAGAAGAAAATAATCACGAATTGAAGTGGAAAATAAAAGTTGCAAAAACCCTATATTTGAGTTAATGTGGAGGAAAAAGAGCGGGGAAAGGAGAATATATAGAGTTGAAACAGGTTCTAGAAATTTCTATTGAACCTCAGCCACTGGATTTTAATAGTTGATAGGGAGAGCTGTTGATTTTTATTGTTAGTGGGAGACAGTTGGAAGGGTTTAAAGACTTTGCAGGAGACAGGCCTACACCTATAACCTAGTTTGCAGGCGTGAAGGATACAGGCCTACACTTACCACACTTACCAACTTTGCAGGCGTGAATTTATTTCATTTTCCTTGTTCCGAATTTCTTTCCAAACTGCCCCACTTTTTGAAACCAGGCGCCATCATGAGATAGCCCCAGGGCCTTCATCTCGAAACCCTAACCTAAGATAAGAATGATTCCTATACTAACTACAATTAACAATTAATTAGCACCCAAAAAAAAAGAATTAACAATTCATATAAGAACTACATTAGAAAACCAATAAATGGGATCTATTTCTCACAAGATTCCATCACAATGCTACAACAATAATAAATGATTAAGAAATACAAAAGAGAATATTTTGTTCGTTCCCGAAAGAAAGAAAGAAAGAAAGAAAGAAAGAAAGATATAACTGTCCGATAATACTTCATTACATCATATATCTCCGTGTTGAATAACGTAAACATGTTTAAGAAAATAACCAATATCCTGAATATTGAAGACTATTGTGTTCATTGTCCTTGTCTGCTTAAATTATCTAGCACACATCAAACCAAAATGAGTTGGTACTCACCAAAGACAGTGTTGATGGGGTTCATGGAGACCAGATTTTTGGCCGCATCTCCGATCAACCTCTCCGAGTCGGTGAACGCCACGTAGGACGGCGTGGTCCTGTTCCCCTGGTCGTTGGCGATAATCTCAACGCGATCGTGCTGCCACACTGCCACGCACGAGTAGGTCGTCCCGAGATCGATTCCGATCGCCAGACCTTCCCCTTTTCCCGCCATATCTCTCGCTTACTTCGAACGAAATCGGACAGAGAAGAAAATAATCACGAATTGAAGTGGAAAATAAAAGTTGCAAAAACCCTATATTTGAGTTAATGTGGAGGAAAAAGAGCGGGGAAAGGAGAATATATAGAGTTGAAACAGGTTCTAGAAATTTCTATTGAACCTCAGCCACTGGATTTTAATAGTTGATAGGGAGAGCCGTTGATTTTTATTGTTAGTGGGAGACAGTTGGAAGGGTTTAAAGACTTTGCAGGAGACAGGCCTACACCTATAACCTAGTTTGCAGGCGTGAAGGAGACAGGCCTACACTTACCACACTTACCAACTTTGCAGGCGTGAATTTATTTCATTTTCCTTGTTCCGAATTTTTTTCCAAACTGCCCCACTTTTTGAAACCAGGCGCCATCATGAGATAGCCCCAGGGCCTTCATCTCGAAACCCTAACCTAAGATAAGAATGATTCCTATACTAACTACAATTAACAATTAATTAAAAAAAAGAATTAACAATTCATATAAGAACTACAATAGAAAACCAATAAATGGGATCTATTTCTCACAAGATTCCATCACAATGCTACAACAATAATAAATGATTAAGAAATACAAAAGAGAATATTTTGTTCGTTCCCGAAAGAAAGAAAGAAAGAAAGAAAGATATAACTGTCCGATAATACTTCATTACTTCATATATCACCGTGTTGAATAACGTAAACATGTTTAAGAAAATAACCAATATCCTGAATATTGAAGTCTATTGTGTTCATTGTCCTTGTCTGCTTAAATTATCTAGCACACATCAAACCAAAATGAGTTGATACTCACCAAAGACAGTGTTGATGGGGTTCTTGGAGACCAGATTTTTGGCCGCATCTCCGATCAACCTCTCCGAGTCGGTGAACGCCACGTAGGACGGCGTGGTCCTGTTCCCCTGGTCGTTGGCGATAATCTCAACGCGATCGTGCTGCCACACTGCCACGCACGAGTAGGTAGTCCCGAGATCGATTCCGATCGCCAGACCTTCCCCTTTTCCCGCCATATCTCTCGCTTACTTCGAACGAAATCGGACAAAGAAGAAAATAATCACGAATTGAAGTGGAAAATAAAAGTTGCAAAAACCCTATATTTGAGTTAATGTGGAGGAAGAAGAGCGGGGAAAGGAGGATATATAGAGTTGAAACAGGTTCTAGAAATTTCTATTGAACCTCAGCCACTGGATTTTAATAGTTGATAGGGAGAGCTGTTGATTTTTATTGTTAGTGGAAGACAGTTGGAAGGGTTTAAAGACTTTGCAGGAGACAGGCCTACACCTATAACCTAGTTTGCAGGCGTGAAGGAGACAGGCCTACACTTACCACACTTACCAACTTCGCAGGCGTGAATTTATTTCATTTTCCATGTTCCGAGTTTTTTTCCAAACTGCCCCACTTTTTGAAACCAGGCGCCATCATGAGATAGCCCCAGGGCCTTCATCTCGAAACCCTAACCTAAGATAAGAATGATTCCTATACTAACTACAATTAACAATTAATTAAAAAAAAAGAATTAACAATTCATATAAGAACTACAATAGAAAACCAATAAATGGAATCTATTTCTCACAAGATTCCATCACAATGCTACAACAATAATAAATGATTAAGAAATACAAAAGAGAATATTTTGTTCGTTCCCGAAAGAAAGAAAGAAAGAAAGAAAGAAAGATATAACTGTCCGATAATACTTCATTACTTCATATATCTCCGTGTTGAATAACGTAAACATGTTTAAGAAAATAACCAATATCCTGAATATTGAAGTCTATTGTGTTCATTGTCCTTGTCTGCTTAAATTATCTAGCACACATCAAACCAAAATGAGTTGATACTCACCAAAGACAGTGTTGATGGGGTTCGTGGAGACCAGATTTTTGGCCGCATCTCCGATCAACCTCTCCGAGTCGGTGAACGCCACGTAGGACGGCGTGGTCCTGTTCCCCTGGTCGTTGGCGATAATCTCAACGCGATCGTGCTGCCACACTGTCACGCACGAGTAGGTAGTCCCGAGATCGATTCCGATCGCCAGACCTTCCCCTTTTCCCGCCATATCTCTCGCTTACTTCGAACGAAATCGGACAAAGAAGAAAATAATCACGAATTGAAGTGGAAAATAAAAGTTGCAAAAACCCTATATTTGAGTTAATGTGGAGGAAGAAGAGCGGGGAAAGGAGAATATATAGAGTTGAAACAGGTTCTAGAAATTTCTATTGAACCTCAGCCACTGGATTTTAATAGTTGATAGGGAGAGCTGTTGATTTTTATTGTTAGTGGGAGACAGTTGGAAGGGTTTAAAGACTTTGCAGGAGACAGGCCTACACCTATAACCTAGTTTGCAGGCGTGAAGGAGACAGGCCTACACTTACCACACTTACCAACTTTGCAGGCGTGAATTTATTTCATTTTCCATGTTCCGAATTTTTTTCCAAACTGCCCCACTTTTTGAAACCAGGCGCCATCATGAGATAGCCCCAGGGCCTTCATCTCGAAACCCTAAGCTAAGATAAGAATGATTCCTATACTAACTACAATTAACAATTAATTAACACCCAAAAAAAAAAAGAATTAACAATTCATATAAGAACTACATTAGAAAACCAATAAATGGGATCTATTTCTCACAAGATTCCATCACAATGCTACAACAATAATAAATGATTAAGAAATACAAAAGAGAATATTTTGTTCGTTCCCGAAAGAAAGAAAGAAAGAAAGAAAGATATAACTGTCCGATAATACTTCATTACTTCATATATCTCCGTGTTGAATAACGTAAACATGTTTAAGAAAATAACCAATATCCTGAATATTGAAGTCTATTGTGTTCATTGTCCTTGTCTGCTTAAATTATCTAGCACACATCAAACCAAAATGAGTTGATACTCACCAAAGACAGTGTCGATGGGGTTCCTGGAGACCAGATTTTTGGCCGCATCTCCGATCAACCTCTCCGAGTCGGTGAACGCCACGTAGGACGGCGTGGTCCTGTTCCCCTGGTCGTTGGCGATAATCTCAACGCGATCGTGCTGCCACACTGCCACGCACGAGTAGGTAGTCCCGAGATCGATTCCGATCGCCAGACCTTCCCCTTTTCCCGCCATATCTCTCGCTTACTTCGAACGAAATCGGACAAAGAAGAAAATAATTACGAATTGAAGTGGAAAATAAAAGTTGCAAAAACCCTATATTTGAGTTAATGTGGAGGAAGAAGAGCGGGGAAAGGAGGATATATAGAGTTGAAACAGGTTCTAGAAATTTCTATTGAACCTCAGCCATTGGATTTTAATAGTTGATAGGGAGAGCTGTTGATTTTTATTGTTAGTGGGAGACAGTTGGAAGGGTTTAAAGACTTTGCAGGAGACAGGCCTACACCTATAACCTAGTTTGCAGGCGTGAAGGAGACAGGCCTACACTTACCACACTTACCAACTTTGCAGGCGTGAATTTATTTCATTTTCCATGTTCCGAATTTTTTTCCAAACTGCCCCACTTTTTGAAACCAGGCGCCATCATGAGATAGCCCCAGGGCCTTCATCTCGAAACCCTAACCTAAGATAAGAATGATTCCTATACTAACTACAATTAACAATTAATTAAAAAAAAGAATTAACAATTCATATAAGAACTACATTAGAAAACCAATAAATGGAATCTATTTCTCACAAGATTCCATCACAATGCTACAACAATAATAAATAATTAAGAAATACAAAACAGAATATTTTGTTCGTTCCCGAAAGAAAGAAAGAAAGAAAGAAAGAAAGATATAACTGTCCGATAATACTTCATTACTTCATATATCTCCGTGTTGAATAACGTAAACATGTTTAAGAAAATAACCAATATCCTGAATATTGAAGTCTATTGTGTTCATTGTCCTTGTCTGCTTAAATTATCTAGCACATATCAAACCAAAATGAGTTGATACTCACCAAAGACAGTGTTGATGGGGTTCGTGGAGACCAGATTTTTGGCCGCATCTCCGATCAACCTCTCCGAGTCGGTGAACGCCACGTAGGACGGCGTGGTCCTGTTCCCCTGGTCGTTGGCGATAATCTCAACGCGATCGTGCTGCCACACTGCCACGCACGAGTAGGTAGTCCCGAGATCGATTCCGATCGCCAGACCTTCCCCTTTTCCCGCCATATCTCTCGCTTACTTCGAACGAAATCGGACAAAGAAGAAAATAATCACGAATTGAAGTGGAAAATAAAAGTTGCAAAAACCCTATATTTGAGTTAATGTGGAGGAAGAAGAGCGGGGAAAGGAGAATATATAGAGTTGAAACAGGTTTTAGAAATTTCTATTGAACCTCAGCCACTGGATTTTAATAGTTGATAGGGAGAGCTGTTGATTTTTATTGTTAGTGGGAGACAGTTGGAAGGGTTTAAAGACTTTGCAGGAGACAGGCCTACACCTATAACCTAGTTTGCAGGCGTGAAGGAGACAGGCCTACACTTACCACACTTACCAACTTTGCAGGCGTGAATTTATTTCATTTTCCATGTTCCGAATTTTTTTCCAAACTGCCCCACTTTTTGAAACCAGGCGCCATCATGAGATAGCCCCAGGGCCTTCATCTCGAAACCCTAACCTAAGATAAGAATGATTCCTATACTAACTACAATTAACAATTAATTAACACCCAAAAAAAAAAGAATTAACAATTCATATAAGAACTACATTAGAAAACCAATAAATGGGATCTATTTCTCACAAGATTCCATCACAATGCTACAACAATAATAAATGATTAAGAAATACAAAAGAGAATATTTTGTTCGTTCCCGAAAGAAAGAAAGAAAGAAAGAAAGAAAGATATAACTGTCCGATAATACTTCATTACATCATATATCTCCGTGTTGAATAACGTAAACATGTTTAAGAAAATAACCAATATCCTGAATATTGAAGTCTATTGTGTTCATTGTCCTTGTCTGCTTAAAGTATCTAGCACACATCAAACCAAAATGAGTTGATACTCACCAAAGACAGTGTTGATGGGGTTCCTGGAGACCATATTTTTGGCCGCATCTCCGATCAACCTCTCCGAGTCGGTGAACGCCACTGTTACCGCTGATTTCGGTGTGGGGGTAAACAGATAGAACTTGTGAGTACGGGAACAACCTGAACAGTTGACTCGGCCTTCTTGCTCCTGCCGCGACCTGCAAGGAAGTGCGAAACACCGGGGTTGATTCCGGCGACGCACCCTCCGACGCTCTTGTCAGTAATCAGAAAAGATTAACAAAGAGCTTAAAAGTGGTGAAAGAGTGATTAACCTCGTCATGGTGGCAGAGGGGTGATATTTATAGTCGCCTTTGGAACGGTTAGGGGCATGATTTCCTGCCTAACAGCAAAGAGGAAAATCCTCCTATTCTGTTTTGGGAAATTAGCCCCTGATTCTCGGTGGGAGCAAATCAGGGCTGCTGATTTGGCAAAATCAGGGATCTTGATTTGCCCCTTGTTGGTTTGGGTTCGCCTTGGGTCGGGACCCGTACCCAAAAGGGGTGGATCCGTTCGCGGGTTATTGGATCTGTGAGAAGGAGATTCAGTACCCGCCTTGGACTCACTTGAATGTGAAATTACCATTTTATCCCTGAGCATCAAGATTCGTGTTTGATTCGGACGGCTCCGATTTAACCCCATTTTTAGCCATATCACGAGCCCCCCACTCCTGAAGACTGAGTGTGATCAGACTTCGAGGAGTAGATCAACTGTTTTAGTGGCAGGCGGAGTTGTATTGGTGTCCGAATGGAGGATTTTGAATCTCGAAGGGGGTATTGAGGTAATTTTCGACATCGTGTGCTGTTCTTGAGCTGCATCGGGTATCTGACAATCTTTTATCTATTTTTTTTGAGGTATTTATTTAATTTTGCGATGTGTTTGCTAATCGTTTGGGGGTCTTAGCAGTACATTCAGGGCAATAATTGTTCGTTCCGGGGTTCGAAAATGTGCCCCCGAATTTCCAATTATTTTCCAAAATTTTTAGCTAATTTTCCCGAATTTTTAGCAATTTTTTCGTAATTTTTAAATAAATAAAACGATTAAAATAAGTAAAAAACGGTTTAAATACCGATTAATGACGTGGTTCGATCTGAACCGTCGATCATGGACGAGCACGAATTTCGGAAGGATCTGATGGCTGTTATCGCTCGGCAGCTTTTTCCTCCGTTTTCGAGCTCGGATTGGCACTTGCTCGGCTGCCGACCGGAGACTAGGGGGTTCGGCGTTCCGAGCGACGTGGCGCAATCTGAGCCATCGGATGGCGGCGCGTTTCCCTAGAAAATGCTATCTTATCTTTTAGCGCACATGGCGCAATCTGGACCGTTCATCGTTAGAAGCACGAATTTCTGAGAGATCCAACGGTTGTAGTAGCTCGGTGTCTTTTTTCTCCGTTTACGAGGTCGGAATGGCACTTGCTCGGCTGCCGACCGAAGACAGGGGGTCTCGGCATGCCGAGTGACGTGGCGCAATCTGAGCCGTCGGATGACGACGTGCATCTCGAGACGGGCACATTTCTCAAGAAAACACTATCTTGTCGTGTAGTGTCCTCGGCGAGATCTGGGCCGTCTGATTGAGATCGTGCGCGAAAATTGAGGGGAAAGTGAGTTTTCTCCGTTTACGAGCTCGGAAAGGCACTTACTCGGAATCCGTCTGGAGACAAGGGGTCTCGGCGAGTCGAGTGACGTAGCACAATCTGTTCCGAGGTGATCCTGCTTCCAAGGGCATTAATGGTGCCTTGGGGTTTGTGCGGCGTTCCATTTTCCCCAGGTCATTAAGGATAAACCCCTCAATTAATGCGCGGCGTTTCAACTTCCGAGGATCATAATGGCTGGTTCTTGGAGGTTAAGCTATAAGTACTCCCTTCCCCTTGTTATTCCAGTCGCAATCAGCATAGAGTTTCAGACCTCGGAGGCATCTGCCTTTGGTGGCTTTTCCTTTGAGGTCCGGAGGGGTGGTTGCTCTTCTGTCTGGTTTTCCCTCTGTTCCTGACGGCCCCGAAGTGGATGTCAGGAGCGGGGGGAAACGAGACAGTAGTGGTGATGACCGTAGTCCGGACCCGAGGGATGAGTCACTTCGGAAGGACGGGAGGTCGCCCTGTTGTCTTGTTCTTTTCCCGTTCTTTACTGCTCCGAAGGGGATGTCGGGAGCGGGAGGGAATAAGACAGAAGTGGCGACGTCCGTAGTCTGGACCCGGGGTGTGGGCAACTTCGGAAGGACGGGTGGTCGTTCTTCCACCAAGATCTTCTGCTTTCTTTGGTTGCTCCGAAGTGGGTGTCAAGGTAGGCAGAGATCTTGGTGGAAGAGGTGATGATCCATGTCCGAATCCGAGGGGTGAGCATGTTTGGGAGGTCGAGCGGTCGTTCCTCCACCATGATTTTTTCCGGACCATCCGAGCTCGTTGTTTGCAACTGTGAAGGCGCGGTTGCCAGAGTCCTCTGCCAGGCCGAGCCTTCCAGTCGCAAGCAACTAGCTCGGAATGGTGCGTTTCTCCTGGTTTCTGAGTGTCGATGGGTCCCTTCCCATCTCTGTCTTCCTTCCGGGCTGATGGCTTCTGATGGATGTCAGCCCGGAGGAGTTAGAGATGGGGGGAGTGCCGATCTGTTTTTGACCGGGGCCCGTGGTTCGGCGGAATACCGGCTGAGTCATGGGACCTGGGGGGTGCTCGCCGAGGGCGGTGCCTTTAAACTTTGAATCAAAATTTTTCCTGATTCCTCTACACATAGGTGGAGCGTCCGAGGGTTCAATCGTCCGAGCGACGTGGCGCACCCTGAGCCGTTGGATGATGGCGCGCATCTCGAGACGGGCGCGGCTCCCAAGAAAACACTATCTTGTCGTTTAGTGTTCTCGGCGAGATCTGGGCCGTCTGATTGAGATCAGGCGCGAAAGTTGAGGGGAAAGTGAGTTTTCCCATTTACACGCTCGGAAAGGCACTTGCTCGGATTCTGACCGGACCCTATTGCCGGCATGTATGTATTGCTTGTAGCTCGGATTCAGATCCCCTGGTGCCGAGCTAGTTGACTTGGTGATGGAGACAGTGGTGATGGGCCTACGCGACGTTTCGAGAGCGGCCCAAAAGTCGCAAACTTTCGTTTGGAAGTCCAAGGGACGTCCCATTTTTTCTATAAATCTTCACCCCCCCCCCTTAGGCCAAGTCTCACTTTTCACTTTTACTCTCTCTCTTCAGTTTTTACTTTGCTTCGAAGTTTTCTACTCCCTGGTGGCGTTGCTAGTTGTCGCGGTAGCGTTCGTTTTCTCTGGTGAACTTTCCGACCGTACACATCACTTCAAGGTCAGTCTCTTTCCCTTCTCTCTTAGAAATGGTTAAAATCACGGATGAGACCCCCGCCTCGGAGCAAGCCGTTGGCCGAGGGGATAAAGGGAAGGGAGTAGTGGAGCCGAGCGAGCAGGACGTCGTTCGTCCGGACAAAGAGGGCGAAACGGCCGAGCTACCCGAAGAGGTCGTGGCAGCATCCCGAAAGGGTAAAGCCGTGGTCACGATAGCGGAAACGCCGAAGAGAGCGGGGGCGTTCGGTCGGCAGCCTATTTCACTGTCAAGTGTGAGGGGCGTGCGGGACTACGCCGAGGACACCTTGGAGAAAGTGACTCAGGGCACGGCCCCATTGGTGGAGGAGAATGAGCCAAGGGAGCTAACCGAGGTGGACCATACTATCTCGTCGCTCACCGAGGGTGACCTCTGCCTGATCCGAGAGGGCTTCCGGATCCCGCTTGAGTATGTACTGCTCCTCCCCGGGCCGGGTTTTCGAGCGAACACAAAGTCCTCGTCGGACGTGTGCGTCTTCCCGGTCGACTCCCTTATTGCCGGACTCCGCTTTCCCCTCCACCCGTTCGTGGTTGAAGTCCTGGTCTGGTACGGTTTAAGCCCCGCTCAGCTGATGCCGAACACATGGAGGCACGTTATGGCCTTCGTCCTTCGATGCGAAGAGGTCGGCGCTAAGCCGAGAATGTTCCTCTTTCGAAGTCTCTATCGACCTTGCCAGCCAAGGAAAGACGAACAGAGGTTTTATCTTTCGCCCCGGATGGGCGTGAAACTGATCGAGAATCCGGACTCGATCAAACATTGGAAGGAAAAGTATTTCCTCGTCCGAGCCCTGACGCCGTGGGTGATACCGACGGTTTGGGCAAAGGAGGGTCTGCCCAAGCGGACCAAGAAGGAGGTGCCGCTGAGTGATGAGGAGGTGGAGGTCCAAAAGAAACTCCTCGCCCTGCCAGCGCTAAGCTGGAAAGATATTACAGAGGAGGATCTGTTCCGTGGGGGTCTCAGTCCGATCGACCCTAGTACGCTTCTGGTATTTATATTCCTTGTTTAGAGCTCGTGAAAATTCTTCTAAGTTTTTTCACTCGGCTTTTGCAGAGACGATGAAGCTGGACTACAAAGCTCTGGTGGCGAAGGGCCGTTCGGAGTAGGAGGCGAAGAAGAAGAGGCCGGCGGCGGGGCCTCAGGACAGCCGGGCTTCGAAGAAGCCTTCAGTCGTGAAGGCTGCCGACCAGCCGAAGATCGCAGTCCTCAAGGAGGGAGAGATCGAGGTCCTTGTCTCTCCGACGAAGGTCGTCGTCCCCGAGCAGGGGGGAGTCGCGGTCTCCGATCCTCCTGTCTCGGATGCGCCTGCACCGACCCCGAAGGCGGGTGCCCCCGGTTCGTCGAGCGGCGTGTTCGGGGTGAAGGAAGCACTGCCCCTCCAAATTCCGCCCCTTACCGCCGATGCGGAGAAGATCTTGACCGAGCGTCATAAGCAGATCTTCGTTCCCGACTGGCAGGTGATGAACGTCGACGGCTTCTTGGGCGATGGGAACATCTGCATGGAGGCAGTGAGACATCTGCCGACGCCGAAGGATCGAGCGACCCTGAAGGCGGGGATGGCAGGGGACGCCGTGATGCAGATTGCTCGGAATACCATGTCGGTAAGTAGGCCGAGCTCTTCCTTACTCAAATTTCTTCCTTAGAATTTCCCCAAGTCTTTGGGTACGGATTTTAACTTGCTGTTCTTTTTCAGACCCTCTGCCACTTCAATTTCCTGGTCGAGGAGTTGGCGAACAAGGAGCAGGAGAAGGAGCGGGAGAGGGCGGAGCGCGTCAGGGTCGCGCAGCAGCTTGACGCCGAGCAGCTTCTTTCGTCGAAGAGGGCTGCCACAGTCGAGGGACTAGAGAAGCAGCTGGACGACGCCATTCAGCTGTCGAAGGATGCGGCGGCCAAACTCGAGGCCTCGGAGAAGGAGGTTGCCGAGCTGAGGGAGGCACTGGCCAAAGCACGGTCGGAAGCGGAGGAGGGGTCTACCGAGTTGAAGGAGGCCCTGGCCAACGCTCGGTCGGAAGCGGAGAAGGCTCGGAAGAGAGCCGACAGGATTCAGGCCAAACACCAGGGGAAGATGAAGAAGGTGAGGAAGGCCGTGCAGGAGGAGGCCGCGCAGCACATGATTCAGAACATGCTGGACGCCTACGGCCGAGCCCTGATCCACGTAGCCGCGAGGAACCCAGGCTTCGACACGTCCTCCTACAACTTTTACGATCTCGTGGAAGGGGAGGAAGGGGTTCCCGAGGATCTGCTCGGCCCCGAAGGGGAGACGGAGGTTGTCGAAGTCCCCTGGGAGACTGAGGCCGGCGAGGAGGAGGGCGACTCCGAGGAGGAGAGCTGGAGCGAAGGCGGAGGCGGGGACGATGGCGAGGACAAGACCGGGGGGCTGACGGACCCGAACGACAAAAAGGTAGACCCCTGACTCGGTTGTCTTTTTTAGCCCCCCCTTTTTTTGTAAGCCTAACCGCGGACTGGCCACCGCTTGTGTAAAAGTTTCACCTTGATTTTGAATGAAAACGTTTTGTGTGGCAAAAATTTATCCATGTGTTGAGTCTCAGATTTGGGTGTGACTAGCTGTAGATGTTTCCATGTGTTGTCCCATCGGGTTTACTTCCGCTTTTCAGGTGAAGTTCGGTCCGATCACGGAGGTTGTCTCCCTTCGGCAGGAGCTGGCCAAAACGAAGCGTGAGCTCTCGGTCAGCCGACAGAGGCGGTTTCTCCGGCTCGGCCAGCTGGAGGAGATGAGGGCAGCTCTACGGAGGTACTGTCGCGAGCTGTATCAACTGCGGAAGTACCCCCAAGCTCCCTGTCCCGAAGGGGAAGTCGAGCGGCTCCGCGGGGAGCTTACTGCCGTCGAGCAGAAGAATGACGACCTTCTGGCAGAGGTTCAATACTTGGAGTTAGCGGAGAAGGAACGCTCAGCGGAGGCAGAGAAGCTGGCATCCGAGCTGGGGAATGCATCGGCCGAGCGCAAGAGGTTATTGGCCGACGTCGACAGGCTCAGAAGGATCACGATAGATAGGGGAATCGAGGTTACCCACTTCCGCCGGCTTGCCGCCGATGGTGCTAATGCCTCTGGCTCGTCAAGACCTTCTCGTCCGAAGAAGTCGGTGAAGGACGACGTTCTGAGAGACAGGATCATCGAGCTGGAGGAGGAGATCGCGTCGCTCAAGCCTGTGCCGGAGAGGGCTAACGTTCGCAGTACTTCGTGCACCCGCGAAGAGAGTAAGAGGGGGATTACGTTTTACGAATTAGCGACACGCTCGCCCGTCACCCGACGGAGTCCAGCCGACGCACAGAGCAGCGCGGCCGTCTCGTCGAGCGGGGCCTCGGCAGGCGTCGTAGTTAGAGCCAGCAGCGAAGGGGGGTCGCGCTTCGTTGGTTTAGGATCGAGTTTGGAGGGCAGGCCTCGGCGTCCTCGTGTTTCCCTAAACCGAAGCATTCCCCTTCCGAGGAGGCCTTGATCTTGTCGTTTTTCATTTTCGTTGGTTGTTGTAAAACTTAATTGTAGGGTCGGTTCGGCCGTCTGTAACACTACTACATCTGAATGCGAATCTTGAAAGTTTCCTTAGAAAATTTTTCCAAGTGTTGGACTTCGGCGGTGTATTGAAATTGCGTTATTCGTTTTCTCTTCTTTTCAGCTGGTGGTGACGGTCCACGGCTCGGATTCCGACCGTTCGGAGGATGACTCCGAATCCGAGGCCACTTCTGGGACGGCGGCTCTGAGCCCTAGGAGCATCGAGTTGGGGTTATGCCGGGCTGAGAGCGAGCTGGCCCACCTTACGTCCGTCCTCGGCCTTCGAGAAGCCGAAATCCAACGCCTGGAGAATAGGATCGCCGAGCTGAGCCCTGCAGGAGGGGATGAGGACTCGGGAACCGCTTTCAGCAATGCTCTCCGGGTCAAGTGTGTTCGGCACAACCAGTCGAAGATCGTAGCCGAGCGGGACGATTTGCTCTCAGAGATTCGACACCTGCAGACTGTGGTAGCGAAGCTCCGGGGTGACGCAGGGGAGCTGTCAGCCGAGGAGGACGGTCAGTCGGCCGAACAGTCTAGTGAAGATATTTCCGTTTGAGCGCCAAGTGTTGTAGGTCGGCATTGTATTTCGTTTGCGAACACTTTGTAACCATGGAACAGATGTGTTTTGTATTACAGCCTGGCTGTTTTAATAAAATATCCTTTATTGCTCTGCGTATTTGTCTTGCTTGTAATTGTGTTGGTCGTGCCGAGGACCTTGAACCGGGCGTCGTAGTTTCGTCGGCGAGACAGTTGAACCGAACGGGTTCCTGTACGCGCGGTATTTTGTCACTTAGCACAGGTGACAAGATCTGAACCGTTGACTGTGAGCACGAATCTCGAGGCGGCGCGTTTCCCAAGAAAGCGCTATCTTGTCGTTTAGCGCAGGTGGCAAGATCTGAGCCGTCTGATCGAGATCATGCACGAAAGTGGAGGAGAAAATGAGTTTTCTCCGTTTGCGAGCTCGGAATGGCACTTGCTCGGCTGCCGACCGAAGACAGGGGGTCTCGGTGTGCCGAGCGACGTGGCGCAATCTGAGCTGTCGGATGATGACGCGCATCTCGAGACGGGCACAATTCCCTAGAAAACATTATCTTGTCGTTTAGTGTCCTCGGCGAAATCTGGGCCGTCTGATCGAGATCAGGCGCGATTTTTGAGGAGAAAGTGAGTTTTCTCCGTTTGCGGGGTCGGAATGGCACTTGCTCGGATTCCGACCGGGGAGTGGTCCCACCCTTGTTATCCTCTCCCGTTTCTGTGAAGCGGGGGAGGGCTCGGACTAGAAGTAAGCCGAGCGCTCGCCACAGCGTAGGAGCTTTCCGGAAAGCGATCCTTAGGGCAGGATTTTAACCAAGTGTTTGACTTCGGGATTGTCGCGGAGTTCGACGGCTGTGGGAGCAATTCCGAACGGCGATTTACCCCTGGGTCATCCGGGGACGAACCGAGGAGATAAAGTCGAACCGAGTGTTGGACTCCGAACCATCGGTGTTATTTCAACGGTTGTGGGAGCAATTCCGAACGGTGATCTACCCCTGGCTCGTCCGGGGACGAGCCGAGGAGGTAAAGTCGAACCGAGTGTTGGACTCCGAACCATCGGTGTTATTTCAACGGTTGTGGGAGCAATTCCGAACGGTGATCTACCCCTGGCTCGTCCGGGGACGAGCCGAGGAGGTAAAGTCGAACCGAGTTTTGGACTCCGAACCATTGGTGTTATTTCAACGGTTGTGGGAGCAATTCCGAACGGTGATCTACCCCTGGCTCGTCCGGGGAACGAGCCGAGGAGGTAAAGTCGAACCGAGTGTTGGACTCCGAACCATCGGTGTTAGTTCAACAGTTGTGGGAGCAGTTCCGAACGACGGTCTACCACTGGCTCGTCCGGGGACGAACCGAGAAGGTGAGGTCGAACCGAACGTGGACTCCGAACCATTGGTTCAAATCACAATTTAGAGATCACATGACAAGAGCAGAGAGAAGTATACAAATTCATAAGTACGAAGAGAGCTTTCTTTATTGATAATGGACGGCGGACCGTTTTACATAGTACAATTCATGAATATAGGTTACAACTTGGAGGAGAGGAATGGTTCGACACCTCTGGTTACTCAGAGAGACGCCGGGGCGCTCTCCTGGTATTTCAGGAGGTGGTCGGCATTCCAGGTCCTCGGAATTTCTCTGCCCTCCAGGTCTTCGAGACGATACGTTCCGGGCCGAACTACCTTTGTGACCCTGTACGGCCCCTCCCAGTTCGGAGCCAGCTTGCTCTTCTGGCTGGGGAATGACACGGCTAGCTTTCTCAAGACCAAATCTCCTTGCTTAAGATTTGCGGGTCGGACCTTCTTGTTGTACGCCAGTTCGACCCTTCTTCGGTAATTCTGCTGTCGAATCGACGCCCTCTCCCTCAGTTCATCTATCAGGTCCAAGTTTCCTCTGAGTTCCCTGGCATTCTGTGCTTCGTCATAGGCTCTGAGCCGAGGGGAAGGTATCCGACCTCGAGGGGTATCGTGGCCTCGGCCCCATAAGTAAGATTGAAAGGAGATTCTCCGGTCGGGGTCCGCTTGCTTGTGCGGTAGTTCCACAATACATTAGGGAGTTGGTCGACCCACAGACCTTTCGAACATTTGTCGAGCCTTTTCTTGATGCCTGCGAGGATCTGCCGGTTAGCATTTTCGGCCTGTCCGTTCGACTGAAGGTGGGAGACGGACGAGAAGCGCTGCTGAATGGCCAGGTCGTTGCATAAAGCTCGAAACGCTGCGCCTGTGAACTGAGTCCCGTTGTCCGTTACGAGGACACGGGGGACGCCAAACCTGCATATGATGCTCTTCCAGAAGAACTGTACCACTTTGTTCTCGGTAATAGTGGCAAGAGGCTCGGCCTCGACCCACTTCGAGAAGTAGTCAATGGCCACGACCAAGAACCTGAACTGACCCGGAGCCGGAGGGAAGGGCCCTAGTAAGTCCATGCCCCACATTGCGAAGGGGATGGGACTTGATAGGGAGGCGAGGTTGGCCTGAGGGAGGCATCAGATGCTAGAGTGCCTCTGACAGGAGCTGCATTGCCGAACGTGGCGCTCGGTGTCTTGAAGGAGGGTCGGCCAGAAGTACCCATAATTCAAAGCTTTTCGGGCCAAGGACCTAAATCCTGAGTGTGCCCCTCCGATGCCTTCGTGGAGCTCTTGTAGGGCGTATTCGGCCTGATCCGGAGAGAGGCACCTTAGGTACGGTCGGCCGTCTATTTGAGAGAAAGAGCGTTTGTACAGGACGCCCTCGATCAAGACGTAGCGCTCGGCCCGAGTCCTGACTCGGCGTGCTTCCTTGGGATCTGAGGGCAGAACTCTGTCTCTTAAGAATTCTACCAGTGGCTTCATCCAATTGTCGTGCAGCATGACCGGCAAGGACTCCGCCGAGCCAGGTGTCTCGTCTTCGATGCTCGGCTTAGAGAGGACTTCAATCAGTACGGTCTGTTCGAGACCCTGTAGGGAGGACGAGGCCAACTTGGAGAGGGCATCGGCCTGTGAATTTTCCTCCCGAGGGACTCGTTGAATGAGCGCCTCTTCGAACCGGCCCATGAGGTCCCGGACCTTGGCGAGGTACTTCGCCATTCGCTCGTCTCTGGCTTCATATTCCCCCAAGACCTGGTTCACAACTAGTTGGGAATCACTGTGAATCCGGAGGCGCCGAGCTCCAGCGCTTCGGGCAAGTCCGAGCCCGGCGATGAGTGCCTCGTACTCCGCCTCGCTATTCGAGGCTTTGAAGCTCATGCGGATCGCATACTGGAGGACGAAGTTGTCAGGGCCGTTCAGAATGATGCCAGCGCCGCTTCCTTCATTACACGAGGATCCGTCCACGAAGACCGTCCAAATGGGAGGCCCGTTCGGGACGTGTGAGGCTTCGGGGATAGTGGACTCCACGATGAAGTCGGCGAGGGCCTGTGCCTTAATTGCGGTCCGAGGCTGGTAAGAGATGTCATGCTGACTCAGCTCTATGGACCACTTCATCAGCCGACCCGAGGTCTCGGGCTTGTAGAGGATCTGCTTGAGGGGTTGGTCGGTGAGGACAATGACCGAGTGAGATTGAAAGTACGGCCGAAGCTTTCTCGCTGCCATGACGAGAGCGTAGGCTATCTTCTCTATCCTCGGATAGCGGAGCTCGGCATCCCGAAGCACTTTGCTTACGTAGTAGATGGGCCTTTGGGACCGGTCCTCCTCTCTCACCAAGACAGCACTTAGGGTCTGCTCGGAAGCAGCCAAGTAGATAAAGAGAGTCTCGCCCGGGACCGGTTTACTGAGCAGTGGGGGGTTTACCAAATAGGCCTTCAGCTGTTCGAATGACTCCTGTTGCGGTTGGCCCCATTCAAAGCCCTTAGCCCCCCGGAGCGCTTTGAAGAAAGGGAGGCACTTCTCCCCTGACTTTGATAGGAACCGGCCGATAGCAGCGAGCCGACCGGTTAGCTTCTGTACCTCCTTGATGTTCCGAGGCGGGGCCATGTCTAATATGGCCTTAATCTTCTCGGGATTAGCTTCGATTCCTCGTTGGCTTACCATGAAGCCGAGGAATTTTCCCGAGGAGACCCCGAACGCACACTTGTTCGGGTTCAGCCGCATGCTGTGCTTCCTCAACACGCCGAAGGCCTCCTGGAGGTTGGCTACATGATCGGTGTCGTGGATGCTCTTGACGAGCATGTCATCAACGTACACCTCCATGTTTCGGCCGATCTGGCTCTGGAAAACCTTTTTGACGACCCGAACGGCATTACCCTGTAGCAGTAGAGGCCTTGGTCGGTGACGAAGGAGGTCTTCGGAATGTCCGGAGGGAACATTCGGATTTGATTGTACCCCGAGAAGGCGTCCATGAAGCTGAGGAGCTCATGGCCCGAGGTGGCGTCGATAAGGGTGTCGATGTTCGGGAGCGGGAAGGGATCCTTCGGACAAGCCTTGTTCAGGTCAGTGAAGTCGATGCATATCCTCCACGAGCCGTTCGACTTCTTGACCATTACAACATTCGACAGCCACTCGGGGTAATTTACCTCCTGTATGAACTTAGCCTTTAGGAGTTTATCAACCTCCTCCTTGATGGCCTGCTGTCGCTCGGGAGCGAACTTCCGCCTCTTCTGCTGGACCGGTTTGCACCCCGGTTCGACGCTCAGGCGGTGGACGAGCAGTTCCTCGGAAATGCCGGGCATGTCCGCGGCCGACCAGGCGAACAAGTCACGGTTATTTCGGATGCACTGAATCAGGTCCGAGCACAGTGCGGTCGGCAAAGACTTGCTGATGAAAAACTTCCGGCTCGGGTCCTCTTCCGAGAAGAGCACTTCTGCTAGCTCGTCCGCGGGCTCGGACGTTGGCCGAGCTTTCGGCTCGGGGATTTCTAGTGTCTCGAGCGAGAGCACTGGTCCTCCGGTGGAAGTCATGTAGCACTTCCGGGCTATTTCTTGGCTTCCCCTGACTTCCCCTACTCCCGAGCGAGTGGGGAACTTCATCTTCAAGTGGTATGCCGAGGGGACAGCCTCCAGGGCGGCTAGGCCTGGTCGGCCTAGGATGACATTATACGCTGCCGGGACGTCGACGACCATGAAGTCCATCGGCTCGGTCCGGGTAATAGGGGTGCTTCCCGCAGTAACGTCCAGGGTTATCACCCCTTCGACGGTTATCGGGACCCCCGTGAACCCGTGGAGCGTGTAACCGGCCGGCTTGAGACGGTCTCGGGACAGCTGCAGGCCTCGGAAGGCCGAGAGGAAGAGGATATTGACCGAACTCCCATTGTCCACCAAAATCCTCTGCACCTTGAAGTTGGCCATGCGGAGGTCGATGACGAGGGCATCACAGTGTGGGGTTCGGACCCCTTCGAGGTCGGCATCGGAGAAGGACACAGGGACGCCTAGACCCTTGGGAGGAGGAGCGCTGTGAACCGAGTTCACCTCTCGGATGAAGGCTTTCCGGGAGGTATTAGAGGAGCCCCTCATGGGGCCTCCGTGGATCAGGTGCAGAATCCTTTCCTCCTCGAACTCAGGTGTTTCCTCACGCCGCTCGGTGCGCTTGTTAGCCCCCCGAGCCGGAGGAGAATTGCGATCCGCCCGATCGTTCGCCTTCACGAACTTGGCCAACTGCCCCCTCCGGATGAGGGCTTCGATCTCATCCTTCAAGGCCCGACAGTCGTTCGTGTCGTGGTCGTGGTCTCGGTGGTAACGACACCACTTATCTTTGTTCCTCCTCTTTGCCGGGGTGTGCATCCTCGGAGCTGGAGGGATGACCCCCTCCTTCTCCACTTCCATCAGGATAGTGGAGACGTTGGTGGTGAGGGGAGTGAACTTCTCGAACCTGGGGGGAGCGCGACGCTGACCGCCACTGTCCTTCTGGGCTTTCTTGGACCCCTCTTCCCCCGTCGCCTTCCTTTTCGACCCTGCGGAGGGCCCCCCGAAGCTTGGAAGGGCTTCGGCCTCCTCTGCTCGGATGTACTTCTCGCACCTCAGGAGGAGGTCGGCGAAGTCATGCGGGGGCTTCTTCGCCAGGGATGATCGGAGGTTGGCGTTAAGGACGTTCGACTGGAACGCCACGGTGGCCACGGACTGGTCTAGGGAGGCGATAGACCTGACCTCTGCGGTGAACCTTTTCACATAGTCCCGCAGCTTCTCTTCCCTTTCCTGCCGCAGGTTCAGCAGGGAAAGACTTGTCTTCTCGGCTCGCCGGCTACTCACGAAGTGAGTTATGAACAGCGTCTCGAACTGCTCGAATGAGAAGATGGATGAGGGGGCGAGCCTGGAATACCATTCCCGAGCCGACCCCCTGAGGGTGGCAGGGAAGGTCCTGCAGAGCACCGCGTCGGAAGCTTGATGGATCAGCATCAGTGTCTTGAAGCTTTCGACGTGGTCAACCGGGTCGGATTCCCCCGAGTATGTTTCAAACTGTGGCGGTTTGAAACTCCTCGGTATGTGGGCTTCCATGATCGACCGTGAGAAGGGGGGTCGGCTAGGACGGAATGTTCATGCTCGGGACTCTTCCTCCCTGTCCATGCGGCCGATATGCCTTTCCACCTCATGGAGACGGCGGATGAGGGCGTTGTCCCTCCGCTGGTAATCGTATGACCCCCCGGACTCCCCTTCATAGGAAGGGGAGCGTGGATTGCGGCGCCGGTAGTCCTGGGACCGGCGAGGGCTTTGTTCCCGCTGCTGGCGGCAGGGAGCCAGGGAAGGGCTCCGGGTTCGGCGCCGAGGACTGGGATCCCTGGGGGGCGTCGGAGCCCTCTGAGCATTCTGGACGTTCTGCCGAAGATTGAGAGCCTGCAGAACGGTCTCCTGAAACTGGAGGAATTCGACTCGACTGATAGGTACTTCTCGGTCCCTCGGATGACGCCGATCGCCGGGGGAACGGGACCTCCTCCTTCGGCGCTCGGGGGACGCCGCTCGGCCTCTGCGGTCTGGAGACCTTCTGCCGTCCCGGCGACGTGGGGACCGTTCACCTCGACGCTGGCGGGAGGCTTCCTCTCGGGCCCGCCTCTCGTCGAGATGGGTTCGGAGGTCGTCGTCCTTCTGGCGGTTCAGAAGTGTGATGCGGAGGTCGGGATGATGAGAAGCCATCGAGTCCGAGGACCCGTTATGGACCGAAACATGGCCCGGATTGAGGGGCTGCTTCTCCTTCCGACCGTTATGACCGGACGGACCATTGTTGGGCTGCTGCTTGGGAGGAGGAGGTGGGACCTGCTGGGCCAGCGGAGGGAGGTCGGACTGAGGAATAAGATTGACTGGGACTTCATTCGCCGGGTCGGTGAGGTTGCCCACACGGTTCGACCCTCGGGATCTGATCTTCTTCGGAGGCATGACTGCAGAGGACGACGGAGAATGGGCTGAGGCTGTTCGTGTGGTGTTTCCTACAGACGGCGCCAATCTGTTACCGCTGATTTCGGTGTGGGGGTAAACAGATAGAACTTGTGAGTACGGGAACAACCTGAACAGTTGACTCGGCCTTCTTGCTCCTGCCGCGACCTGCAAGGAAGTGCGAAACACCGGGGTTGATTCCGGCGACGCACCCTCCGACGCTCTTGTCAGTAATCAGAAAAGATTAACAAAGAGCTTAAAAGTGGTGAAAGAGTGATTAACCTCGTCATGGTGGCAGAGGAGTGATATTTATAGTCGCCTTTGGAACGGTTAGGGGCATGATTTCCTGCCTAACAGCAAGGAGGAAAATCCTCCTATTCTGTTTTGGGAAATTAGCCCCTGATTCCCGGTGGGAGCAAATCAGGACTGCTGATTTGGCAAAATCAGGGATCTTGATTTGCCCCTTGTTTGTTTGGGTTCGCCTTGGGTCGGGACCCGTACCCAAAAGGGGTGGATCCGTTCGCGGGTTATTGGATCTGTGAGAAGGAGATTCAGTACCCGCCTTGGACTCAACTGAATGTGAAATTACCATTTTACCCCTGAGCAACAAGATTCGTGTTTGATTCGGACGGCTCCGATTTAACCCCATTTTTAGCCATATCAGCCACGTAGGACGGCGTGGTCCTGTTCCCCTGGTCGTTGGCGATAATCTCAACGCGATCGTGCTGCCACACTGCCAAGCACGAGTAGGAAGTCCCGAGATCGATTCCGATCGCCAGACCTTCCCCTTTTCCCGCCATATCTCTCGCTTACTTCGAACGAAATCGGACAAAGAAGAAAATAATCACGAATTGAAGTGGAAAATAAAAGTTGCAAAAGCCCTATATTTGAGTTAATGTGGAGGAAAAAGAGCAGGGAAAGAAGGATATATAGAGTTGAAACAGGTTCTAGAAATTTCTATTGAACCTCAGCCACTGGATTTTAATAGTTGATAGGGAGAGCCGTTGATTTTTATTGTTAGTGGGAGACAGTTGGAAGGGTCTAAAGACTTTGCAGGAGACAGGCCTACACCTATAACCTAGTTTGCAGGCGTGAAGGAGACAGGCCTACACTTACCACACTTACCAACTTTGCAGGCGTGAATTTATTTCATTTTCCTTGTTCCGAATTTTTTTCCAAACTGCCCCACTTTTTGAAACTAGGCGCCATCATGAGATAGCCCCAGGGCCTTCATCTCGAAACCCTAACCTAAGATAAGAACGATTCCTATACTAACTACAATTAACAATTAATTAGCACAAAAAAAAAGAATTAACAATTCATATAAGAACTACATTAGAAAACCAACAAATGGGATCTATTTCTCACAAGATTCCATCACAATGCTACAACAATAATAAATGATTAAGAAATACAAAAGAGAATATTTTGTTCGTTTCCGAAAGAAAGAAAGAAAGAAAGAAAGAAAGATATAACTGTCCGATAATACTTCATTACTTCATATATCTCCGTGTTGAATAACGTAAACATGTTTAAGAAAATAACCAATATCCCGAATATTGAAGTCTGTTGTGTTCATTGTCCTTGTCTGCTTAAATTATCTAGCACACATCAAACCAAAATGAGTTGACACTCACCAAAGACAGTGTTGATGGGGTTCCTGGAGACCAGATTTTTGGCCGCATCTCCGATCAACCTCTCCGAGTCGGTGAACGCCACGTAGGACGGCGTGGTCCTGTTCCCCTGGTCGTTGGCGATAATCTCAACGCGATCGTGCTGCCACACTGCCACGCACGAGTAGGTAGTCCCGAGATCGATTCCGATCGCCAGACCTTCCCCTTTTCCCGCCATATCTCTAACTTACTTAATCGGACAAAGAAGAAAATAAACACGAATTGAAGTGGAAAATAAAAGTTGCAAAAACCCTATATTTGAGTTAATGTGGAGGAAAAAGAGCGGGGAAAGGAGGATATATAGAGTTAAACAGGTTCTAGAAATTTCTATTGAACCTCACCCACTGGATTTTAATAGTTGATAAGGAGAGCTGTTGATTTTTATTGTTAGTGGGAGACAGTTGGAAGGGTTTAAAGACTTTGCAGGAGACAGGCCTACACCTATAACCTAGTTTGCAGGCGTGAAGGAGACAGGCCTACACTTACCACACTTACCAACTTTGCAGTCGTGAATTTATTTCATTTTCCATGTTCCGAATTTTTTTTCCAAACTACTCCACTTTTTGAAACCAGGCACCATCATGAGATAGCCCCCCGGCCTTCATCTCGAAACCCTAACCTAAGATAAGAATGATTCCCATACTAACTACAATTAACAATTAATTAGCACCCCAAAAAAAAAGAATTAACAATTCATATAAGAACTACATTAGAAAACCAATAAATGGGATCTATTTCTCACAAGATTCCATCACAATGCTACAACAATAATAAATGATTAAGAAATACAAAAGAGAATATTTTGTTCGTTCCCGAAAGAAAGAAAGAAAGAAAGATATAACTGTCCGATAATACTTCATTACATCATATATCTCCGTGTTGAATAACGTAAACATGTTTAAGAAAATAACCAATATCCTGAATATTGAAGTCTATTGTGTTCATTGTCCTTGTCTGCTTAAATTATCTAGCACACATCAAACCAAAATGAGTTGATACTCACCAAAGACAGTGTTGATGGGGTTCATGGAGATCAGATTTTTGGCCGCATCTCCGATCAACCTCTCCGAGTCGGTGAACGCCACGTAGGACGGCGTAGTCTTGTTCCCCTGGTCATTGGCGATAATCTCAACGCGATCGTGCTGCCACACTGCCACGCACGAGTAGGTATTCCCGAGATCGATTCCGATCGCCAGACCTTCCCCTTTTCCCGCCATATCTCTCGCTTACTTCGAACGAAATCGGACAAGAAGAAAATAATCACGAATTGAAGTGGAAAATAAAAGTTGCAAAAACCCTATATTTGAGTTAATGTGGAGGAAAAAGAGCGGGGAAAGGATGATATATAGAGTTGAAACAGGTTCTAGAAATTTCTATTGAACCTCAGCCACTGGATTTTAATAGTTGATAGGGAGAGCCGTTGATTTTTATTGTTAGTGGGAGACAGTTGGAAGGGTTTAAAGACTTTGCAGGAGACAGGCCTACACCTATAACCTAGTTTGCAGGCGTGAAGGAGACATGCCTACACTTACCACACTTACCAACTTTGCAGGCGTGAATTTATTTCATTTTCCTTGTTCCGAATTTTTTTCCAAACTGCCCCACTTTTTGAAACCAGGCGCCATCATGAGATAGCCCCAGGGCCTTCATCTCGAAACCCTAACCTAAGATAAGAATGATTCCTATACTAACTACAATTAACAATTAATTAGCACCCAAAAAAAAAATAATTAACAATTCATATAAGAACTACATTAGAAAACCAATAAATGGGATCTATTTCTCACAAGATTCCATCACAATGCTACAACAATAATAAATGATTAAGAAATACAAAAGAGAATATTTTGTTCGTTCCCGAAAGAAAGAAAGAAAGAAAGAAAGAAAGAAAGAAAGAAAGAAAGAACTGTCCGATAATACTTCATTACTTCATATATCTCCGTGTTGAATAACGTAAACATGTTTAAGAAAATAACCAATATCCTGACTATTGAAGTCTATTGTGTTCATTGTCCTTGTCTGCTTAAATTATCTAGCACACATCAAACCAAAATGAGTTGATACTCACCAAAGACAGTGTTGATGGGGTTCCTGGAGACCAGATTTTTGGCCGCATCTCCGATCAACCTCTCCGAGTCGGTGAACGCCACGTAGGACGGCGTGGTCCTGTTCCCCTGGTCGTTGGCGATAATCTCAACGCGATCGTGCTGCCACACTGCCACGCACGAGTAGGTAGTCCCGAGATCGATTCCGATCGCCAGACCTTCCCCTTTTCCCGCCATATCTCTCGCTTACTTCGAACGAAATCGGACAAAGAAGAAAATAATCACGAATTGAAGTGGAAAATAAAAGTTGCAAAAACCCTATATTTGAGTTAATGTGGAGGAAAAAGAGCGGGGAAAGGAGGATATATAGATTTGAAACAGGTTCTAGAAATTTCTATTGAACCGCAGCCACTGGATTTTAATAGTTGATAGGGAGAGCCGTTGATATTTATTGTTAGTGGGAGACAGTTGGAAGGGTTTAAAGACTTTGCAGGAGACAGGCCTACACCTATAACCTAGTTTGCAGGCGTGAAGGAGACAGGCCTACACTTACCACACTTACCAACTTTGCAGGCGTGAATTTATTTCATTTTCCTTGTTCCGAATTTTTTTCCAAACTGCCCCACTTTTTGAAACCAGGCACCATCATGAGATAGCCCCAGGGCCTTCATCTCGAAACCCTAACCTAAGATAAGAATGATTCCAATACTAACTACAATTAACAATTAATTAGCACCCAAAAAAAAAGAATTAACAATTCATATAAGAACTACATTGGAAAACCAATAAATGGGATCTATTTGTCACAAGATTCCATCACAATGCAACAATAATAATATATGATTAAGAAATACAAAAGAGAATATTTTGTTCGTTCCCGAAAGAAAGAAAGAAAGAAAGAAAGAAAGATATAACTGTCCGATAATACTTCATTACTTCATATATCTCCGTGTTGAATAACGTAAACATGTTTAAGAAAATAACCAATATCCTGAATATTGAAGTCTATTGTGTTCATTGTCCTTGTCTGCTTAAATCAACAAGATACAAGGACATAAAGATACATTAGACAGATAGATGCCCACTATCGAACCAATGGATTCCCTGAATTTGTGACTTTGTCCCAAATGCCAGACTAACAAAGATAGCTATGTCTGACTAGCTAATAAGCACAGCCACTTATATTGTTTGTAGATCTTAAAACAATTAACACATGAAATGCATGCAAGCAAAAAACAGTGATCGTATTGATTCAAGATGAGTTACGCTAAACTAAAACTTTATCGCTAAACCACTTGTATCAATAATACTCGAAAGCAAAAAAGAAAAAAAAAACCAACAACAATTTGAAAGATTATTTCCTTCAAAAAAATAAAACAACTTGAAAGATCATGTATTAAGCCATAAAAATGAAAGCCTCAAATTTGAATCCTGTAACGGAAAGATGTAGAAACCATAAATCTAACAAGCTGGAGAGTAACCGAACTGTAGTCAATGCAAACCACCTCAAATGAAGCCAAACATTACAGCTCAATCCACTAAATGAAAGTAATTTGATTAAAATTTGTTGTTTTCTTTTCCGTAATCATTGTTCTACTTTATATCACTGCTGTATGAATTTCTTATTGTATGCAAAAGGGTATAAAAGTAATTTTATTATAAAATCAATTTCCTCCTCTTGTGAACCAAACAAGAAGATAATTATTTTCCCTCCCCTCCCCTTCCCTCCTTTGAACCAAACAAACCCTAATAGAAACATTTGTAGACAAACAAATCCGTGTATTGCTCGTACATATCTAATCTAATATAAAGAAAGTATCTTTACTATTTTAATGGGAGAGTTGGGGTTGTAAACAAACAAACCCTAATTTTGTAATTGAGTAAACCCGTGCAATATACGACCAAATTAAATTCATCAAACATACCCGTGTGATGCACGTGCAACCCCTACAAGAAGGATATTTTAGCAAATGCCCTCATTTAAAATGTGAAAACTAGCACATACCCCCACTATTTTAAAAAAATAAGAAATACTCCTATCTCTATTTCTAATATCTCTAATATTATACTGGGAGAAGGCCTTAGTGTCAGTTGTAAATATTTTGTCAATTTACCAACCCGTGCAATACACGTGTATAACTATTATAAAGGAGTTTCTAAGTTCAAATCCAGATTATATTTAAATTTTTATTTTAAAAAACTATATTTATTAAGACGTGCATCTCACGTGTAAATTACTAGTTAGATTTAAGGCTAGACTACATTGAAGTTTTTGCTATTAATAAAAATATATTTATTAAGGTGTGCATCGCACGTGAAAATTACTAGTATATATATATATATATATATATATATATATAGAGAGAGAGAGAGAGAGAGTAAGTCTATTAAGAGCTGGGAAGCTGAAATAGTTATCGGGAGCTGGAGATCTCACCCATCCGATCGATCTTGATCGCGATCGGACGGCTGAGATCGATAGCCGCTTATCTTCAGAAAAGAGCAGGGGTAAAATCATTCCCCCTATCTCTTATCTTCTCACGCTCTACTCTCTCCCGCTCTCTATCTATCGAAATCCCAGCTCTCTATCTTCTCGCGCTCTCCCTCCCGCTCTCGATGATCGGGAGCTCTCTTCGAAACCCTAATCCCTATCTCTTCTCTTCTCACGCTCTCTTTCTTCGTCACCTCTGTTCGTTCTCTCCCAACTTTGGATTCCCCCCCAAATCTGAAACCCTAGCTCCCAACGACCTCAACCCCCCGACGTCGCTCTCTCACTTCTTTTGCCTCCGAACCCGAGCCATCTCCACCTTCCCCGAAATCTAACGAAACTCTCGATCTTACCAATGTTTTTCTTTGCAGACGCCTCGATATCTGGAAACCCCAACTCCAGAAACCCTAATTTCGAGTTTTTTGCATTCGAATGTGAGTAAAGATTCGATTTTGAACTTTTTTTAAAAAAAATTGTGAGGGTTTTCGTTGGATCTGGAATTGAATATTAAATTTTTTGGTTGTTTCGAATGGGAGAAGTAAGAGAGAATGATGCTTACGAACCCTCTTATTTAACACTTAGCTTCGGTGTAGTTATCATGTTTAACCATTATGTATGCTTCCTGCTTTCTTGATTTTTTTTCCAAGCAATATCTAAAGTATAGGATTGACAACTGTATTTAATGAATTTATTTAAATAAATGCATAAGAAGGCTAGAATAGATGTAATCAAAGATGCTTTACTTTGGGAAGTTGGGTTAGTTGACTTAAAAGTAAATTTTTTGGATGGCTTTTATTTTTATAACTTCTGTATCAGATAACATTTAACACAACACAGAGAGATGAAAGGTGAATGGTGAAGTTCTTTGGTAAAATTTGTTATAAGTGTGGAAAGGAGCATTTGTTTAATCTGAAAATCATTGTCATGTTTATGGGATAATTGTGATGAAAGCTTTTTTTAATTTTACGACTTTCTCTTTAGATGTTATTTGCGAGTCAGAAATTTTTGATCCTTTCTAAACTATAAGGGCAGGTTAATGTCTGGCAATAATACTGATATCATAGCTAGATCAACAGGAAAGTTGTATCGTACATATTGTGTCACCTACGGATGTTCCTAAGGATGTTAAGGTTTTATTGTCAGATTCAAACTTTTATGAAGTAGATGGATGATATGCTTTGTGCCTAAAGGGAATTATTAACATATTGGTGTTACTGCATTGATTATGCAATGCAATCTTGCATGTTTGATTTTTTTTTTTTAATTGCCAGGAGTAAACCAACGTTATGAAACATAGATTAGAATTTTCTAAGTTCATGAAATGTGATGTTCATATAGTTCTGAGTCCAGTTATATGTCCATACTTTACAAGATTTTTCTAACTATATTTCTCGGTATCTTGCTTTTTCAGTCTCTCAATTTATGGACATGATTGACAACATGACATGTTGTCAATCAAGTCATGTTGTCAATCATGTTGTTTACTATTCTCATGTTGTCAATCATGTCCATAAATTGAGAGACTGAAAAAGCACGATACCGAGAAATATAGTTAGAAAAATCTTGTAAAGTATGGACATAGAACTGGACTCAGAACTATATGAACATCACATTTCATGAACTTAGAAAATTCTAATCTATGTTTCATAACGTTGGTTTACTCCTGGCAATTTATAATAAAAAAATCAAACATGCAAGATTGCATTGCATAATCAATGCAGTAACACCAATATGTTAATAATTCCCTTTAGGCACAAAGCATATCATCCATCTACTTCATAAAAGTTTGAATCTGACAATAAAACCTTAACATCCTTAGGAACATCCGTAGGTGACACAATATGTACGATACAACTTTCCTGTTGATCTAGCTATGATATCAGTATTATTGCCAGACATTAACCTGCCCTTATAGTTTAGAAAGGATCAAAAATTTCTGACTCGCAAATAACATCTAAAGAGAAAGTCGTAAAATTAAAAAAAGCTTTCATCACAATTATCCCATAAACATGACAATGATTTTCAGATTAAACAAATGCTCCTTTCCACACTTATAACAAATTTTACCAAAGAACTTCACCATTCACCTTTCATCTCTCTGTGTTCTGTTAAATGTTATCTGATACAGAAGTTATAAAAATAAAAGCCATCCAAAAAATTTACTTTTAAGTCAACTAACCCAACTTCCCAAAGTAAAGCATTTTTGATTACATCTATTCTAGCCTTCTTATGCATTTATTTAAATAAATTCATTAAATACAGTTGTCAATCCTATACTTTAGATATTGCTTGGAAAAAAAATCAAGAAAGCAGGAAGCATACATAATGGTTAAACATGATAACTACACCGAAGCTAAGTGTTAAATAAGAGGGTTCGTAAGCATCATTCTCTCTTACTTCTCCCATTCAAAACAACCACAAAATTAATATTCAATTCCAGATCCAACGAAAACCCTCACAAAATTTTTAAAAAAAAGTTCAAAATCGAATCTTTACTCACCTTCGAATGCAAAAAACTCGAAATTAGGGTTTCTGGAGTTGGGGTTTCCAGATATCGAGGCGTCTGCAAAGAAAAACATTGGTAAGATCGAGAGTTTCGTTAGATTTCGGGGAAGGTGGAGATGGCTCGGGTTCGGAGGCAAAAGAAGTGAGAGAGCGACGTCGGGGGGTTGAGGTCGTTGGGAGCTAGGGTTTCAGATTTGGGGGGGAATCCAAAGTTGGGAGAGAACGAACAGAGGTGACGAAGAAAGAGAGCGTGAGAAGAGAAGAGATAGGGATTAGGGTTTCGAAGAGAGCTCCCGATCATCGAGAGCGGGAGGGAGAGCGCGAGAAGACAGAGAGCTGGGATTTCGATAGATAGAGAGCGGGAGAGAGTAGAGCGTGAGAAGATAAGAGATAGGGGGAATGATTTTACCCCTTTTACCCCTGCTCTTTTCTGAAGATAAGCGGCTATCGATCTCAGCCGTCCGATCGCGATCAAGATCGATCGGACGGCTGAGATCTCCAGCTCCCGATAACTATTTCAGCTTCCTAGCTCTTAATAGACTTACTCTCTCTCTCTCTCTCTCTCTCTCTCTATATATATATATATACTAGTAATTTTCACGTGCGATGCACACCTTAATAAATATATTTTTATTAATAGCAAAAACTTCAATGTAGTCTAGCCTTAAATCTAACTAGTAATTTACACGTGAGATGCACGTCTTAATAAATATAGTTTTTAAAAATAAAAATTTAAATATAATCTGGATTTGAACTTAGAAACTCCTTTATAATAGTTATACACGTGTATTGCACGGGTTGGTAAATTGACAAAATATTTACAACTGACACTAAGGCCTTCTCCCAGTATAATATTAGAGATATTAGAAATAGAGATAGGAGTATTTCTTTTTTTTTTTTAAATAGTGGGGGTATGTGCTAGTTTTCACATTTTAAATGAGGGCATTTGCTAAAATATCCTTTTTGTAGGGGTTGCACGTGCATCGCACGGGTATGTTTGATGAATTTAATTTGGTCGTATATTGCACGGGTTTACTCAATTACAAAATTAGGGTTTGTTTGTTTACAACCCCAACTCTCCCATTAAAATAGTAAAGATACTTTCTTTATATTAGATTAGATATGTACGAGCAATACACGGATTTGTTTGTCTACAAATGTTTCTATTAGGGTTTGTTTGGTTCAAAGGAGGGGGGGGGAGGGGAGGGAAAATAATTATCTTCTTGTTTGGTTCACAAGAGGAGGAAATTGATTTTATAATAAAATTACTTTTATACCCTTTTGCATACAATAAGAAATTCATACAGCAGTGATATAAAGTAGAACAATGATTACGGAAAAGAAAACAACAAATTTTAATCAAATTACTTTCATTTAGTGGATTGAGCTGTAATGTTTGGCTTCATTTGAGGTGGTTTGCATTGACTACAGTTCGGTTACTCTCCAGCTTGTTAGATTTATGGTTTCTACATCTTTCCGTTACAGGATTCAAATTTGAGGCTTTCATTTTTATGGCTTAATACATGATCTTTCAAATTGTTTTATTTTTTTGAAGGAAATAATCTTTCAAATTGTTGTTGGTTTTTTTTTTCTTTTTTGCTTTCGAGTATTATTGATACAAGTGGTTTAGCGATAAAGTTTTAGTTTAGCGTAACTCATCTTGAATCAATACGATCACTGTTTTTTGCTTGCATGCATTTCATGTGTTAATTGTTTTAAGATCTACAAACAATATAAGTGGCTGTGCTTATTAGCTAGTCAGACATAGCTATCTTCGTTAGTCTGGCATTTGGGACAAAGTCACAAATTCAGGGAATCCATTGGTTTGATAGTGGGCATCTATCTGTCTAATGTATCTTTATGTCCTTGTATCTTGTTGATTTAAGCAGACAAGGACAATGAACACAATAGACTTCAATATTCAGAATATTGGTTATTTTCTTAAACATGATTACGTTATTCAACACGGAGATATATGAAGTAATGAAGTATTATCGGACAGTTATATCTTTCTTTCTTTCTTTCTTTCTTTCTTTCTTTCGGGAACGAACAAAATATTCTCTTTTGTATTTCTTAATCATATATTATTATTGTAGCATTGTGATGGAATCTTGTGAGAAATAGATCACATTTATTGGTTTCCTAATGTAGTTCTTATATGAATTTTTAATTCTTTTTTTTGGGTGCTAATTAATTGTTAATTGTAGTTAGTATTGGAATCATTCTTATCTTAGGTTAGGGTTTCGAGATGAAGGCTTGGGGCTATCTCATGATGGCGCCTGGTTTCAAAAAGTGGGGCAGTTTGGAAAAAAATTCGGAACAAGGAAAATGAAATAAATTCACGCCTGCAAAGTTGGTAAGTGTGGTAAGTGTAGGCCTGTCTCCTTCACGCCTGCAAACTAGGTTATAGGTGTAGGCCTGTCTCCTGCAAAGTCTTTAAACCCTTCCAACTGTCTCCCACTAACAATAAAAATCAACGGCTCTCCCTATCAACGATTAAAATCCAGTGGCTGGGGTTCAATAGAAATTTCTAGAACCTGTTTCAACTCTATATATCCTCCTTTCCCCGCTCTTTTTCCTCCACATTAACTCAAATATAGGGTTTTTGCAACTTTTATTTTCCACTTCAATTCGTGATTATTTTCTTCTTTGTCTGATTTCGTTCGAAGTAAGCGAGAGATATGGCGGGAAAAGGGGAAGGTCTGGCGATCGGAATCGATCTCGGGACTACCTACTCGTGCGTGGCAGTGTGGCAGCACGATTGCGTTGAGATTATCGCCAACGACCAGGGGAACATGACCACGACGTCCTACGTGGCGTTCACCGACTCGGAGAGGTTGATCGGAGATGCGGCCAAAAATCTGGTCTCCATGAACCCCATCAACACTGTCTTTGGTGAGTATCAACTCATTTTGGTTTGATGTGTTCTAGATAATTTAAGCAGACAAGGACAATGAACACAATAGACTTTAATATTCAGGATATTGGTTATTTTCTTAAACATGTTTACGTTATTCAACACGGAGATATATAAAGTAATGAAGTATTATCGGACAGTTATATCTTTCTTTCTTTCTTTCTTTCTTTCTTTCTTTCTTTCTTTCGGGAACGAACAAAATATTCTCTTTTGTATTTCTTAATCATTTATTATTGTTGTAGCATTGTGATGGAATCTTGTGAGAAATAGATCCCATTTATTGGTTTTCTAATGTAGTTCTTATATGAATTGTTAATTTTATTTTTTTTTTGGGTGCTAATTAATTGTTAATTGTAGTTAGTATAGGAATCATTCTTATCTTAGGTTAGGGTTTCGAGATGAAGGCCCTGGGGCTATCTCATGATGGCGCCTGGTTTCAAAAAGTGGGGCAGTTTGGAAAAAAATTCGGAACAAGGAAAATGAAATAAATTCACGCCTGCAAAGTTGGTAAGTGTGGTAAGTGTAGGCATGTCTCCTTCACGCCTGCAAACTAGGTTATAGGTGTAGGCCTGTCTCCTGCAAAGTCTTTAAACCCTTCCAACTGTCTCCCACTAACAATAAAAATCAACGGCTCTCCTTATCAACTATTAAAATCCAGTGGCTGAGGTTCAATAGAAATTTCTAGAACCTGTTTCAACTCTATATATCCTCCTTTCCCCGCTCTTTTTCCTCCACATTAACTCAAATATAGGGTTTTTGCAACTTTTATTTTCCACTTCAATTCGTGATTATTTTCTTCTTTGTCCGATTTCGTTTGAAGTAAGCGAGAGATATGGCGGGAAAAGGGGAAGGTCTGGCGATCGGAATCGATCTCGGGACTACCTACTCGTGCGTGGCAGTGTGGCAGCACGATCGCGTTGAGATTATCGCCAACGACCAGGGGAACAGGACCACATCGTCCTACGTGGCGTTCACCGACTCGGAGAGGTTGATCGGAGATGCGGCCAAAAATCTTGTCTCCATGAACCCCATCAACACTGCCTTTGGATCCATAGAAAATAAGCCCTATTAGCTGTCAGACAAGTGACTAAGGTAATTACGCAAGCCTTCAACCTTGTCTATAATAGCAGAATGTGGTATATAAATTTTACAGATGTACTAGATGTCTTTACACATAGAATACACAGCACTACAGCTTAGAAACATGAATATACAACAATCTTCATCGATATATAAACTATTTAACTAAATAAACCTATGATCTTTGATAGACTGTAACTAACCATAATTTAATGGCACATGCAAGTTTCTATAATCAACAAAGCTTACTTCTATGGATGTGTATTAAGATGCAGTAAAATTTATTTAGATAGTAGGAATGAGCAGTGCTTTCCATGGATAACATAGGCCTACCAACCTACAATTCCTTTAATAGTTTATGGCCGGGCCCTCTCCTGTCATCATCTCTGCATCTAGGAAGTCAGCGACCACTTTACCGAGATCATTGATATGACTTATGGGTTGCAAAACTTTGGTCAAGCCTTAAGTGGAGTTTCTTTGGTGTTTCCTTTGGTCAATTGTTGACCAAATATTGATTAGGAAAAAAAGGAGGGTGTTGAAGAATTAATGATGAAAATGACATTATACCTATTTAAAAATTAAAATAAATACATACATATGGAATTTTTTACTATTTCTATTTCATGATATATATTCTTACTTATGCTATAAGTCCAAATTTAACTAAAAGAGACAAGGCCTCGACTGTGATGGTGGGAATGATCATATAATCTTTATTAAGTGATGAGGACATCTTTCCTGTTTAGTTTATTTCATTACCATTTTTGTTTCTGGCAATTATAGCCATATGTAATCTTTTTATATTTTTTTTAGATTTTGAGAATATTTTGGAGATGTGTTTCAAGATGTATTTGAGCCTATTTAAAGGCCCTGAGATGAATGAGAAAAGCATGCCATTATTGATTAAAAAAATCTGTGTTGAGTTTGCTCTTCCTCCTTCTCTTTTGTGTGATACAACTGAGATCCAAAATTAGGGTTTGTGATAAATCCTAATCAATTTTAGAGTTAGTGATTAACTCTAAAACCTACCCCAAATTAAAAATCTCCCAATACAAATCTCTAACCCTAATTTTCCCAAATCCCCAAAACAAAAAACAAAAAAAAACCCTAACCAAATACCCGTACAGCCGCCTCTCCTTCATCTTCTCCATCTTCTTCCTTACCCCAACCCAGATCCAACAAAACCCAACTCCCCTACCACCGCCTTCGACCTCAACTCATCACCACCACAACAACTTCCATCCCACTGTCTCCTCCCTTCGTCTCCGGCCCTTCCCCCTCATCGACTCCACCCTCCGGCGAACAATCCTCAAGCGCCGACGCTCATCTTCTACTCCTTCAACTACGAACGCCCCGACAACTCCATCCAAGACCACCGAGCACCACCACCGACTTGAACCTCCGCTGTCTCCTCCTCTGCACCTCAGTCCCGAACAATACCTCGCCAGTGCTGCACGACGACCGCCCGCAGCGTCGACGCAGCCACGCCACCGGAGCTGCCAGGCCTTGGCCTTGGTGCTGTTCTTGTTCACTGATTGCTAGTGATTGATGGGTTCTTAGTGGTTGACCAACTCCGCGATCTACGATGGTTTCTTCGCATTCGGTATACTCTTTCCACTATTAGATATTTGTGTTTTACTGCCTTATTATCTATTATATTATCTAATTTGCCTGTCGACCACAAAATAACTGAGATTGAGTGATCCACATGCTAGAATAGAGTACGAATCGATATTGAACTTATTACTTGCTAACACATAGGAATTTAATTGTTGATCGTATGATTGAATTATTAATTGGGACTGTTACACTTATTCAATTCTTGAAAACCCATCGAACCTGTTAACTGTTAAAAAAATTCCAACTTAGATCCGCACTTTCATGTTGGTAAAATTAACCCATTAAAATTCTTGAAAATTCTCTATTTTAGGATTGGTTTTACATCATTTTGGTATCAGAGCAAAGGTTCTTATAACCTTAGTTCTTGCATCGTAGGCATCATTTTTGCATTCATTTAGTATCGTGTAGTCTTTTATTTTATTTTAGTTTAGTTCAGAATCATTTAAAAAAAAAAAAAAAATAGGACACACCCTATAGTTTCCACTTTTGGTGAATGCGTCTTCGCTGCACCATCACAGACCCTGAAGAGCCTTTCCTATCCCTTCCCAATCACTCAATTAGGAACCCTAGACTTCCCAGACCTGAAATGGACAACTCTGATATCTCCGCTACCCTAGCTATCATCCAAGCAACTCTTGCCAATATCAATCAGAGGCTTGAGAAAGTGGAGCTAAATCAAACCATTGTCCCTGAGCATCATGCCCATCGTCAGATCCCTCAAGGGAATGTTCATGACGATCGACGTCAAGAACGTGACCCTGACGAACAATATAAAAAGAACATTAAGGCTGACGTTCCCCAGTTTGAAGGCCACATGGAACCCCAAGCTTACCTCGATTGGATCCGTGCCATGGACCACTATTTTGTGTGGTTCGACATAAGCGAAGCCCTTAAAGTTAAATTTGCCACTATGAAATTAACGGGTAAAGCTCAACAACATTGGACCAATCTTGAACATGCCCGCAGAGGCCGAGGCCTGGCACCCATAGCCACTTGGGAGGCCATGAAAGAGAAGCTCACTGAGAGGTATGTACCGTTATCGTTCCACACCCGATTGCTTGATTCGTGGAACCTACTGTATCAAGGAAGTAAATCCACACAAGAATATGTTGATAAATTCGATGACTTCCTTATTCGGTGCAATGCGTTAGGTAAAGAGAGTGAAGAACAAACTCCCTCTAAGTTCAGAGCTGGACTACGAGCTGACCTTAGGAACGAGCTAATCTATAGAAACGTGGACTCAATAGCGGCAGCCTACGCTCTAGTCCTTGATATGGATTCTCTTAAAGCTAGTTTCCATTACAAGTCCAGCGATTCGATGGATCATTCCTCTAGATTGAATCCTCCTGACCCCTCTAGACCTGAGCACTCCTCTCCTCAATATCCTAACAAGTCTTACCCCAGCAAATCTAATTCAAATTTTAATTCACATAGAGATGAACATAAGGGTAAGAACACCGAAAGAGATTACAGTAAGATTGACCCTCTCACTAAGTGCTATAAATGTAAGGGATACGGTCATGTTGCTGGCAACTGTCCTAGTCCAAGTAGGATTAATATAGTAGAGGGTACCGCAGTCATCGCTGATGAGCCCGATAATGAGTTTACCTATGAACCTAATATAAGTGATGACTTTGATGAAAAAGAGGATGACCAGTCTCTCAATTGTATTCAGTCTATCCAGTCACCTCTATTGAGTATACCCGAGACACTCATTCCTTCCCAAGTCACTTGGCAACCCATAGATTTTACTCATGTATTAGAACATCACAAAGTCACAGAGTCTGCACCCACATTTGCATATAACATTAATGACTTGCATAGAGAAATTTTCAAGGAACTTAATGAGAATAATTTTAACTACATGTTAATAGCAAATACTAGAAGAAAATTTATAACTTTTGATATTGGTGACGAAGTGATGGTTCGGATTCATCCGGAACGGTTTCCTGTTGGACCCGTTAAGAACTTGAACATACGTGCTGCAGGCCCATTTAAGATTCTACATACGTGCTGCAGGCCCATTTAAGATTCTACATACAATCAATAATAGTACCTATGTCGTTGACCTTCCTTAAGGTTTTGGCATAAGTAAGATTTTCAATATTGAGGATCTAGTACTTTATGAAGGCTCAAAATTCAACCCTAGAAATTTTCTTATAGATGAGCCTACCCTGCAGCCTAATGGTGAGATTCCCCCATTACCTCCACTACCAGATATTACTTACCCATCGACAGAAGAATTGGATAATATTTTAGATGATCAGATAATTTCTACTAGAGATGGTGGTATGCACAAGTATTTGGTAAGGTGGAAAAATAAGCCGAAGTCGGATGACACTTGCAGTGATCGTTAGGGGCTCCCGCAACTGGATCCAGATCGTTTGGAGCACCATGGCAGGATCACTGGTTTTGACTCGACTAGGTCGAGCTCTCTCCCACCCAGAGAGAATGATGAGGACATCTTTCCTGTTTAGTTTATTTCATTACCATTTTTGTTTCTGGCAATTATAGCCATATGTAATTTTTTTATATTTTTTTTAGATTTTGAGAATATTTTGGAAATGTGTTTCGAGATGTATTTGAGCCTATTTAAAGATCCTGAGATGAATGAGAAAAGCATGCCATTATTGATTAAAAAAATCTGTGTTGAGTTTGCTCTTCCTCCTTTTCTTTTGTGTGATACAACTGAGATCCAAAATTAGGGTTTGTGATCAATCCTAATCAATTTTAGAGTTAGTGATTAACTCTAAAACCTACCCCAAATTAAAAATCTCCCAATACAAATCTCTAACCCTAATTTCCCCAAATCCTCAAAACAAAAACATAAAAAAACCCTAACCAAATACCCGTACAGCCGCCTCTCCTTCATCTTCTCCATCTTCTTCCTTACCCCAACCCAGATCCAACAAAACCCAACTCCCCTACCACCGCCTTCGACCTCAACTCATCACCACCACAACAACTTCCATCCCACTGTCTCCTCCCTTCGTCTCCGACCCTTCCCCCTCATCGACTCCACCCTCCGGCGAACAATCCTCAAGCGCCGACCCTCATCTTCTACTCCATCAACTACGAACGCCCCGACAACTCCATCCAAGACCACCGAGCACCACCACCGACTCGAACCTCCGCTATCTCCTCCTCTGCACCTCAGTCCCGAACAATACCTCGCCAGTGCTGCACGACGACCGCCCGCAGCGTCGACGCAGCCACGCCACCGGAGCTGCCAGGCCTTGGCCTTGGTGCTGTTCTTGTTCATTGATTGCTAGTGATTGCTGGGTTCTTAGTGGTTGACCAACTCCGTGATCTACGATGGTTTCTTCGCATTCGGTATACTCTTTCCACTATTAGATATTTGTGTTTTACTGCCTCATTATCTATTATATTATTTAATTTGCCTGTCGACCACAAAATAACTGAGATTGAGTGATCCACATGCTAGAATAGAGTACGAATCGATATTGAACTTATTACTTGCTAACACATAGGAATTTAATTGTTGATCGTATGATTGAATTATTAATTGGGACTGTTACACTTATTCAATTCTTGAAAACCAATCGAACCTGTTAACTGTTAAAAAAATTCCAACTTAGATCCGCACTTTCATGTTGGTAAAATTAACCCATTAAAATTCTTGGAAATTCTCTATTTTAAGGTTGGTTTTACATCATTAAGTCTACAGTTTAGTTTAGAGACAGGGATCATCCACTACTGGTTAGGGTGAGGAACTTCTAGCAAACAAAAATGTAGGCACGCATTCTAGAGTAATATCTACAGTTATATGTGAGGCAGGCAGGGAATTAAAGTCAATAGGCAGTCCCCTAATCAATAAGCAACTTCACACTAACATATGATTTATCCATATTCCATAAGGAGGTTTCCAATGTGGACATTTTCAATGAAAACTGATCATAATTGTCTAATCCTGTTCCATCCAGATAACAGTTTGTCTCAGCTAGGAGCATTGCGTTGTACTGAGAAGGCTCCACAGTAACCTTTACCAAATTTATTTCCTCACATAGAAAAACTTAGACCAAAGATTAACAGAACAAGCAGACTAAACATCAATACTCAATTTTAGCATAGATAGCAAAAGGGTCTAGGGAGTAGGGACTATCCGTTAAGCTCATACATGCCAAAAACAAAGCTCAAAAGAAATCGCCTGGAGTGGTAAAATGCCTGGTATAAGACCTTTTGTGTCTTCAAGGTAATATCTTCATTCTAGGTAATTTCGTCATCAGTGTCTCCTACCTTTGGATTTCCCAAGCAGCTCCAATAGTAAAACTCAATATCCTTAAGAACAACTAATTTCTGCATTTTTTTGTTCACATCATTGCTTATTACAAGTTTACGCACAATAATTGGACCTTTCTGATATTTTATTTTGAGGTTTGGTAATTGGTAATCCCATTTTAGTCTCTAACAAGTAGAGGCCACTCCACCATTTGAAAATCCAAAATAATATTCATCAATGTAAGCAAAATAATTAATAAATCCCTCAAAAATTGCAGGTAAGCACATTGGTAGCAAGAAACATTTGCAGGCCAGCATTATTTATTTATTTATTTTTGGTAAGAAAGGCCCACATCAGTGGTTATTGAAGTGCACAACTGCTTCAACATTATAATCAAATAATTGTATTTCTCTCATCAACCTCTTGGAAGTTAGAACTCAGAACACAATTAAAGAAGTTGGTAGAAGAATGCACAGCAAACATCGGACCCATGCAAACTATCCAAAAAATGTAGTGTATACACTCAGGACCGCTGAGTTTACGGGGGCCGAGGCGAACTCCCGAAATGGGCCCCCATACAAAATACTTTTTTTTTTTAAACGTTAAACAAAAATTTTGGAATTTTTTTGCTGCAATTCTTAAAAACCGATAAATATGAAGAAATAGATAGAGATTTATGGATTTGAGAAAAAAATCTCCATACAAACCCAAGCCCGACTATAATAAGCCGACACAAATACTAATTTTAAAAACAAAAACCCAAAAAATTAAATTTGGGGGCCCCTTAAAAAATATTATGCCCAATATATATATATATATATATATATATATATATATATACAAGGAAAAATATTTTTGGGGCCCCTAAAATTGCGAAAAATTCGAGGGCCCAAGGAGGCCGCCTCCCTTGCCTCCATGGGGGGGGCGGCCTTGTTTACACTACATAGCATAGGCACTATAGACGCTAATCGAAATTTAAGTCAAAATTCACCCAAAAAACATAAAAGAATATTGAAGAGTTATTGATCTTCAAAGTGGACGAGGTTTTGAGAACAGAATGTCCTCAAAGGTGGGGGGAAAAAAGCCGTACCAAAAGGAATTTGTAAAGCATTTACAGCAAATTGTATATAAGGTTTAAAGCAAATTGTATATAAGGTGCAACTCACTTCACTGTGCAATCAAACCTATGGAGCATCGACACTTCAAATTGGTATTCGTTTTGTGTTAGGCGTATACTCAACACGTATAATTGGCAAAACATATAAACCATGCCAAATCATGTCCAATTAAAATCCTGCTAGATGCAGTGTGTCCAACCTGTACCGGCAACATGTCTTGGGCCTCTTGACCATTTTAATCGTGACTGCATTGCCACTAGGAGTGGGAGACGAGAGAGCACAAGAGAGTGAGGTGGGGAAACAGAGTGTCGGCAGTTAGGAAATAAGTGGAGTAACTTAGGGATGGCTATTGGATACTAACCCAAACATACAATGATGTATACGGAACTATATGTTAGTGATTAATAACTTAATACAGTCCGACTAACTCTTAGGTGTAAACTTAACGATCCAATGTTTCCCATTGAAACATCATTGAATTGTGTTATATGCCGAAAAGCTTATGTGGACTGTTATCTCAAAAATAAACAGTTGTCCCTGAGTCATCCTTGTTCGCGAACTGTTGTGTCATTATAGTTGTCCTGTATTTTTGTTTTGCACCTATGTACTTGTATAAAGTATGTACTTATTGCTTAAATATAAGATAATTTGTAAATCTTAACTGGTTGTCACAATATAAGATGGCTCAATATGGATGAGATAAAATTGCAGAGAAATTAAATAAAGCCCATGTTAGATAGCAACTAATACATGACATAGAACATTATTAAACTTCATCTGGCTGATGAGTACAAAACTATAGCGAGCTTCTTAGTTTCCATGAAAACAGTTTTGTCAAATAAAGTACAATATCAAGTGGTGAACTGACTCATTTAACAGCTAGCTCAATCATAATCATAAAAGATCGAGGTTGAAGATCAATGGATAAAGAGTCGTACTGTAGCAACTGTAACAGCATACTAGTAGCAGCAAATTTGTAGCCATGTAGTAATGTATAAACCTGAAAGCCGCCTGACTATAGTCATCTAACGTGACAAAATACGCAGTTGTTGACGAAGTTTTAACTAGGTTGTCCACATAACAGGTATTTTATAAAGAAACACTCATTTGTGTTTATACAAAATATGAATCAGAAGAAGAACATATATTATTCTTATCCTCTGTTGTTACGAGTCATCCAATAATTTTCTCATCATGCTAGAACTTAAAGGTTGCTCCATATAGCCCTCTACTTGTATTTGAATTTGGATTCAGAATTCATTCAGCTGGATTTTTAAAAAAAATCTTGAGCTCCTAAGATATTATGATTGAAGTTAGAGATACTACAATTACCAATAATCAGTTTTGTCAATGTTTCCACCATACTTGACTCAATAAGGGTGTCAATAATCCTTTTTTATCTTCATTACTCTGGCAATCCAAAAATTGTCCTTGTTTCCCCACAAGTTGGGGTTAATTATCCTTCATGGAGTTGATCTATGAGCATACCTCTTAGTGCCAAAAGTAAATTGGAAAAAATTGACTGTGACATCAAAGAACAAAAATCTAAGTTTCCAGAGTATCCTCTGTGGATACACTGCAAGATGGCATCACGACTGCTAATTAAAAGCAATTGCATCCAACACAACAATAGTGTCCATTACAGTAAGGTTGCGTTTGTTTTGTTATTTTGAAAAGAGTTTTCTGAGTAGAGTTTTCTGAAAACTGTATTCTGAATAGAGTAATTCTGAAAATGAGTTTAAAAGCTGTTTGGTTATATTTATTTCTGAAAACTGTATTCTGAAAGTTGTTTATCTGAAAAAGAGAGTTCAGAAGCTGTTCTGTTATATTTCTAGCTGAAAACTGTTATCTGAAAGCTGTTTTTCTGAAAAAACGAGTTTAAAAGCTGTTCGGTTATATTTCTAGCTGAAAACTGTATTATGAAAGTTGTTTTTCTGAAAAAGCCAGTTTAAAAGCTGTTCGGTTATATTTCTAGCTGAAAACTGTTATCTGAAAGCTGTTTTTCTGAAAAAACGAGTTTAAAAGCTGTTCGGTTATATTTCTAGCTGAAAACTGTATTATGAAAACTGTTTTTCTGAAAAACCCAGTTTAAAAGCTGTTCGGTTATATTTCTAGCTGAAAACTGTTATCTGAAAGCTGTTTTTCTGAAAAAGAGAGTTTAAAAGCTGTTCACTTATATTTCTAGCAGAAAACTGTTATCTGAAAGCTGTTTTTCTGAAAAAGAGTGTTTAAAAGCTGTTCGGTTATATTTCTAGCTGAAAAATGTTATCCGAAGCCGAGCCAGATTGTTGTTTTTCTTATTTTTGAGCGAGAGCCGTCCTGGGCCTTGGCTGGGCCCCAGGCCATTTTTACCCTACCACAAGTTATATTTCAAGCTGAAAAACTGTTATCTGAAACCTTAGCAGCATGTGAATTGAGCAAAAAACAGACGCCATCATCTCCACGGGTGCTGGAGCTGCCCGAACGCTCTTAGCACCGACCCACGAACAAAAAAAAAAAAAAACACATTAAGAGGATCCAAACCCGAACCCACTTTCCCTTCTTCTTCTCATACGTTTGGCGCCAAAACCAAAAAACACACAGTTCGTCACCTTCTTCGAGCTCCACCCATGCTCGAACCATGAGCTCCGAACAAACTTCGCGCCGAACTCCATGCCTCCACTGCCGAGCTCCGCCTCCACGGCACGAGCTTCGATCGCAGCCAAGCTCCGTCTGCAACCGAGCTCTCCTCAACCTCGACACTACCGTGTCATCGCCAAGCTCTACCCACCATGGCCGAGCTCACACCCTCCGTCGTCTAGCTCCGGCGTCGAGCTCTCCATCCCGATCTCGCATCCATCACCAACCGCCATGGCTGAACCACGAGCTCCATCATCGCCGATGCCGAGCTCGAACCCAACTCCTCCGCCAGCGAGCTCCGCTCCACTTCGACGAGCTCCGAAGCGCCGAGCTCCACCAGGCCTGTCTCCAAGCTCCGCCATGGCCGACCACCTCCACTTCCGACGGGTCTCCCCATCCCGAGCGCGAACCCATCGCCATGGCGTCGACAAGCTCCATCCTTCACGAGAATGCTTCGACGAGCTCCGCGGTGCCGAGCTCTCCTCCTCACCTTGCTCGCCGAGCTCCACTCTCACTCTTCCGACGTCGAGCTCCTCTCCTCCGTCTTCCGATGGGTACGGCTCATCATTTGGCTCGAAGCTCGGCCATGGAGCTCAGTGCTCGGCGGAGCTCGAGGACGGAGCTGATGGCGGCCGTGAGTGGGCTCGGCTTTGGACTGGGAGCTCGAAGTCGTTGAGAGCTCGCGCACGTGAAGGATGAGTGCTCGGCACCGGAGTAGAGGTTGAAGATCGGCACTGAGCTCGGAGCTCCGGAGTGGGAGCTCGGCTCTGCACCGGCGAGGCGGTCGGATTCTCGACGGGGCGCGGGGTCGACATCTCGAAGCCCGGCCAGGTGAGAGGGGGGAGAGTTTGGGAGAGATGTGAGAAGAGTTGTAAAGGAGCTGTTTTGGAAAATAGGGGGTATGAGTATTCTGAATATTGTTTGGAAAAAACACTTAAAACAAATGCCAACTCAGAATAGAGTTTTCAGAAAAAAGGAAAAAAAAACTAAAACAAACAGACCTTTATAGTTTGCATGAGTTCTGGGTAGATTTCAATGTAAGGTTTTCTCAAATTAATGACCAGAGATCTTTATAACTAAGAAATCCACATGTTCATATCTCAAGACACCTCGTTCATTGTTTACCATAACTATCTGAAAAGTACATAAGATGGACTTCATCTCATATCTTTGCTTGCCAAACTGCAATAGTAGACAACAGAAAACACGAAATGTCATGCACCTTCTAATGTCCCTTAATAATTTTTATTCAGCCATTTGAGGCCAAATCCTCCTTATGAACTTTCTTCCTTCATCAGGGAAAACATTATTCATAAGCACTGCAAGAATAAAAACAACTTGATAATACTGTTTAGAATCCTCCCCATATACTCGATATGACACAGCTCACATCAAGATCCCCATGTAACTTGCTGCTGCACAAATTGTACACAACCTAAAGTTGTTTCCGTTTCGACCGCAGGTCCCCCTCACAAAATCTACTATGTTGAATCTTCCAAATGAGCCAACAAGATCTTTCTCAATTTAATTACAAAAGTATCAAGAATAATCATTTGACATGACCACTGCACATGTAGCCTATGAATCATAGGGAAGATATAAGTTTGCAATTTTGCATCTACTAACAAAACCCAACAAGACTTTTCGTGTTAAGGAGCTGCGGTGGTTAGAGGATGAGCTGGATTTGGTGGTTGAGATTGGGTTATAGTTGTATCAGTTTGTTTCTTACTTTTCTGTTCTGAGCAATTTTACGTGCATACAACACTTTTTCTATTTCATAGTGTTTTGGCGGGAAGTTGTTAAGCAGGGGATAATTAAGTTGTTAGCTCACGTGCCTCGCACGTGACCCTCTGTAACTGCCTATATAATCTCTCAGTTGCTAATAAAGGAAACAGACTTTAAGCTTCAAGAATTCTCCCACAAATCTTCTCGTTTCTTCTTCTTCAACCTCTCATCTGCTCTCTAATGGCGAGATCCAAACAGGCATTCGTCGGAGCTCCTAACACGGTGGTATCAGAGCAGGCGAGTGATGATTCTGACTCGAGGGATGTCGGAAGTACCTCGTCGATCGAAGTAGAGATCAAGGAGCTAAAATCGACGGTAGCGAAGATCGCAGAGGCAATGGAAATGATGACGTCGTTACTAGCACTGTCACATTTACCCGATACCCAGACTCGACCCGGACCCGACCTAGACCCGGCATTGGACCGGAACCGACCCGACCTATACGAGTCTGAGTCCTAAAATAAGACCCGATGCATTTTTGGGTCCGGGTCCGGGTCCGCTCAAAATAGAACCGACCCGGATCCGGACCCGGACCCGTTAAAAAATACCCCGAAACATATAGAATTTGAATAGTAAGGTTATAGGAATATAGATATATAAAAATAATTGTTGAAGATAGATATGCAAATATAATATTAATTCATATACTTAAGTGCAAAAATTGTTAGAATCGTAGGGAATCGGGTGCAAAATTACTTAAGTGCAAATATTTATTCTTTACTATCGGACCCTGACGGGTAAATTTTTTAACTAGGACCCGGACACAGACTACGACCCGGTTCTTGCAAGTCCGGGTCCGGGTCCAATTTTTGGACCCGTGAGGTACCAAGTCCGGATCCGGATAGTGGAGGACCCGACCCGATAGGACCTGATACCAGCTCTAGTCATTACCTGGTGCAGTGCAAACTTTGGGAGAGCAAGTTAAGGAACTAATGACGATGAATCGAAGTGCCAGTTTCGTGCGAGGTAATACGGGAATTTCCCAACCCCAATTGCATAAGGAGGTAGAAATCCCTAACTTTAATCCTATCTTGCCAAATCCTTTCCAACCTGCAAATACCTTCCATTCCAATAACACGGTTAGTCTGGGTAGCAAAACAAGAAATGAAGCGATTAATTTCCCAAGAGCTCCTTTTAAAATGGAGTTCCCTGTCTTTCAAGAAGGGGATCCCACGGAGTGGGTGTGTGGAGCTGAGCAATTCATGGAGTTTTTTTTAGATTGAAGATAATCAGAAACTTAAGTTTGTTGCATTGAATTTGAGGGGGAAGGCTTCGCAATGGTATAGACGACATATTAGACAGAGGAGGGAGGAAATTTCTTGGCATGAGTTTGTCAGGATTACGAAGGAATTTTAACTAAGCTGAGCTAAAAGAGAGATTTAGAAGCGTATATACAGGAGTTTGATCGATTGTCAAATTTTGTGGGAGATTGGACGGAGAAACATTTCTTGAACACTTTCGTTAGTGGGTTGTGCGATGAAATTCGCTTGGATGTCAAAGCTCAGAAACCGAAGACTGTTAATGAAGCAATGGGTTTAGCTAGAGGTTACGAAGAGAAGCTGCAGATTACTAAGAAATGGAATAAGCCTACATTTGTGCCCAAAGACACAACCCATTATTTAACCAACTCTACTCCTAAGGGAAATGAAGCAACAACTACACCCACTTTCATTCCCAAGAGATTATCTCCGTTGAAATTATAGGAAAGGCAGGCAAAGAGATTATGCTTTAATTGCGACGAGCAGTATGTACAGGGGCATCGTTGCAAACTCAGAAGTTTTACTTCTTAGAAAGGTTTGAAGACGATGAAAAAGAAGAGAGTGATATGGAGGAGGAGGGTCAGGTTATAGGAATGAGTATGGAAGGAAGTGCTATGCAAATCTCTTGTCATGCTCTATCAGGCTCTTCATGCTATCCTCACACTTTGAGAGTGAAAGGATCCATAGGTGGAAGGGAGGTAAACATTATAATTGACACAGGATCTACCCATAATTATATAGACCCTCATACTGCAATCAAAGCTGGATTAAGTATTTTGAACAAACCTAGGTATAATGTGAAAGTTGCTAATGGGAAAATAATGCATAGTCAAGGAAAAATTGAGGCACACTTCACTGTGCAAGGGGTTCCTTTGTCAGCTGAGCTTTTGATCTTACCATTAGGACCCTCTCAAATGGTATTAGGCGCACATTGGTTGAAATCGATGGGAAGAGTTACTATGGATTTCACTCTTTTGACTATAGAGTTCAGTGTACAAGGAGTAAAAAGGGTGTTACAAGGATATGTTGAAGGGCAGCTACAAGTTATAGAAGCGGAGGAGTTGCCAAAGACATTGGAGTTTTCTAATCAAATGTTCCTGTTGCAGCTGCAATGCAATCCTGAAGGCAAGGGAGCATCAGAGTTTGATATCCACATACAACTTCCATACAAGTTCAACAAGTTTTACAAAACTATCCTGAGGTGTTCTCTTCGGAAATTGGAATGCCACCACCAAGGGGAGTGGATCATCAAATTCCACTTGTTGAAGGTGCTAAACCCATCTGTGTTAAACCCTATAGACACCCTTACTATCATAAGAATGAAATAGAAAAACAAGTAAAAGAAATGCTGGAGTCGGGATTTATAAGACAGTTGTAGATCCTACGCATCACCAGTCATTCTTGTGAAGAAATCAAATGGCAGTTGGAGGTTATGTGTCGACTACAGGGCTCTTAATTCTCAAACTATAAAAGCTAAATTCCCTATTCCTATTATTGATGAACTGTTATATGAGCTCTACGAAGCCAAGTTCTTCTCCAAAATAGATCTGAGGTCTGGGTATCATCAGATCAGAGTGAGAGACTCCGACATACACAAGACAGCTTTTAGGACACACCAGGGTCATTATGAGTTTGTGGTGATGCCCTTTTGGCCTTACTAATGCTCCAGCAACCTTCCAAAGCTTGATGAATGACATTTTTAAAGATTATCTGAGGAAATTTGTCCTAGTATTCTTTGATGATATACTTATCTACAATCCAAATTTGAGTAGCCATGTTGAACACTTGAGTTTAACTCTATCAGTATTGAAGAAGCATCAGTTGGTTGCCAAAGCTAGCAAGTGTAGTTTTGAAAAAGATCAAGTGGGTTATCTTGGTCATGTAGTGAGTTCAAAGGGAATTTCAGTTGATCCAAATAAAATTTCAGCAGTTGCAGAATGGCCTGAGCCAAGAACTATCAAACAACTCTGAGGATTTCTTGGGTTAACTGGGTATTATCGAAAGTTTGTGAAGGGATATGGTAGTATAGCTGCTCCTCTTACCCAACTGTTGAAGAAGAAAGGTTTTAAGTGGTCGAGAGCTGCTACAGAAGCATTTGAAAGCCTCAAAATGGCCATGACCACTACTCCTGTGTTGCGCTTACCTGATTTTTCAAAGCAATTTACTGTGGAGATGGATGCTTCCAAGATAGGAATTGGAGGTGTGTTGATGCAAGAAGACCACCCCATTGCTTATATAAGTCAAGGTTTGAAGGGGAAGTCACTCTATCTGTCGACATATGAGAAGGAAGTCTTAGCTGTTCTCACCGCAGTTAAGCATTGGCGACAATATCTTTTGGAAAAGTTGTTCATCATTAAAACAGATCATCAGAGTATTAAGCACATTCTTGATCAAAAAATTAGTACTGAGATGCAGGAAAAATGGTTGTGGAAACTCTTTGGGTTCAATTACAGGGTAAAGTATAAAAAGGGGAAAGATAATGTTGTTGCTGATGGTTTATCAAGGAGAGAAGAGGATCAAGCTACTCAATTTGTTATCACAATGGTAATACCTCAATGGTTGGAGGAAATAAAAGAGATGGTGTTGAATGATTCCTTTTTTAATGAATTGGCAAAGAAGGTTAGAAGGGGAGAAGTACCTGCTAATGTGTACAAATTTCAAGATGGAGTTTCGTATTGGAAGGGAAAGATACTATTAAGTCCTCAAGATGAGTTTAGAAGAGAAATCTTCTCTGATTGCCACTCTACAAACACTGGAGGCCATGCAGGTTATCACAAGACTCTTCATCGAGTAAAGAGGTCATTTAAATGGATGGGAAAAAATAAGGACATTAAAGCCTTCGTTAGGGAATGTATGGTGTGTCAAAGGCACAAGGGGGAAACTGTGAACCTTGCAGGGTTGTTATCACCCTTACCCATTCCTGATCTGGTTTGGAATGACATTTCCATGGATTTTATCGAGGCTTTACCCAAGAGCATGGGTAAGTCTGTGATCTTTGTGGTGGTTGATCGACTCACAAAATACGCTCATTTCATGAGCCTTAATCACCCTTACACTGCTCTCACAATGGCGCAACTTTTTGTGGAAAATGTCTTCAAATTGCATGGGATGCCTTCTAGCATTGTGAGTGATCGTGACACTATCTTTCTCAGTGCTTTTTGGAAGGAATTTTTTCAATTACAAGGGAGTAAGTTGAAATACACAACTACCTATCATCCACAGTCGGATGGGCAAACGGAAATTTTGAATAAGTCACTTGAGTTGTACTTGAGGTGTATGTGCAGCCAACGACACAGGGATTGGATCAAATGGTTATGTTAGGCAGAGTTTTGGTACAACACTAATTGGCACGCAACTACTGGCGTTACTCCATTTGAGGTTGTGTATGGTCGTAAGCCTCCATGTCCTTCTTTGTATGTACCTGGCACAGCTGCAGCTCAAGCGATTGAAAAGGCTCTGTGTGATAGGGATGCAGTCCTTACATTACTCAAAGATAATATTAAGTTGGCTCAAGATAGGATGAAGCAAAGATAAACATAGAGTGGATAGACAGTTTGAGATTGGGGATATGGTGTTCCTAAAGCTACAACCCTACAAGCAAGCTTCTGTGAGAGGTTCGCTGCCACACAAGTTATCTCCGAAGTTCTTTGGCTCATATCAGGTTCTCGAGAAAATTAGGAAGGTTGCATACAGGTTGGCTTTACCTGCAGGAGCGCGTTTACACCAGTCTTTCATGTTTCTAAATTGAAGAAGTGTCATGAAAATTTTGAACCTGTGGTTTCTGAGGAAATTCCCCATTATTGGGTTGAGTCTGAGGCACCAGAACCTGAGCTTGTGTTAGATAGAAGAGTGTTCAAGAAAGGGAATCGAATGGGTATACAATTGTTGGTGAAGTGGACAAATGCAGGACTTGAAAATGCTACATGGGTAGATGTCGATGAGTTGCGGGTGAAGTATCCCTCTTTTAAACTTGGGACAAGTTCAGGGTAAGGGAGGGGGAGTTGTTAAGGAGCTGCGGTGGTTAGAGGATGAGCTGGATTTGGTGGTCGAGATTGGGTTATAGTTGTATCAGTTGTTGTATCAGTTTGTTTCCTTTTTTTCTGTTCTAAGCAATTGTACGTGCGTCCAGCACTTTTTCTATTTCATAGTGTTTTGGCGGGAAGTTGTTAGGCAGGAGAAAATTAAGTTGTTAGCTCACGAGCCTCGCACGTAACCCTCTCTAACTGCCTATATAATCTCTCAATTGCTAATAAAGGAAACAGACTTTAAGCTTCAAGAATTCTTCCACAAATCTTCTCGTTTCTTCTTCTTCAACCTCTCATCTGCTCTCTAATGGCGAGATCCAAACCGGCGTTCGTCGGAGCTCCTAACATTTCGCTACTCAAACACAATTCAACCCCATCATTCAACTCCGCCACCACCACCCACATGTTCGGCAGAATGCCAGAACGAACAAACCCATCAAAAACCCCAGCCAAACTAGTGAACAGCAACCATCAAATTCACGCATAAATAAATCTAACTATGTAAACTCACAAGGTGCTTTAAGATTCGGGCAACAGCTCCGTATTATCCTGCTGCTGCTGCTGCTGCTGCTGCTGCTGCGGCTGCTCCAGCTGGGCCCTCCTGTTGATCTCCATTTCGTACTTCTTCAGCCTCTCCTTCATCTTCTCCTGTAATATAAACCAAACCAAACCAAACCTGACTTAATTCTATATCAAATTCGAAGCTAAAAAAACACGGGTTTCAAATGGGTTTGGGGTTGATGCCTTGTAGTTGTTTTCGAGACGGTACATGACGTAGAAGCCGAGGACGCCGCCGAGAACTGTGCCGGCCATGATTCTCATGTAAGCCCATTTCTGAGAAACCATTGATTTTTATTTTTATTTTTCTGCTGTTTTTTGCTGGAAATTGAGGGAGGGAGTGAGGAGAAAGGGAGAAACTCAGCAAAGTATGGAGTTTTTATGAGGAGGTGGGTGGTAGTGGAAGTGGATCCGAACCCGGTTGGGTGTTCGGGTTTGGGGTTTTTGAACAGTTTAGTGGATGTTTAAATGGATCTTCTGGGCTCATAGGCTTGTGGATGTGGGCGGATAAGATTATTCTATGTAGTTTACCCTAGTTTAACCCCCCCCCCCCAAAAAAAAAAAATCGTGAGAGCATCTGTAGACGGTTGGCTTATTTAGCAAATTTTCCAAAAAAAATGGTGCTCTAGTCATTGGCTATATATCCAAAATTTGATTTTTTTTTTTTTTTATAAACAGTGGTCTGCTATATTTGGTAGAAGATATGGAATTATGAAAAAAATAGCCAACGATTTGTCAGTTCAATCGGACGAAATATCATCTTTCGTTGCTTTAATTTTTTTTGATAACGAGGATAGAATCGTTCGATTCCAGCCCAATATATATCAATAAAAACAAGAGAGGTACATCCAGATAAAATTTTACAAGCATTAAAACCAAAACCAAACAAACGAAGATAAAAGAAAAAATACAGACGCTAGCAATGAAAAAAATTGCCTCGAAAGAAAACCAAATTCGAATAAAAGGCAAGGATCTACACAACGGAATAGGGGACTAGATTGCAGTACCGCTAATCGAAACCCTGGCAGACCAACAAAGCAGCAGTCGACAGACGAACAAGGCCAGCAACCCACTCCTCGGCTGTGCTGTTGAGAAAATAGGTCTATAAGAAGGGGAGAACTTGCCGAGAATCTAATCAACCAACAGGGAATACCGCAGGTCCACCGATCTGCTGCGCAGTCCATGTCCAGCTACGACAATGAGGAAAACATCGAGCTGTAATAACGGAAGAGGAAACCAACTAACAAAACAGTGATCGGGTCTGAACCAAATGAAGCAGGCAAAGTCCACACAAAGGGAAAAACAACAACAATGGCAACTAAAGCCAGCTGCAGGCCTGAACAAAGCCTGAACCACAAAGGGATTGAGGTACGATGTGCTCCGGAGAACAGAGCACACACGAGACCTCACAAATACATCAACCTCACTCCTTAACCACAAAATTCAAGGAGGATAATAACAAGGCCGAGAAGCCCAAAAGACGAAATTACACCAATAACCAAGTCCAACTCAATAATTAATACGAGACTCAGAGAAGGAAAGAAAAAATGATCAGCACCTGCCAGAAGCTGGCTCCGACCAGCGAAGCAGCTCGGCCAAACTCACCTAGAAGGATCCCCTACAATCAGACCCTCTGGTGAAAATAACCACACCACAAACAAACACAATTAAGACCAATGAAGATAGTACTGCACAGATCATCCCCGCAGTAAGGAGCCAGGAGCTAATAAACCATTCAACCAGAACATATATCAGAAGAAAATAAAGCAAACATTCAGAACATAGGCCATTCTCGATCAAGGTCCCAACAAAAGCAAGAGCAACCTAGTCTGGAGGACAAAATACCATACATACTTACAATTACAGCTAAATAAAGCAACATCCGATGCTCAAAAAGGGGATCAAAGAACGTCGGATACTCCCAGAAGTCAAAAGCTTGGCATCAACCACAAAAAATAAGAACAAGAGATCTCCAGAGCAAGTAGAGTCAAGAAAGGTTAAGACCTCTCAAATCTGCAAAGAGAAGGAAAAATGAACACATATTAGAATGAAAAAAGCTAACTAGAATTAATAAGATTAGAACGAAAGATATGGTACGCCTCCTCTAGACGGCCCAAATGTAAAGACTCCATTTTAACAAGTGTTAAAGTGGAAGACCACAAATTAGTGAAAAATAAGAATTCATCAATCATCACAGCTATCGGAGATGCGTAGTGCGAGAAGATATGTTTATTCCTTTCCGACCAAATCACCCAGATAATGGCCATAATGGAGAGGAACCAAGAAGTGTGGTACTCTTTCCTAAGCAAGTGCACCCTCCAACAGGACGAAAAAACAACGGGGGTAGAAGGGACTTGCCAAGCAAGAACAGTAATAGTCTACAAGGGTTGGATAAATCTGCACCGAACGAAAAGATAATCAGCGTCCTCGTGTTCGGCCGAGCAGAACGCACATAATTGCCCTATAGCTAGGTCAATTTTGTTAAGACGGTTGACGGTGAGAAGTTTGTTATTAAGAGCTAGCCAAGTGAGAATTTTTTATTTCAGAGAGGCACAACTACTCCATAATGGTTTAGCCAGATTGGAGTAGACTCCAGCAAAGTTCAGGAAATTGTAGAAAGACTTAACCGAGTAGATCCCCGAGCTAGTCCAACGCCAAGATAGTTTATCGGTGGGATTCCAAGGATACTGGTTGAGTTTAATAAAAAGCTCGTTGAATTCCGCCTCGAGGTGTGTTGGAAGAGCACAGAGAAAGGGGATAGACCAGAACTTTTGGTGATTAATGATTATCACATAATCCGCCACCGTCGCTGACGGGTTGGAAGCCAATTGATAGAGAGAAGGAAGAGTTTTATGCTAACTTCATATTTCCGAACCATTGATCGACCCAGAACTTGGTCGTTGCCCCAGTAGCGCATTCGTGGGAGATCCCACAACGGAACGGAGTGGCCGCTTTCCAGAAGGGGGAAGTTTTGCGGGACAAAGAGGATAAAAGTATAGAATTCGGTCCAAGAAATTATCTCCGATTGTCATAGATCCGAGAATTCGGTCCAAGAATAAACCTATCTTTAATAAAACCCGATTGAGCCGAGTCTATTAACGAATAAATAATAGCACTCAGACGAGTCGAAAGGACTTTCATTATGATCTTGAACGAGGTGTTGATAAGACTAATCAGTCTAAAGTTAGAGACCGAATTGGCTCCCATGATCTTGGGAATGAGAACAATGTGCGCGTAGTTGATTTGGTCAAAAGAGAATGACCCTTGGTGAAGATCAGAGAACATTTTGAAAAGATCATCTTTAAGCTCCTCCCCGAATTTCTGGAAGAAAAAAGCTGGGAAACCATCCGGACCTAAGGCCGAATCGCTTTTTAAAGAGAAAACAGTCAGTTTAATCTCGTCTAGAGAGAAGGGCACTTCCAGGCTGGACAGATCATGGGATTGCTGACCATACAATTGGTACCAGTCCAGTTGGAAAGAACGGGGTTTATGATAGCCTAGTAGGTTTTTAAAAAAAACTAAGGAAGGTGACATGAAATTCAAAATCGGTCGTCAACTCATTATCGTTGTCGATAATAGAGGTGATGTGATTGATACGCTGACGATGCGAAGCATAGGTGTGGAAAAAGGCGGTGTTGCCATCACCTTCCTTGATCCAACGATACTTAGCTCTCTGGGCCCATTTAATATGTTCGTTGTGAAGAATGGAAGCATACTCTCTCTTGCAAGAAGCTCCTTCCAAACGAAGTGGTTCCAAAATTGGGCCAACTTCCTCAAGTTTGTTGATTGTATCAATGGAGGAAAGGAAGACTTGCATGAGGAAATTAGCATGACCAAATCTCTCTTTATTCCAAACTTTACAACCATACTTGATAGTGTGAAGCTTGAGAAGGATGCGCCCGAGACCGGAAGAACCCATGATAGAGGAAAGACACTCCGTGATGAGATTCACGAAGATTTGGTCTTGCAGTTTCGTTTCTAAGGTTTGGTAAAATTAAAATTAGAACATAAAGAGATAGATACATGATCCAACGACGGGTTGGGCAAGGCTGAAACAAAGGAATTGTGGAAGAAATTGATCCAATCTAAAGAGAATAGAAAACGATCGAGCTTAGACATAATAGGCGTCTGTCTCATGTTGGACCAAGTGAAAGATCTATCATTGAGGGATAATTCGGAGAGATGGAGCTCTCGAATACAATCGTTAAAACGATTGGAATCTACTTGGTGCGCCGCTGATCCCAATCTTTCGGAAGAGAATCTAGTGACATTGAAGTCGCCACAGAAAAAGCAGAATCCAAGAATGTGGTTTTGGAAGGAATCAAATTTGTTCCAAAATTGAGGTCGTCGATCCGCAGTGGATGGTCCGTAAACCGAGACCACTGTGAGATCACGATTGAATTCAGTCCAGTGGAGACGAACGATCAGGAAGAAGGTTAGGCGGCGAATAAATATAAGCGAGAATCTAGATTCTCTAAACCCAAAGAGAATTCCACCCCTGGACTCAACCGCGTCAAGGGATATCCAATCGGTAATTAAAGACCCACCTATCGAGCGAAGAGTGGAAGGGGACGGGGAAACAAGTTTTGATTCCTGAATAGAAATTAAATCACAGTGGGAAGAAGAAATCAGTTGAAAAACAGCTTGTTGTTTAGTCGGACAACGGAGACCCCTGACATTCCAAGAGATGCTAATCATGATTAACACGAGTCTCAAAAGCTTTAGAAAATTCGCATTGGCGAATATTGTCAAAGGCGCACAAGTTATCCGAAGAGACCGAACACCCCATATCCTTCGAAAGACGAAGCATATCAAGATTATAAAAGGTGTCGAAATGCACCTGATAGATGGATCCAAGTTGCTCCTACCCTGAGTCATTAGGGGCGGGAATGGGGATATCCATCTTGCGAATTTGACATGCAAGGGAAGCTTGAGAATCCGTCTTAGAAGAAGTAGCTCTTTTCGCTCGAATACGAGCACTCGAGCGAATGACAGAAAATTGGGATTTATGCGCGCGCTCAGTCTGCTGTTCCCCAGAGTGGGCTTTAATAGCTGACTGACACGGCAAACCAGCGTGTTAAGCAGTAGTTCCAATATTAATGGATACCCGGGCATGAATACATGTGGATGGGAGAGACTTTGAGAGTTAAGGAGAAGCAGGAATGTTATAAAGGGGGAAAACGAGAGGTATCTCATAGCCTCGTCGGGGGTAAGGAAACCCTCCTCAGACGATATGAGATCCCCCAATCGATAATGAATAAGAAGGAACGTAGTAAGATGGAAATCCAAGGTGTAACCAACAGGAAACGACGAATATAGGCCATACCGCAAATGAAGTTGTCGATCGCCATTACAAGAACAGTCAAAATACGGTCTAATAAGAATTACAGTCTTAGTAAAGGAATAAAATACCTGTTGTTGCGATTGGGAATGATCTAAAATCACAACTTCTTCTTCCAATAGATCATCCTGATCAACCCATGAATCACCTTTCAAAGAGGATGCTTTAATAAGCGCAGGCTGAACTTTGGTCCCAGAAGCTGTAGAACTTTGCACCGCACCTTTGTAAAGATCCCAATCGGAGGAGAAGTTCGGGTTAACTTCCCAAGCTGGCCACTTCTGATCAGAACAATTAACTTAGGCAATGAAGGGGCAGAGGTAGGGGCTGGCAACGCTGCAATAGTCAGAGCAGGGAGGGACCTCGGCGAAGGAGGAGGAGGATTGGAAGGAGTCTCGACTGAAATGGAAGGGTTGGAAGAACTTTGCTTCAAAGAAACTGTCTCCGGGTTGATCCAGACCAGATTGCGTGCTTTAGAAGGAGAGATATTGGGAACAGAGGGAGGGCGAACACCTTTATTCTGATGGGGAAAATGTTTTTTTGCAGGAGTTTTGTGCATAGCTCTCCATTTCGACGACGGAGCGACCAACTTGGACGAAGTGCCAATTGCGAAGGGCTTGTTGAGAGAGGAAGGAGCAATAGGGTAGTCAGTGGTACCAATACACAAAGGAGTAGGAGCAGCCGCACTTTTAGGGAAGTCTTGATAGTTGACAGAAACAGCAAAGATGGACTTGTTGTCACGCAATGAATATGCATCAATCCTGTCCTTTAATGGGGGACAAAAAAACTCCGCATCTACTTGTAGACAGCCGGAAGCAAGCATAGAAGAGGAAGAAATACGAATCAAATCTCCCACTCATTTCGTCGTATCAGCTGCAACTCGAAGAGAGTCGCAAAAGGGGGGAAGGCCAAGCAGCATGGCTTTGACGGGGGATTGGACCAGGTTCGGGAGAGGAATATCCTGATTAACCCATTTACGAATGGCAATCTTGATCGAACCGATGGAAAGGGAGTTAAGAGCAGAAAGTTCTTCCAGAATTTTAACGGAGGGGCATAGAATGACCACCTCGTCGTTAGAATAGGTGTTGATCGCCCAAACCCAATCTTGAACATTACAAGAATTGCAAAAAAATGAGTAAAGGTTAAAATTGGATACCGTTCCTCCACTGAATGAGACCGCCCCATAGCACTCAAACTTCTTCAACTTGTCAGACAATTCTACCGAGGGGATGAACATGATAGTGGTTTGAGGCTTAAACACCTGGGAAGCAGAAACAGACTGCGCTTGGGAGGAGGGATGCTTCGCTGCAAGTAATCGGTGAGACACAAGGGCGTAGGGAGAAGCGGAGATCCATGGGATAACTTGGTCCTTTTAGACTTCTGGGATTGTAAATCCAAAAGCTTAGACCAAAGGGAGGGAAAGTCGAGTGCCGCCATCATAGAATCGGCTATGGGCACCCCTAAAGATAGGCCGAGAATTTGTTGAAGAGAGAAGCATCGATTTCTCGAATGTCCCTCCTTTAGGCAGAACAGGCATTTCATGTTTGCAGTATATAAGGATTTGATGCGTCCCGGTTGAAGACATCGATAACACTCAGAGGTGGACGAGAGAGAGGATCGATTAGAGTTCTTAGCATGAGGTTTTACTAAGCTTTCGAAAGGGCGGGAAAAAGACGTAGAGGATCCTCCAAAACCTTCTAGTTCATGGGCTTAAGAAACGGGAGAATAACGTTTTTATCCAGAGAAATCTTTTTTTTATTTCTTTTCACTACATCAACCCAAGCAGAGCCCATGATGGCCCAAGCCCAGTACGATGACAGAAGGATAAGAGAAGAGAGAGAAAACAAAAATGAAAAACTAGTACTGTAGCGATCTGAACTACCTCAAGAAAATGGAGAAAATTGCCCAAACTCAACAAAAAAGGAAAATAAAAGACAGGGCAAACTAAATTAGATCGCAAGACAGAACAACAGCTAGATAAGAAAAGATAGGCAAAAAACCCAACACCGGGATCTCCTGATCCAAGAGCAAACAAGCTCTCTGATCAAACAATCCAACAGAACTCAAACACAAACAAACAACTCAAAATATGCCCAGAAAGATTAGTTGCGCCTAAAACCTTAAAGAAAGGGGAGAAGCGGAGGAGAGATCAAGAGGGATCTCAATAGGAAGAAGCCCCAAAAAACACTAGAGTGCGAACAAGAAACCCCAAAAATTTCAAAACTTACAGTGACTGGCTAATGGAGTGGAACTGTTAATATCCAAATGGCGCCCCAACTCGGCTTATCGCCAATCCTACTAGATCTCTGAACAACAGGACGTCGGAAAGTGGAGCGGGCTGCTGAGGACGTAGAACAACAGCGAACTCGAGGACACGGAGACTGCGAGATGGATCTGGCAGAGATAGAGAGCCCAGCAGAAAATAAGAGGGGGACTGAAGATGAAATCATTTCCCGTCTTCAATTTTATTTAATTTTAATATATTGGACGGGAAATTCCCGTTCAATAATTTTTTTAAAATAAAATGATCGGACGGGAAATCATTTCCCGTTCGTCAATTGTATATTAAAAAAACCCTTCTCGAACAAGAGATGATCTCCCGTCCAAACACATTTTGAAACTTTTTTTTTATGAACTAGGTCTATACAAATTATTATGGGTATATATTAGGTTTTAATTGATATTTAATTAAAATTTAAGATTTATTTAAGATTTAATTATGATTAAATTAATAGTTAATTAGAATTAAATTAGGAGTGAACTGGGAAAAAATTTCTTGAACGGAAAATGATTTCCCGTACGTCGATTATTTTTTTAAAAAAAAACCTCAGACGGATAATGATTCCTCGTCGGGCACATTTTTAAAACGACAATTTTTGTTTTTGTTTTATGAGACTAGAAATCATCTATCATCCGTCGATAATTTTTTAAATGAAAATCCAAATTTGGGGTTTAAATAACTATAGCCGAAACTCAAAATTTTTATTATCATATGCCAAATATCTAAAATTTGAGAGATAGAGACTACAGATTCTCTGATATGCATAATGCATCCCTTTTTTTTTTTTTTGACGCAAATGTACATCTACAGGTGTTTGGGCATACAAGATAAACAGTGCAATTCAAGATAAACTATACAAGGAGGAGAAGTACTTCAGCTCGATTTTGGACTAGCACATATTCGGCCTATCATAGTACTGTTCATACATAATTATTTCAATATTACACGACTTTATTTTCTTTTGCTTCAGAACTAGTCTGCCTGCACTTTTATAGTTTCTGGAAATTATTGTGATTTGTCTCTATCTTTTATTTTATTTTTCCCTTTTTTTGCTCTATTTTCTTCAGGCGTTGTTTTTCTAATTTCTCTTTAATGAATAAAGACGGCTATATTCCATCTTTCTTCAAACGAGAAAAAATTACAACTTGATAAGGGCACACACACTTATTATAACTTAATAAGCACAAATACTAATTTATCAAAAAGTTTGTAGGAGTTAATTAACCTATATATTGTGTATGTAATGACCACATTTTATAAATGGAAAGTGATAGTAAATAAGACTATCCCCTTCAGAGAGCATACTATCTAGAACTAGCAATTTATATGCGCACCTTCTTTTTTCAACATCTCGTTCTTCATGCTCCCAAGATATCAATATTTATTTTATATAAATGTCGTAAATAATTATTTCATAAATAAATTTAAAATTTGAGAATATTATAGTAATTGACTAATTAATAAGAAATTGATGATTAATATAAATATTATTTAAAAATGTGTGGTCAATATTAGATTAATTATTACTTTATTTTGTTTTGTTTGCACACACTTTACCTCGAATATTAATTAATTGCAATTTTTTATGCAAGCAGGATTGGAACTTAGCGCACAAATTTAGACTGATCTGATTGAAGGAATTTATACTGTAGGTAATTAATTCCTTAAGCATCCACTATCATTGATGCTAAAAAATAGATATTTGGCAATTGGAATTTAGAAATGAAAGAGTTGTGCTGCTATCGTAAAAGCCAAAATTTGGCTATAAAAAATATTTGAAAATGCAGGCGGAAGAACATCCTCCCTCTAATAAAATTTGTAACTTTTTTAATACCCTGATTTTGATAGACGGAAGACCTTGTTCCGTTTAAAAATATTTTATTTTATTTTTTTTTAAAAATTTACTAGTCTGGTCACAACTTTAAAAAAATAAATAAATCAATTAAATGGCACTTTTGAAAATAGGTGGATAGCATTCTCATAATAAAATGCAAAAAAAAAAAAAATGGAAAGTGTTTTTTTGATAACAAGATGACTCGGTCATCGCTTCATTAAAGAGATTTAACGAAACAGGCAAATAAAAATACATAGAATGCCCGTAGGCAATTACAACATCACAGACTCCCAAAATAAAGGCTATAACCTCCTCATCCTACAAGATACATCAAAATAGTTACATTCAACAACTAATCCAAAAGATTTCATATGTCGTCCCGAGTGTGAGAGTCGCCCAAACTGTCTAGCAACTACTCCTCCCCCTCCTCCAAGCGTATCTTCTTCCTGGAGCCGAGATGCCCTGTCCATTCATGAGATGAGAAATGAATTTTGTGCATCAGAAATGAGAATCTGTTATTAATGCTACTAAAACAAAGGTCATTTCGATCTAGCCATAGGTTCCAGATTATTGAGGCAACAACAATATCCCAATCTAAACTATCCTCCTTTCTAATCCTGGTAGATCTAATGAATCCCCAGACCTTCGAGCTTGACCCCGGACAATGTAAGACCCCATATCTATGACCCATCATCTTCCATACCAATCTAGCTCTAGGGCAATTGAAAATGATGTGGTTCGTATCTTGGTCGTGATTTTGACATTTATTACATACCATGTTGTCCGTAATTCTACGCTTCATCAAATTTACTTTCAATAATATCGCGTCGTTATCCACCAGTCAGAGAAAGACTTTAACTTTAGTAGGTACTTTGATGCCCTATATAACATCTACAGCCTCGCTTCTTCTTCCTCCATCATTTAGCCATTTGTACAATGAAGAAACTGTGAAGCTGTTGCTCGTCTCCAATGTCCACCGTCTCTCGTCTTCCACCTGCTGTGTGTATCTCCCTTCTATACGTATGTAATTGTTAAGCTTTTGGAGTTGGCTGATTGAATCCTGATCTAGGCTATCCTTCACTTCTAATCTAAGCTTATTGTTTTCCAAACGTCGCTTACCAAGGTATCACTATTGAGAATTGCCCTTGTTGCTAACGGAAACAATCCCATCAAAGTGTTCTTTCCACACTATTTATCCTTCCAAAACATTGTGTTCTTTCCGTTCCCTACCCTGCAAATAGTATTGCTGTGGAATATATCGCCCATCTTGGATACTCCTTTCCATAAAAACGACTTGCTACTGTAGACATCTTTTCCCCCGTATCTGAACTTCCTCCTCGCCCGATTCTTAGTGAATAACTTACACCACCAGTTGTTGCGTTTGTTTGCCAACCTCCACCACCACTTACTGAGCATGACTCTGTTCATATCTCTAAGGTTAATGATTCCCAATCCGCAGAATTCTTTCCTTTTGCATACCCTCCCCCAACTTATTAAGTGTATCCTTTTTCCTCCATCGTTTGCCCCTTTCCAAAGAAATCTCCTTCTACTTTTGTCTATTCTGTTAATTACCCAACCAGGTAATTCATAAATAGGCATGAGGTATATAGGAATACTGTTAATAACTGAATTCAGCAAAGTGATCCTACCCCCCAATATTAGCGTGCTCCCTTTCCAACCAGATAATCTTTTATCGATCCTTCCAATTAGAGGTTGCTAATCTTCCCTAGTTAGTTTCCCCGGTCTGATAGGGATCCCCAGGTAGACTAATGGAAAATCTCCCTTATTGCATCCTAACATTTGTTGGATCGATGAAATGGGAACGAAACACTTGTCGCTTAGTGGAATAATACAACTCTTATTGAAATTGACCCTCATTTCGGACCAAGCCTCGAAGCACTTCAAAGCCGTCCCCATTGCTATGATATCATCTTTTGATGCTGAGCCGAACAACAAAGTATCATCAGCGTACTGAAAGATGGAGATTACTTCTGTGGTTCCTTTGATTTTGATGCCGAAAATTGCTTTCTCCTTTTTGCCGTTAGCTATCATTTCCGCTAAACCGTCCGCAACAATTGCAAATAACATTGGTGCTAAAGGATATCCTTCTCTTAGCCCTTTTTTACATTTGATTTCTTTTCCTTGTATTCCGTTGATAATAAGAAATGATTTGTCTCCTCTTGTAACACCCCGAATTTCAAATACGACCGAATTCGAAGTTCCACGGATCTTTACACTTCACTTCGTACAATTTTACAAGGAAATTTGAACTTTTTATAATACAACAAAGTCCTTTACAATTATTTATACAGTGGAAGGTAAATGAAGTACAATAATGAAAAATTATACAATTGCAACATCTTTAACTTTTAAATAAATCGTCGACAACATATCAACTTATATCTTCATTGAAATCCAACTCCTGCATATAAAACTGTGGGCACATCAGTTACTTACAACCGACGAAAATATTATACACGGCCATCCTCTCTATGCCGAAAATATAACGATCTTAATACTTTAACAAACCACAAACTTGAATGTAAAATAAAGTTTTAAATGTGACTATTCTAAACATGTAAGTGTATGCAATGCCTTAATGCCTAATGCAGATATTTTATACGAAGATGATACTAATGTATACTTGTTCGGATTCTATGCATCCCATACTACATAGGTCCGAGGGCAAGCACCTACGTACTCCACATTAAAGGGTTCGATCCCTCGCCATGCCAACTACCCAGTAATAAAGCAAAGTTTAGACATTCCACGAGTATGGATCCCAGTCCCGGAGTACACTGCCCGACTGTTATAACAGACTCCTCGTCGTGCGAACATCCCGCAAGTGCCCCTCTAGCTCCGGTATACGTATATATACTGGAGTACGACAAACTATCCGCCCGACTACGCATAGTCTCGGATTTAAAATAAAAGCTCATCTCCATCGAAGCAACCTCAGTCCCGGAGTACACCGTCCGACTAGGTCTATAGTCCCGGAGTACATTGTCCGACTATATAGAGTGCCTCCCTTACATTTGTCCAAATTTACTACATCTTCTCTTGGTGCCTAGTTCTTAAGTTCAAGATATGAATAAATTATCATACCTAGAGTTAATTTTACCCCCTGCCGGACTTAATCACAAATACCGAGATAGCTCTATAGCCATATCTCAAATATAACTCAAATCTTTTAATTCAACAATGTCGGTATCTGAGGTCTCACTAAACTCTAGATTACAACCTTTCATGTACAAGTATCCATGGGTACTCATACCCTTCAATAATCATGTATCAAACTCAATATATTCTTACCTTCAACTTATTCACAATTTAATCAATGTCTTATTTTAGCATCATTCATGATTCATTTATTCATTCATAATCTTTAAAAGCAATATTTCTTTTCGTGAACATAGATTTATTAACTTTAAAATCTCTTTAGCAATTCAATCACATGTAAAACATCAAGTATTTCTCAAATCAAATAAGTAAATAATCTATTCAAGAGAAAAATCGATTCACATAACAATAGTTTACTCTTCTTCTAAGGATAAATGTCATACTCTTAAATAAATAATTTTGAAGTCATCAACTCATTTTTTTATATCTCAATTTCACTTTTAATTACTCAAAATATACATGAAAATTTTTGAAACTATTTTTAATAAATTCTATATCACTTTATAGGAATATTAGAATTTTCCCCCAAATTTACTTGAAATAAAGAATTGTATTCATTATAACTAGTTCATGCACTCATTTATACTAATTAAAATTCAGTAGCAAGATCAACCATGCCTCTTAATTGTCCATGAGGATCTCAAAAATTTCTTTATGCAAAAAAATTATAATTTCGACATATCATTCTAATATGCATAAACTAACCCATTTCATGGCAACAATTTAATTTGTATTACTTTCTTTCCTCTTTCTAATTATCATGGTATCTAGGCCTATATTGAATACAATATTACTTCTACAATTTTCATGGCACAAATAATCAACATGTGGGTGTACTTCATAATCACATCAATTTAATCCATACTACTCATTTAACATTACTAGCATGCATTTCCTACATTTAGAAAGCACAAGATCACCCACCTCTTATGAAGAATTTGTAACAAGAAAATGAGACACAACTTCTAGGGACTCCTAGCTCCAATAAGCAACTCCTAGTCCTTCTCCTCCTAGCAAAAGCACTCTAAAAAAGCCTCCAATGCAACAAGAACACTCTCTAACTCTCTTTCTTTTTTCTCTCTAGATTTGTTTTGTTTTTGGTGTGAAATGAGAAGAAAAAGAGGGGTATTGTAACACCCCACATTTTTATTGAAAATACATTTTAATATTTTTGCACGTATGATGCACGTGCTAATTTATCTATCTATTTTCTTACTCTCATTTACTAATTTTAAGCATGTATAATCTTATTTAGTCTTTTATTTAATCCATGGACCTAAAGATTAAATTCTAGCCCATTAGATTGATTAAAAGAAGAGCCCACTTGAATAATTAAGTTAATAAATTAAAAGAGAGCCCATGAATCAAGCCCATTAGTAAAACCCTAAATTAAGTTGAGCTTGGACTAATACATGATATGTTACAACTTTTAGTACACATTTAGAACTATAAAAAATGTATTCATTTTATATGTGCATGTGTTCATTTGCACACATATGAGATTGGCCGGTTTTGGAAGCTAAGGTTGGCCGGTTTTGGATGTGGAAGGAGAGGGGTTGGGAGTTAGCATTTGGAGAGGTGGTGAGATGAAAGGTTGGGAGTTTAGGAGTTAAGAAAATGAAGGGTTGAGTGGACAATTAAGAGAGAGTCATTAGGTGGAGATTTATGCAAATTAGACCCTAGCATTATCCTATAAATAACACCCCATTCTCCTTCTCTTTTTACACCTAAAACAAATCAAAATAAGAGAAAGAAAAAGAAAGAGAGTAGAGTGTTCTTGCTAGGAGGAGAAGTTCTTGCTAGGAGCTAGGAGTTGTGCTTCCACTTTGTCCAATCTTCATTAGAGGTGGGTGGTTTCATACTTTCTAGTTGTAGAATATGTATGCTAAAAACTATAAATGAGTAGTATAAGTTAATGTTGATGTGAAAAATATAGATAAAATTCATACTAGTGTAATATGCTATGAATGAGGATAGTTTTGTTGTGATTGAGAAAAATAGATACCATGCTAATTAAAAAGAAGAATTATTTTATGCCATGAATCATGTTAGTATGTTTGCAATTTTTTTTTGTGTACACGTTGAGTATATGGAAAATTGTTGAAGAATGTCTTATTTAAATCATGCCTTAGATTTATGATGACTAAGAAAGAAGAAAGAAAACAAAATGAATTTAGTTAGTACCACGAGATGTGCTGATATATATATTTTTTGATATGTTACAATTGAAAATATAAACTATTGCATGAAATAGTCTTTTGTGAAATTCTCATGATTAAGTGACATGCTAGTATTGTTATAAAATTGTAATCTGTATAAGTGAGAACACAAATTAGTTTTCATGAACACTATTTTGTAAATTCAAGTTTTAAGAAAAACCCAAGTCTATATGGAAAAAAAATGAGAAAAAGAATTGTTTAAAGAAGTGGAAGTAGGATTTTAATGAATTTAAAATTTGTTGTGTACTGTATTTTAAATTCAATCTCAGTCAAGGAAAATTTTATTTCAAATTCCTAGAAAGATTTAATCTTTAGACAAACGAGTTTGCATGAAAAATAACCAATTTCTGACAGTTTAAACAAAAGTATGTTAATACAATTTCTAACCAGAAAATACACTTGAACTCATTGGTTAGCCAGTGCAATGCAGAGCATTGTTTGAAAGAGATCTTGGGTTCGAAACTTGATAGTCACATTTACTTTTGCTTCTTTTAAATAAATCTCCGAAACTGAGACTTGACTTATGAGCCTTTCGGTAAAAGATTTAGATACAGAGTCTATATGGACTTCATGGTTAGTGGGTTAGGTCTTTGGGCATTACTGTAGCCGAGGTGCGGCCCTGGGTTCGAAACCAGGGGGCTTGCAGTTTGTTTTTTTTTTTTTTTGTTCCTTTGATATTTTTTTTGGACATTTTCAGTAGATTTAAACAAGATTAAAATTTGGGAGAAAATATTAGAATTCATATAAAATAAAATAAAGTTAATTAAAAAAAGTTGTAGAATTTTCTTGTATAATTTGAGGAATAAAATGGAAACTTAAGAATAGACCTTTCTTTCATTAAGAAGAGTAAAGTATTAATTTGTGAAGTGATTCTTAAAGAGAATTATACTCTTAATTTTTTTTGGGTCGTTTAAAGAATATTTTAATGTGAATTGAGACATTATAAGAGCTTGGATTTGTTGTAACATTTCATAAGATAAAGTTGTGTTCTTGAAGGAATTTATTTGCTTATAAAGACTATGGGTGAATAACTAGATCATGAATAGTGTCACGACTAAGAAATGATTACTTTGTGGATAAGTGCTAATACAAGACATTAATCATTTGTGAATAAGTTGAAGATGAAAATATTTAGGTTTAAGACATGTTTATTGAAGGGTATGTGTACCTATGATTTCTTGTACATGAAAAAGTTATGATTTAGAGTTAGTGCGACATCGGGTACCGGCACTATTGAATTGAAAAGAGTTGAGATATATTTTGAGATATGGCTATGCAGCTATCTCGTACTTGTTGATAAAGTTCGGTAGGAGGTAAAACTAATTCTAGGCTTGAAAATTTATTCATGTCTTAAAGTAAATAATTAGGCACATAAGTGAAGATGTGGTGAACCTGGGCAAACGTAAGTGGGTTGCTTCTATATAGTCGGCAGTGGACTTCCGTGGCTATAGACCCAGTCGGCGGACTGTGGTTGCTCCGTGGGAGACGGACTTTTATTTTTAAATCCGAAACTTTACGTAGTTAGCCAGATAGTTGCCATACTCCAATGTATATACATATACTGGGGCTAGAGGGGCACTTGCGGGATGATTCGCACGAAGAGGGATCTGTTATAACAGTCAGCGGTGGACTCCGGGGCTGGGATCCATATTCGTGGAATGATCTAAACCTTGCTTTATTACTGGGTAGTTTCATGGCAAGGGATCGAACCCTTAAAAGTGGAGTACGTAGGTGCTTGCCCTCGGAACTTGGGTTCGAAACTTGATAGTCACATTTACTTTTGCTTCTTTTAAATAAATCTCCGAAACTAAGACTTGACTTATGAGCCTTTCGGAAAAAGATTTAGACACAGAGTCTATATGGACTTCATGGTTAGTGGGTTAGGTCTTTGGGCATTACTGTAGCCGAGGTGCGGCCCTGGGTTCGAAACCAGGGGGCTTGCAGTTTGTTTTTTTTTTGGTTCCTTTGATATTTTTTTTGGACATTTTCAGTAGATTTAAACAAGATTAAAATTTGGGAGAAAATATTAGAATTCATATAAAATAAAATAAAGTTAATTAAAAAAAGTTGTATGGACCTATGTAGTATGGGATGCATAGAATTCGAACAAGTATGCATTAGTGTCATCCTAGTATAAATGTGTGCATTAGGTATTAAGGCATGATATACACTTACATGTTTAGCGTAGTCACAATTTAACACTTTATTGTTCATTCAATTTTTGTGATTTGTTAAAGTAATGAGATCGTTATATGTACGGCATAGAGAGAATAGCCGAGTATAACATTTTCATCAGTTGTAAGTGACTGACGTATCCACAGCTTAATATGCAGGTAATGGACTTTTATGAAGAAGTAAAGATATTATGATGCAGTTGATGACTTACATTGTTAAAGTTGTACAAGTTTTATTTTATTTCATTGTTGTATTTCTTTTATTCTTCCGCTGTGTAGCAACATGTAATGAACTCTGATGTTGTTGAAAAGTTTTAATTCCCTTATAAAATTGTACGAAGTGAAGTAAAGATCTTGTGAAATCTCAAATTCGGTCTTATTTGGAATTCGGGGCGTTACATGTATTTATAGGACAAAAGAATGGCTAAAAATGTAATCTCATCCACCTAATATTACCCACTCACCTTCTTCACTTTCCCACTACTCCAACTCTCCATCTCCTAACCCCCACTCCCGGCCAACTCTTTATCTTCCTCAACCGGCCAACTCTCTCTCTCTCTAAACACGTGCACGTGTTGTGCACAAGTGCGCACACACATAAAATTAAATACAAATCCCATAATTCTAATATGTGTATTAAAAGTTGTTACATGTCATGTGTGAGTCCATGCACAACAAAAAAATGTAATTTAATTAATGGGCTTGTTTTGTGGGTTTGCTTTTTAATTAATTAATTAATTAATTAGTCTAGTAGGCTAGAATCTATTCTTAGGTCCATGGGCCGGTTTAGTGAAAGGATAATAAAAAGACTCATACATGCTAAAATTATAAATGAGAGTAAGAAAAATAAAGATGGAAAAATTAGCAAGTGCATCATACGTGCAAAATTTGAAAAATGTATTTTTAATTAAAATAAAAATACGGGATGTTACACCTCTGACACACTGATGAATCCATTTCCTCCACCTTTCTCCGAATCCTTTTAGAATCAGAGCCTCGTCCACAGAGTCCCATTCGACAGAATCGTATGCTTTTTGAAAATCCACTTTGAAGAGAAAACCATCCGTTTTGTCTTTGTTTCCTCTGAAAACAATTTCATGAGCCGAGGCAACACTGTCCATAATGTCTCTTCCTCTAATAAAACCGCTATGTGACTCTCCAACAATATCCTTTAGCTGTGGACCTAGTCTATTAGCCAAGACTTTTGAGATGATTTTAAAAGACCCGTTCAGGAGGCTGATGGGTCTCAAGTCTCCGACCTCCTTTACTTCAGCTTTCTCAGGGATTAAAACTATATTCGCATAGTTGAGTCTTCCCAAATCCGCATCTCCGTTATAGAAATCTTGGACAATGTGCATGAAGTCTGCTTTAATGACTTTCCAATATAATATATAGAAAAAGAGCGGGAATCCATCCGGCCATGACGCCTTGTCCTGCCCTAGCTAGGCTCTTGATTGCAGCTAGAACTTCATGATCACTGAAATTGCTCTCGATGCTATCTCTTCCATTAAGCCTCATAGCTATCCACAAATCTTGATTCAAATTACATCTATGTTCTCTACTTTTGCCCAACAACTCCTCGTAACTCTCATTAATGTGTTGCGTAATTTTGTCTTCATTCTCGCACCAATCTCCGTCCACCTATAACCCGGAGATATTGTTACAACGCCTTATTCCATTAGCAATCCTGTGGAAAAATTTAGAATTGGCATCACCCTCCTCTAACCATTGAATCCTCGACCGTTGTCTCCAGTATTGCTCCGCCATATTTTCGATTTGTAGTATGTCTTGTCTATTCTTATGTAACTCGTCGAATTCGACCTCTATTAAATCTCTTTCCTCCTCTATAAGTTCTAATTGCTCAATCCTCCCTCCTTTTTCTTCTTTCATCCTTTGGTTCTGACCAAATTCCGCCTTTGCCCACTGTTTTAGTCTATTTCTTAGCCTCCTAAGCTTTTTAGTCCAACAACCAATCGCGGAATTCGAGTTAGTAGTCGCGTTCCAAGAGTCTTCGATAACCTTACGAGTTCCTTCGTAGAGCGTCCACACTTTCTCAAAACGGAACTGGAATCTAATCCTCCTCTCTCCTTCCCCGCAATCCATGGCTAGCGAAGTATGATCAGAAGTGAACCTGACCATTGCTTTAACCCGAGCTAAAGGAAACTTGTCCTCCCATTCAGTGGTCACAAAAATTCTGTCCAATTTTTTCCAGAATGGGAACGGCCTGCAAGTTCGTCCAGGTGAATTTCCTATTCCTAGCATCGATCTCCAATAAATCTAGTTCGTTGATTAACGCGTTGAACTAGTCCATATCGCTCCTTGACACTCCCCTTCCCAAATGTTCATACTGAAATCTAGTGATGTTGAAATCTCCTCCGACCACCCACGGTCCCCTGCATCTTCCTTTAATATCCTTAAGCTCATTCCAAAACATACCCCTTTGCGTCGATTCGTAAGGACCATAAACTGACGTTACCGTATGAACTCAGCTATCACTACGTCTTCTGAGAATCACCGTGACAGAGTAAATCCCCACAATATCCTCTATAATCTCAAATAGTCTAGGGTCAACTCCAATAGCGATAACACCTGAAAACCCTCTGGAAGGTTTGAACCTCCACACAAAAGTTCCTATACCCCTAATGCTTTGAAACTCTTCCATAGTCGGAACTTCTACCCTAGTCTTTTGAAAAGCACTGATGCTTGGCTTGTTCCTAATGATAGTGTCGCTAATGAGTCTTTTTTTTTGACCCATCCCCCTAACGTTCCAAAAGATGTATAACATTAAAATTGCTAACGTCCAACCCCTAAACTCTAGACTCCAATACGGACCACCGCATTATTCTATCCTTCGATGACTCTCCCCTCGAATAATATTAACGTGATATAATTGCTCTTCTCTATTGGATCCCATGGCTAGATCGTAAAGACTAGCGAAATATATAAGAGAATAATCATTTAAAAGATTTAGAACTAAAAAATTTGTTGACGAAGTACCTCGGCATGCCGAAGCTGGTTCCCTAGTTTTTGCCGCTGCCGTAATCAAATCATCTTCACTTGGATCACTCGAGCCCCATTTATCCATCTGCCTTTTGCTTCTCCATTGATATTCTACAGTATTCCCGACTGCTCTTCCATCCGCACTTTCTCCTAAGCCATCTCCTTCCACCTCTCGATCCTGCTTTGACTACCTTTCGTGCTCGGAATCGTACGGGCTTCCACCGCTTTGAATTCCATCTAACGCTCCTATCCTCCCATCCAATGGATCGAAGTGTATTGCATCTTCTGTCTGCTCCAATGCATGTTCCGCTACAGCTTCTAAAATATTGTTCACCTCTTCCCTCGCCTCCCTATCCCTCTGGACACATGCGCCTATCTCCTCCTCCCCTAATGTCCCAGTCGATTGCACCATCTCCTTGTCTGGCACAATACCATTTTCGTCAGTACTGGATCCCTGCTGAACATTAATCATATTTTTTCGTGTCCTCTCAACTTGACTAGGCTGGCCCACTTGCTCCCCCGGCCCACGACATTCAAACGAAGCGCCAAAAATCCCGTTGCGCGCCAGCTGCTCGATAGGTGACTGAATGGACGTCTGCAACTCATCCTTGGACAAACGCAAATATCCTGGGTCCCTCGAAACCTGTTCGTCACCTTCATTGTCCGCATTGAATGCTCTCTTTAGTATCCTAGATTTTCGGGAAGGTAACGTAATACATGCTGTGCTATCAATCCCAGCTTCTGACAAATCAGTATTCAGATCTTGACCCTTCCCATCGCGCCGCGTCTGCTCCTGACTCCTCACGTTCGTAGGTAGCTCCTGGATTTCTTCATCCCATACCTCTTTTTGAAAAACACGATGGTGATCTGATCTATACTCATCTAGTGTCATATACTTGTCTGCGCCCTTCATGTATGATGAACGGTCCTGATCTTTTGCGAATCGATCGGACAGCGCCCCTTCATCGTCTACCTTCGTCTCCTTTGTATCCTTCTCAAAAAATTGGAAAGTTGCTGGAGATGTTCTTCCGTCCAGCATGATTTTTTTTAATTTTTAATTTTTTTGATTTTTTCACATTAATGGCATTTTAGTAATTTTTTTGAACAATAAAATTTACATAATTCACAGTCTCTTCTTTTATTTTTTTTTAAAAAAATTATAATAGAGAGATTCTTCTGTCTCTCAACTATTTATTAAAAGTTGGCAGACGGAAGAAACTGTCCTCTTTTAATATTGAAAACAATTGGGAGACGGAGGATGATCTTCTGTCTTCTATTCTGCTATATTTTGGCCATTACTATTTTTTCTCTGCCATATATAGCAGTCGACTGTTCACTACTTTTCTAAAAAAATAGGCATTTGGCAAACAATAGTGAAAGGTTAGAGCATCTGTAGTCGTTAAAGTTAAAATTATCCATATATGGATAAATAGAAGTAGAAATTTGGATTTCGCTGCACTCGTCGAAAGCTATATTATAGCAATCAATCATTTAATATTAAGCGACGGCATTTGATGTGTCGTCGGAGGGGTGAAAGAGCAAAATTTAGCGCGGAATCGTCGGACGACATATGAAGTGCCGTCCGTTTGAAAAAATAATAAAAAAAAAAACTGCAGCTAAATCCTAACTCACACTTAATAATAGCTACTTAAAAAAAATGGCATAACTCACACTTTAAAAAAAAATGTTTTGAAAAAAAAAAAAAGTCAACCGCATGTCTAGGACGGCACATGAAGTGCCGTCCGACACTAAGCACCTATACTTAATAGCAACTTAGCAAAAGGATGATACTTAATAGCTATAGTAATAATTACATATCTACACTATCTACTCAGCTAATTATCTTTATAGCAGTAGTTTATCTATACTATCTACTCAGCTAATTATCTTTATAGCAGTAGTTTATTAAAGGTCGACGGACGGCACATCAAGTGCCGTCCGGAAAAAAAGGCTTTTATCGCTTAAATTATAATTTTTTCAAACGGACGGCACTTGAAATGCCGTCCGACGTTTATAATAATAATTTTTCGAGTGGGACGGCTCTTCGAACACCGTCGCTGACTTATCGATAAAAGCTATATCGATTCTCATTTATAGCAATCTACTGTAGCGATTTATCGATAATATCGATATATAGCAAACGACTGCAGCTACTTTTTTTACCAAATATCGATATTATCGATATATAGCAAACGACTACAGATGCTCTTATTGGCTAAAACTTTCATATTTTAGAGTTTGCTGATGCTGTAGGAAATCTCCTGTTTAGACTTTAGAGTGTTGATCAGAAGAAAATGAGTGGGGTTTGTTTTCCAACCCTGACAGCACAGTAGTGCTTGTCCGGCCTATTAGCCCGTTATGTTTTCAGCCCCATGAGGCCCGTAAACGCAGCACCGTTACTGTTTACATTTTTTTTGTAATAATTTGTCCCTCTCTCTGTTACCATCTTCGCCCAATTCTAAATCCCTTTTTCATTTCCGCGCCATACAACCCTAATCTCTTTATTCTTTCCGGAACTTTTTTCAGCTTCTGCAATTTTCAAATACCAATAACCAAAAACCTTACTTTTTACTAGGGTTTACCACAAAAAGGAAATTTTCCTACAGATTCGCAGCTTTACTCACCTAATCGGTGATCGGACCCTTCTTTGTGCAACCTTAGATTCTGAGACTGGATTTCTTGAAGTGGGGGTAGCCGGCGATTCTCGTTTTGTTTGTCATAGAGATCCATTCCTAAGTGTATGACCCCTTCTCTCAAAGCTTAGATAAATTAAGCGATTCTTTTTCGCTGTGGTGATTTTTGTTTTTTTTTTGGACAGATGAGGATGGAAGATGGGGGAAGCGGACAAAAGTGACGAAAACAGGTGAATGCATCTTTTGAGAAAAGATGTGATTCTCAAAAGTAAACCAAATGCGTTCTCAGAAAAATATTTTCTCAAAATATTTCCTAAACAAGTTACCAAACGCACTCTGAGTCTTTGTTTTGATTAAGACGGGATTTAGGCCGAACTCGTATAAGCTCGAATTCTAAAATTAGGCCCAAGCTCGGATCTGATTTATCTTCGGGCTTAAAATTTTGGGCCCCTACCCATATTAAACCCCAAAAAGGGTCAAGTTTAGGTCCGAACTACTTATGCACTTTTAATACATAACTTTTTAATACCAACTTGACAACATCTATTGCTGAGAAGGATGCTAGAAGGGTTTATCGACCTCGTTTTATTAGTACTTTGCAGTTAATTTTATTTCATGGCTTAGCACCAAAAAAATATCTAGAATATTTCTTTATTTTTTTTAACATCTTGAGTTCGACATGATTTTGTTTATTTCCATTCTAACACTATATTTATAAGATATTATTTATCTCCATAAAACTATAATACTCATTTCAATACAAATGAATGTCCATAAGAAAAAAACTATTAAAAGGAATAAACAATATTTTTTAATAATCATGATTAAGGCCGGCACTGAGCTCATGGGGCCGAGGCAAACTTCCAAAATGGGGCCCCCATGTTGCCATACATAATTTGAGATTTTTCAATATATATATATATATATATATATCTATATAATAAAACACAAAGAAAGCTATCAAGTGGCTCTCCTTCAATTTCCCTAAAAATCAAAGGCCCATATCTAATCTTAGAAAACATATTTTCCCTCCAAAAGTTTCCCCCAAAACTCAAATTCAAATCTCCCACCCAAAACAACTCCTATATTTATTAATTTGTTCTCTCTCTCTCCCTCCATCTTCTATTCAAAAAATTAAGAAAATAAAAATTTTAAAATATTAAAAAACTTTAAAAAACTAAAAATTTAAAAACTTTAAAAATAATTCAAAAAATTTATTTTATATAATATGTTTTTTGCTCTATGTTTGTTACTTCAATTAATTTGTTGGACCTCCAAAACTATTTTATATGATCAAACAAGGTGCACCGTTCAGAAGACGTGCCGTAGGCACGTGTCAACGGGCAAACCTAGTATATATATATATATATATATATAGGAAAAAGGGGTATGAGCAACTTGCTCATTTAGTAAATGAGCAATTGATGATGTGGCATACATGTGATACATTGGACAACTAACTCTTTTAAGGATTATGTGCGTTTATATATATATATATATATAGGGTAGCGATCCGGTGAGAACCGTTCTCACGATAAGCTCACGATAAGCTTCGTGAGAACTCCACACCTATCCATCCTATGGATAATCCGAACCGTTCACATTGTTTAACATAACTAATATAGTCTAGAAATATAAAATCAAGTCATTTGGTATTCATTTGTCCATGCATCATGTCACTATAAAAAATAACGATTTTTCAGCCACACAATTTGTAACACTTCAATACATAGGCAAATGAATCTCAAATGACTTGATTTCTTATCCATGGACTAATTGAGTCGTATAGATCAAAATGAACGGTTCAGATCTTTCAACTAATGTCCCAAACAAAAGTTCTCACGTGGTTCTCACCAAAAGAGTTCTCACTCGATCATTTCCCTATATATATAGGGTAGCGATCCGGTGAGAACCGTTCTCACGATAAGCTCACGATAAGCTTCGTGAGAACTCCACGCCTATCCATCCTATGGATAATCCGAACCGTTCACATTGTTTAACATAACTAATATAGTCTAGAAATATAAAATCAAGTTATTTGGTATTCATTTGTCCATGCATCATGTCACTATAAAAAATAACGACTTTTCAGCCACACAATTTGTAACACTTCAATACATAGGCAAATGAATCTCAAATGACTTGATTTCTTATCCATGGACTAATTGAGTCGTATAGATCAAAATGAACGGTTCAGATCTTTCAACTAATGTCCCAAACAAAAGTTCTCACGTGGTTCTCACCAAAAGAGTTCTCACTCGATCATTTCCCTATATATATAGGGTAGCGATCCGGTGAGAACCGTTCTCACGATAAGCTCACGATAAGCTTCGTGAGAACTCCAGGCCTATCCATCCTATGGATAATCCGAACCGTTCACATTGTTTAACATAACTAATATAGTCTAGAAATATAAAATCAAGTCATTTGGTATTCATTTGTCCATGCATCATGTCACTATAAAAAATAACGATTTTTCAGCCACACAATTTGTAACACTTCAATACATAGGCAAATGAATCTCAAATGACTTGATTTCTTATCCATGGACTAATTGAGTCGTATAGATCAAAATGAACGGTTCAGATCTTTCAACTAATGTCCCAAACAAAAGTTCTCACGTGGTTCTCACCAAAAGAGTTCTCACTCGATCATTTCCCTATATATATAGGGTAGCGATCCGGTGAGAACCGTTCTCACGATAAGCTCACGATAAGCTTCGTGAGAACTCCACGCCTATCCATCCTATGGATAATCCGAACCGTTCACATTGTTTAACATAACTAATATAGTCTAGAAATATAAAATCAAGTCATTTGGTATTCATTTGTCCATGCATCATGTCACTATAAAAAATAACGATTTTTCAGCCACACAATTTGTAACACTTCAATACATAGGCAAATGAATCTCAAACTACATTTGGTATTCATTTGTCAATATATATATAGAGGGAAATGATCGAGTGAGAACTCTTTTGACGCACACACTGTTCAACGGTTGTGGGCAGTGCCAGTTTTTTCTACTATTTTATGTCGATTATAAACACTCATGTTGACATAAACACTGTTCAACAGTTGTGGGCAGTGCCAGTTTTTTCTACTATTTTATGTCGATTATAAACACTCATGTTGACATATTAAATGTGTAATGTTGCTTCAAATCTAAAAACCTGACTAGGCCCGGCCCAAGGCCCAAGCGACAAAGCAAGGGCTTTAGGCCTCAATTTTTTTTTTTGTATAACTACTGAAAAGACCTCTTAAATATTATTTTTGGTTTCCAGAAAAGGCCTCGTTCGAGAAATCAGATAAGCTGAAAAGACCTCTTAAACTAAGAGTCTTTTGGTTTCCCAAAAGAACATTACTGCTAACTGCTTGTGTGTGAGTGTGATACTCAGATAGCACCAATGGAAAGAATAGAACAAGAAGCTCTGTACTCAATGATTCAAGGGTTTGCTGGAGAATGGTGGAATGGTTCTGGGCTCTATCCTGATCCTTGTGGTTGGACACCAATTCAGGTTCTGTTCAAATCCTTATTCTGTTTGTTTGTCGTTTTATCGACATATCTAATATTCAGTATTTAGTTGTTTATTATTTATTGCCTTAATTTATCAATATCTCTAATAATTCTGAGCAAGAACATCAAGAACATCGTTAATAATGATAACCCAAACTCACTCTGTTCTTCGCTGTTTATTTTTTTTGCGCATAAATTGCCACTCGCAAGTCCTTTGTTATCCACTATTAAGAGTTCCACAAATCAGTTACATAACTCTATAACCAACACAACATCATGAATCAATCCACAATACGAATATATCGCATAGTTCAACAAAATACAATCTCTTACAGTTCATTGTTCACTTTTTTGGTTTCTGCAAAATTTATTCATTTTAATTACTATCGATGGTATAGATATCGTAAATAAACTAGGGACATACCTAAATGGACTTAGATGTGCATATGCTAGTTGTAAATGTGACAATTTAAAAGTAAAAGAACTTAGTTTTGCATATCATGATACAACCAATTTGATACGTATTAGAATCTCTTTGTTTGGCAGTAGAAGTTTTCGTTATGTGCATAACTGCTCATTATGTCCTCTAAAGCTTATATACAAAACATAAAGCACACCTCAGATGCTTTTCCCTTGCCTAATAAAAGTTACAACTTGCAAATAAAATCAGCTTTATTGGGTTAATAATTTTCAGTGATTTTGCATCTAAAAAAGCCCGAAAGATAACATTTAAATAAAAATATATTAATTTTAACAAAATATATTATAATCTTTTAAAAGGCCTCATTTCGGAGTTCGCTTTAGGCCTCTGTAAGTGTTGGGCCGGCCCTGAACCTGACATATATAGGTATTAAAAAAAATTAAAAAGCAAAAAAATTTGGGGATCCCCTAAAACTGGCAAAAAATGAGGTCCCGAGGCGGCCGCCTCTCTCCATAGGGCCGGCCTAATCATACCTATACATAGTATTAACATAAGCATGTATAACATACATATATATGTAATCGATGTGCAACCGTAAAAATTTGATCTAGGCCCGTCAGGCCTATATACTTGAGCCCAAGTTTGGCCCGAATTTTATTCGAGCCTATAAAGTTGAGCCCGAGCTAGACCCAAATTGCTAAATCATTAGTCCAAGTTTGCAAAATAAGTGGATCAGATCTAGTTGGGCTCGGGTCGGATTCGAGCCAATTGTCACCCTTAGTTTAGATAAACTTTTCTCTTTGATTACAACCTGAAAAGATTGTCGCTTCAAACTTTTTCCCGTAGTGATTTGTTTCATTTTGGTGATGCCATTTTGCCCCCAATTTGATTAGTAATGTGTTGGATGCTTTCAACTGTAATTATGCATGTTATACACGTTAGAATTAATTTTAGTATTTGGATGATTAGTAATTGGTTATACGTGAGAGTTGCACGCATCTCATTATGCATGTTAGAATTAATTAGAGTTCTTATATTATTTTGTATCTCTTTTAGGTACAATATGATTATGCAAGACGAATATATGGTTGTACTTATGATATTTAGTCCTAACTAGTAGAATGATTGAATGATTTTAGCAAATCTTTAATTGCTTGCGCAATTTGATATGAGGCTTGTTGTCTTTTATAATGTGTTGAAATGGCAGTACTACTTGGTCCTACATTAAGTAAGCGATGACGTTATACTTTTAGAATATATTGGGTTTAGCCTTAAAAGGGGTTCCCTTTGAGTTCTAATTTTTTCAAACCTAGTAGTCACATTTGAATTTTCTCAGTTCTTAATCTTAGCAGAAATGTATGTGCCTTCATCTTACTTTTATGGCAGGATTTTGATTTTGTCCGAATTCATCCTCATTCTTGTCATATAATAAGACTGAAAGCTCACTAAAGACCACATTATAATGGACTATATAAAGTCTATAGGATCTTCGTAATAATACTGAATATCATTTAGCTATTATATATGTCAAAGAGGTACCGTGGTACGCTTATACGTAAGCTGTTATTTTAAAGATGATGAACTCTTAGCAATTTCCTTAAATCTAAGTTTTACTTAAAACAATCATTAGTATTCGTAACAATAGGCTTATTGTAATGAATGATTTAACATTAATCCATCTTAGTATCAATGGTTTAATGAATGCAGTATGCAGTAAGTTGTGATAATTTAGTGGAATTTCAGTGACAATATTCTATTTTCTTAACTTTGAGCGTAATTTTGATCGGTTAAGTAATGTTTTGCCAAGTAGTTATGGAAGATTTTTTTTTCTTATTCTTATTCTTATTTTTATTTTTATTTTTGATAAATGGATAGAAAATTATATATATATAAAGACTCCAGTCAACATAGCATTAAAACCAAAATAGCAAGTTTAAGATTACAAAGATAACCCAAGTTAGTTCTTTGATGCTAAAGAAGCTATCAGCTTCAAACAAAATACCACAAGAGAGAACCAGGGAGAAGAAAAAAAAAGAAGCAAAGTAGCTAGTAAGTTTAACATAAATCCATAACAACATAAATTCCCTATATCTCAGGATCAAACACCACTAAATGATTTTTATCATTAGTAATCTCATTTCTATCATATGCAGCTTGCAGAAAGGAAACAAAAGGCACACCCGTAATGTATTCTTGTTCGTGTCGGGTCATAGCTGAAATGGTCTCCAAAGTAGAGGAAATATGATCAACACTCGTACCATCAGCAGCTTCAAAATCAGCATCAATATTGACGTTCACAGGATAAGAGGAAACCAGGCTTGCAGAAGCAGAAGTATCAGAGACAGTCATCACAAGATGATCCTCAAGTGAATTAGCAGTGGCTCCAGAAGCAGATGAATTAGCATTAGAAGCAACAGAAACAGAAGTACCATCAACATGATATGGAGAAATGGTGTTAGCTACAAAAATAGAAATAACTAAAATTTGGTTTGATGGATTTGGCCGGAGTTCCTAGACTCCATCCCTTCTTTCAAAAAAAGAAATAACTAAATTAATAGCAGTGAAATTAGTTTTTTTGTCGTTTAGAAGGAGGAAGATTATTAATTAGAAGGAGGAAGATTATTAACCCAAAAAGAGGCACAATACAAGATAGATTCAAGAATTCTAATAATATCATACTTATATCTCACATTCCAAATAACCCAAATCAAAGACATAATAACTATTAGGATTGTGGTCTCAAATACACGTAAGCACGAAGTACTTGAAGTTGAAAAGAAAATGAGAAGACAGAGACAGCTAGAGAAGACAACATTAGATACAAGAATGCAGCTGGAGGGGTTGCACTGTTGCAGTCAACCGACTAGAAGTGCGGTTGACCGACCTGTGCTAAAAAGAGTTCTTCCAGTGTACATGGTTCAACAGAGAGCGGGACAGTCGACTAGTCATGCTTCAGGTGTGGGTTTGACACGTTGCGGTCGACCGACCCAAAGCGCAGTCGATCGACTTTGGCACTGTGTGTTATTTGGGTTTTCAGACTTTGGGTCCAATAAACTGTATTTGTGTTTATCTGTTAGGGTTTACTTAAGGACAATAAATATAGCAGTAGATGTGAACTCTAAGGTGATCTAATGTTGATCGAGGTGAGCCGTTATCATTGTTTAACTTCAAGAGAGGATTGTGCTAAGTGTTTCAAAGGTAAGAAAGAGAGATTGAGAGTTGTAATCTCTTTGTAATCTTTATATTTCTTGGTAAATAAGAAGTATTTGTTATCTTTGCATCTTATTGTGTTCTTGTTAGATCTTGCGATTATTGTGATGACTTGTTCATAGTCCATCTAGTTCTTTGAAAGTTTCTATGACTTGTGGTATGTGAGTTCGAATATTAGTACTACGAGTTGTGGTATATTCTACAACAATAAGAATGTCTCATTGTAATCAAAGTTTAGAAGGGATCCTCTTCTTTCTCCAAATGTCCCACCGTGATTTTATGGAAGGAAGATAATCCCTTAATATTCTAGGCTTTCTTAAAAGGGATCTAAATATTTCTAACAAAATGATATTTAAGAAATAAATGGGCTGTAGATTCACTCTTAAAAGAACAAATAACACATGTTATGATTAAATCAACTCAATTAAACTATATTTTTGATTAATATGAATAATTGTACTAGTCTCCTTCTAACTCGTTGTGGATTTTTTTTTTTGCAAGTAACTGACCGATATTAGGTGACAAAAACTATATAGTTCAGTAGATGCGTCAAGTAAGCCCTAGTTAGTGATTTTACATATACATTTGGTGATTTTTGCATGAGTGCGCAAGTTTATTAATAAACATTGTTCGTTGAGAGGGTAGGAAAGATTTTTGCATCTCTAAATAAAACATTATGATTGCTTTTTAATGTTTATTGGCTTCATTTGCTGATCTTTGGGAATGTTATTTTAATTTCTCCGACAATTACTATTTCGCTAAGCAAATTATATGGATTGAACCTATATATGTTTAAGGGTCAATACCATGGTATATATATATATGTAAACGTAGATGGATTTTTGGATGAAGACATGAATTTCATGATTTCTATGTGGTCAATACCATGGTATTGACAACCATTATTTATGTGATGTGTCATGATGATGTTAAACGAAGAACTCGAAGAATTGATGAGAGGCCTTTCTCAAATGACAGAGTTTTTAAGGAATTCTCATATGACGAATATTTTAAATGGTGGTCGTAAACTCAGTGTCAAGTACCTATGCATGGATGTCGGCCATTTCCTAGACTTAATTCAGATGATGCGGAATAGTGAGCTTTTAAATGATACCATCCATGTCTTTGTAGAGCAACAACTTGCCATGTTTCTCCACACTCTTAGTCACAAGGCTGTGAATGGTGTATGTGCAATCACTTTCTTTTGTTCTACTGAAACTGAAAGTAGCTACTTCAATATTGTCTTATGTGCAATATGTGCAACCCGAGAAAATGTGATGCAGCAACCTGGTCTAGAAAGATAGTCTGAGATAGAATCCAACCCTTGATACATGTCATATTTTAAGGTAACCAATAGTAGTAACATACGTATTCCATTTTATATATAGATCAAAGGAGGTGAATGAAATTATAAACTTTTATGTAGGATTGCATCAGTATGATAGATGGGACATGTTAGGTTTTGTGAGAAATTTAACAATTGGGAATTAGGGTTAATATCTAGATCTAAGTTGCTTGAGATATTCACCCCGAGGTATCAAGATTGGAATACCTAGACTGCTATCACAAGCCAGTGTTTATTCCTAAATACTGGTTTGGGTAACAGGTTATAAGCCCACAAACCCGCGTTCTAATATCCAATCAATTGTACGTTCATTACACGTGTTACTCATATGCACATGCAATATTTATATAGAGAGAATATACCAATATATCCAACAATCTCCTCCTATCTCAATATATAAAGTACTGGATTATCTCATCAGTTCAGTATAAAACTGACTGGTTGATAGCAGCCCATAAAAGAAAAGCATCATAAAGGTATAGTTTCATAAGAACCAATAGAATTATAAAACTGAATAGTTCAATCAGGACTAAACCAATATAATTAAATAGTTTCAAACCATATCCTGTTCAGAATAGTTCATAAAGACTAAACCAACTGGAATAATCTGTCATAATTTCAAAATCAAACAAAGCAAATAAACTTCAAGAACAAAATATGAGTTTTAAGCTCATGAACACAAGAGTCTTAAACTCAACAGAAGTTTTACTAAGCAAGTGACTAATTTATTATTGAAAGAAATAAACTGAAACTCTATCCTTACACACTGCTTTATGTTTACTCCTCCATTTTGAGCAAATCATTATTTTTGAAATCTATATTGACAGATTCAACTCCTTCATCTTTGCTGGCTTATTGAAAACAAGAATATCAAGAGACACATCTCTAAGAATTCCAACAAATTTCACAAAGTATCTAGTTTCACAAAAGAACTTAGTACAATTCATAATTAGTTTAGCAAAAATGTAACGCAAGCATCACATTCAAGTTTCTGTAACTAAATAAAGAACATGAAGTTTTATAGTTTCTACACAAGAACCATACTATGTTTCATTTTGGAATGAAAAGACTGTCATTTCAATTATAGTTTAATATTGAATCATCAAAAGTGGAATGAAACATGTATCCATAAAAGACATATCATCAAAATTGGAATGATATTTAAGACAATTTAATCATCGGAAACACATCGACAAGTTTTCATGTTTTGTATTGGAATAATATGATTATTCAAGTAAATTTCCTAGATATATAATACCATCAAAATTGAAATGACATTATATATTTGTGGAATTTATGTGGAATCATCAAAATTTTCTAAAACATGTCAACTGCCTAAAATTGATGCTTAAGTTTGAATTTCTCTATGACTCCAATTGAATTCTAAATTTCAGAACAATTAGGATGTTAAAGCTTTTTACTCAATAGCTTTCAACTCTATTTTCCCACAGTTTTGATAATTAGATTACTTTCAAGTCTCTGAGCAAGAGCATTAGCCATACTTGTCGCAATTGCACTTTATCTATGAGAAAGTTCAACTAGGTTTTTTTCAGCCTTAATGAACTCCTCTTACTATTATAGAATGAGTTATGAGCTACAGTGCATTGCAGCTTGATAGTCGCATAGCAGAATTAGAGAGTTACTTAAACTTCTTAATGGATAATTAGCAACAATTTCTTTAACCCACTCAGCCTTTTCTCCTGCAGAGGATAACACATAGAGGTCTGATTTCATGGATGATAGCACAGTGCCTGTTTGCTTTTTATTTCCATAATATTTCTGTTTCTCCTGGTGTAAACACATATCAACTAATTATCGACTTTCACTAAATTCTGAGCATCATAATGCATCAGATCAACCATTCATTCGAAGAATGACTAGAGTAGCACAAAGCAAACTCTTGAATATCACTCAGGTATCTCATTACCCTTTTAAGGGCACTCAAATGTGTATGAGATTATTAGTGAATCTGCAGATCATACCTACCTCAAAGGCTATGTCTATTCTAGTGCAGATCTTTGTATACATGAGACTGTTAATTCCTTTAGAATGATTTACCTGTCTCATAGTTGCACCATCATTAGGTGTCAATCTTTTATCATAATCATAAGGTATTTCAAAACACACTTTCAATCACTGTATCCCCACTTTTGAAATATATTTTGATTTGATGAGTCTGACTAAGAGTTATCCCTTGCCAACTGAAACTCACCCCTATACCTATGGTGTCCATGGTACCTAGGTTTTTCATGTTGAATTCTTTGGATAGCACAATTTTAACTTCATTTGTAATAGAGAGGTCACTTCCAAGAACATGCATGTCAACAAAACAAGTAAATAATAACTACTATATTTGACACACCACATAGTTGAAGACACTGATCTGAATTACTTGATTCATATACTAGGCTCTTTCAAAAATTTGTCAAATTATTTATTCGTTAGCTATACATGTTTTAAGAACATACAATGATTTTACTAAATTGTAAATCTTGTTCACTAAACATATTAGTTCAAAACTTTTCAGTACAAAACGTAAAGTACAATACTTTTTAAATATCCTTTATGAATGACAAAATTTTCAATAGATGTAAGGGTAAGAAGAATACTTATTGTAGTAATATGAAAAACATGTGAGTAGACATCAAATAAATCTACCCCATTTTTCTCAGTCAATCTGTTAGCTACTAAAAAGCATTAAAATTGCTACTGAACAATCAAAATTAAGTTTCTTCTACAAAACTCCACTTACTTACTATAGTTTTAGCCCCTTTCAGCAGATCAACTAAATTAAAGTATTATTGTATGACACAAAATCATCTCATTGTCTACTAAAGACTCTTCTTAGCTCATTTGTCATTTCAAGTTTAAGTGTCAGTATTACTGGTTCTTGAATCCAACAGTGAATCATTGACTATGTCAATAGGACTAGATAATTTCATGTACTTATCTTTGATGAACACATTCTCAAAAAGCATTGTTTGTCTAGATTCTACTAATACAAATTAGATAGATCTAAAATCTGTCCATAGAACCATATTCTGCGCTTTCTAAGCACACACAAATATTTGTTGTAGGTCATACTTTAGGCCTTCTAAGGTCATGTACTCTAACAGATGTATCACAACACAAATTTTCACTTTAACAAAATTATTGTGTTTTCATGCCATGATATACAAGGTGTATTCAATTTAGAGTATAGTAACACATTAGAGATATGATTAACAATACAACATCACTCATAATTACACAAGACAAACAGTCAATAAAATAGAATTCAATATTTCACTAAGTGTTTGATTCTAACTTTTATTAATACCATTTGACTGTTGTAAGTAGAGTGCAGTAGAGATTATACCAAATGCAAACTTCTATTAAAATTGTTAAAACATATTCATCACATTTATCAAATCTGAAACCTTTTGATCTTAGCATTTAACTAGATTTTAATTCATCAAAAACGAGTGCTACATCCTCCATATATGTATGACAAACATTCAATAATCATCTACATAGGTGATTAAATAATTGTGACCAATTATCGTCTCATCTAGTCACAAAGCTACTGATATCACAAATATCAGAATGTATTGATTCAAGTTTTTGTTTGCTCCTAGAGACCATACTAAATGACTATCTAGTGATCATCATCTGAGCACAACTTTCATATTTGTCATATTTAATGGAGTGTCATTTAGCAGAGTTATGAGTTTTAACAAGAACAAACAGTTTAATATATAATTCATAGTGATTCTAAATTTCAAAACAACTTGGATGTTAAGAGTGCTTTTGGTTTGTTGTTTTGAAAACAGTTTTCTGAAAACTGGTGTAAAAGCTGTTTGGTAATATTTTTTTTCTGAAAACAGTTTTCTGAAAAAAAGAGTGGAAAAACTGTTTGGTAATATTTTTTTTTTCTGAAAACTGTTTTCTGAAAAAAATAGTCTAAAAGCTGTTTGGTAATATTTTTTTCCTGAAAACTGTTTTCTGAAAAAAAAAAGTGTAAAAGCTGTTTGGTAATATTTTATCCTAAAAACTGTTTTCTGAAAACAGTTTTGTGAAAAAGAGAGTGTAAAAGCTGTTTGGTAATATTTTTTCTGGAAAACTGTTTTTTTGAAACTAAGAGTATAAAATGTGTTTGGTAAACCCGTAAATATGAATTTTGATTAAAAAAATAATTCGAAAATGAGGTCATAAATCGCGTTTGGTTATAAAAATAAATTCTCAAATTTATAGGAAAACAGTTTTTTTCACAATGAGATTATAAAAGGCGTTTGTTCAATCAATTTGCATTAATTTTCATATGGTGTTTTTTTAATTGCTGCAGTTACAGAGCAAAGTTGTACACCTATGGGAACAAGAAGCCCGAGCAGCATCAGAATCGAGCAAATCTTATCAATATGAGGAGTTGTATTAATGTGATAACCCTTAAGCTTGTTCTTATGAACTGATATTCGACTATGCCATAAGCAATGGAGATTTTGAATTCTTATTGTATGTAACATTCCCTTAACTTGAAATGCGATATGCAAAAAAGTAGTATGAAAGATTATTTGAATATAATGTAATAAAAATTATTTGATCGCATCCTTTTTTTCTTCACATTAAACTTGTTTGAATTACTAGATTCATAATAAGAATAAAGCTGACACTACAAAAGAAACTCAATTTCCCGGCATTTTTTTACGTCTTTACCGGCGTTTTTTTACGCCGGTGAAACTTTCACCGGCGTTTATAATAGCGCCGGTCCAAATGCCGCCGAAGCGAGCGTCGCGGAAAGGAAGGGGTCTACACCGGCGGTTTTAGTGGACGCCGGTAAATGTGATACCTACACCGGCGGCCAGAAAATGCCGGTGTATGGGGGCCACTGAGTGCCGTTCTTTTACCCCAATATACATTCACCGGCGGCTATAAACCGCCGGTGTTCATCAATTCACCGGCGTTTATAGAAACGCCGGTGTAGATTGAACGTATACCGGCGGTCTGTGACCGCCGGTGTATGTGCGTTTATGAGTGTCCGCTTTTCCCTACTTACAAGCACCGGCGTGATCAAAAACGCCGGTGAACCTAACTACACCGGCGTTTTATAAAACGCCGGTGTTTCTTTTTACCGTTACAGCTGACGGCATACACCGGCATTTGTGTGGACGCCGGTATATCGCACACTGCAACTAATTCAACAGATAGACCGGCATTTTATAAAACGCCGGTCTAGCTATGCCCGCGTGTATTCCTTTCTCCGATCTTCCGTTCGATTTCAATTCACAGTTTCTTTTACAAAACCTGTAAACTAATTCACAACTGATTCAACCAATTTCGTTGCATATTAATGCGCAAATCACAACCAAACACAAGAATAATAAAGTTTAACACGTGTCATATCCCAAATATCTCAACAAACTAATTAACAGTGTCATAATCATAACCAAATTTACCGCAAAATTAACAGTCATAATTAACAAATTAATATACCGACGAACATCCCAAATATCTCAGGTCTGACAAATATCCCAAATTAACAGTCTGATATAACTCTCATAAAAAAATTAGTCTGACATAACAGCAAGGAGGACATAAGAACAATCATACAGCAAGGACACAAGAACAGCAAGGAGGACCACAGATTCATACCCCTCGAGGAGCTTCAGTTCTGATCGTCAGAATTTTCTTCATTTGGGCGACCGCTCTGTGAAAAAAAAACAATAGTTTAATTCAACAGTAGACCACAATACAGAATATACATATTATTTAAACTTGCAAAAAAATCTAACTGTATCTTAAATTATAAGATCAAAGTGCCAATTGCAAATGGAATTGTTGATGATATATAGAGAGGTAAAATAATTACATTGCAATGCTAAAAATCCGGTACTTAATTTTGTTTTTTAAATATATCTAAAATAACAAAACAAATGAAAATTCAGTATCTAACTTGAAAACTCTATATTCTCCTTTGATTGGGAATATCCACTACCTAAAACAGTAAAACAAATGAAAATTCAGTATCTAAGCATGTCTTTCATGGATTGTTCAGACAATCCATGAAACTGTCATCGTGGACGGAAACCAAACATAAGAAAAATAAGAAAATTATAAGATAGGGCTCATATCAAGTGTATTTTTAGGGAACTGTCATCGTGGAAGGAAACCAAATATAGAAGCCAGAAATGGAAACAGAAAGAAGAATGGTAGAGACTTTGGATACACCAGGCTAACATAGCGGCATTTTCCTCATCTCTCTCATCCCTTGTTTCCCTTCAGCACATGAACACAAAGAGACATCAGCAACAACAGCAAGAGCGACAGGAACAACAATAATAATAAATTATTATGAACAAGATGTCTCTATATGGGTTTCCAGATCTCCACTCGAGCCCTCTCGTTCTAATCACAGCCCAACTAAGAACATAGACAACAGCCACTGAACAATCCAATCACAGCCCAATCAAAATTTGCCATCCTGGATCTTAATGAAATAAGCCTCATTAGCAGTAAAAGAAGATGGGGATGCTAGCAGCATACTCAGTTTGGAAGTGAACCCATTTTTGGTTAAAAAATCATGCCAAAGAGGGCAAACAGGTTACTTTAACAGTACCTTAAAACCCAATTTCCATTATCTGAGCTTATATGTTGCTCCAATAATTCTTGTGCCCAACTAAATCTAAAACCCAATTGTTGTGCATATTCGGTCCATTTTGGCATACATAGCTATAGCATCCTCAGTTCACAGTGAACCCATTTAATATCAAAAAAACATGCCAAGAAGACAATCGGATGCATGAAATAAGCTTCATTAACAGTGACTTTTAGATGAGGCCTATGCTAGCAGCATACTCAGTTTGGAAGTGAACCCATTTTTGGTTAAAAAATCATGCCAAAGAGAGCAATCTGCAGGTTACTTTAACAGTGCCTTAAAATGAAAATTTCCATTATCTGAGCTTATATGTTGCTCTACCAATTCTTTAGCCCAACTAAATCTAAAACCCAATTGTTGTGCATATCCGGAGGATATTGGCATATGTAGCTATAGCAGCCTCAGTTCACAGTAAACCCATTTAATATCAAAAAAACATGCCAAGAAGACAATCAGATGCATGAAATCAGCTTCATTAACAGTGAAAGAAGATGGGGATGCTAGCAGCATACTCAGTTTGGAAGTGATCCCATTTCTGGTTAAAAAATCATGCCAAAGAGGGCAATCTGCAGGTTACTTTAACAGTATCTTGAAATGAAAATTTCCATTATCTGAGCTTATATGTTGCTCTATCAATTCTTTAGCCCAACTAAATCTAAAACCCAATTGTTGTGCATATCCGGAGGATTTTGGCATACAGCTATAGCATCCTCAGCTGACAGTGAACCCATTTAATATCAAAAAAACATGCCAAGAAAACAATCAGATGCATGAAATAACCTTCATTAACAGTAAAAGAAGATGAAAATTCTAGCAGCATACTTAGTTTGGAAGTGAACCCATTTTCGGTTAAAAAATCATGCCAAAGAGGGCAATCTGCAGGTTACTTTAACAGTATCTTGAAATGAAAATTTCCATTATCTGAGAATATATGTTGCTCTACTAATTCTTTAGCCCCACTAAATCTAAAACCCAATTGTTCAGCATATCCGGAGGATATTGGCATACGTAGCTATAGCAGCCTCAGTTCACAGTAAACCCATTTAATATCAAAAAAACAGGCCAAGATGACAATCAGATGCATGGAATAAGCTTCTTTAACAGTAAAATAAGATGAAAATTCTAGCAGCATACCAAGTTTGGAAGTGAACCCATTTTCGGTTAAGAAATCATGCCAAAGAGGGCAATCTGCAGGTTACTTTAACAGTATCTTGAAATGAAAATTTCCATTATCTGAGCATATATGTTGCTCTACTAATTCTTCAGCCCACCTAATCTAAAACCCAATTGTTGTGCATATGCGGACCATTTTGGCATACGTAGCTATAGCATCCTCAGTTCACAGTGAACCCTTTTTATATCAAAAAAACATGCCAAGAAGACAATCAGATGCATGAAATCAGCTTCATTAACAGTGAAAGAAGATGGGGATGCTAGCAGCATACTCAGTTTGGAAGTGATCCCATTTTTAGTTAAAAAATCATGCCAAAGATGGCAATCTGCAGGTTACTTTAACAGTACCTTAAAATGAAAATTTCCATTATCTTAGCTTATATGTTGCTCTACCAATTCGTTAGCCCAACTAAATCTAAAACCCAATTGTTCAGCATATCCGGAGGATATTGGCATACGTAGCTATAACAGCCTCAGTTCACAGTAAACCCATTTAATATAAAAAAAACAGGCCAAGATGACAATCAGATGCATGGAATAAGCTTCATTAACAGTGAAAGAAGATGGGGATGCTAGCAGCATACTCAGTTTGGAAGTGATCCCATTTCTGGTTAAAAAATCATGCCAAAGAGGGCAATCTGCAGGTTACTTTAACAGTATCTTGAAATGAAAATTTCCATTATCTGAGCATATATGTTGCTCTACTAATTCTTCAGCCCAACTAAATCTAAAACCCAATTGTTCAGCATATCCGGAGGATATTGGCATACGTAGCTATAACAGCCTCAGTTCACAGTAAACCCATTTAATATAAAAAAAACAGGCCAAGATGACAATCAGATGCATGGAATAAGCTTCTTTAACAGTAAAATAAGATGAAAATTCTAGCAGCATAACAAGTTTGGAAGTGAACCCATTTTCGGTTAAGAAATCATGCCAAAGAGGGCAATCTGCAGGTTACTTTAACAGTATCTTGAAATGAAAATTTCCATTATCTGAGCATATATGTTGCTCTACTAATTCTTCAGCCCACCTAATCTAAAACCCAATTGTTGTGCATATCCGGACCATTTTGGCATACGTAGCTATAGCATCCTCAGTTCACAGTGAACCCATTTTATATCAAAAAAATATGCCAATAAGACAATCAGATGCATGAAATCAGCTTCATTAACAGTGAAAGAAGATGGGGATGCTAGCAGCATACTCAGTTTGGAAGTGATCCCATTTTTGGTTAAAAAATCATGCCAAAGATGGCAATCTGCAGGTTACTTTAACAGTACCTTAAAATGAAAATTTCCATTATCTTAGCTTATATGTTGCTCTGCCAATTCTTCAGCCCAACTAAATCTAAAACCCAATTGTTGTGCATATCCGGACCATTTTGGCATACGTAGCTATAGCATCCTCGGTTCACAGTGAACCCATTTTATATCAAAAAAACATGCCAAGAAGACAATCAGATGCATGAAATCAGCTTCATTAACAGTGAAAGAAGATGGGGATGCTAGCAGCATACTCAGTTTGGAAGTGATCCCATTTTTGGTTAAAAATTCATGCCAAAGATGGCAATCTGCAGGTTACTTTAACAGTACCTTAAAATGAAAATTTCCATTATCTTAGCTTATATGTTGCTCTACCAATTCTTCAGCCCAACTAAATCTAAAACCCAATTGTTGTGCATATCCGGAGGATTTTGGCATACGTACCTATAGCATCCTCAGTTCACAGTGAACCCATTTAATATCAAAAAAACATGCCAAGAAGACAATCAGATGCATGAAATCGGCTTCATTAACAGTGAAAGAAGATGAGGCCTATGCTAGCAGCATACTTAGTTTGGAAGTGAACCCATTTTTTGGTTACAAAATCATGCCAAAGATGGCAATCTGCAGGTTACTTTAACAGTATCTTAAAATGAACATTTCCGTTATCTGAATCAATTCTTTAGCCCAACTAAATCTAAAACCCAATTGTTGTGCATATCCGGAGGATTTTGGCATACGTAGCTATAGCATCCTCAGTTTGGAAGTGAACCCATTTTGGTCAAAAAAGCATGCCAAGAAGACAATCAGATGCATGAAATCAGCTTCATTAACAGTAAAAGAACATGAAAATTTCCAGTATCCAAGCATATATTTTTCTATTAATTCTTCATCCCAACTAAACCATTCATGTTAAGGAAATCAAGATGCATCTATCAGAAAAAACATGCTAAGTTTGAAAAATAAGGGAAATCAAGAGATGATACCGAAGAGAGCGAGAAAGAGAGCGGAGAAGGGAAATCGAAAATGACGAATAGGGCTCATATCAAGTGTAGTTTTATGGAATTGTCATCGTGGAAGGAAACCAAATATAGAAGCCAGAAAGAGGAATGGTAGAGAATGAGGATACACCAGGCTAACATAGCGGCATTTTCCTCATCTCTCTCTCATCCCTTCTTTCCCTTCAACACACGGACACATAGAGACATCAGCAACAACAACAAGATCGACAAGAACAACAATAATAATAAATTATTATGAACAAGATGTCTCTATATGGGTTTCCAGATCTCCACTCCAACTCGTCTCTTTCTAATCACAACCCAATTAAGAACAATTGGTCACAGTCACTGTTAAAGAAACATATATGCTCAGATAATGGAAATTTCCATTTTAAGATACTTTTAAAGTAACCTGATTGCCATCTTTGGCATGATTGCCATCCTCATCTTCTTTTACTGTTAATGAAGATTATCTCATGCATCTGATTGTCACCTTGGCATGTTTTTTTTACCAAAAATGGGTTCACTGTGAACTGAGGATGCTATAGGTACGTATGCCAAAATTCTCCGGATATGCACAACAATTGGGTTTTAGATTTAGTTGGGCTCAAGAATTAGTAGAGCAACACATAAGCTCAGATACTGTTAAAGTAACCTGCAGATTGCCATCTTTGGCATGATTGTGTAACAAAAAATGGGTTCACTGTGAAACTAAGTATGCTGCTAGCATACCAAAATCCTCCAAATCAGTACAACAACACGGCTGAACAAACCTTATTAGCAGGTCATCCAATGTCATCTAAGCATGTTATGTGCCAAAGTGGGGTTGGTCATACAATGCATGAACGACACGTATTAGTTGTTTGTGAGTATGCAATAGGGTGCAGCTATGAACAGGGCTCATATCAAGTGTAGTATTACGGACTGTCATCGTGGAAGGAAACCAATTTAATATATAAGCCATATATGGAGCTAGAAAGAGGGATGGTAGAGAATGAGGATACACCAGGCTAACATAGCGGCATTTTCCTCATCTCTCTCTCATCCCTTCTTTTCCTTCAACACACGGACACATAGAGACATCAGCAACAACAGCAAGAGGGGATTGGTCCAACAATAAGTATAGATTATAATAAACGAGATGTCTCTATTTGGGTTTCCAGATCTCCACTCCAGCCCTTTCTTTCTAATCACAGCCCACTTAAGAAACATAGACGAAATACTTATAGACGACAGCCACAATGCAGACTCACAAACACTAGTACGTGTCTTTCATGCATTCAAGACCATAATCTCTTTAAAAATCCCAATTTAAATACTTACCGAGGGTGGGACTTGGGATTGCTGCCCTATTAAATTGGCCATTTGTTCTTGGAGGAGTGCAACTTGTGCCTTTAAGGAAGTCATCTCCTCGTCCCGATTGGCACTTGAACTAGACTCACTCCGTCCGAATAGCCGCGAGGGGGTTGGTCCTAGGCCCATACCACGGACACGTCCATGCCTCTCCTTTCCCCTAACATCGGTCAAGGCAACTCTCTGCCGGGTATGCCAATCTGTGCATGCCGCCGTAGGGTCAGAATCTGAGGCAGAGGAGATTTCATCATACCTTTTCCGAGCGTTAGTCTGTAAAAGGACATAACAATCAGAGTTAAAGACAGATGAGATTTCGACTACTCATTAGATATTAGTTCACAAATTACCAGAATCCGTGCTGCCTCAGAGCTCGCATACGTCCCATCCTTCGATTTGTGGGTGGCATCGAAAAAGTCAATGTCACCAAACTCCGTAGGACCCCCCAAATCTTCTGCCTATATATTAGTAAGATGAAATGGTTATAAACAAATAACTGTAAGTAAAAAATGTTCAATACTATTGCGCCTACCAATTCTTCCCGAACCAGAGCGAAGCTCTGTGTACCAGCGGTGTGCAACACTAGCTGCTTTGACCGACTGGCAACTCCCCCCTCCACCCTTTTCTGTACATGCCACAATGAAGTTAGCAGAAAAATTCATTACAGTAGCCATACAACCACATACTCATTAGATTTTTGTGTGTTTAATGTAAATACCTGACCGATCGCCGAACTCCAGTAGTGCACAAGAAATTGCCAATCTGAAGGCTCCACATTTTCTGGCACATTCATTGCATTCTCCTCCTCTGAAAGGTCTTTGTCATAAAACTTCGCCTTCAAGTCACTCTTGTGGTCCCTCCACTTCTTGGAGAGTGACTTTTCAACCCAAGGCGTAAGGGAGTCGGCGAACGAGAAGTATTGCTACAAAATTTATTACCCATCACTAAAAATACATATTTCAATAATATATTTGCGCCGACCAATTATGTATTTTAAATGAGAAATACCTTGATTGTCGTAATAGCAGTGGCCTTTGTCGTGGTTGGCACCTTCGGCCAACTCTCGTATGACAAAGGAAGTATCCGGGGGTTCCTTGCTATAACCCCAATGAAGGAAGAAAATTTGCTGGCGTTATCGCCAACCGGTTGCCCGACACCGTTCGCCTCCACCTCGATCCTTTTGTCATTCTGAAGCCTCCAAATATTCGTCATCTTAGTCTGCCCACGATATTTCTTGACAGTGGGCGGCGTGCTACCCTCACCCTCATCTGTTTGACTGCCACTATTATGTAGTGGCTGCTCATCCCCATGGCTCTCATTGCCATCATTTATATTTATCCTCTTTCCATGCCTCAGCATGTTTTACCTGTCAAGGATTCAATAACTTCTTTAGAGATGCAAATTTAATTAATAACATGTTTATAATAACTATCATAAAATTTGTACTTTAGTAGGATTAACAAACCAACATAATTATAAAAAAATTTAAAAAATGAGATTTGTAACAAATTAAATTACAATGATAGTTTGGTTCAATGACACTAAGCATAGTTTAATGTAAATAACACCAACCAGTAGAAAATAGGAAGATAATTAAACCGGTGTATTAAATTGTTGTGCATATCCGGAGGATTTTGGCATACGTAGCTATAGCATCCTCAGTTCACAGTGAACACATTTTGGTTAAAAAAACATGCCAAGATGACAATCAGATGCATGAAATAAGCTTCATTAACAGTAAAAGAACATGAATATTCTAGCAGCATACTCAGTTTGGAAGTGATCCCATTTTTGGTTAAAAAATCATGCCAAAGATGGCAATCTGCAGGTTACTTTACCAGTACCTTAAAATGAAAATTTCCATTATCTTAGCTTATATGTTGCTCTACCAATTCTTTAGCCCAACTAAATCTAAAACCCAATTGTTGTGCATATCCGGAGGATTTTGGCATACGTACCTATAACATCCTCAGTTCACAGTGAACCCATTTAATATCAAAAACACATGCCGAGAAGACAATCAGATGCATGAAATCAGCTTTATTAACAGTGAAAGAAGATGAGGCCTATGCTAGCAGCATACTTAGTTTGGAAGTGAACCCATTTTTGGTTAAAAAATCATGCCAAAGAGGGCAATCAGGTTACTTTAACAGTATCTTAAAATGAAAATTTCCATTATCTGAGCTTATATGTTGCTCTACTAATTCTTGAGCCCAACTAAATCTAAAACCCAATTGTGGTGCATATCCGGAGGATTTTGGCATACAGCTATAGCATCCTCAGTTCACAGTGAACCCATTTAATATCAAAAAAACATGCCAAGAAGGCAATCAGATGCATGAAATAAGCTTCATTAACAGTAAAAGAAGATGAAAATTCTAGCAGCATACTTAGTTTGGAAGTGAACCCATTTTTTGTTAAAAAATCATGCCAAAGATGGCAAACAGGTTACATTTAACAGTATCTTGAAATGAAAATTTCCATTATCTGAGCATATATGTTGCTCTACTAATTCTTTAGCCCAACTAAATCTAAAACCCAATTGTTCAGCATATCTGGAGGATTTTGGCATACGTAGCTATAGCATCCTCAGTTCACAGTGAACCCATTTTGGTTAAAAAAACATGCCAAGATGACAATCAAATGCATGGAATAAGCTTCTTTAACAGTAAAAGAAGATGAAAATTCTAGCAGCATTTACAGTTTGGAAGTGAACCCATTTTTGGTTAAAAAATCATGCTAAAGATGGCAAACAGGTTACTTTAACAGTACCTTAAAACCCAATTTCCATTATCTGAGCTTATATGTTGCTCCACTAATTCTTGTGCCCAACTAAATCTAAAACCCAATTGTTGTGCATATTCGGACCATTTTGGCATACATAGCTATAGCATCCTCAGTTCACAGTGAACCCATTTAATATCAAAAAACCATGCCAAGAAGACAATCAGATGCATGAAATAAGCTTCATTAACAGTAAAAGAAGATGAAAATTCTAGCAGCATACTTAGTTAGGAAGTGAACCCATTTTCGGTTAAAAAATCATGCCAAAGAGGGCAATCTGCAGCTTACTTTAATAGTATCTTGAAATGAAAATTTCCATTATCTGAGCATATATGTTGCTCTACTAATTCTTCAGCCCAACTAAATCTAAAACCCAATTGTTGTGCATATCCGGACCATTTTGGCATACGTAGCTATAGCATCCTCAGTTCACAGTGAACCCATTTTATATCAAAAAAACATGCCAAGAAGACAATCAGATGCATGAAATCAGCTTCATTAACAGTAAAAGAACATGTAAATTTCCAGTACCTAAGCATATATTTTTCTATTAATTCTTCATCCCAACTAAACCATTCATGTTAAGAAAATCAAGATGCATCTATCAGAAAAAACATGCTAAGTTTCAAAAATAAGGGAAATCAAGAGATGATACCGAAGAGAGAGAGAGAGCGGGGCGACGAGCGCGGGGGGGAGGAGATAGAGAGAGAGCGGGGCAACACGGTCATTTCTGATCGCCGATTCACCTCCAAATCGGGATAGGGAGGAGGGAAATCGAAAATGGCGAAGGGAAGAAGGGACGATGACGAAAGGTCGAAGGCTGTCGAAGAGGACGAAGCGGCGGAGGCAAACGCGCGGGAAGTAGAGCGAGGAAGGAGGAAAAACGAAGCGCCCTCTTTTTCTTTATTTTTTTGGGGTTTGGGAAAATGGCAAGCGAAAGGTTAGGGTAGATGGGATTTATCGCAGCTTTTCACCGGCGTTTTAATTAGACACGCCGGTGAATAATACACTTCACCGGCGTTTTTAAATAAAACGCCGGTGAATACGCGGATTCACCGGCATTTTAATTCGACCGCCGTTGTATAACCATCCCATCTGGCGCCCCATTCCTATTCGCTACCTACCCCGGCGCTACTAGTAAAACGTCGGGGAATATTTGTAACGCCCCGAATTTACATATAAGGATAAATTCGAGATTTACAGGATCTTTACTTCACTTCGTACAATTTTACAAGGAAAATTTAAAACTTTTTCAATAGTACATCAAAGTTCAATTACATCTTAACTTTACACAGCAGAATAATGAAATTTACAATAAATCATTTACAACATCTTTAAAATAAAAGCAGCATCAGCATATCCACTTCATAGCTTCATGTATGGTCCTTTACCTGCATGTTAATCTGTGGGCTCGTCAGTTACTTACAACTGACGAAATGTTATACACGGCTATCCTCTCTATGCCGAAAATAGTATAACGATCTCATACTTTAACAAATCACACAAAAGATTGAATGAACAAGTAAAGTGTCAAAAGTGATTATTCTAAGCATAAGTGTATGTCATGTCTTAATGCCTAATGCACGCAACTCTACACTAGGATGATACTAATGCACACTTGTTCAGATTCTATGCATCCCATACTACATAGGTCTGAGGGCAAGTGCCTACGTACTCCACATTGAAGGGTTCGATCCCTCGCCATGAGATTACCCAGTAATAAAACAAGTTTTAGAGTTATTCCACAGATACGGATCTCAGCCTCCCTGGCTAGCCTCCCTGGCTATAATAACAGATCCCAGCCTCCCTGGCTATTATATCGTGAGAATAATCCCGTAAATGCCCCTCTAGCCCCGGTATATACATATTCTTTGGAGTATGGTAAACATCCGTCGACTACCCTAAGTCCCGGATAAAATACAATCCATCTCCTATGGGGCAACCACAGTCCACCAACTGGGTTTATAGCCACGGAGATCCACCGCCGACTATATAGAAGCACCCATTTACGTTTGCACAAGTCTATTACATCTTCACCTAAGTGCCTAATTATTTTCTAGTTCAAGACATGAATATGTTATCACCCTAGAATCAGTTTTACCTCATACCGGATTTGTTCACAAAAATACGAGATCGCCCAACGGCATTATCTCGAAATCAAGTCTCAAAATCTTTCTTTCAAAATTACCGGTAACAGAGGTCTTACTAATTCTAAATCATAAATCTTTCATGTCCAAGAAACATGGGTACACATACCCCTTAATAATCATGTCTTAACCTATTATATTCATGTCCATAATTTGTTCTATGTCTCATTTGAACACTATTCATAATAATAATTCTTTTTCATGACTCCATTTCATTCAACAGAAATTTATCCCTTTCACAAACATGATTTTATCACTTGCAATCTCATTTGAAATTTAAATAATCAAGTATGCAATACAAATGAATAATCCCATCAAATACAATTAATTTACAAATCTACATTTTACTTTTCTTCTAATGATGCAAATCATGTTCTTCAACAATTTAGTTTTGGAAGACAAATCTCATTCTATCTCAAAGTCACTTTTATTATCTCCAATATACATGAAAATCTTTAAAACTATTTTCTATAAATTCTCTTTCTCTTTAATGAAAATAAAAGATCCTTATGCTATTTGAAGCAACTGCTTCTTTCTAAGTAAATATTTACAAATATCTATATTCTCTACTTACTTTACTTATATTCATTTTATCTCTACTATTATAATGGGAAAGGGCCTTAGTGTCAGCGACTGTCATTTTGAAGACAGCACGGGCAGCGCACGTGTTGACAAAATGACCCACTTGGTAAATATTTTCGGTAATGGGCCAGTTTGGTAAATATTTTTGGCAGTGGATCAGATCGGAAATTGTTTTCTTTTGGGTTATGGCCTAACTTTGGTAAATATTTTCGAAAGTATACAAGCTTGGTAAATATATTTCAAAAGTAGATCAGTTTGGAAATTATTTTCTTTTTTTTTTACCTTACTCATTATCCCTACAGTTTTTTTTTACCACGTGCACGTATGCACGTGTCTAATACTAGTTACAATATAATCTGAAAGTTCACAGCGTACCTTGTTGTTTATTTATCAAAAATAGACAAATCTTTTATTCTTTGTGCTTTATCATCCCATTGGTAGGCCATAGAATTAATTAGCACTTTTAATGGAGGAGAATGAGAGGAACCAAATACAACCAAAACCAAATGTCGAAATTGGTCTTTCACATATCTAGAGTAGTTAACTTAATTGTTACAATGTCTGAGAGATGGTTTTCTTAGCTGACTGTTTAGATTGCATCAACAAACAAAAATTATGGTTTTGTGCGACTTCAAAACCCCGTATACAATGTACCTGTTGAAACTGCTCTTTAACTCTTTTTGAGTTATAATCATTAAGAACACTCTTTGGCTTCTTCTCTAGAACTGTATAAAGCGTTAATCTCTTGACTTCTCTCAAATGCTTACTCTTTCACTTAATAGTTTTTCGTCTTCAACTTTTATTCTACAAAAATTCTTCTTTAAACATAGGGGAAATCTCTTCAATTATTTTAACAATTACTAGTTAACATCCAAATGACAATTTCTTTTTATTTTAAAATTTCCAAACTACATGACAATCCTTTGTTTCTTAATTAATAACAACATTTCTACAAGTTGACATACAAAAAAAAAAAAGAACATGAATTTTGTCTTCTAATTATCACATCAAATTTATACTACTCATTAATCATAATAGCATGCTAAGGTATGACAAATACTCAATCAATTCTTTTTCTCTTTAACCACTAACATGATTTAATTTTATTAATCATACATGAACTACTTATCATTCTCATCTCATACCATAGCATAGATCATATAAGAAATTCCATACTACTCATTATTTATTACTTAGCATACATTATTCTAAATTAGAAAGTATAGGATCACCCACCTTATTGAAGCTTGAACAATTGAAGGGAGAGATGTGACACTTCTTTTAGTTCCAAGACAACTCCTAGCAATGGCTTCTCCTCCTAGCAAGTTCCCTTTCCTTAGCAATGGCTTCCTCTAGCAATTCCTCCAAGCAAAAGGACCCTCTCTCTCTTCCTTTTCTTTCTTTCTTTCTTTCTTTCTATAATGTTTTTGGTGCAAGAAAAATGTAGGAAATGAGGCTCTATTTATAGGGTATGGTTAGGGTCTATTGTGCATAATTTTGCACCTAATAACTCTCCATATTAATTCTTACAACTCTCCACTTTCCTAACTCCTAAAACCCCCATCTCTTCATCTCCCCACTCTCCATGACATAAAGCTCCACTCTTCTCTTTCCTTCATGAAAACCGGTCCCCCCCCTTGCCCAATATTTGGTCCAAGTACATTTGTGTGTGCATGCACACATGCACAAACAAATGTGAACATATTTCTATAACTCAAAAATGTGTACTAATATTGCAACTTGTCATGTATTAGTACATGTTTAACTAAAAATGTGATTTTAATAATGGGCTTGCTACATGGGCCCATTACTAATTAATTAATTTTAATTATCTAGTGGACTCCTTTCTTAATGGGCTACATTTTAGTTTATAGGCCCATGGATCAAAAGAAAGGCTAAATAAAACCAATGCATGCTAAAAATAGTAAAATGAGAGTAGCAAAATGAGAATAAAAATTTGCACGTGCACCATACGTGCAAAAAATTGAAAAATGCATTTTAATAATAAAAATATAGTTGGGGTGTTACAACACTCCCTCCTTAGAATAGTTCCGTCCCCGGAACTACACTTAGGAGCGAGAAACTACTAAGAGAAAAAAAAAAAAAAGAGTCTACAAAAGAAAACTTAGTCGAAGAGTTCGGGATGGTCCTTCCGCATCTTTTCCTCTGATTCCCAGGTTGCTTCTTCAACAAATTGGTTTCTCCAAATGACCTTTACCATGGGTATCGTCTTGTTTCTCAAGACTTTTTCTCGGCGATCCACGATCTCAACGGGACGCTCAGCATAGCTCAAATCCAGTTGCAAGCCCTCAGGCACTTCTGGCAGATGATGACTTGGGTCAGAAACATAACCCCTTAGCATGGACACGTGAAAAACATTGTGAACTTGGGCCAACTCTTCCGGCAGTTCTAACCGATAAGCTGTCTTCCCAATTCTCTTCAGTATTTTGTAAGGTCCAATGTATCTCGGGGCTAATTTTCCTCCTCGCCCGAACCGAATCACTCCTTTAGTCGGAGATACTTTCACAAAGACATGGTCACCTTCGTCAAATTCCAAGTCTCTCCTTCTATTGTCGGCGTAACTCTTTTGCCTGCTTTGCGCGTCGACCAGCCTCTTTCTGATCAGCTCAATCTTTTCTGAAGTTTGCTGCACAATCTCTGGTCCAAACAGCTGCCTCTCCCCTACTTCATACCAACAGACTGGAGTCCTGCATTTCCTCCCATATAAAGCTTCGTAGGGCGCCATCCCAATGCTCGTCTGGAAACTGTTGTTGTATGCGAATTCTACCAGAGCTAAGTGTTTCTCCCAGCTACCACCAAAATCCAACACACAACACCTGAGCATATCTTCTAGCACTCTGTTGACCCGTTCAGTTTGCCCATCTGTCTGAGGATGGAAGGCTGTACTGAAATCAGTCCTTGTCCCCATAGCCGCTTGCAGACTCTTCCAAAAATGTGAAGTGAAACGCGCATCTCTGTCAGATACTATAGACATCGGGACTCCATGCAATTTCACAATTTCCTCTACGTACAATTCTGCCAGCTTTTCCATTGACCAAGTAAGTTTCATTGCTAAGAAGTGAGCTGACTTGGTGAGTCTGTCCACTATTACCCAAATGGTATCATTGCCTTTGGAACTCTTGGGTAAACCTGTGATGAAATCCATGCTGATACAGTCCCACTTCCATTCCGGGATGGGTAAAGGCTGCAACAAACCGCCAGGTTTCTGATTTTCTGCCTTGACCTGCTGGCAAACCGCGCACTTGGCCACAAACTCTGCCACATCTCGCTTCATACCTGGCCACCAGAAGTGTAGCTTTATATCCTTGTACATTTTGGTACTCCCAGGATGTACAGATAACAAGGTAGCATGTGCTTCCTGAAGAATACTTTCCTTTAGCTCTGCTACATCTGGCACACACAGCCGCTCCCCAAACCAAAGTACTGCATCCTTCACTTGAAATTCTGTCAGTCTGCCTAAGCCAACCTGTTCTACCATCCCTTGGATCTCTGGATCCGTCTTCTGGCTGTCCATGATTCTGTCTCTCAAAGTGGGTTGAATCCTCAATTGAGCTAAGGAAGCCTCCACACTCTGCAGAACCACTTCAATTCCTGCTCGATCTAGCTCATCCGCTAACCTTTCCTGGGTTGTGATCAACCGAGACAAACTGACCTTTCTGCTAAGTGCATCTGCTACCACATTAGCCTTGCCTGGATGATATTTGATTTCAGGTCGGATGTCTTCCAACACCTCTAACCATCTCCTCTGCCTTAAATTCAAGTCCCTTTGTTGATAAATATACTTCAAGCTCTTATGATCGGTGTACATATTGACTTTTTCCCCGTACACATAATGTCTCCATTGCTTCAAAGCATAGATGATCGCTGCTAGTTCCAAATCATGGGTTGGGTAATTCTTCTCATGTGGTCTAAGTTGCCTAGACCCATAAGCAATCACTCTTCCTTCTTGCATTAGTACGCAACCCAGTCCGCGATGTGAAGCATCGCTGTAGATGTCATACTCAACTCCTGCTCTGGGCAATGCTAAGATAGGGGCTGTAGTCAATTTCTCCTTCAATGCCTGGAAGCTTGCTTCGCATTGCTCTGACCATTTGAAATTCACATTCTTCTTTGTTAGCCCGGTGAGTGGCACCGCTATCTGAGAATAACCTTGAATAAACCTTCTATAGTATCCGGTTAGACCCAAAAAGCTTCTAATCTCCTTCACCGTGGTTGGTCTTGGCCAGTCTTTAACTGCTTCAACCTTCTGCGGGTCAGTAGCCACTCCCTCCTTAGAAAGGATGTGACCCAAGAAGGCGACTTCGGTTTTCCAGAAGTCACACTTAGACAATTTTGCATATAACTGGTGCTCCTGTAGCTTCTTTAGGACCTCTGTCAAGTGCTTGGCGTGTTCTTCCTCGGACTTGGAGTAGACCAAAATGTCGTCAATAAATACAACGACAAAGGAATCGATGAAAGGTCGTAGAACTCTGTTCATCATGTCCATGAAAATAGCTGGTGCGTTTGTGACTCCGAAAGGCATAACTAGAAACTCGTAGTGACCATGCCTGGTTCGGAAAGCCGTTTTATGCACATCATCTTCCTTTACCCGGACCTGATGATACCCAGACCTTAGATCTATCTTGGAAAAGACTGCTGCTCCCTGCAGGTGGTCGAACAAATCATCGATTCGGGGAATGGGGTACTTGTTCTGTACGGTCACCTTGTTCAACTCTCTGTAGTCGATACACATCCTCATAGATCCATCCTTTTTCTTTACTAAAAGAACTGGGGCTCCCCATGGTGATGCACTTGGCCTGATGTATCCTTTGCTCAGTAACTCTTCGATCTGCTTCTTGATCTCGTCCTGTTCGACTGGTGCCATTCTGTATGGGGCCTTGGAAATAGGAGCACTTCCCGGTTGAACCGTGATGCTGAACTCTACATCTCTACGAGGGGGAAGCCCTGGTATATCGTCTAGAAATACTACTGGGAAGTCTCAGACAACTGGGATCTGCTTCACTTCTTCTGGAACTTTCTGCTCGGACAATGCTGCTACTATCTGCTTACCCTTCCCCTTGCCTCGGAAAGTAACAACTGGTCCCCCTGGTGCCTTGATTATGACCTCTTTGTCTTTGCACTCGATAGTCGCACTGTAGACTGACATCCAGTCAATGCCAATGATGATGTCAACTCCGAGAACTGCCAGTTCAATGAGATCGATGCCAAAGAGTCTGCCCCCAATCTCGAGATCACACCCCTCATAGTATCGATCGGTTGTCAGGTTCTCTCCTGACGGAGTAGCCACAGATAAAACCTTGCCAGGAAATATTTTTGGCTCAATTTCCAATCTTTTAGCAAAAGAGGGTGACACAAAAGTGTGTGAAGATCCCGTATCAAATAACACCGAAGCTTTTATTCCATTTATTAAAATATTCCCTGTTACATATGAGTATTCTCATTACATAACATTTTATTACATAAACAGAAAATATAAGTCAATTAAGCTTCGTCTTCCGTACCCGTGATCACATGATCTACCTCATCCGCATCGGCTTCTGTCAAGGCAAACACCCGCCCTTGTTTGAACTGTTTCTGCTCCGGCTTGAACTGCCTTTGTTCTGGCCTGAATTGCCTTTGACTTGGTCCCCCCCGCTGAAGCTGAGGGCAATCTGTCTTGAAGTGGCCCTCCTTACCACATATGAAGCATGTCTTGAATGGCTTGGTGCATCCAGTAGCTATGTGGCCTGACTCCCCACATCTGAAGCATATGGGCACCCTCCCTGTCACTACTATGGCATTGGCCCCAGTTGGCTTGAATCGTTGTGCGGGAGGCTGGTTCCTGTAGTTGCTGGGTCCCGCGGGCCTTTTACCCAAGCTCCAACTGCTCTTCCTGGCTTGCACTGCCTGGAATTGGTTCATGTCTGTCTCTGTTGCAGCGGCCCTTCTGACTAGCTTTTCAAACCTCCGAATGCCTAGAGGTATCATCCTTGATCTTAGACTGGGCCTCAGACCTTGCTCGAACTTGCGGGCCTTCTTAGACTCCTCCTGAACCATCTCTGGTGCATATCGGGAAAGTTGATTAAACTTGGTTTCATATTCCCTCACCGTCATATTACCTTGTTGTAAGCTCAAGAACTCCATAGCTTTCTTTTCTTGTACATATAGTGGAAAGTAATGGCTCCTGAACTCTTCCAGGAATTCTTCCCATGTCAGTTGCACATTTCCCAAGTTTCTTTTCAAGGATTGCCACCACACACTCGCATCCTTTTCGAGCTGAATGGTAGCCAATTTCACTTTGCTAGCTTCAGGGGTTTCAAGCACTTCGAAAATTGTTTCGATCTGTCGAACCCAGTCATCTGCAGCATCGGGGTTCGTCTATCCTCCAAATACCGGCGGCTTCATTCTTTTGAATGCTTCCACCAGTTTGATGGCCTCAGGTATCTGGATAGCTGGTCCCGGTCCTCTGTTTTGAGGGATATTAGCGGCGAGGGCATTGAGGGTCTGGTACACCCGAGCCATTTCCGTTTCCAAATCCAATCCATTTTCCCCGCCGAAGCCTTCACCATTTCCAATTCTTCGTGCCATTTCTGAGTCATAAAATTCTTCATTAATCATCACAAATAACATAACAGCAAGATTGTATTCTTTATTCAGAGATAAAACTTTTATTTTAACATTTCCATTACAATTGCTTAAATAAAAGATATCCTAGATTCTACGGTTTTTCTTGGCTTCTCTGAGCTCTTCCCGCAGATCTTGGACTTCCTTTCTTATGTTTTCAATCTCGTATGGTCGCTTTTCTTTATCCTTGTCGCGTCGTTGGGTCTTCTTGAGCTCGTATATCAGGTGGTTTAGTTTCCAGACGCGTACTTTATCCTGTGCCAGGCGTGATTCCAAGTAGTTAACCTTCCTCTTTTGTGCATCCAGTTCTCGACGAAGGGATGCAACGAGGTCATCTGGGTGATCCGGTATAAATTCCTCGTCTGGGGAGTCTTCGGGAGAGTCAGGTGGTGGCGGAGTAATTTCCCTGGACTCGGGAAACTCTTCATCCTCTATCTCGAAGGGTTCCTCTTCTTCTTCCTCCTCCGGGTCTTCTTCTTCCTCTGGGTCCTCTTCCTCCATTGGTTCTTCTTCTAAGTCCTCAGGGTGGACAAACCAAGGAAGTTCGTTCTGGTTGGCCATCTTATAACAAGGGGGAAAAAGTTATTTTACAAAGCAATATGAGTCTCATTCTATAGGTTGAACTCACACTCTAGTGTCCGCAGGAATAGAATTGTAACTACTCACTAAAGTTTCATGGGTTCTAAACTATAGTTAATGATCTTATTACTTTTTCTAAACAATTCTTTAGTTTATCAAGTTCGGATTCACTTGGGTTAGCCGTAAGAGTCGGTTCCCAGCTAGCGGTGGTCCGAAGACGCTTAAATACCGTGTCGCTTAGGGTTGTTTACACCCGGTTGACAGAAGGACTCTTTTGGTTTGTCCCCAAATTTATCGTCACTTTTTATCGTTCCTTATAAACTTGTACTACTTGTGAAGCATGCTCTGATACCATCTGTAACGCCCCGAATTTACATATAAGGATAAATTCGAGATTTACAGGATCTTTACTTCACTTCGTACAATTTTACAAGGAAAATTTAAAACTTTTTCAATAGTACATCAAAGTTCAATTACATCTTAACTTTACACAGCAGAATAATGAAATTTACAATAAATCATTTACAACATCTTTAAAATAAAAGCAGCATCAGCATATCCACTTCATAGCTTCATGTATGGTCCTTTACCTGCATGTTAATCTGTGGGCTCGTCAGTTACTTACAACTGACGAAATGTTATACACGGCTATCCTCTCTATGCCGAAAATAGTATAACGATCTCATACTTTAACAAATCACACAAAAGATTGAATGAACAAGTAAAGTGTCAAAAGTGATTATTCTAAGCATAAGTGTATGTCATGTCTTAATGCCTAATGCACGCAACTCTACACTAGGATGATACTAATGCACACTTGTTCAGATTCTATGCATCCCATACTACATAGGTCTGAGGGCAAGTGCCTACGTACTCCACATTGAAGGGTTCGATCCCTCGCCATGAGATTACCCAGTAATAAAACAAGTTTTAGAGTTATTCCACAGATACGGATCTCAGCCTCCCTGGCTAGCCTCCCTGGCTATAATAACAGATCCCAGCCTCCCTGGCTATTATATCGTGAGAATAATCCCGTAAATGCCCCTCTAGCCCCGGTATATACATATTCTTTGGAGTATGGTAAACATCCGTCGACTACCCTAAGTCCCGGATAAAATACAATCCATCTCCTATGGGGCAACCACAGTCCACCAACTGGGTCTATAGCCACGGAGATCCACCGCCGACTATATAGAAGCACCCATTTACGTTTGCACAAGTCTATTACATCTTCACCTAAGTGCCTAATTATTTTCTAGTTCAAGACATGAATATGTTATCACCCTAGAATCAGTTTTACCTCATACCGGATTTGTTCACAAAAATACGAGATCGCCCAACGGCATTATCTCGAAATCAAGTCTCAAAATCTTTCTTTCAAAATTACCGGTAACAGAGGTCTTACTAATTCTAAATCATAAATCTTTCATGTCCAAGAAACATGGGTACACATACCCCTTAATAATCATGTCTTAACCTATTATATTCATGTCCATAATTTGTTCTATGTCTCATTTGAACACTATTCATAATAATAATTCTTTTTCATGACTCCATTTCATTCAACAGAAATTTATCCCTTTCACAAACATGATTTTATCACTTGCAATCTCATTTGAAATTTAAATAATCAAGTATGCAATACAAATGAATAATCCCATCAAATACAATTAATTTACAAATCTACATTTTACTTTTCTTCTAATGATGCAAATCATGTTCTTCAACAATTTAGTTTTGGAAGACAAATCTCATTCTATCTCAAAGTCACTTTTATTATCTCCAATATACATGAAAATCTTTAAAACTATTTTCTATAAATTCTCTTTCTCTTTAATGAAAATAAAAGATCCTTATGCTATTTGAAGCAACTGCTTCTTTCTAAGTAAATATTTACAAATATCTATATTCTCTACTTACTTTACTTATATTCATTTTATCTCTACTATTATAATGGGAAAGGGCCTTAGTGTCAGCGACTGTCATTTTGAAGACAGCACGTGCAGCGCACGTGTTGACAAAATGACCCACTTGGTAAATATTTTCGGTAATGGGCCAGTTTGGTAAATATTTTTGGCAGTGGATCAGATCGGAAATTGTTTTCTTTTGGGTTATGGCCTAACTTTGGTAAATATTTTCGAAAGTATACCAGCTTGGTAAATATATTTCAAAAGTAGATCAGTTTGGAAATTATTTTCTTTTTTTTTTACCTTACTCATTATCCCTACAGTTTTTTTTTACCACGTGCACGTATGCACGTGTCTAATACTAGTTACAATATAATCTGAAAGTTCACAGCGTACCTTGTTGTTTATTTATCAAAAATAGACAAATCTTTTATTCTTTGTGCTTTATCATCCCATTGGTAGGCCATAGAATTAATTAGCACTTTTAATGGAGGAGAATGAGAGGAACCAAATACAACCAAAACCAAATGTCGAAATTGGTCTTTCACATATCTAGAGTAGTTAACTTAATTGTTACAATGTCTGAGAGATGGTTTTCTTAGCTGACTGTTTAGATTGCATCAACAAACAAAAATTATGGTTTTGTGCGACTTCAAAACCCCGTATACAATGTACCTGTTGAAACTGCTCTTTAACTCTTTTTGAGTTATAATCATTAAGAACACTCTTTGGCTTCTTCTCTAGAACTGTATAAAGCGTTAATCTCTTGACTTCTCTCAAATGCTTACTCTTTCACTTAATAGTTTTTCGTCTTCAACTTTTATTCTACAAAAATTCTTCTTTAAACATAGGGGAAATCTCTTCAATTATTTTAACAATTACTAGTTAACATCCAAATGACAATTTCTTTTTATTTTAAAATTTCCAAACTACATGACAATCCTTTGTTTCTTAATTAATAACAACATTTCTACAAGTTGACATACAAAAAAAAAAAGAACATGAATTTTGTCTTCTAATTATCACATCAAATTTATACTACTCATTAATCATAATAGCATGCTAAGGTATGACAAATACTCAATCAATTCTTTTTCTCTTTAACCACTAACATGATTTAATTTTATTAATCATACATGAACTACTTATCATTCTCATCTCATACCATAGCATAGATCATATAAGAAATTCCATACTACTCATTATTTATTACTTAGCATACATTATTCTAAATTAGAAAGTATAGGATCACCCACCTTATTGAAGCTTGAACAATTGAAGGGAGAGATGTGACACTTCTTTTAGTTCCAAGACAACTCCTAGCAATGGCTTCTCCTCCTAGCAAGTTCCCTTTCCTTAGCAATGGCTTCCTCTAGCAATTCCTCCAAGCAAAAGGACCCTCTCTCTCTTCCTTTTCTTTCTTTCTTTCTTTCTTTCTATAATGTTTTTGGTGCAAGAAAAATGTAGGAAATGAGGCTCTATTTATAGGGTATGGTTAGGGTCTATTGTGCATAATTTTGCACCTAATAACTCTCCATATTAATTCTTACAACTCTCCACTTTCCTAACTCCTAAAACCCCCATCTCTTCATCTCCCCACTCTCCATGACATAAAGCTCCACTCTTCTCTTTCCTTCATGAAAACCGGTCCCCCCCCTTGCCCAATATTTGGTCCAAGTACATTTGTGTGTGCATGCACACATGCACAAACAAATGTGAACATATTTCTATAACTCAAAAATGTGTACTAATATTGCAACTTGTCATGTATTAGTACATGTTTAACTAAAAATGTGATTTTAATAATGGGCTTGCTACATGGGCCCATTACTAATTAATTAATTTTAATTATCTAGTGGACTCCTTTCTTAATGGGCTACATTTTAGTTTATAGGCCCATGGATCAAAAGAAAGGCTAAATAAAACCAATGCATGCTAAAAATAGTAAAATGAGAGTAGCAAAATGAGAATAAAAATTTGCACGTGCACCATACGTGCAAAAAATTGAAAAATGCATTTTAATAATAAAAATATAGTTGGGGTACAATATTCGCCGCTAAATCGAGGTTCTTTTGTAGTGTGATATACATTATATTACATTGCAACTCTCTGTTTGTTAAGCTCCAATACATTATATTATATATACTTGGATCCTGGATTTCCAAATCAGCTGAATTACACTAATACAACATAATCAGAAGCCATGATTACTCATCCCTTATATAGCAGCAGATGCGATGAGAAACCATCATATCATCATCAACCATGAGCAGCACGAGAACCCTGCACAGGAAGGAGATTGTACACAGTATGAAAATTTGTTAAAGTAAATAAACTCAATACTTGAGTTGTACAGGATCAGAAAACATCATCTCCAAATTTTTGAAAGGCACATCAACAAAATTTTTTGAAAATCTTGTGTTAGCTTTTATTTAAGCCAAAAGCATAAACTGGCATCAGAAGCATCCCAATGCAAATTATTTTTATAATTCATAGTCATAACAAATGATTAGCCATGAGAAAGTAGCATAACATCATCAGCCATGAGCAACAACAGAACCTTGCACAATCCACAACAATGTACACAGTATGGAAATTTGCCCAAAGAATGAGAAGCCATCAGAAGCTTTCCGATTGCACACCTCAAATTAATAATTTATCACAGTTATAAATAATCAGAAGCCATGAGAAACCATGATAACATCATAATCCATGAGCTGAATCAGAATCCTTCACAGGTAGTAAAAAAGTACACAGTATGGAAAATTATTTTTCCCCATACAATGAGAAGCCATCAGAAGCATCCCAAAACACAGCCCATAATGATATTATTAACATTTATAACATATCAACAAGATGGTAAAACATAATTTGCAAACTGAAACATAAGACCTTATCCCTTATAAAGTAGCAGACAACTAAACCCAATTAAGAAGTGCAGGATATCATTATCCAATTGCGCAACACTTTTGAAGTTGTAAAATAGAAGTTTAGCTGCTATTTATGATACCAATCTTCTTCCAGCTAAGGATTGAAAACATATTGTTAAAAAATTAATCTGGAAACGAAATACAGGTGATATTAAATTAGGTTCAATTAGTCATAGGCTCAGAACAGTTATGTATAGAAAAAAAGATTGAATAGAACATGGAGATTAGTCTAGGGCTGCATTTGAATGCCATGCCAACTAGTAATAATCATGCATCCTAATGCATTTGATATTCATGCCAATAATGAAAATGATCATCTATGGAATCGATGGCTTTTACTCCCTTATAAAGCATCAAATAAAAAGGGGGTTATCATATCACATGCATCATAACTTTTGTTTATTCACCATTGCCTAGACTGATAGAGGTAAAACAATAGGGTGATTTAAATGAAATAAATGAATCACTTCCTGTTAGATGGAGACCAACAACAACAAAATGACATGAAACACTTCCACCGAAACTGCAGCAATGAGAAGCCTCACCGCATCAGAAGCCATCAGAGCATCAATGCAGCTAATACAGCATCAGAAACATTAGAAGCCATGAGCAGCATCAGAAACATTAGAAGCCATCACAACAAGGAAATGGTACATAGTATGGCAATCATAAAGTCATCATCTTCAGAAGCTATCATGTACCAATTTTGGTAGAAAATTTTTCTCCAAATAGGAGAAGCCATCCTTATTTGCATCAGAACATGGTAACAAGAAGGTAAAATTTTAGTAGAATTCACAATTATAACATAGTAACAAGGAGGTAAATTTGAATGTGAAATTCATACCAAATTCCCTTACAAAGAAAGAAGAAGTCATCAGAATCCATCAATGCAGCTATCAGCACTCATCAGCAGCAACAATACATAATTCTAAACATCAACCACATATCAGCTTAAAGGCTATCACACATCATTTTCGTGGTTATTCACTCATATTTTCCATCTTTTCAATATCTGCTGCTGGTCAATATAGCCAATCAGAAAATAGGGAGTGTGGGGGAGGTGGGGGGGGAGGGGGGGAATAGGGTGGGGGGACACACACTCAACATTGAGTAGTTACTTTCATCAACAAAATATATTCAAAAGCTTGTGTTAGCATACTGATAGATTTTTGCCCAAAGCATGAGAACCCATCAAAAGCATCTCAATGCACACCCCAATTATTCTTCACAGTTATCAAGTATCAAAAGCTTTGACAAACCATGATAACATCATAATCCATGTGCAGAATCAGAGACCTTTCAGAGGTAGGAGATTGTACACATTTTCGAAATTTGTTAAGGTAAAAAAAATCAACACTTGAGTTACACAGGATCAGAAGCCATCATTTCCAAAATTTTCAAATGCACATCAACAACAGTTATTGAAGCAATTGTGTTAGCATACTGATTATTATTGCACAAAGCATGAGAACACATCAGAAGCATAAAACATGCACACCCCAATTACATTTCTTCACAGTTATCAAGTGACAAAAGCCTTGACAAACCATGATAACATGATAAGCCATCAGCAGAATTTGAACCCTTCACAGGAAGAAAATTGTACACATTATGGAAAATTGTTAAAATAGAAAAAAGAATACTTGAGTTATAGAGGATCCTCATCCATCATCTCCAAAATTTTCAAAAGCACATGAAATTTTTTTATTGAAAACCTTGTGTTAGCATATTATTATTTTTGGCCAAAGCATGAGAAGCTATCACAATCCATGAGTACCCATCACAGGAAGGTAACGCAGTTACATCTTTTAACTATGAAGAAATCAATAGTTTATTTAAGAAGCATCTCAATACTAGCCATCATCTCCAGGTTCCTCATATGTTCGTGTACAAAATTTAGTACATTGGATCTGTTTCGTTACTACCATCTTCCATATTTGTATTTACCAGTATTTGGTCATTTTCAATACTGCAAAGGTTATATAGGATCATAATATATCATCATCATCTCCACGATTGTTAATTTCTATCAACCAAACAAAAATAAGTATCGTCCACTGATTTGAATATAGAGATGATGGCTTGTGATGCTATTTATAACAACTCCTTTATTCTTCTGTATAATTTCCATACTGTGTACAATTTCCTTCCTGTGATGGGTTTGTGAGGCTGCTCATGGCTTATGATGTTATGATGGTTTCTCAGTGCTGTTCATAGGTTACAACTCTAAATGGTAATAATTTGGGGTGTGCATGTTTTATGCTTCTGATGGGTTCTCATGCTTTGGGCAATAATAATCAGTATGCTAACACAATCTACTTCAATGAAATCAAATGTAATACCCCGTAAAATAGCATATGACTATTTTGCATCGTAATCCGTGAGCAATTGAGAATTGCACACAATTATGTATTTTCTAATAATAATTGATTGTTATTGAGAAATATCAGATATACTGTCTATCTTATTTTATGTTTTTGGAGGGTTATTATCAGACAATTTTATGTATCTTTGATTGTTAGTATTTTAAAGAGTGAGAGTTGGGGTTTATTTGAAATGTATTGGGACTTTGGGGCTTATATGTAATATTCCCCTTATATTAATTATTTATCTATTATTTATTTATTTATTTATAAAACCCCCTCCCACCTCTCTCCTTCTTCTCCCTTTCTCCTTTCTTCTTCTCCACTCCCGTTCGTTTCCCCATCCCGACCCATGGAAACCCCCGACCTCCTTCTCCCTTCTCCTCCTCCCGTTCGCGCCAACGATCGAAAGAAACCCCGACCGCCCATTCCCTTCTTCCTTCTTCTTCTCCTTCCTTCCCCCTTCCATTCCGAACCAAACGAACCCATCGACGATTCTTCCCCACCTCAAAATCCACCTCCATTTCTTTGTCAATTCCAAATTAAAGTGAGGAGTAGACTAATGGAGGGATTCTCTACATGGTGGTAGCGTCGAATTTTCGAATGGATTCGGGAAGGTAAAACCCTAACTATTGTATTGTATAAAATTTTGTTGGGTTAATTTTTATTGAGTAGGAATGTTAGGGTAGAGAGATTTAGAGATATTAGAAATTGTAGATGTGAGAAATTAGTGGATTGTTAGAGAAATTGTAAGTTATTAGTAAAATAAGGTTTTGGGTTTGTAAAAGAGAATTATATGGATATGAATTAATTCTCGTATAGTAATAGAAATTGTAGTGGGGCTATTAGAATATTTTGGGGGTGATTTAGTAATTGTTTGGAAATAAGAATCTCGTCGGCATTAGTTTATTACGTGCATCGCACGTGTATATCCCAAGCGTTCAATAAACGCTTGTGTGATATTTCGGATGTTGTTATTAGCTTTTATAATTGGTTTGGACAATTTGAGTGATTACGTTCAAAGCGCGTGTGCATCCTAGGCGTTCAATAGAATGCCTGTGTGATATTGGGGTTAGTATTATTATTTCCCCGTAACTGTTTTTGGATGCTTGAGCCTTGATTGCTTTGAACTCTGATGATAGGATATATTGGCGGCTTTGGAGGCGTGGTGGCGCTTCGAGTCTTCGCGGGACAATTTGTGAGTATGATTATACTAAATGCATGTTAACTGTTGTGATAAAATCTTAGGCGGTTTTGAAGCAATCCTTGTTTAATTCAGCTAAATGAAGTTTTAATTTGAAATACTGAAGGTTCTTTTGTTAAAAATTGTTATGTGGTAAATGGGTGTGTATATGGTAAATGGATGTGATTTTAATCATTCAGTGTGATGGGGATGTATTGTGTAGATATATATATTTATATATACATGGTGTTGTGATGTGTATGTGAATTCTTAGCCTGTGGGAACGTTGGAGAATTTTGATTATCATTGTATGATAAGTGGAATGCTAAGGATATAGTTGTATGGTAAAGAACAACTCATTTTTATATGAGCTTGTTAAGAAGCATGTTTATGAGGGTAAGCCGGAAAATTCTTGCTCTGAAATGGTTAAGAATTTGGGAAATTGACCAACTAGAGAGTCGTAGTAGGGAGTCATAGCTTTCTAACCCATCTGGAGTTTTGTAATTCCAGTTTATATGTTGAGAGTTATGATTTTTCAAAGATGGAACAGACCCAATCTTAGTTAAAGTATTATTGGCTAAGAAAACCAGTTTCTCTCTGTTTGTACACCTGATGGAACTTGTGTTTTCGAGAACTCAAATGATAGAGTCTGAAAGAGGTGTTCAAATTAAGAAGTCGAAATAGACACTCCCACCTTCCCATAGGACCCGGAATCGAGAATTTCCGATGAGTGAGCAAACTCTTATGATATTGGAAAGGTGCAGCGAGTGCAAGAAGAATGTACTATTGAGAGTACATGAGGTTTTATAGTATCAAGTAATTTTGTATTGTGTGTTGGAAGTTATGGACGTGCAAGCTAGCGACCTGTTGATTAGACTAAACTTCAAGTTTAAGTTGACTGCAGAACGGTGGGACCGTTGTCTGCCATACGGTGGGATCGTATATCTTTATCGTCACGGCTGTTGATTACAGAACGGTGGGACCGTTGTCTGCCATACGGTGGGACCGTATATCTTTATCGTCACGGCTGTTGACTGCAGAACGGTGGAACCGTTGACTGCCATATGGTGGGACCGTATATATTTATCGTCACGGCTGTTGACTACAGAACAGTGGGACCGTTGTCTGCCATACGGTGGGACCGTATATCTTTATCGTCACGGCTGTTGACTGCAGAACGGTGGGACCGTTGTCTGCCATACGGTGGGACCGTATATCTTTATCGTCACGGCTGTTGACTGCAGAACGGTGGGACCGTTGACTGCCATATGGTGGGACCGTATATATTTATCGTCACGGCTGTTGACTGCAGAACGGTGGGACCGTTGTCTGCCATACGGTGGGACCGTATATCTTTATCGTCACGGCTGTTGACTGCAGAACGGTGGGACTGTTGTCTGCCATACGGTGGGACCGTATATCTTTATCGTCACGGCTATTGACTGCAGAACGGTGGGACCGTTGTCTGCCATACGGTGGGACCGTATATCTTTATGGTCACGGCTGTTGACTGCAGAACGGTGGGACCGTTGACTGCCATACGATGGAACCGTATATATTTATCGTCACGGCTGTTGAGTGCAGAACGGTGGGACCGTTGACTGCCATACGGTGGGACCGTATATCTTTATTGTCACGGCTGTTGACTGCAGAACGGTGGGACCGTTGACTGCAACCTCATTGCCATGATCTATCGGGAACAAGAAGTGGACCGAATTAGAATGCATTACGTAGCGAGGGTTCGAATCCCTAAACTTAGAAACAACGGTTTGATTTGGAAAGTATGTAGTATGGAATGCATACATTTCCAAAGTCTCACTTACATTAGATTAAGGACGTTGGCTTGACCTGGGCCACATGTAGTATGGGATGCATGTGTGTCCAGAGTCCTGCTGACGTTAGATTAAGTGCATCTGTTCTATACTCTGCATTTTGTATTAGACTCAGGTCACGACATACACGAACACTAGGAAATTAGGATACACGTTATTTTCCATTCAAGCCAAATTGTGAGTGTGATAGTTGAACTGCGTGATGAGTGTGAAGGTGATGTATTGCGAGACATGATGATATATGTTGTAAGAATGAATGAATGTGATGTTATGTGATATGAGATCACGAAGGAATATACGTCGCGAGTATGTAATTGCAAATGATTGGTAAATAAGATGCAGTTCATGTTGAAATAGAGTGCGTGTGAATGTAAAGCTTTATGGAAAATAAAGCTATAGGAATATTTGCATGAGGCGTAAAGTGATGGGCCTTAAGCGACTAATTTGGAATGATTTTCCAAATTTAAGTTAAGTATGTTTGTGAGCAGGTGTGGATACGCATACAGGAAGTGATGCAGTGAGTATTTGATGTGAATTTCCATTTATGATATTTACATGTTCAGGTTTATCTTGGTATTCGTAAGTTCGTTCTGTGTACTTATAAAGTTTAATTTAGTTGCTTATTAATAAATTATACTCACACCAGAAATGGCTAACCCCTTAGTGTTTGGGGGGTTAGGGAGTCTCTGGACTACCTAGGCCCCTACTGTTACAGGTCTTCAGCGGTGCAGAGGTGAGGTGTTGATTCATGGTTCCGTGGATGGAGCTTCATTTTACTATTTGTTGCTTAAAGGTTAATTTGGGTGAATAGTGAATTTTATGCTTTAAACTATAATTGTGATGTATAAGTATGTGGATAATAATGATGAGTATAGTGTGGGGTGGTATGCTATGTTGTTGACCCGTACCCATCTCGTTGTGGAGTACCGGACCCTGGGGTATGTTTTATGAATTATTTTCTAAAAACCTTACTACGTTTTCAAAGGGATTTATGGTTTTTAATTGATATTTGATATTCTATTATCAGTTTGGCCCCCAGAGCATATATATATAATGCCTGTGTGATTCTGCTCATTTTGGCCTGGGGAGCCCGTGATATTATTGCCTGTGATGTGAGCTACGGAATTTAGAACAGAATTCCGTAAGCTTTTTGTGTTTCGGGGCAGAAATTTCAGTGGAGACTCTGCCCGATTTTTCTTAGAAATATAATTATCTTAGTTTATGATTAAAGTGATATAGAAATTGAAAGAATTGGGTTTGGAGTCAAAATGGGGGCGTTACAGTTCGATATGATAAATTGATATTCGTAAGTATTAATGTATTAACTCTGATGGCAATAAAAGTGTTTTAAATTTCCGTACTATTTATTGTGTTGAGATGCATTTGAAGGCAAAGATTCTGGTTGTGTCACGGATGTCCTATGACGGGGATCCGGGGCGTTACATCAAATACTATAACAAAGCCATGTGAATAAGCAAAAAAATCCCAAATTAGTCGTAGGCTCAGAACATGGTTCTATAGAACAATTGTTCATCAATGATAAAAACTCCAGTCTAGGGCTGCATTTTTGACAATGCCATGCCTACTAGTACTAATTAAAATGTCCACCCCCCCATTGTCATCAACAAATGATTTCATCATTATCACTTCACATAATGGATTCATTCTTACTTCACATAATTCTAAACATCAACCACAGATCAGCTTAAAGGCTATCACACATCATTTCCGTGGTTATTCACTCTTTTTTTTTCCTTCATATTTTCAATATCTGCTGCTGGTCAATACAACCAAGCAGAAAGAAGGAGGGGGGGGGGGGGGGGGACAAACTTTGGCAATTGAGTAGAACTGTAGAACCTTTCATCATTGCCTATAACGACATCATCTTAGTGACTCAAAAAAAATGATAATCAAATCACTTCCTGTTACTGACAAATCCATTCACTCTTCTGACCATTCTTGGTAACAAAATTGAATCCATGTGCTATGCCTGTTCATCTGTAAATTGTCAAGATAACATCTCATACAATGCATAAAACATTATATTCAATACAGTAAATGACACAATGAATATGTTTAATCAAAATTACATTAATGTCTCACATTCCACATTGTCGTAGCAATTTCATCTCTTTTCGTATTCATACGATTCAATTGGGAAGATGACAAATCCAACCCTTGAGATGTGGATATGAGATATCTTCAATTTGTTGGTGATGAATTAATTGTTCATCGACAAATTCCTTAAAAAAGTATCGTCAACTGAATATCTACGTATAAAATTATGGAGTGCACAACATGCTGTGACCATTATAACCTGTCTTGTAAAATAGTAGTTTGTCATGTGACTGAAGATGGAAAACTTTTTCTTGAATACACCAAATGTTCTTTCAATCACATTTCGTAGCCTCGCATGCTGTTTATTAAAAAGTTACCTAGGTTGGGTTGGTGCATGGTTGGCCTCTTGAAAGTCCTGTAAGTGATATGTCTCACCACGGTAGAGAGCTAAAAAACCAGGCATATTAGTGTAATCACAATCTACTAAATAATATTTATCATTGGGAGGGATTTGCAACAGTCCTTGTGATAATGCACTCTGTATTACACGGGAGTCGTTAGCACTGCCTTCCCATCCCGCATAAACAAATGTGAACATCATATCAAAATCACAAACTGCCAACACATTTTGAGTTATATTACCCTTTCGCCCATGACAAGCATTGCTTCGACTAGCGAGTACCGAAGCATCGATTAATCTGCCATCAGCAGCACCGATAGCTCCCTACATTAATGAATTTGAATAGTACAAACTTTGAAATATTAAAATCATCTGTTAGTCAGGATGGAGGTAACAAAATACCTTAAACCATGGATAAAAGTCCGTGGAATTAGTGATCCTTTCTTGTATACGTGTAGTGTTCGGGGGAGTAATTAGTACTGTGGCTACTCTTGCCAAACTTTTCAAAACAACTGTAAAATGTCGCTCGATTGTTTCAAGCGAGTGTTGAAACCTATCAGCACATGCTCGCATTCTATGACTGTGACCGACAATATACAAAAAAATGGCAACACTTTCTTCAAAAGACACGCGTCTACGTCGGGCTTCCTCCTCCGTTTCCTCAAGGTACGTAGTTGCCATTTTTCAGAAAACCACACAAAGCCAAAAAACAATCTTGATTCATACGGAATATGTGATGAAACTTATCCGGAGGACCATCTATGATTTCTTGCAAATATTCACGTCCTGTTAGTTTTGGAGTGCATTGTGGATTTTTTCAGAGTTGTGCTGTAAGAACTGAAGTTCCATCAAGTCATCGAAATCGTCACTATCAGATGAAGACGTGTCCATCACTACGGTAGCACTTGCAATAGTACTTCACTATGACAAAAAGTACAATTCAGTTGCAAAGTAAGTTAAAGCTTTAATACTACGACTATAGTGGAGGTTATTTACAGAATTTTAAACTAACATATTACGTTATGTAACATTGCTAAGCTCAGATTATAAAAAAAGCAACAGCAGCTACTAATAGCAAATCCATTTACAAAAAAAAAATCAATTAAAATAATAACCACCACATTCTACCATTAAATAGTCATAATACAATAGCTCATATACAAATATGGAAAATTTTTGAAAAGATTGAACAATTTGGATATGATGGACCCACCCAACCAAATGGGATCACTACTGCTCACCACGACACTTTACCCATCTTTCCCTAACTTCCGGGGTCATACGAAGGAAAGAATGTCTCCAATGAGGGGATTCAACTAACACATCAAGTGCCTTCCCTGTTTGTTTGTAATCAAGCCCATGCATCGCATTAATTATATCAATGCATTGATCCAGCTCGGAATAATCATGTTCAACCGAGACATTACTTTGGTCGCCCATTTTCTTCTTGTACTTGTTTCTTTTGACCTCCTGGGTTTCCAAAAAGGAATCATAGCATTCTTTGATATCCGAGCCTTTTGTTGCTCGACCACTTGATGCACCAGATTTTCTCTTGCAAGACCTCGACCCCGACCCCAAACCAAATGGTGCATCATCATCCTCATCAGGTACATTTACGTATGGTAGATTAGGGTGGGCAAACTCATAATTCACCCTCCGTTTCTCATCGGAATCGTACACCCTTTGTGTTGAAGCCCTAGAGACATAGCCCTGGGCAGTAGACTCTTAAAAAAATTTGGTCAAAGCATCGTAGTTTGCCAACCCCTTCTTCTCAAATTTTGCCTTAGGGTGTGCCTAATCAAAAATTGTGTTGTTAATTTACAAGTAGTAAAGTCATGATTAAGTATAATAAGAACAAATTCACAGACAATTCAAAAAAATGAGTTTATATATGAACCTTAACATAGTTGTCCCAAACATTCTTCTCGGCAGTGATTGTTTCATTCTCTTCATCCCAACCGAAACCACTCTGCTTCTTTATATGGTCAAACACCCTCCATAGAATTCTCAGTCTCGAATGTTTATCCTTCATTTGTTTAATCGTGAATGAACGATTACACATAATTTTCATATGTTGTGTAAATCGTTGCCAAACTTTGGCTTCAAATGTGGAACTTTTGAGACTATTTTGGTCTACTTCCTCCTTCATAAGATGCACAAATACCCGCACAACAGTTGGATTCCATAACCCAACATCATCATCCACCTCCATCTCCTTCCCCTTCCCCATACTACTCATCTATATTAGGAAAAGAAACGATAAATAGTAATCAACAATGACAAATTGCAGCACTTAAAGTGTGATCCGAACTCATTTGCGGAAGTAAAATATATTAAAAAATGAGAACTTCTTCTATCTCCAATGCAGGATTTGAAAAAAGTGTTTTTGACAGGAACAAAATGAACCCTGATTTTAATCAAGCCATAAGGAGTTTAGTCGACCATAAGATCACAAGTAATGATATCCAAATCCATCTCAATTCACAGTCTATAATCCGTAAAATCAGTACCTCAAAAAAAAAATTAACAAATAAAAAAACCCAAAAAACCAGTTTTGGCCCACGGATCTAGCCATAGGATTGGAAGTAAACATCTCCAAATCCACCCCATTCACTCTGTACAATCCCTCTAATGATCCGTTGAACAAACCCATCAGACAAACACTTTCTTCAAATTTTACCAAAAAATCGGGAATATCATCTTATAAACGGAAACCATAGCGGTGTAACAAGGGAAAAAATGGGTACCAATCGGATCATACCTTCGATTGTAGTTGAAGAGGCAAAGAAATTGTTAGCAACAGATTCAACCTTCAATCGGCATTTGATTCGACTTGCCCGTTGTCGAATACACCTTCTCTTGTATACAACACGGGTCTCACAAACCATCAACCTTAAATCGATCACTCAACCCACCAAATCGACTGATCGAGAGTAGTATGCTCTCTGCCAGCGATATGGAGTCAACAAGGTGGAGTAGATTTGGGGCTAAATAATTTCAAAATCATTGATTTTGGGTGGAGATTCACTCAGATCTGGTTTGGAGCGATAAAATCGATAAGGGAGGAAGGAGGTGAAGTAAAGACGGGATGGAAAGACGCAACAGCATCTCAATGAAAAGAGAGAAGAGAGAAGGAAAAGTGGGGGGTTGGGTTTTGTGATTTTTTTTTCCAGAAAACCACCTAACCAAACGACATTTCGTTTTTTAGAAAAAGAAAAAAAACGTTAAACGAAACGCACTCTAAAGCTTTTTACTCAATAGCTTTTAACTCCACTTCTCCACAGTTTTGATAATTAGATCACATTTCCTCACAAACAATTGAATATATAGTTCTCAAATCATGGCCAATTATGCTATGTTTAAGAACACAATTAGAACTATTATTATTAATTGTCTCATTTGTTAAACTCAACTTATACATGCGATTGACAATATATGCACTTTATAAGAGTTAATACAAAATTACTCTATCTCATTTTACAAAATAATTTGCTTTCTCTAATGGTTCTAACAATGTCCACTTGCTCAAACACATTGAGCGAAAAGTTCTTTCCTTTATTCGTTCTTCATCATCTTTATAACGCTAAATGAGATAATAACTAACATATTATAATTCAACTTTGCACACATAGTACAATGAACGAGAAAGAACAAGACGTAACTAATAGAGTCATATCCTACATTAAGGGATGCTCTCTCCTAAGTTACAGACATTTGTTACACATCTTATACAATTTTTATTTTATTTTAAATTATTAGAGAAACAGATATGTAATCTCACACAAACTGTAAACAGTGGATTTGTCAAAATATCTATACACATAGTATGATAAAACACTTAACAAGCCTAAACATGTTAGTTTTCCAAAGCGAGAATAAGTATGATCTAAACTCTCAATCATATGATCAAATGCACAAAATGTTAACACATTCATCACATGAAAAAGAAAGATTGGAGTCGATCATACCGACACTTCAGGTTAGAAGTATTTTGCAAATTCGATGGAGAAGCCTGTGTAGTGCCGACTTATCATACCGTGATGCAAATCCATCGTCTCCAATACACACAATTTGTAAGTAACTTTGAAGTTCCTACATTCATCAAATCGTTAAAGATTAGCCAATTAAACAAATTATTAACGCAATCTAATTCACAACAATTTAATTGGAGATTCAATTTTATAGTCAAAGTCTATAATTTATCAAAATAAATATTTGATACATAGCACGTAGCCAAAGCAATTATTCAGATTTGTATTTAATTAAATAGTGCTTAATACAGTTTTGAACTTTAGCACTCAACAACAAAATTCAAACAAATAATTAAATAACAGTTTAAATTGGGTGAAGAACTTATCTTTAATTTCGATCTGAATTGGAAGTACATTTGTAGAACCCCGTATTTTCAAATATTATTTTAAATATTCGAAAATGAATTTAAATGAATTTTGAGGAATTAATAAATATTTTCAGAAAAATTTATCTTTTTACACGTGCAAAACACGTGCAAATACTTTTTGAGAAGTTTGAAAAGTTAAGTTTTCTTCATGAAAAATCATTATTTAATATTTGGGATTTATTTAGTATTTTTTCAGATTTTTCTGAAATTAATTGGAACTATTTGCAAATTTTGAGAAAAGAAGGACCTTTTTGCAAATTTGACATTTTTAAGGGTTAAAATGTAAAAATGTATATTCTGGACATTTTGAACAGTATTGGTTGAGATTTAGAATTATATTTTCCTTTAAATCCTAATTTAAATGAATTTTGGTCGAATTTCCAAGACTAGACCTATATATGTGAAGTTGTATTTTGGAAAGGATTATTTTGCAAAAGTGCGGGTAAAACCCTAAACCTATTTCCGGATTGTTTAAAAAGATTTTTTTCAACCGTCATTACTGGAATATACAGAATTTTGGTGATTTGTTTGGAGGAGCAAGAGGAAGTTTGATCTAGCAAAAGGAAGGCTTTTTCGTGGATTTTCTCAATTCAAAGGTGAGTGACCTTGTTTTGTTTTGTTTACTTTGTGAGTGATATAAAATTGCTTTGTTGTTTTGATCTATGTATGCGAGTGACAATGTTGTTTTGATTTGATGTTGTGAATGATATGGATCTTATATTGTGGTATGATTCATGTGAACAAAGGTTGTTGTTTGGACCATGTATGTAAAACCTATGAATGACTAGTAGATCTTGGTTTGTAAAATTGTGTTGCTAAAAAGCATGTTAAGATTTGAGTATGGTTATGAACGGATGGTTGAACATCTGGACTTTGAGTTTATAAATCAGATTTTGATTAAGAGTCGTGAAAGAAATTTAGTATTGAAAAACCCTAATGAAAGAATTAGTAATTGATATGGCTAAAAATGGGGTTTAATCAAAGCCGTCCAAATCAGGTTCGGATCTTGAAGCCCAAGGGTAAAACGGTAATTTCTCTACAAAAGGGTCCAAATTGGGTATTGGATCTTCTCCCCAGGAACCCAATAACCCACGAATGGATCCACTAACGAGAGGGTGCGGGTTCTAACCCGCTGCTCACCTAATCCAACAAGATAAAGTCAGGATCCCTGATCAACCTTGACCAACGGGCCTGATGTATGTCAATCTTTTCACTGGGATTTGGGGATTAAATTCCTTATCTGATTACAGGAATATACCTTATCAGATTACATTCCTAATCTGTTTACAAGGGGATTATTCTATATCAGACCACGGGGATTACATTCCTAAACTGTTCTCTAAGACGCCTATAAATACCCCCCATCCATCTCCATTAAGAGGTAATCAATCTTTTACCAGTTTTTGTGCTCTTTCATAGTCTTCCTGATTACTGACTTGAGCGTCGGAGGGTGCGTCGCCGGGAACAACCTCGGTGTTTCGCACTTTTTGCAGGTCTACGGCGGGGGTGACGATCGAAGCCCGGCGGAACAGGTATACAGGTTTACTGTTCAGTTTCCCTAAGAATCCACAAATTCATCTGTTTGCCCCCACACCAAATTTAGCGGCAACAGTAATCTTGAACATGAGAACTTGAGTTTTGATATATTTGATGTTTTGAGTAATATGTCCATAATGAGGATTTGTGGAGATTTGTCATTTTACATGAATACGAACTATTTTTCACCAACAATGAATCTTTAGAAAACTTCAGCTTTGATTTTGTATTTAGACCTAATTTATGAAAACAGTAGGCCGACAGTCGACTAGTCTACGATTCAGTCGACTGGTACGACCCTGCTGCTGTATCTTCAGTTCTTTTGAAAATCCGTTCTGAACAGTCGACTTAGACCATTATTCAGTCGACTGGTATACTTAGAAAATATTTTGTAAAGTTATTACAGTTTCTTCTCTGGACAGTCGACCTATAACCCCTTAAGTCGACTGTTGGTACTTAGAATATTTTTGTGAAAATCATTGGAATTTGTCACAGGTAAGTCGACCGATGGCTTCTTAAGTCGACTTATATGACTTAGTTTATTTTTGTAAAATCATGGACATTTCCCTCTGGACAGTCGACTTGCTACAGTATAAGTCGACTGCTACTGATGAGTTTTTGTAACCTGAGTGTTCTTTTGAATGATTAGTCTTCAGATATTTTGGCCTATATTTTGTCTTCAGTTAAGCATTTGATTTTAAGATATACAGTTGAGCCACTTGTTTAGTGGAACTTTGATTTAGACATTTGAGTTGAGTCTCTAGAGGTGTGTGATCCTAGTATACCGGTGTTGAGTTATTTTGTTGAGGCCCGTAGAGGCATTTCAGTTATTCAGTTTTGAATTTAGGCCAGTAGGGTACACCACTCTAGGGGATTCGTTGAGTAATTATGTAACCTAAAAATAATAAGGACAAGCGCTAGTGGTGATATGATGAACGAGAACATGAGTCAAGTACCTCAGTATGGCTTTCGGTGTGGGATTTAATCTCCGGAATTATCGAAGTATCTTACTTTGGGTGTGGGATCTATCTCCGGAATTATCCAAGTGTTTTACTTTGGGTGTGAGATATATCTTCGGAATTATCCAAGTAGTTGCTTTCGGTGTGGGATTGATCTCCGGAATTATCAGAGTCGAGGCGAAGCACATGTGGTATTCGTGTGATGATGTGTCAATGTTTCGGTGTGGGATTTAATATCCGGAATTATCACGGTAGATTACTTGTGGTGTGGGATATATCTCCGGAATTATCACGGTAGAATACTTGTGGTGTGGGATTTATCTCCGGAATTATCACGGTAGTTACTTGTGGTGTGGGATTGATCTCCGGAATTATCGGGCATGGGCTAATTCTCACAGTTTATCTTTATCTCGTAGTAGTCATCGTGTTAAGATTAGTTGCATGGCGGGGATTGAACCCATACGATGTGGAGACGTTAAGGGCTTGCACCGAACCTATGTAGAGTGGGATGTATAGATTTCGACAAGTACGCATTAGAGAGTCCGCATATAGAATTTGTGTTTTCTTGACTTGGTTTTATGCATGTGGATTTCCTGTTTTCTACACTTGACACTTGGTTTAGTCTCACCTGTGGTTTACTTTTCTTTGCTACTTCGTATTTTATGTATTCATGTTTACTACCTGTTGCTTAAGGATTCATGATTAATGTTTATTTATGTTGTTTGTTGTTTAATGTCACTCACACCATTTATGGCTAACCCCTTTGTTTTGGGGGTTAGGGATCATCTCTAGCCTCATATGTTGCAGGTTGTTGCTTAGAGTTGGAGGTTGGATGCTTGAGTTGGTTTTTGAGATAAATTGATTCATAAGAGTTTTGTGTAAATTTGTAAAAGCAGTTTTGAGATAATTTGAGTTGTAAATGACAGAAAATATTGTTTGAGTTGTTTTGGTATTCCGCTGTGCTTTGTAAAAGTTCGTTGTGATAAAAATTGAAAAATTTAGTGGTGTTGGTTGTATTTAACATTATATTGAAGTTGATGCAGGGATTGTGCCACGTATTTTCTAAGATATCATATTAGAAATTCGGGGCGCTACAACATTGCAGTAGATCCAGTCTTCTCCCCAAACACGGAGTACAAAACAATACCCAATGGATTATTTCCACTGGTTAGATCCAGATCTGATTCCTTTTGACTGGATCTGGATCTAATCCAACAGTCCAAACACCAAACAACAATCTCCAACCAATAGAGCAACTGTTGGACTGGATCTGAATCTGGATCTGCTCCAACAACCCGAACACACAAACCGGATCTCAACCAATGAGATTCCCTATTTGTTCACATATGAATCAAAGTGACAGAACACAAGGACCCCTTATCAAAAATCAGATCTTTCTCTCACACAGAGATCTGGTCTCTTGCCTGAACATGCAACACCAAAATCCACCAATCGAAAAAATCAGATTTTTGGATCTGAGTCTTCACTGATTTGATCTCATGAAGATCAACAGATCGATGGAGAGAGAGATCGCTTGTGGTGGCATCCAGCGGCTTCGGCACTGAGGCGGCGGAGGTGGCCAGCGATGTCGGTGCCAGAGGATGTGTCCAGCGACAGCGGCACTAGATGCAATGCCCAGCGGCGACGCCATATGCGGTGCCCAGCAGATGCGGCGACTTGCAGTGGCTGCGGTGGGGTGGATCGTTGGACAGCGAAGACGCCGGTGGCTGGCCTGGGCGGCGCCGGCGCCTGCATGGGTATCGACGTGATTGGCTACCGGGCTGACAAACAGACCCAACCAAACACAAGAAGAAGACCACGATGGCGACTTCGTCTCGAATCGACCATGATGGTGACGATGGCAACGACGGCACACGGCAGTGGCGGCAACGACGGCGTCGATCAAATCCCGACGAACGGTGATTTCATTGATCTCATAAATTGATTAATAATATCTCAAGATTGTTAGGTTTTGTGAGAAATTTAACAATTGGGAATTAGGGTTAATATCTGGATCTAAGTTGCATGAGATATTCACTCTAGGTATCAAGATTGGAATACCTAGACTGCTATCACAAGCCAGTATTTATTCCTAAATACTGGTTTGGGTATCGGGTTATAAGCCCACAAACCCGCGTTCCAATATCCAATCAATTGTACGTTCATTACACGTGTTATTCTTATGCACATGTAATATTTATATAGAGAGAATATATACCAATATATCCAACAGGACATACATTGATGCATGTGTTCCATCTAATGAAGTAGACCGATTTAGAGTACATAAAGGAGTTGCACAAAATATTTTTGCCGCAAGATCCCCAAATAAACGGTTTATATTTGTACTAGCTAGATGAGAATGATCTGCTAGTTACTGCATATAATTCTAAGATGTGCCTTATCAATGCCTTCACCTTTCACATTGAAAGTAATTCCAGGTGATAATCTTATTGATTGAACCTTATAATGCGAGAGGTATTAGAGTTATTAGTATTCCATTAATTCTACTCCAATCTTTTAGTTTTTTTCCCACATGAAAGTATTATTTAGCCAATGCTGGGTATTCCACCATGCCTGAGTTCATCACACCAGACAGTGGAGTTTCGTTATCATCTTAAAGAACAAAACGGTTAACAACAAAACAGTCGCAAAGAGTTATTTAACTTGCGTCATTTGTCCCTTAGATGCAAAATTTAGAGCTCATTTGGCATCCTAAAAAATGGTTCAAGAGCATCACCCTTTTCCAACACTAGCAGACATTGTATTAACTTGTTGTGTCATTCACAACTACATTCTTGGAAGAGACTCAAATGACAAGTACGTCAATAAACCTGTGAATATGGATAAAGAAGAACGTCTCAAAGAGGTTGAGGATATCAAAGAAATGGAGACATATCTGTTCTATATATATATATATATATATTTACAAGTAAACCTAGGCTTTAACCAGGGTCCCTGGTAGGGCTTGTATCAGGTCCTATCGGGTCGGGTCCTCCACTCTCCGGACCCGGATCCGGTACCTCACACGTTAATTGGATCCGGACCCGGACTTGCAAGAATCGGGTCCGGGTACGAGTCATAGTTAAAAAATTTACCCGTCGAGTCCGGTAGTAGAGAATAAACATTTGCACTTAAGTATTTTTGTACCCGATACCCTACGATTCTAACATTTTTTGCACTTAAGTACATGAATTAATATTATATTTACATATCTATCTTCAACAATTACTTTTATATGTATATTCCTATAATTCTATTATTCAAATTCTATATGTTTGGATGTATTTTTTAACGGGTCCGGATTCGGGTCATTCTATTTTGAGCGGACCCGGATCTGGACCCGAAGTGCATCGGGTCTTATTTTAGGATCCGGATCCGGACCTGTATAGATCGGGCCGGTTCCAGTCCAATGTCGGGTCCGGGTCGGGTCCGAGTATTGGGTAAATGTGACAGTGCTAGTCTATGGATTCGAGCTGAAACTCAATTACCTATCCCACCTTATTGACCAATAAGGACATTGCATGTTGGTCTCTTCTATCAAACTTCAACAATAAGACAACACAGAGGCCCAAAAGGTTTGGCTATATAGGGGGAGACAAAATGGTGGAATATATGCGGGTGGATTACTGTAACAAATATCGGAGAGCGATATGCAAGAATCAACTCATTGTCAAGTCACCTAGAGATGTTTTTTCGTCTTGCAAACAATATTATTATCAGTTTTTGTTATTATGTGTGTGCAAATGTATACATTCCTATTTTATTCAGGTTCCTGTGATGAATGTAGTGTTCGTATTATTTATTTAGGGAAAATCTTTTTAAAAAATTTGTTTTACGTTGAATAAACTATTTTCAATTATTTCTGATGACTTCACTCATTCTTTCTAAAGATTATATCACTTGATATGAACTAAAACATTTCCCTAGCTTTTTGAGCTCTTTTGCTATCTGTATGCTCTTAAGATCTAATTTAGATTAATTGTGAATATTTACTTGATGCATTCTATAAATAATTGAGCCTGAATGTGTACATAGGCTGAACACCCGCAAATATAATTTCTCTTACATATGGCATATATATGTTTTGAGATTATTTCAGTTAATTATAATTTTTTGACCAATAATATAAGAGATAAGTTCACCTATATTAAAATAGTTATTATATATGTATACGGTAAATTTAATGTGAAACAAAACAAATTTTTTTTGAATAGAATCACCTTTTGCATAATATTTTTACAACTCAATTAAAAATAATTTTCTGTGCCTTTATTATTCTCCTACGGTAAATCTCAACTAATCAAAACTATTTTTAAAATTTATTTCAAGTAATTGCTTCTCTAATAGTGTTTCTTATCAGCTTGATTTTTTATTTTTTTTTCTTTTTTGTTGTTGACAAAAAATAACATCATCATCGTTTCATTAACAAACTATTAACGAAACATAGTAGTCCATGACCCAGACACGAAATATCCACTAATCTAAATACAAAAGAAAATACAGATACATTTTTAACCGAAGCTGAAGCCTAATGTCATAGTGCCTGATTTTTTTACAACAAACTAATGCACCTATAGTACAACATTGTACTATTTGATTAAAGAATTATGTTTTCTTTAAAAAAATTGTTTAAAAGTTTATTCTAGCCACGTCAGTTAATAAGATCTTGCCGCGTTCATCAATTCGCGCTCGTGCGGGAACTCTTCCCCCCTTCCTCCGTATTTTTTTCACATATTTTATTCCCTTCGACACGTGCCAAAATCAAAGAGCGTAGCAATAAAAAGAAATAAAACACAAGAAAAATAAAATAAAATAAAATTGGGGGTTCTTTGAAGAAGAGGAGACGGAGACAGACATGTTTAGAAACTAAAAATATAAGTTACCTTAACGGGGATGTCGTCGGAAAGCTCGCCGGAAAAAGGTCAGCGATCACCGGGAACTCTAGCAAGAGCAAACCAAAACAACAGAGCAAAGAGTGGAAGAGTAAAAAATGAAGAGAGGGTGGGGGTTTTATAGAGAGACCAGTGCGTCAATCGAGGTTAACGGGCCTTACCACAGGCCCACTCCCACAAAACGACAAAAGGCGACTCCAATCGTCGCCTCGTTTGCCACGCCTGGACGAACGGCTCATTAATGGCAGTCACATCAGTAGAAGCCCAGGAGACGCAACATTAATGGACATCACATCTGTCAGAAACCCAGAAGCCGTCACATCCGTCAGAACCGTCAAATCTCAAGCCTCGGCACAAGCTGCCGAGCATTCTTGCCACCGACCGTATTACGGGCTTGAGTTCGGCAGTCAAGACCTCCAAAAATTTCCAAGTCTCAAGCCTCGGCACCAGCTGCCGAGCGTTCTTGACACCGACCGTATTACGGGCGTGAGTTCGGCACCCGCTCCGAGCATTCTTGCCACCGACCATATTACGGGCTTGAGTTCGGCAGTCAAGACCTCTAAAAATTCCCAAGTCTCAAGCCTCGGCACCAGCTGCCGAGCGTTCTTGACACCGATCGTATTACGGGCTTGAGTTCGGCCGTCAAGATCTCCAAAAAATTTCCAAGTCCCAAGCCTCGGCACCAGCTGCCGAGCGTTCTTGACACCGACCGTATTACGGGCTTGAGTTCGGCCGTCAAGATCTCCAAAAAATTTCCAAGTCCCAAGCCTCGGCACCAGCTGCCGAGCGTTCTTGACACCGACCGTATTACGGGCTTGAGTTCGGCCGTCAAGATCTCCAAAAAATTTCCAAGTCCCAAGCCTCGGCACCAGCTGCCGAACGTTCTTGACACCGACCGTATTACGGGCATGAGTTCGGCACCCGCTCCGAGCGTTCTTACCACCGACCGTATTACGGGCGTGAGTTCGGCACCCGCTCCGAGCGTTCTTGCCACCGACCGTATTACGGGCGTGAGTTCGGCAGTCAAGACCTCCAAAAATTTCCAAGTCTCAAGCCTCGGCACCAGCTGCCGAGCGATCTTGACACCGACCGTATTACGGGCATGAGTTCGGCACCCGCTCCGAGCATTCTTGCCACCGACCGTATTACGGGCTTGAGTTCGGCAGTCAAGACCTCCAAAAATTTCCAAGTCTCAAGCCTCGGCACCAGCTGCCGAGCGTTCTTGACACCGACCGTATTACGGGCGTGAGTTCGGCATCCGCTCCGAGCATTCTTGCCACCGACCGTATTACGAGCTTGAGTTCGGCAGTCAAGATCTCCAAAAATTTCCAAGTCCCAAGCCTCGGCACCAGCTGCCGAGCGTTCTTGACACCGACCGTATTACGGGCGAGAGTTCGGCACCCGCTCCGAGCATTCTTGCCATCGACCGTATTACGAGCTTGAGTTCAGCAGTCAAGATCTCCAAAAATTTCCAAGTCTCAAGCCTCGGCACCAGCTGCCGAGCGTTCTTGACACCGATCGTATTACGGGCTTGAGTTCGGCACCCGCTCCGAGCATTCCTGCCACCGACCGTATTACGGGCTGGAGTTCGGCTGTCAAGATCTCCAAAAAATTTCCAAGTCCCAAGCCTCGGCACCAGCTGCCGAGCGTTCTTGACACCGACCGTATTACGGGCTTGAGTTCGGCCGTCAAGATCTCCAAAAAATTTCCAAGTCCCAAGCCTCGGCACCAGCTGCCGAACGTTCTTGACACCGACCGTATTACGGGCATGAGTTCGGCACCCGCTCCGAGCGTTCTTGCCACCGACCGTATTACGAGCGTGAGTTCGGCAGTCAAGACCTCCAAAAATTTCCAAGTCTCAAGCCTCGGCACCAGCTGCCGAGCGTTCTTGACACCGACCGTATTACGGGCTTGAGTTCGGCACCCGCTCCGAGCGTTCCTGCCACCGACCGTATTACGGGCTTGAGTTCGGCAGTCAAGATCTCCAAAAATTCCCCAAGTCTCGAGCCTCGGTGCCAGCTGCCGAGCGTTCTAGCCACCGACCGTGTTATAAGACTAAGGTCAGCATTGACCGCCAAACGCCCTTGGTTCCGACCCCCCGTACGTGGGAGATCTGGCCCTCGGACTTCGACGAGCCCCCTCTCCAGACTCGCGACCACGCCGAGGTCCCTCTTCCCGTCGGAAAGAATCGCCGAACCGATCTCCGACCTCGGCGTCCTGGTCGTCGAGCTCTGGGAGGGCTCGGAGTCGTGGCGCCGGAAAGACGCGGCCCTCAGCAGAGGGAAGCGACCGTGCCGTTCACCGAGAGGTTACAAAGCTAAGAAGATGTTCACACAAGAACGCCGCCCGATCATAAAGAATTACCTCACTGCCTCCTTTCTAGATTCAAGATCCCACATTTGAACTCCGATCCAACTCCACTAGCCACTAAAGCGGTCAGACTACTCCTTAAAGTCTGATCACACTCAGTCTTTAGGAGTGGGGGGCTCGTGATATGGCTAAAAATGGGATTTAATCGGAGCCGTCCAAATCAGGTTCGGATCTTGAAGCCCAAGGGTAAAACGGTAATTTCTCTACAAAAGGGTCCAAATTGGGTATTGGATCTTCTCCCCAGGAACCCAATAACCCACGAATGGATCCACTAACGAGAGGGTGCGGGTTCTAACCCGCTGCTCACCTAATCCAACAAGATAAAGTCAGGATCCCTGATCAACCTTGACCAACGGGCCTGATGTATGTCAATCTTTTCACTGGGATTTGGGGATTAAATTCCTTATCTGATTACAGGAATATACCTTATCAGATTACATTCCTAATCTGTTTACAAGGGGATTATTCTATATCAGACCACGGGGATTACATTCCTAAACTGTTCTCTAAGACGCCTATAAATACCCCCCATCCATCTCCATTAAGAGGTAATCAATCTTTTACCAGTTTTTGTGCTCTTTCATAGTCTTCCTGATTACTGACTTGAGCGTCGGAGGGTGCGTCGCCGGGAACAACCCCGGTGTTTCGCACTTTTTGCAGGTCTACGGCGGGGGTGACGATCGAAGCCCGGCGGAACAGGTATACAGGTTTACTGTTCAGTTTCCCTAAGAATCCACAAATTCATCTGTTTGCCCCCACACCAAATTTAGCGGCAACAGATTGGCGCCGTCTGTGGGAAACTAACGAATAGAAAACCTCTCCTCTTCCCCGGGAACAGGTCTTCTCCAGCCATGCCACCTCGAAAGGTCAGATCAAGGGGGTCCAACCGAGGGCCCAACCCTGATCAACAGCAAGAAGTCCTTCCTGATCCCGCTCAGCAACAAGGGCTACTTCCACCTACCGCGGAAGAGCCGCTCCAACAGAACCTTCCACCTCCTGATCCAAAAGGTCCTAACCCACAGAAACAGCCTCTTCACCAAGAGAACCTTTCCATCCACAATGCCTCCACTGATTCTATGGCCTCCCATCATCCCCGAGCCTCTGGTCGCCACCATGCAGCCCCCAAACGCCAGAAAGAAGATGACCTCCGTCGTCACCTGGACGAGAAGCGAGCCCGGGGGGAAACCTCCCGCCAGCATGAGCGATCCCCCCGTCGCCGAGAGTACAAGGGGTCCCCCATCCGAAGAGGGAGGCAGGAGTCCCCCGATCACTATCGAAGAAGGCACTCTCCCGCCGGACGGCAACAACCCAGGGACAATGAGGCACCGATCACCCGTGCCGAGTTCCAGCAGTTCCAAGCGACCGTCCTGCAGGCTCTCAACCTCCGCCAGAATCCTATTGAGCCAAAGCTCCCATCCCCTCCTCCGGTCCGAAGCCCTCGCCGACGGTCCCCCTCTCCTCGGCCCGCTCCTACCAACTCCCGACATACCCCAAGTCCTCGCCGCTCTCGAAGTTACCATCGCCACAGTCCTCGCTCCCCCTCATACGAAGATGAGTCTCGAGGCTCGGCAGATCACCGTCGGGGAGATGACGCCATGAACCGCCGCCTTCACGAAGTAGAAAGACGCCTGGGTCAGATAAACCGAGAAGAGGAGCTCAGGGGAAGGACCCTACGTCCTAGCCGACCCCCGTTCTCCCGAACCATCGTGGATGCGCCAGTCCCGTTCGGCTTCAAACCTCCCCAATTTGAGATTTACACCGGGGAAACCGATCCAGTCGATCACATTGAAAGCTTTAAGACTCTGATGCTTCTACACCAAGCTTCTGATGCCCTCCTCTGCAAAACCTTCCCCGCAACTCTTAAGGGTCCAGCCCGAGAATGGTACTCGCGCCTTACCCCTGCCTCAATATTCTCCTTCGAGCAGTTCGAAACCCTTTTCATCACCCATTTTGTAAGCAGCCGAAGGGCTGAGAAGACCAGCATCTCCCTATTGCACCTCCACCAGAAGAAGGGGGAAAAACTGAGAGATTATGTGAAGAGGTTCACAGCTGAAGCCCGGACCATAGCATCCCTCGACCAGTCGGTCGCCACGGTGGCATTCCAATCTAATGTCCTCAATTCCAACCTTCGCTCCTCCCTCGCCAAGAAACCACCACATGACTTTTCCTACCTCCTCCTTCGCACTGAAAAGTATATCCGGGCCGAAGAGGCCGAGCAACAACCCAACTGGGAGGGGTCTACCTCCGGGTTTAAGAGGAAGGGGACGGAAGAAGAGGGGGCCAAGAAACTCCAGAAGGACAATGCCGGCCAACGCCGAGCTCCCCCCAGGTTCGAAAAGTTCACTCCCCTCACCACTGACGTCTCAACCATTTTGATGGAGGTCGAGAAGGAGGGTATTATTCCCCCTGCTCCAAGGATGAACACTCCCGCCAAAAGAAGAGATAAAGAGAAATGGTGTCGTTATCACCGGGACCATGGTCATGACACCAGCGATTGCCGTGCTCTGAAGAACGAGATCGAAGCCTTTATCCAGAGAGGGCAGCTGACTAGGTTCGTAAGAAAGGACCAAACCGAACTTCCTCCCCCGCCTCGGGGGGCTAACAAGTGCCCGGAAAGAGAAGAGACGCCAGACTTCGAGGAAGAGCGAGTCCTCCACCTCATTCACGGGGGCCCAATGGGAGGCTCCTCGAACTCCTCTCGGAAAGCCTTTATAAGAGAAGTCAACTCGGTCCGAACCACACCTAATCCCAAAGGCCTCGGAGTGCCAGTCACCTTCTCCGACGAAGATCTCGAGGGAGTTCGTATCCCACATTGTGACGCCCTCGTCATTAGCCTCCACATGGCAAACTTCAAAGTGGAGAGGATCTTAGTAGACAACGGCAGCTCCGTCAATATCCTCTTCCTCTCCGCTTTTAAAGGCCTAAAACTCTCCAGAGACAGACTTAAGCCCGCCGGCTACACTCTCCATGGGTTCACGGGGGTTCCGGTAACTATAGAAGGGGTGATCACCCTCGATGTAACTGCCGGTCAAACTCCTACCACCCGAACAGAGCCAATGGACTTCATGGTGGTGGATGTTCCCGCTGCCTACAACGTCATTTTGGGTCGACCCGGCCTCGCAGCTCTGGAAGCTGTTCCCTCAGCATACCATCTGAAGATGAAGTTTCCCACCCGGACCGGGGTCGGGGAAGTAAGGGGAAATCAGGAGCAGGCCCGGAAGTGCTACATGACCTCAACCCTTGGACCCGTCCTCTCCTTAGAGACTCTGGAGATTCCTCCAGATTCTGCAAGACCGACCTCCGAGCCGGTGGATGAACTAGAGGAGGTGCTCTTCTCTGAACAAGAGCCGACCCGCAAGTTCTTCGTAAGCAAGACCCTTCCGTCCGCCCTATACCCGGATATTGTGAAATGCGTCCGAACCAATCAAGACCTCTTCGCATGGTCCGCAGCAGACATGCCCGGTATATCCGAAGAACTCTTAGTCCACCACCTGAGCGTCGATCCGGGGTCCAAACCGGTTCACCAGAAGAGGCGCAAGTTCGCCCCCGAGCGTCAGCTGGCTATCAAAGAGGAGGTAGACAAGTTATTGAAAGCCCGGTTCATCCAGGAGGTGAACTATCCTGAATGGCTATCGAATGTGGTAATGGTGAAGAAGTCCAATGGGACGTGGAGAATTTGCATTGATTTCACCGACCTCAACAAGGCATGCCCCAAAGATCCATTCCCTCTGCCGTGCATCGACACTCTGATTGATGCAACCTCGGGACATGAGCTCCTCAGCTTCATGGATGCCTTCTCAGGTTACAATCAGATAAGAATGTTCCCTCCGGACATCCCGAAGACGTCGTTTGTTACCGACCAAGGCCTTTATTGCTACAGAGTCATGCCGTTCGGCCTAAAGAACGCAGGGGCGACATACCAACGCCTCGTCAACAAGGTTTTCCAGGCCCAGATCGGCCGGAACATGGAAGTGTACGTCGACGACATGCATGTAAAGAGCGTTCGGGGTGTTGACCATGTGGCTGACCTTCAGGAGGCCTTCGACGTCCTAAGAAAGCACAATATGAGACTCAACCCGAACAAGTGCGCGTTCAGCATCTCATCAGGGAAATTCCTTGGCTTCATGGTCAGCCAACGAGGAATTGAAGCAAATCCGAAGAAGATCAAGGCCATATTGGACATGGCCCCTCCCAGAAATGTTAAAGAAGTTCAGAGATTGACTGGTCGCATAGCCGCCATAGGGCGCTTTCTGTCGAAGTCCAGGGAGAAGTGCCTCCCGTTCTTCAAGGCCCTCAGGGGGGCTAAAGGATTCGAGTGGGGGCAGCAGCAACAAGACTCCTTCGATCAGCTTAAAGCTTACCTCGTCAACCCACCTCTCCTTAGCAAATCAATACCCGGCGAACTACTCTACCTCTACCTTGCAGCTTCCGAACAGACGCTCAGTGCGGTCTTAGTCAGAGAAGAAGAAAGGACTCAGAGACCCATTTACTACGTCAGCAAAGTGCTCCGGGACGCCGAGTTCCGGTACCCGAAGATTGAGAAAATAGCCTATGCCCTGGTAATGGCCGCAAGAAAGCTTCGACCCTACTTTCAGTCCCATTCGGTGGTCGTCCTTACCGACCAGCCACTGAAACAAGTCCCTCACAAGCCTGAGACTTCCGGCCGCCTCATGAAGTGGTCGATCGAGCTGAGCCAACATGATATAACTTATCAGCCTCGGACTGCGATCAAGGCTCAGGCGCTGGCCGAATTTATAGTGGAAACAACTATCCCCGACTCCGAGCAAGCGATGAACGGACCACCCCTCTGGACGGTCTATGTCGACGGATCCTCTTGCAACGAAGGAAGCGGGGCAGGGGTCATCCTGGCAGGCCCGGATGACTTTGTCCTCCAATATTCCCTCCGAATAAACTTCAAAGCCTCGAACAACGAGGCCGAATACGAGGCACTAATAGCTGGACTTCGAATGGCCCGAAGTGCAGGGGCACAACGACTACAGATCTTCAGTGACTCTCAGTTGATCGTCAATCAAGTTCTCGGCGAGTATGAAGCCCGCGATGATAGAATGGTCAAATACTTGGCAAAAGTAAGGAGCCTAATGGCGCTGTTCGAAGAAACCCTCATCCAAAGAATCCCTCGAGAGGAAAATGCCCAGGCTGATGCCTTATCCAAGTTAGCCTCCTCTTCCCTTCAAGGTCTGGAACAGACCGTATTGATAGAAGTCCTCCTGAAGCCGAGCATAGGCGACGAGTCACCTGACTCCATCGAAACATTGCCCGTCCTCCTCGAGGACAACTGGATGAAACCCCTCGTTGAGTTCTTAAAGGACGGACTCCTCCCCGAAGATCCGAGGGAAGCAAGAAGGATCAGGACCCGAGCCGAACGTTATACATTAATCGAAGGTATCCTATATAAACGCTCCTTCACACAGGTGGACGGTCGCCCTTACCTAAAGTGTCTTTCCCCCGGGCAAGCCGACTATGCCCTGCAAGAGCTCCACGAGGGCATCGGCGGGGCCCATTCCGGCTCCAGAGCCCTGGCGTGCAAAGTGTTGAACTACGGGTATTACTGGCCCACTCTCCTACGGGACGCCGAACGACACGTTCGGCAGTGCAGCTCCTGTCAAAAGTATTCCGACATCCGACGCCTCCCACAAACACCGCTCGCCTCCCTATCAAGTCCGATCCCCTTCGCTATGTGGGGGATGGATTTACTAGGGCCGTTTCCACCAGCCCCGGGCAGCTAAAATTCCTAGTCGTGGCGGTCGACTACTTCTCCAAATGGATAGAAGCCGAGCCCCTGGCTACAATCACTGAGCATATGGTCGTTCAATTCTTCTGGAAAAATGTGATTTGCCGGTTCGGCGTTCCCCGAGTCATAGTCACGAATAATGGAACACAGTTTACTGGAGCCTCCTTCCGAGCTCTATGTGAGGACCTCTCCATACAACACCGATTCTCCTCAGTCTCCCATCCTCAGTCGAACGGCCAGGCCGAGAATGCCAACCGATAGATTCTTTCGGGCATCAAGAAGAGATTAGACAAGTGTTCCAAAGGACTGTGGGTCGATCAGCTACCAAATGTACTCTGGAATCACCGCACCACCAAGCGGACCCCAACAGGCGAGAGTCCATTTAATCTCACCTATGGGGCCGAGGCCATTATCCCCCTAGAAGTCGGGATACCCTCTCCTCGTCTGATAGCTTATGAAGAAAAAGAGAACGCCAGAGAGCTCAGAGCAAGCTTAGATCTAATAGATGAAATCCGAGAGAGAGCGGCCATACGCCAGCAAGCTTACCGAAGGAGGATCGAGCTAGCATACAACAAAAGGGTCCGACCAACGGACCTCAAAGAAGGGGACCTAGTCCTTCGAAAATTGGCCATCTCGTTCCCCGGACAAAAAAGCAAACTGGCCCCGAATTGGGAGGGACCATACAAAGTCTCAAAAGTGATCCACCCAGGTGCATACAAGCTAGAAGATCTCGAAGGCAGAGAAATTCCCAGGACTTGGAATGCCGACCATCTTTTGAAATACCAAGAGAGGGCAACCACGCCTCTCTGAGTAACTCGAGATGTCGAACCATTCCCTTCCCTTTACTAGTAGTGCTTTTTTCTTTATTTTTTCATTGTAATAACGGCTAGCAACTTTAGAAGCAGCCGATCGTTAGATATTAATAAATAAAGTTCCTCATGTTCTCACTACTATCACATCTCTCTACTTCTAACTCTTTAATCCAACAATGGTTCCGGAGTCCAACACTTGGCTCGATTCTACTTTGCAAGTTCGCTCCTAAGCGAACAAGAAGTAGTTCGCCATTCGGAATTGCTCCCACAGCCGTTGAATGGTACGGAGTCCAACACTTGGTTCGATTCCACTTCGCAAGTTCGCTACTAAGCGAGCTAGAAGTGATTCGCCATTCGGAATTGCTCCTACGCCTCCTGAATTAACAATGGTTCTGGAGTCCAACACTTGGCTCGATTCTACTTTGCAAGTTCGCTCCTAAGCGAACAAAAAGTAGTTCGCCATTCGGAATTGCTCCCACAGCCATTGAATGGTACGAAGTCCAACACTTGGTTCGATTCCACTTCGCAAGTTCGCTACTAAGCGAACTAGAAGTGATTCGCCATTCAGAATTGCTCCCACAGCCATTGAATGGTACGGAGTCCAACACTTGGTTCGATTCCACTTCGCAAGTTCGCTACTAAGCGAACTAGAAGTGATTCGCCATTCGGAATTGCTCCTACGCCTCCTGAATTAACAATGGTTCCGGAGTCCAACACTTGGCTCGATTTTACTTTGCAAGTTCGCTCCTAAGCGAACAAGAAGTAGTTCGCCATTCGGAATTGCTCCCACAGCCGTTGAATGGTACGGAGTCCAACACTTGGTTCGATTCCACATCGCAAGTTCGCTACTAAGCGAGCTAGAAGTGATTCGCCATTCGGAATTGCTCCTACGCCTCCTGAATTAACAATGGTTCCGGAGTCCAACACTTGGCTCGATTCTACTTTGCAAGTTCGCTCCTAAGCAAACAAGAAGTAGTTCGCCATTCGGAATTGCTCCCACAGCCGTTGAATGGTACAGAGTCCAACACTTGGTTCGATTCCACTTCGCCAGTTCGCTACTAAGCGAGCTAGAAGTGATTCGCCATTCGGAATTGCTCCTACGCCTCCTGAATTAACAATGGTTCCGGAGTCCAACACTTGGCTCGATTCTACTTTGCAAGTTCGCTCCTAAGCGAACAAAAAGTAGTTCACCATTCGGAATTGCTCCCACAGCCGTCGAATGGTACGGAGTCCAACACTTGGTTCGATTCCACTTCGCAAGTTCGCTACTAAGCGAACTAGAAGTGATTCGCCATTCGGAATTGCTCCTACGCCTCCTGAATTAACAATGGTTCCGGAGTCCAACACTTGGCTCGATTCTACTTTGCAAGTTCGCTCCTAAGCGAACAAGAAGTAGTTCGCCATTCGGAATTGCTCCCACAGCCGTTGAATGGTACGGAGTCCAACACTTGGTTCGATTCCACTTCGCAAGTTCGCTACTAAGCGAGCTAGAAGTGATTCGCCATTCGGAATTGCTCCTACGCCTCCTGAATTAACAATGGTTCCGGAGTCCAACACTTGGCTCGATTCTACTTTGCAAGTTCGCTCCTAAGCAAACAAGAAGTAGTTCGTCATTCGGAATTGCTCCCACAGCCGTTGAATGGTACGGAGTCCAACACTTGGTTCGATTCCACTTCGCCAGTTCGCTACTAAGCGAGCTAGAAGTGATTCGCCATTCGGAATTGCTCCTACGCCTCCTGAATTAACAATGGTTCTGGAGTCCAACACTTGGCTCGATTCTACTTAGCAAGTTCGCTCCTAAGCGAACAAGAAGTAGTTCGCCGTTCGGAATTGCTCCCACAGCCGTTGAATGGTACGGAGTCCAACACTTGGTTCGATTCCACTTTGCAAGTTCGCTACTAAGCGAACTAGAAGTGATTCGCCATTCGGAATTGCTCCTACGCCTCCTGAATTAACAATGGTTCCAGAGTCCAACACCTGGCTCGATTCTACTTTGCAAGTTCGCTCCTAAGCGAACAAGAAGTAGTTCGCCATTCGGAATTGCTCCCACAGCCGTTGAAAGGTTCCGACTCCAACACTTGGTTGCCGAGCATTCTTGCCACCGACCGCATTACACGCTTGAGTTCGGCAGTCAAGATCTCTAAAAAATTTCCAAGTCTGAAGCCTCGGCGTCAGCTCCGAGCATTCTTGCCACCGACCGTATTACTGGCTTGAGTCTGGCACCCGCTCCGAGCGTTCTTGCCACCGACCGTATTACGGGCTTGAGTTCGGCAGTCAAGACCAGTCAAAAACGCCAAGTCTCAAACCTCGGTCCCACAACTCCACGACTAGAGCAAAAATTGGGCAACTACGATACGGCGACGATTAAATCGATTCCAATTTTATTAAAAGCAACCTTTACATACATCAAGATTACAAGGTACTAAAGATTACAAGGTACTAAAGATTACAAGGAGCTGAAAAGCGAAAATTACAAGACACTGAACTCGAAGCCATCAACGCCTTCGAGGCGCAGGGATGCTCCTCTTCAAGGACACTTGAGGTCGACGACGTTTGCCTCCGGAACCCGATCCCAGGCCAACAAGTTGGGACGTGTCCTCGGCACTGCTTCTGGCAGCCACGCCGACGGATGCGCTGCTCGACGAAATGGCCACTGAACTCTGCGCGTCCCCCGGGCTCGGATGACCGAGGCGCGCACGGGTTGCCATCTCGTAAAAAGTGATGCCACGCTCGCTCTCCGCTCGGGTACATGAAGTGCTCCTCACATTAATTGGCCCCGAACGCGGTCTGAGGCGAGCTACCTCTGCTTCCAGTTCGGAGATCCGACCCCTCAATGAGCCATCTTGTGCCTCGACCTCGAAGCAGGCCGGTACTGCCGAGCTCGGAACGCCTACGTGACTCGCGATGAGATGACGAAAATGAGTGACTTCGATGCTCCTATCAACAGTGGCTCTCTTCAACACATCGACTTCGGCCGCCAATTCATCCCGTTCAGCTGTAAGCTTGACGACCTTAGTCGTCAGCTCCTCTCCTTCCGTCCGAAGCTCAGTCTCTACAGTTTGCAAATGCTGAATCTCCGAAAGCAGATTGTCCCTCTCTGCCGTTACCTTTGACAATGTGTGGCGAAAGCACTTGGTCCGAAGACTGCTGGTAAAGGCTGCCGGCAAACCCTCGTCCTTACCCGAGGGGGTCATCTCGGCAATCCTGCCTTCCAGACGCCGAATGTCGCTGTCCCGCTGCCCTAAGATGAGCTGAAGCTAGCTTCGCTCGCTTTCGGCTCGGCGCAGTCCCAGCTCGACTTCGTAAAGTCGCTCTCTACACCTCGCCAGACTTAGCCTCGTCGCCCCGAGGCCCGCTTCGGCGCGAACCTTGCCATCCGACCCTGTACGCTCGACCCCTTGGTCTACCACAATGAGCTGAAAAGAAACGCAAACAAGCAACAAAAATTCAGGCATTGTCTAAGTCCCAGACTTCGGGGGTTTCTTTCAGACAGATGCTCGAGCACTCAACAATCAACGGACAAAGACACGAAATCGAGCCCAAAAAGTTATGTTTTTCATTCATTTCAGAAAGGTAGCGGTGGCCAGTCCGCTATTAGGCATTACACGTCAAAAACAAAAAAAAAGAAAAAGAAAAAGAAGGCAGGAAACAACAAAACGGAGTCAGGGCTCGACCTCTTTCCCGGGGCGGCGAGCGGGGGTCGGGGACGACGCATCCGAAGGGGCCACCGTCGCCAATGGGGTAACCACCGACCCCTGAGCTCCGACGGGGGGATCCGCCACAGGGTTGTCGTCACCCCTCTCCTCTTCTTCTTCTTCCTCTCCCTCCGACTCGGGGTCGAAGCCTTCAACGTGCCCCGGGAACAGCCTCCAGCCCGAGCAGTCCACGTGGGGGTAGGCCTCCGTCACCCGGGCGATAGCGTCGGCGAAGGCCTTGGCCATATTCAGGGCGAGGAAGCCTTGCGCCTTCTCCAAGGTCGCATCCTCCGCCTGCTTCACCGCCGCCGCTTTGGCCTCGGCAGCCTCCGCCAACTGCTTGGCCGCCTCCTCCTTTTGCTGACGAAGGTTCTCCTCCAACGTCGCAACCCGGTCCTCGAGGTAGGCGACCCTCGCCGACTTCGCCTCGAAATTCAATTCGAGCTTGTCGAGCTCGTTCCTTATCTAGGCCTTCTCCTTCCGAGCTTGGTCGTTCTCCTTCTTCATCTCCTTCTCCTGGGCCGCCAACCTCTCGGTAAGGTGCCCAAAGTGAACGACGATCTGCGAATAGAAGGCAAGGAATTCATGAAAGTTGTAACTTAAGAAGTTCGGCATAAAAAGGGGGGGAATAGATCCAATACTCACCGACACCGCCGAGCGCGCTATCTCGATGACATCGTCTCCCTCCCGTCCGGCCTCCATGGCCGCTCTATCCTTCGGCGTGGCGAGGTGCTTGATGGCCTCCATGCTCGCCAAAGAATTGCTAAGGAACCCGTCGTGCTTCCGAACCTGCCAGTCCGGGACGTGGATCCTTTTGTGAGCCTCGGTCAGAAGCTCCTCGGCCGCCTTCGTCAGCGGCGGCGTCGTCATAGTGAGTGCCGCGGCGACGGGAAATTCGCCGACCCTGGTCGACGACGAAGCGACCCCGTCCTCAGGAGCGGGGCTCTCCAGGATCTCCACCTCCTCGGCCACCTCGGTGACCTTCGGAGCCTTTGCCGCGGGCAGCTTGGAGACCACCCTCTTCCTTTTCTTCGGCGCCTTGTTGGCGAGGCCTGCCCTCAGCGCCAACACTGCCTGATAATCCATAGACTCTACACCGTAAGACAAGTTGGTTAGTTCGGAACAAACCATGAAGAATGAAGCGCAAGAAGTAAAACAACGATAATAAATAAAGAAAGCCGCGTACTGGGATCGGCATGAACGAGCCCTCCCTTAAACAAGACGTCCTCGGTCAGATCCTTCCAGTCTAGCTTTGGCCAACCCAGGAGTACTCGTACAGCCTCCTCTTCTTCGGGCCGAAGTGTCGGTAGCGCCTTCACCTTCTTCGGCACACCCTCCACCCAGCTAACGGGAATGGGCCAGGCCTTCGGACTACGTACCAGAAGGTACTTCTCGAGCCAGTACTTGATGGAATCAGGGCACACGACGAGCCGACCTCCGTGCCTCGGAGTCAAATAGTACCGGTACGCCGACCTGTTCCCCTGATGAGGCTGGTAGATGGTCCGAAGCACGTTTAGCTCCGGCTGAATCCCCGCGGCTTGGTAGTGAAGTACGAAGCCGTTTATCACTCTCCATGCGTTCGACATAAGTTGGATGGGGCTTACCCCAACCCATCTTAATACAGCAACCGCGAACGGATGGAGAGGCAGCCGAGCCCCGGCTATGAAGGCGTCGACCGGCCAGCAACACACGGTCACCGGCAGCGGTGAGTTGGCCCTGATGCCGGGACCCAGCAATATAAGCTCGTACTCCTCCGGGATCTGAAAGCAGTCCCGGATCACTCCCAAGTCCTCTTCGCGAAGGATCGACACTGTCTCGTCAGCCTCTGTCATCTCCCTCGCCGGATTCTCCTCGAATGTCCGGGCCCTCCCGTACACAATGCGTTCGGCGTCCTCCTCCGGAAGTTCCCGAACCCTGTGAAGCCCAGTCAGCGGCCCTGGTAGTTTGCCGAACTCCGGCATGCGCTTCGGCTCCACCACGACAGAATCCTTGCCGAACACCTTCTTGCTTTTATGAGGTCGGCTAGAGGTCGGAGCTTCGGTGACTTCAAGGGAGGGCTCGGATGAAGAAGAGGAGACGGAGACAGACATGTTTAGAAACTAAAAATATAAGTTACCTTAACGGGGATGTCATCGGAAAGCTCGCCGGAAAAAGGTCAGCGATCACCGGGAACTCTAGCAAGAGCAAACCAAAACAACAGAGCAAAGAGTGGAAGAGTAAAAAATGAAGAGAGGGTGGGGGTTTTATAGAGAGACCAGTGCGTCAATCGAGGTTAACGGGCCTTACCACAGGCCCACTCCCACAAAACGACAAAAGGCGACTCCAATCGTCGCCTCGTTTGCCACGCCTGGACGAACGGCTCATTAATGGCAGTCACATCAGCAGAAGCCCAGGAGACGCAACATTAATGGACATCACATCTGTCAGAAACCCAGAAGCCGTCACATCCGTCAGAACCGTCAAATCTCAAGTCTCGGCACAAGCTGCCGAGCATTCTTGCCACCGACCGTATTACGGGCTTGAGTTCGGCAGTCAAGACCTCCAAAAATTTCCAAGTCTCAAGCCTCGGCACCAGCTGCCGAGCGTTCTTGACACCGACCGTATTACGGGCGTGAGTTCGGCACCCGCTCCGAGCATTTTTGCCACCGACCATATTACGGGCTTGAGTTTGGCAGTCAAGACCTCTAAAAATTCCCAAGTCTCAAGCCTCGGCACCAGCTGCCGAGCGTTCTTGACACCGATCGTATTACGGGCTTGAGTTCGGCCGTCAAGATCTCCAAAAAATTTCCAAGTCCCAAGCCTCGGCACCAGCTGCCGAGCGTTCTTGACACCGACCGTATTACGGGCTTGAGTTCGGCCGTCAAGATCTCCAAAAAATTTCCAAGTCCCAAGCCTCGGCACCAGCTGCCGAGCGTTCTTGACACCGACCGTATTACGGGCTTGAGTTCGGCCGTCAAGATCTCCAAAAAATTTCCAAGTCCCAAGCCTCGGCACCAGCTGCCGAACGTTCTTGACACCGACCGTATTACGGGCATGAGTTCGGCACCCGCTCCGAGCGTTCTTACCACCGACCGTATTACGGGCGTGAGTTCGGCACCCGCTCCGAGCGTTCTTGCCACCGACCATATTACGGGCGTGAGTTCGGCAGTCAAGACCTCCAAAAATTTCCAAGTCTCAAGCCTCGGCACCAGCTGCCGAGCGATCTTGACACCGACCGTATTACGGGCATGAGTTCGGCACCCGCTCCGAGCATTCTTGCCACCGACCGTATTACGGGCTTGAGTTCGACACACTACAAGAAAAACCCTTTTTCGCAACAAGGTTTTGGCAACGACTTTTTAGTCATTGTGAAAATTAGTTACAGCAACGCGAAAGTCGTTGCTAAAAATAAAATAAAATTTTCCTCCTCCAGAATGCCTTGTGCGGGCCTTTGCAAGTCCCCCCCGCCAGATTGTGTAAATTGGAAACGATAAATGTCGTTGCGTATATTTCCTTATATCTACTGCAACGACAGTATTGTTGCCAAAAATATTAAAAAAAATAAAATAAAATAATTTAACTTAGCACGTGCAACCACATATATTTTAACTAAAACCCAAAACAAACAAAACACCAACCCACATCTCTTCCTCTCCTGAATCCCCCCAATCGGCGAAACCCTACTTTCCCTCTCTCTTTCCCTCTTCGAGCTCTATCCGCCCGTTCGCTCTCGCACCCCCCCGTCATTTGCTCTCCCATTCGCCGCCTCCGCCGTTCACTCTCCTTGCTGCCGTCGCCGTTCGCTCTCGCACCAATTGCTGACGAGTTCTTGGAGGAGTTCCTGAGGTTTCTGGTGACTACGGCGAGCGCGGCGAATCGGACGGTTAGGTTTAGGGCTTGCCAGATCATTTCTGAGGTGAGTGCAGTAGAAAGTTGAATTTTTTGGCTTTTTTTTAATATGTTTTAATGTTTGGATCTAGGGTTTAATTGTGCTGCAATTAGGGGTTTCAAAAGTTTTTTGTAATTAGTGAATCCGACTTTTAGCCACTTCATTTTAGAGATTTTGAAGTTAAATTTAGGTGACAAGTATTTGATTTATTCGTTATGTAATGTAGTTTGTAGACTAATAGAATAGCTTTTTAATGAGTGTCCCACAGTTGCACATCGAAATGGAGCCATCTAATTTGAGTTATAAAAGTAAAGATTGATCACATTAGTTTTCTCATAGTTATTTCATCATGATAAGGCCAATGGATGCTATTCAAATGATAGCATCACCACAACGCACAACACAAATCCGAGACCGTCGATCTTAATAAGCAACAGGTACAGTTAATTGCTAAGAAGAAAAGGACGAAAGTTATTCTGGGAGAAATTAAGTTATCCTAAGTTAGAAGAAATGCTTAGATATAGCAAATGACAAGAAATCTTTCTTTGCACTTGTTTTTGTTCATCATTAAGTGGATCAACTTGCCATTCAGTCAAATTGTTGGTTCATAATGGTGCAAAGATGGCAGAGATAAGCACTTTGACAAAGGAATTTACATATTTTCTACATTACCTTAGTTTGCTATTTGCTGCCGGTTGAATGTAGTCTCCCAAGATAAAGTAATTCTGGTCATTATTTCAGAATGTCGTAGTTTTTCTTGTAGTATAAGAGGAAGGTTAAATGAAGAGTAGTAGTAGGGGAGGTTCAATGGGGTTTTTTGTTTATTGTAACTTGATTATGTAATGTAACTTCCAGTTGCATAAATGCTGCATGAATGTACAACAGAATTAGGTTATTCTGGCTAAGATATGATGAGTTCAATGTCTCTCACTTTTTTATGGTTGTTCAGATGGCTGATTCTCTCGATCCATCATTGCATTTTTTAACAGCAATAATTTGGTTGCGTGATTGCTATTTTACAGCTATGAGATGGCAACAGGATTGATTCGGTTTGAATCTGGTAAGATTGACTTGCTGGTGTAAAAACTCATAGTTTTCCTGATAGTAAAAATCCCTTGTCACTCTAATATAACAGCTCTTCTTATTTGCTTGTTTCAAACATGAAATATATATTTTCTTTAGACTATAACAACTAATGTTTCCTAGTGGTTTATATTAAAGTAGGGAACATACAGGTAAAGAATGGTTGGAAGAGGGGGAGGAAAGAATGTGGGCAATCGCAATAAGGATGGAAAAGGTATGAGTTATTACATCACTACAAGAAAAACCTTTTTTCGCAATGACATTTGTCGTTGCAAGGTCGTTGCGCGTCCGGGCGTCGCGAAAGATTTTGACTACGACTTTCTGTCGTTGCCAAACATAAATTTTTCGCAACGACATTGTCGTTGCAATATATTATGTCGTTGCCATACCTAATTTCATCCATACTAAGGTATAAAATCAATCGCAACAACTTTTGTCGTTGCCAAACATACTTTATATATTTGGCAACGACTCATGTCCTTGCTAAAGATTTTTTTCGCAATGAATTATTGTCGTTGCCTTACATTCTTTCTATTTTGGTAACGACTACTGTCGTCGACAAAGCTCGGCTGTTTTGCAATTATTTTTATTATTGCTTTGCATTACTTGTATTTTGGTAACAACTATAGTCGTTGCTAAAGCTACCAATTGTCGTTGCTAAAGCTACCAATTGTCGTTGCGAAAGTTTAATTCTTTTCGAGACAAATTATATATTAAAAACCAACATCATTCCCAAAACTATAATATTAAACTTGTCCAACATATTACATTTATGTCATATAAGAAGCAATGCCCAAAATATTACAACCATCAACTTCTCAAAAAGATATCTAAGTATCTCATAATCATTTCCATTGTGCATAATAAGCTTAACCATGTTTTCTAATATTCTCTTGACATCTAAACATTGCAACAAAACTGGACGCAAGATTGAAAGAACTGAATCAACTTAGAACAAAAGAACATTTTGGGATGAATATTCTCAGAAAATACAAGTAGCAAAAAATTGGGGTTGATGTTGGAGAGTTAATAACCTAAACCAACAGCTAACTCATATAAGATATAACTAAATCATATACTGTCAAAATATGATACCAAAATATATGCTCCCGGACCAATGGCTTCATTTCCTAATTCTCCAAATACAGTCCCTTCTATAGTTTTAATGTATATTCATTAATACTGAAGGACCAGAGAACTTTCGAGGATTAACACAAGAATGCACGATTGTTGTAGCTCAAATTCTCATCCTCGTGGTACCTACATATTTGAAATAATGATTAGTCCAACAGTATACAATGAAACTATGAAAGATTGCCAAAACTATTGGAACTTGTATGCACAAATAGAATTTGATGGATACATGAATTATATTTATAAAACAAAAGATACATTAATAGCATCAAGAAATAATGAAAACCAAACTAGAATTAAAGATTAAAACTACATTTGAAAGCATTTTGACAACCATTTAAACTAATATGATACAATTTCATAAAGAAATCCATCTTTAAATATTTAACAACAAATATACTAGCAACTAGCATATATACACATGAATTAAGTGCACCAACTTGCAACACTGACAAGTTTGCTTCTTAAGTCTTGTATCAATATTTTCATAGTCATAAGAATCTAGGAGAGGGCGACTAGATGCTAAATGTAAAGGGGATGACCTACAATTTGAGATTTTGTTTTGCAGTACAGATACTGTTAAATTCTGTGAGGAAATTAGCAATTGGGAATTAGGGTTTTATCTCTAGATCTAAGTTGCTTGAGATATTCACCCTACGTATCAAAATTGGAATACCTAGACTGCTATCACAAGCTGGTTTGGGTATCGGGTCATAAGCCCATAGACCCGCGTTCCAATATCCAATCAATTGTACGTTCATTACACGTGTTACACATATGCACGTGCTTTATTTATATAGAGAGAATATACCAATATATCCAACAGATACAAGATGAATGCAAATTATTGTGAAAATATTATCATCAACAACCTCAACTTCATAAGTGTATGATTGAAAGAAACATGAAAGCTATGATACCCAGACAGGATATAGGAGCTTAGTGTCAAGCACACAAATTAAAAGTATGATGTAATGCACTTCAAAATTGTTCACAATCACATGCACTTTTGTCCTATTAAACCCAACCATAAAGAGGTGCCACCCTAAAATTAATAATCACCAGTCATGAGTTTCTTATATTTATTTGTTATACTAAATTACACACTAAATCATCAACTACTGTCATTATTTTCAACTAAAAATAATTCATATAAAGATAAATTATTAACAGACTCATACTAGGGGTCAGAAGAGCCTCTAATAATTTTGCAAAAGAGAAGGGTAGACTACAGTCAAAACCCTACCCTTACTGTATTCATAATGGGAAAAATTCAAATCATCTAAAACTATTTCTCAATCAGCTTCCAGCGGTTAAGAATCTTTAGAATACAGTCCTAAATGCTTAAGCAGTTAGAAAGAAGAAAGCAGAGAGGGATACTGATTTAGTTACATGATAATATAATATTTCATATTTAAAAAATGATGGGAAGAAACTTGATAATGGTTGAAGAGAATGATATGGAAGAAACTTGATAATGGTTGAAGAGAATATATCATTTGACTTGAAAACAGTAAAGCTGGAAACTCAATATGTATGTACACATGTCTGTCTGTCACCTGAATGCAAGTATGAAATCCATGCTCAGCACGTGCAAATGCCCAAACAATAGATAAGTATTGAAACTCACAGTTCATAAGGATTGTTGTTGCTGTCCATTATACGTGGATAACTTCCCATTGGAATGATCTTGATTCGGTATCTAATATAAAAGTATAGGACATACCCAAATGTATCTTTGTAGATTTTGTTCAGTATTTACGTGAACTGAAATAAAACAGTGAAGAAACCTTATACACAAATACTAACAGCTTTAGAGAGTATAAGCGGAAGGTATAAATCTAGAGGTGGTGCTCAAAAAACATAATTCAAGGTGTACAAATGCAGACGTTCAATTTGTATGCTTTTAGTATTTTCAAAGAATTTGCTTGATGGTCCATATCTGACTATGGGACTTCTGAATGCAACCTGTTCAACAATGACGTTATCTCAACTAAGTAATAAACTCTGCTCAAGTCCTTATATTCCTGGAGACCAATCAAATTAAACATTTTGTTTCACAGACATTTAGTTAGCTGGCCTTATCAAATCCATACAGATACCCTTGTTTATTGGAGAGTACTCCAACTCCAATTTCCATTGTTCTCAGTTGATTCAGTTTAAATGTAATTAACCTTTTCAAGGTAATTGCTAGTATTTTAATCTCATCTAAACTGTAACATAATGTTTTAGATAGTGACAAGCCGGCACCACAAAGAATACCTTGACCAGAAAACAAAGAATAAAGATGCTGAAAAAAAAAAGGCAGAGCAGATTACCTTGATCATTTGAGGAATTTCATGCACCTCTATTTGTAAGCTGTGCCAACAATTCTTGTTTCATTGCATCCATTGCACGCTGCATATCTTTCTTTTGTTGTTCAATTTGTCTTGTTGTTCTTTCTTGAGTTTGTTGCAACTCCTTTATCATTTTCTGCTCCTCTTCAATCTTCTTTTGTTGCTCATTGATCAAGTTTTGTTGCTCAAGTTGCTGTCTTCCTTTACAATAACCTTTTAATGCAGTTCCCTTGCCACGAAAATACCCTGATCTAGGCTTCAAAACATCTAGAAGGATCTCCTCTTGAGTCATTGATTCACCATGTGCAACAACTGCTACTTTAAGTTGCTCCTAATTAAATAACAATAACAAAGTATAAAATTTACAATGAAGCATCTTACAAAAATATGAAGCAAAAGAAGTAGAACCAAGCATGTGGAGATATTGGTCATAGCTATATTGGCCAAGTTATAAAATTCTAATGCATGTCTGGAGAGAACAAACACCATCATAAGCTGATACGTGATAGTACTCATATTCTTATTAGGTTTTAGGCTAAGAGACCTCCAACCAGGTATGCTCCACAGCCACTGAAAATTCACAGATATCCAATATCATGCTCAAATAGTCACACATGTATTATGTGTGTATACTACATAATATAAAGTGCATACATGTATACATCTGATGACATACCAAACTAAAGTTAAAAGATACCATCAGAATTGCAGCTAGATCTTTTAAATATCTATACACCCCCCTACTCTGTCTCATTCAAACAAACAAAAAAAACATTAAAAAAAAGAATTAAGGCCCAAGCCGGGAAATGTAAAAATTAAGTCTACAGGGAAAAATAAAACTAAAGCAGAACAGATTAAAGCATTGCAATGGTTCAATCAATCATCTACTCCAACTTTAGTACTTGAGATGTTAGTTACTACTACAATAAATAAGTACATGTATCATCTATACGATAATATCATGAAGCAATGTACAATACCATATAAATAAAGCCATAGCACAAAATTTATAACGTACATGTATCTTCTTAAGTCGACCATCGTCAGCCCACTCAAGTTTGCCTTGGTCATTTTTTCTTGTGTGCTCCGCAAGCCAAATCACATCAGCAGGTGGCTTCACTCCATTATTTTGTTGTTCCTAATAATGTGTAAAGACATGTGTGCCATTATTTATCCATTTCTTCCAAAAATATTTGTAAAGATGCAAAAAATATCAAATTTATAATATTTACCAGTATTGTTTCAAATTCAGCATATGACACGTTCCCAGTTGTATGCTTTGTCCTTTTCTCAGAAAGACGATTTTTGGAATTTCTTTCATTCATCGCCTACAATTCTAATGCGTAAGATAGAAGTATAAATAAGATATAAATGATAATCTGTTGGTCTGGGTATCACCTTGAATTCTGCAGAGTCAAATCGTTGTACACAATGTTGCCACTGCTCTTGTGATAAATCAGGAGGACGATTTCTTAAGCGTTCTTCAATAGTTTGTCCACATTCCTCACTCTTATAATAGCTATGCAATCGAGATTTCCGTTGTCTATAAAGTCGTTGCATGGTATCAATCGCAAAGGCTTGCATCTTGATGTAAGAACTACCTTCCTTAATCTCAAACTTTTCCTACAATAGGAAAAAAAACAGAAAGTACTATATATAGAAATCTAAACAAAAGACAAGTTAGCAATTGAAAAAATATTTAAGAAAATTTACCTCTATTTCCTTCCACATCACATCACCAACTGCTCCAAAAGCGTCTTCCCAATTGTTTACATTTAATGAGTCCTTGTCCTCACCACACGACCACATTCATTCACCAAATGTCGAGCATTGTCACCAATTGCTCGATCAATGTCATTCGGAATGTAAATTTTCAGCTTGGATTTCTGTCCTTTGATTTTCATCTCAATCACATGACTTTTGTATTTTCCCCTCTCCCGCTTTTGCTTTTTTAACTTACTTGTGGCTAATGACAAATAAAGCTTAATATTAACATATTTAGATTTATATACGATGCATATGAAATATGTAGGTTCACAAGAAAAAGGTATTTGTTTTCACCTTCCCCATTTTGAGTAGCGTCTGCGTTATTGGCTGAATGTGCAGAACCACGATTTGCTATCACTTGGTCATCTCGTCGTCGGTTTCTTGTATTTCTCCCAGTTTCTTGTTCATCCCTTCTCGTAGGAGGATCCATAACATCTGGTCCTTCTAGGGTCATGTTTAGCCTTTCAACTAAGTTGTTTTTTCTTTTCCTTTTAACTAACAGATCTGCTATGTGTACGAAGTTTTAAACAATAGGAGTAAATTATTGTCAAATTCAGCGGGAATTTCAACAATAGATAATTAGTTGTTTAGAAATTATCTCTACTCTCAGGTGAAATGAATCCCTCTGATTCATTTGCTACCACTTGATTTCGACTCAAATTCATATCCACATTATGGTTCTAAGTATGCTCAATTCGATTCAAGGACTCCACCTCATTATGACTTGCTAAATTATGACTTTGTTCATTTTGCAGCTGGTTTGAAGAGCCTGCATAGCACCTGGATATGTTAGGATTGCCTTCGTTTTGAACTTGATTTAAGAGTCTCCGAGATCCAGCAGCCATTGTTTGATGACCTCCATGCCCTGTTTCATTTATGAAGCTGCCATATTATACTTAAAGTTCACTTGAGCTACAAAACAATCAAACCAATATCATGTAATAACTCATACCTTTTCCATCCTTACATGATATTGGTTTGATTGTTTTGTAGCTCAAGTGAACTTTAAGTATAATATGGCAGCTTCATAAATGAAACAGGGCATGGAGGTCATCAAACAATGGCTGCTGGATCTCGGAGACTCTTAAATCAAGTTCAAAACGAAGGCAATCCAAACATATCCAGGTGCTATGCAGGCTCTTCAAACCAGCTGCAAAATGAACAAAGTCATAATTTAGCAAGTCATAATGAGGTGGAGTCCTTGAATCGAATTGAGCATACTCAGAACCATAATGTGGATATGAATTTGAGTAGAAATCAAGTGGTAGCAAATGAATCAGAGGGATTCATTTCACAGTAGAGGTAATTTCTAAACAACTAATTATCTATTGTTGAAATTCCTGCTGAATTTGACAATAATTTACTCCTATTGTTTAAAACTTCGTACACATAGCAGATCTGTTAGTTAAAAGGAAAAGAAAAAACAACTTAGTTGAAAGGCTAAACATGACCCTAGAAGGACCAGATGTTATGGATCCTCCCACGAGAAGGGATGAACAAGAAACTGGGAGAAATACAAGAAACCGACGACGAGATGACCAAGTGATAGCAAATCGTGGTTCTGCACATTCAGCCAATAACGCAGACGCTACTCAAAACGGGGAAGGTGAAAACAAATACCTTTTTCTTGTGAACCTACATATTTCATATGCATCGTATATAAATCTAAATATGTTAATATTAAGCTTTATTTGTCATTAGCCACAAGTAAGTTAAAAAAGCAAAAGCGGGAGAGGGGAAAATACAAAAGTCATGTGATTGAGATGAAAATCAAAGGACAGAAATCCAAGCTGAAAATTTACATTCCGGATGACATTGATCGAGCAATTGGTGACAATGCTCGACATTTGGTGAATGAATGTGGTCGTGTGGTGAGGACAAGGACTCATTAAATGTAAACAATTGGGAAGACGCTTTTGGAGCAGTTGGTGATGTGATGTGGAAGGAAATAGAGGTAAATTTTCTTAAATATTTTTTTAATTGCTAACTTGTCTTTTGTTTAGATTTCTATACATAGTACTTTCTGTTTTTTTTCCTATTGTAGGAAAAATTTGAGATTAAGGAAGGTAGTTCTTACATCAAGATGCAAGCCTTTGCGATTGATACCATGCAACGACTTTATAGACAATGGAAATCTCGATTGCATAGCTATTATAAGAGTGAGGAATGTGGACAAACTATCGAAGAACGCTTAAGAAATCGTCCTCCTGATTTATCACAAGAGCAGTGGCAACATTGTGTACAACGATTTGACTCTGCAGAATTCAAGGTGATACCCAGACCAACAGATTATCATTTATATCTTATTTATACTTCTATCTTACGCATTAGAATTGTAGGAGATGAATGAAAGAAATTCCAAAAATCGTCTTTCTGAGAAAAGGACAAAGCATACAACTGGGAACGTGTCATTGAAACAATACTGGTAAATATTATTAATTTGATATTTTTTTTCATCTTTACACATATTTTTGGAAGAAATTGATAAATAATGGCATACATGTTTTTACGGATTATTAGGAACAACAAAATAATGGAGTGAAGCCACCTACTGATGTGATTTGGCTTGCGGAGCACACAAGAAAAATGACCAAGGCAAACTTGAGTGGGCTGACGATGGTCGATCTAAAGAGATACATGTACGTTATAAATTTTGTGCTATGCCTTTATTTATATGGTATTGTACATTGTTTCATGATATTATCGTAGCTGATACATGTACTTATTTATTGGAATAGTAACTAACATCTCAACTACTAAAGTTGGAGTAGATGATTGATTGAACCATTGCAATGCTTTAATCTGTTCTGCTTTAGTTTTATTTTTCCCTGTAGACTTAATTTTCACATTTCCCGACTTGGGTCTTAATTCCTTTTTTTTAATGTTTTTTTGTTTGTTTGAATGAGACAGAGTAGGGGGTGTATAGATATTTAAAAGATCTAGCTACAATCCTGATGGTATCTTTTAACTTTAGTTTGGTATGTCATCAGATGTATACATGTATGCACTTTATATTATGTAGTATACACACATATTACATGTGTGACTATTTGAGCACGATATTGGATATCTGTGAATTTTCAGTGGCTGTGGAGCATACCTGGTTGGAGGTCTCTTAGCCTAAAACCTAATAAGAATATGAGTACTATCACGTATCAGCTTATGATGGTGTTTGTTCTCTCCAGACATGCATTAGAATTTTATAACTTGGCCAATATAGCTATGACCAATATCTCCACATGCTTGGTTCTACTTCTTTTGCTTCATATTTTTGTAAGATGCTTCATTGTAAATTTTATATTTTGTTATTGTAATTTAATTAGGAGCAACTTAAAGTAGCAGTTGCTGCACATGGTGAATCAATGACTCAAGAGGAGATCCTTCTAGATGTTTTGAAGCCTAGATCAGGGTATTTTCGTGGCAAGGGAATTCTATTAAAAGGTTATTGTAAAGGAAGACAGCAACTTGAGCAACAAAACTTGATCAATGAGCAACAAAAGAAGATTGAAGAGGAGCAGAAAATGATAAAGGAGTTGCAACAAACTCAAGAAAGAACAAGACAAATTGAACAACAAAAGGAAGATATGCAGCGTGCAATGGATGCAATGAAACAAGAATTGTTGACACAGCTTACAAATAGAGGTGCATGAAATTCCTCGAATGATCAAGGTATTCTGCTCTGCCTCTTTTTTTTTTAGCATCTTTATTCTTTGTTTTCTGGTCAAGGTATTCTTTATGGTGCCGGCTTGTCACTATCTAAAACATTATGTCACAGTTTAGATGAGATTAAAATACTTGCAATTACCTTGAAAACGTTAATTACATTTAAACTGGATCAACTTAGAACAATGGAAATTGGAGTTGGAGTACTCTCCAATAAACAAGGGTATCTGTATGGATTTGATAAGGCCAGCTGATTGAATGTTTGTGAAACAAAATGTTTAATTTGATTGGTCTCCAGGAATATAAGGACTTGAGCAGAGTTTATTACTTAGTTGAGATAACGTCATTGTTGAACAGGTTGCATTCAGAAGTCCCGTAGTCAGATATGGACCATCAAGCAATTTCTTTGAAAATACTAAAAGCATACAAATTGAACTTCTGCATTTGTACACCTTGAATTATGCTTTTTGAGCACCACCTCTAGATTTATACCTTGCGCTTATACTCTCTAAAGCTGTTAGTATTTGTGTATAAGGTTTCTTCACTGTTTTATTTCAGTTCACGTAAATACTGGACAAAATCTACAAAGATACATTTGGGTATGTCCTATACTTTTATATTAGATACCGAATCAAGATCATTCCAATGGGAAGTTATCCATGTATAATGGACAGCAACAACAATCCTTATGAACTGTGAGTTTCAATACTTTTCTATTGTTTGGGCATTTGCATGTGCTGAACATGGATTTCATACTTGCATTCAGATGACAGACAGACATGTGTACATACATATTGAGTTTCCAGCTTTACTGTTTTCAAGTCAAATGATATATTCTCTTCCACCATTATCAAGTTTCTTCCCATCATTTTTTAAATATGAAATATTATATTATCATGTTACTAAATCAGTATCCCTCTCTGCTTTCTTCTTTCTAATTGCTTAAGCATTTAGGACTGTATTCTAAAGATTCTTAACCGCTGGAAGCTGATTGAGAAATAGTTTTAGATGATTTGAATTTTTCCCATTATGAATACAGTAAGGGTAGGGTTTTGACTGTAGTCTACCCTTCTCTTTTGCAAAATTATTAGAGGCTCTTCTGACCCCTAGTATGAGTCTGTTAATAATTTATCTTTAAATGAATTATTTTTAGTTGAAAATAATGACAGTAGTTGATGATTTAGTGTGTAATTTAGTATAACAAATAAATATAAGAAACTCATGACTGGTGATTATTAATTTTAGGGTGGCACCTCTTTATGGTTGGGTTTAATAGGACAAAAGTGCATGTGATTGTGAACAATTCTGAAGTGCATTACATCATACTTTTAATTTGTGTGCTTGACACTAAGCTCCTATATCCTGTCTGGGTATCATAGCTTTCATGTTTCTTTCAATCATACACTTATGAAGTTGAGTTTGTTGATGATAATATTTTCACAATAATTTGCATTCATCTTGTATCTGTACTGCAAAACAAAATCTCAAATTGTAGGTCATCCCCTTTACATTTAGCATCTAGTCGCCCTCTCCTAGATTCTGATGACTATGAAAATATTGATACAAGACTTAAGAAGCAAACTTGTCAGTGTTGCAGGTTGGTGCACTTAATTCATGTGTATATATGCTAGCTGCTAGTATATTTGTTGTTAAATATTTAAAGATGGATTTCTTTATGAAATTGTATCATATTAGTTTAAATGGTTGTCAAAATGCTTTCAAATGTAGTTTTAATCTTTAATTCTAGTTTGGTTTTCATTATTTCTTGATGCTATTAATGTATCTTTTGTTTTATAAAAATAATTCATGTATCCATCAAATTCTATTTGTGCATACAAGTTCCAATAGTTTTGGCAATCTTTCATAGTTTCATTGTATACTGTTGGACTAATCATTATTTCAAATATGTAGGTACCACGAGGATGAGAATTTGAGCTACAACAATCGTGCATTCTTGTGTTAATCCTCGAAAGTTCTCTGGTCCTTCAGTATTAATGAATATACATTAAAACTATAGAAGGGACTGTATTTGGAGAATTAGGGAATGAAGCCATTGGTCCGGGAGCATATATTTTGGTATCATATTTTGACAGTATATGATTTAGTTATATCTTATATGAGTTAGCTGTTGGTTTAGGTTATTAACTCTCCAACATCAACCCCAATTTTTTGCTACTTGTATTTTCTGAGAATATTCATCCCAAAATGTTCTTTTGTTCTAAGTTGATTCAGTTCTTTCAATCTTGCGTCCAGTTTTGTTGCAATGTTTAGATGTCAAGAGAATATTAGAAAACATGGTTAAGCTTATTATGCACAATGGAAATGATTATGAGATACTTAGATATCTTTTTGAGAAGTTGATGGTTGTAATATTTTGGGCATTGCTTCTTATATGACATAAATGTAATATGTTGGACAAGTTTAATATTATAGTTTTTGGAATGATGTTGGTTTTTAATGTTTTTGAAGTGTATGCTAGTTTGGATAGGGCTGATGCAACGACAATATATAATTTGTCTCGAAAAAAATTAAACTTTCTCAACGACAATTGGTAGCTTTAGCAACGACTATAGTTGTTACCAAAATACAAGTAATACAAAGCAATAATAAAAATAATTGCAAAACAGCCGAGCTTTGTCGACGATAGTAGTCGTTGCCAAAATAGAAAGAATGTTAGGCAACGACAATAATTCATTGCGAAAAAAAATCTTTGGCAAGGACATGAGTCGTTGCCAAATATATGAAGTATGTTTGGCCACGACAAAAGTTGTTGCATTGATTTTATACCTTAGCACGGGTGAAATTAGGTGTGACAGCGACAAAATATATTGCAACGACAATGTCGTTGCGAAAAATATTTTTGGCAACGACAGAAAGTCGTAGTCAAAATCTTTCGCGACGCCCGGACGCGCAACGACCTTGCAACGACAAATGTCGTTGCCAAAAATATTTTTCGCAACGACAAACGAGTTTTAGCAATGACATTTGGCATTGCGAAAAAAGGTTTTTCTTGTAGTGGCAGTCAAGACCTCCAAAAATTTCCAAGTCTCAAGCCTCGGCACCAGCTGCCGAGCGTTCTTGACACCGACCGTATTACGGGCGTGAGTTCGGCATCCGCTCCGAGCATTCTTGCCACCGACCGTATTACGGGCTTGAGTTCGGCAGTCAAGATCTCCAAAAATTTCCAAGTCCCAAGCCTCGGCACCAGCTGCCGAGCGTTCTTGACACCGACCGTATTACGGGCGAGAGTTCGGCACCCGCTCCGAGCATTCTTGCCACCGACCGTATTACGAGCTTGAGTTCAGCAGTCAAGATCTCCAAAAATTTCCAAGTCTCAAGCCTCGGCACCAGCTGCCGAGCGTTCTTGACACCGATCGTATTACGGGCTTGAGTTCGGCACCCGCTCCGAGCATTCCTGCCACCGACCGTATTACGGGCTGGAGTTCGGCTGTCAAGATCTACAAAAAATTTCCAAGTCCCAAGCCTCGGCACCAGCTGCCGAGCGTTCTTGACACCGACCGTATTACGGGCTTGAGTTCGGCCGTCAAGATCTCCAAAAAATTTCCAAGTCCCAAGCCTCGGCACCAGCTGCCGAACGTTCTTGACACCGACCGTATTACGGGCATGAGTTCGGCACCCGCTCCGAGCGTTCTTGCCACCGACCGTATTACGAGCGTGAGTTCGGCAGTCAAGACCTCCAAAAATTTCCAAGTCTCAAGCCTCGGCACCAGCTGCCGAGCGTTCTTGACACCGACCGTATTACGGGCTTGAGTTCGGCACCCGCTCCGAGCGTTCCTGCCACCGACCGTATTACGGGCTTGAGTTCGGCAGTCAAGATCTCCAAAAATTCCCCAAGTCTCGAGCCTCGGTGCCAGCTGCCGAGCGTTCTAGCCACCGACCGTGTTATAAGACTAAGGTCAGCATTGACCGCCAAACGCCCTTGGTTCCGACCCCCCGTACGTGGGAGATCTGGCCCTCGGACTTCGACGAGCCCCCTCTCCAGACTCGCGACCACGCCGAGGTCCCTCTTCCCGTCGGAAAGAATCGCCGAACCGATCTCCGACCTCGGCGTCCTGGTCGTCGAGCTCTGGGAGGGCTCGGAGTCGTGGCGCCGGAAAGACGCGGCCCTCAGCAGAGGGAAGCGACCGTGCCGTTCACCGAGAGGTTACAAAGCTAAGAAGATGTTCACACAAGAACGCCGCCCGATCATAAAGAATTACCTCACTGCCTCCTTTCTAGATTCAAGATCCCACATTTGAACTCCGATCCAACTCCACTAGCCACTAAAGCGGTCAGACTACTCCTTAAAGTCTGATCACACTCAGTCTTTAGGAGTGGGGGGCTCGTGATATGGCTAAAAATGGGATTTAATCGGAGCCGTCCAAATCAGGTTCGGATCTTGAAGCCCAAGGGTAAAACGGTAATTTCTCTACAAAAGGGTCCAAATTGGGTATTGGATCTTCTCCCCAGGAACCCAATAACCCACGAATGGATCCACTAACGAGAGGGTGCGGGTTCTAACCCGCTGCTCACCTAATCCAACAAGATAAAGTCAGGATCCCTGATCAACCTTGACCAACGGGCCTGATGTATGTCAATCTTTTCACTGGGATTTGGGGATTAAATTCCTTATCTGATTACAGGAATATACCTTATCAGATTACATTCCTAATCTGTTTACAAGGGGATTATTCTATATCAGACCACGGGGATTACATTCCTAAACTGTTCTCTAAGACGCCTATAAATACCCCCCATTCATCTCCATTAAGAGGTAATCAATCTTTTACCAGTTTTTGTGCTCTTTCATAGTCTTCCTGATTACTGACTTGAGCGTCGGAGGGTGCGTCGCCGGGAACAACCTCGGTGTTTCGCACTTTTTGCAGGTCTACGGCGGGGGTGACGATCGAAGCCCGGCGGAACAGGTATACAGGTTTACTGTTCAGTTTCCCTAAGAATCCACAAATTCATCTGTTTGCCCCCACACCAAATTTAGCGGCAACAGTAATCTTGAACATGAGAACTTGAGTTTTGATATATTTGATGTTTTGAGTAATATGTCCATAATGAGGATTTGTGGAGATTTGTCATTTTACATGAATACGAACTATTTTTCACCAACAATGAATCTTTAGAAAACTTCAGCTTTGATTTTGTATTTAGATCTAATTTATGAAAACAGTAGGCCGACAGTCGACTAGTCTACGATTCAGTCGACTGGTACGACCCTGCTGCTGTATCTTCAGTTCTTTTGAAAATCCGTTCTGAACAGTCGACTTAGACCATTATTCAGTCGACTGGTATACTTAGAAAATATTTTGTAAAGTTATTACAGTTTCTTCTCTGGACAGTCGACCTATAACCCTTTAAGTCGACTGTTGGTACTTAGAATATTTTTGTGAAAATCATTGGAATTTGTCACAGGTAAGTCGACCGATGGCTTCTTAAGTCGACTTATATGACTTAGTTTATTTTTGTAAAATCATGGACATTTCCCTCTGGACAGTCGACTTGCTACAGTATAAGTCGACTGCTACTGATGAGTTTTTGTAACCTGAGTGTTCTTTTGAATGATTAGTCTTCAGATATTTTGGCCTATATTTTGTCTTCAGTTAAGCATTTGATTTTAAGATATACAGTTGAGCCACTTGTTTAGTGGAACTTTGGTTTAGACATTTGAGTTGAGTCTCTAGAGGTGTGTGATCCTAGTATACCGGTGTTGAGTTATTTTGTTGAGGCCCGTAGAGGCATTTCAGTTATTCAGTTTTGAATTTAGGTCAGTAGGGTACACCACTCTAGGGGATTCGTTGAGTAATTATGTAACCTAAAAATAATAAGGACAAGCGCTAGTGGTGATATGATGAACGAGAACATGAGTCAAGTACCTCAGTATGGCTTTCGGTGTGGGATTTAATCTCCGGAATTATCGAAGTATCTTACTTTGGGTGTGGGATCTATCTCCGGAATTATCCAAGTGTTTTACTTTGGGTGTGAGATATATCTTCGGAATTATCCAAGTAGTTGCTTTCGGTGTGGGATTGATCTCCGGAATTATCAGAGTCGAGGCGAAGCACATGTGGTATTCATGTGATGATGTGTCAATGTTTCGGTGTGGGATTTAATATCCGGAATTATCACGGTAGATTACTTGTGGTGTGGGATATATCTCCGGAATTATCACGGTAGAATACTTGTGGTGTGGGATTTATCTCCGGAATTATCACGGTAGTTACTTGTGGTGTGGGATTGATCTCCGGAATTATCGGGCATGGGCTAATTCTCACAGTTTATCTTTATCTCGTAGTAGTCATCGTGTTAAGATTAGTTGCATGGCGGGGATTGAACCCATACGATGTGGAGACGTTAAGGGCTTGCACCGAACCTATGTAGAGTGGGATGTATAGATTTCGACAAGTACGCATTAGAGAGTCCGCATATAGAATTTGTGTTTTCTTGACTTGGTTTTATGCATGTGGATTTCCTGTTTTCTACACTTGACACTTGGTTTAGTCTCACCTGTGGTTTACTTTTCTTTGCTACTTCGTATTTTATGTATTCATGTTTACTACCTGTTGCTTAAGGATTCATGATTAATGTTTATTTATGTTGTTTGTTGTTTAATGTCACTCACACCATTTATGGCTAACCCCTTTGTTTTGGGGGTTAGGGATCATCTCTAGCCTCATATGTTGCAGGTTGTTGCTTAGAGTTGGAGGTTGGATGCTTGAGTTGGTTTTTGAGATAAATTGATTCATAAGAGTTTTGTGTAAATTTGTAAAAGCAGTTTTGAGATAATTTGAGTTGTAAATGACAGAAAATATTGTTTGAGTTGTTTTGGTATTCCGCTGTGCTTTGTAAAAGTTCGTTGTGATAAAAATTGAAAAATTTAGTGGTGTTGGTTGTATTTAACATTATATTGAAGTTGATGCAGGGATTGTGCCACGTATTTTCTAAGATATCATATTAGAAATTCGGGGCGCTACAACATTGCAGTAGATCCAGTCTTCTCCCCAAACACGGAGTACAAAACAATACCCAATGGATTATTTCCACTGGTTAGATCCAGATCTGATTCCTTTTGACTGGATCTGGATCTAATCCAACAGTCCAAACACCAAACAACAATCTCCAACCAATAGAGCAACTGTTGGACTGGATCTGAATCTGGATCTGCTCCAACAACCCGAACACACAAACCGGATCTCAACCAATGAGATTCCCTATTTGTTCACATATGAATCAAAGTGACAGAACACAAGGACCCCTTATCAAAAATCAGATCTTTCTCTCACACAGAGATCTGGTCTCTTGCCTGAACATGCAACACCAAAATCCACCAATCGAAAAAATCAGATTTTTGGATCTGAGTCTTCACTGATTTGATCTCATGAAGATCAACAGATCGATGGAGAGAGAGATCGCTTGTGGTGGCATCCAGCGGCTTCGGCACTGAGGCGGCGGAGGTGGCCAGCGATGTCGGTGCCAGAGGATGTGTCCAGCGACAGCGGCACTAGATGCAATGCCCAGCGGCGACGCCATATGCGGTGCCCAGCAGATGCGGCGACTTGCAGTGGCTGCGGTGGGGTGGATCGTTGGACAGCGAAGACGCCGGTGGCTGGCCTGGGCGGCGCCGGCGCCTGCATGGGTATCGACGTGATTGGCTACCGGGCTGACAAACAGACCCAACCAAACACAAGAAGAAGACCACGATGGCGACTTCGTCTCGAATCGACCATGATGGTGACGATGGCAACGACGGCACTCGGCAGTGGCGGCAACGACGGCGTCGATCAAATCCCGACGAACGGTGATTTCATTGATCTCATAAATTGATTAATAATATCTCAAGATTGTTAGGTTTTGTGAGAAATTTAACAATTGGGAATTAGGGTTAATATCTGGATCTAAGTTGCATGAGATATTCACTCTAGGTATCAAGATTGGAATACCTAGACTGCTATCACAAGCCAGTATTTATTCCTAAATACTGGTTTGGGTATCGGGTTATAAGCCCACAAACCCGCGTTCCAATATCCAATCAATTGTACGTTCATTACACGTGTTATTCTTATGCACATGTAATATTTATATAGAGAGAATATATACCAATATATCCAACAGGACATACATTGATGCATGTGTTCCATCTAATGAAGTAGACCGATTTAGAGTACATAAAGGAGTTGCACAAAATATTTTTGCCGCAAGATCCCCAAATAAACGGTTTATATTTGTACTAGCTAGATGAGAATGATCTGCTAGTTACTGCATATAATTCTAAGATGTGCCTTATCAATGCCTTCACCTTTCACATTGAAAGTAATTCCAGGTGATAATCTTATTGATTGAACCTTATAATGCGAGAGGTATTAGAGTTATTAGTATTCCATTAATTCTACTCCAATCTTTTAGTTTTTTTCCCACATGAAAGTATTATTTAGCCAATGCTGGGTATTCCACCATGCCTGAGTTCATCACACCAGACAGTGGAGTTTCGTTATCATCTTAAAGAACAAAACGGTTAACAACAAAACAGTCGCAAAGAGTTATTTAACTTGCGTCATTTGTCCCTTAGATGCAAAATTTAGAGCTCATTTGGCATCCTAAAAAATGGTTCAAGAGCATCACCCTTTTCCAACACTAGCAGACATTGTATTAACTTGTTGTGTCATTCACAACTACATTCTTGGAAGAGACTCAAATGACAAGTACGTCAATAAACCTGTGAATATGGATAAAGAAGAACGTCTCAAAGAGGTTGAGGATATCAAAGAAATGGAGACATATCTGTTGTATCAGGTCCTATCGGGTCGGGTCCTCCACTCTCCGGACCCGGATCCGGTACCTCACACGTTAATTGGATCCGGACCCGGACTTGCAAGAATCGGGTCCGGGTACGAGTCATAGTTAAAAAATTTACCCGTCGAGTCCGGTAGTAGAGAATAAACATTTGCACTTAAGTATTTTTGTACCCGATACCCTACGATTCTAACATTTTTTGCACTTAAGTACATGAATTAATATTATATTTACATATCTATCTTCAACAATTACTTTTATATGTATATTCCTATAATTCTATTATTCAAATTCTATATGTTTGGATGTATTTTTTAACGGGTCCGGATTCGGGTCATTCTATTTTGAGCGGACCCGGATCTGGACCCGAAGTGCATCGGGTCTTATTTTAGGATCCGGATCCGGACCTGTATAGATCGGGCCGGTTCCAGTCCAATGTCGGGTCCGGGTCGGGTCCGAGTATTGGGTAAATGTGACAGTGCTAGTCTATGGATTCGAGCTGAAACTCAATTACCTATCCCACCTTATTGACCAATAAGGACATTGCATGTTGGTCTCTTCTATCAAACTTCAACAATAAGACAACACAGAGGCCCAAAAGGTTTGGCTATATAGGGGGAGACAAAATGGTGGAATATATGCGGGTGGATTACTGTAACAAATATCGGAGAGCGATATGCAAGAATCAACTCATTGTCAAGTCACCTAGAGATGTTTTTTCGTCTTGCAAACAATATTATTATCAGTTTTTGTTATTATGTGTGTGCAAATGTATACATTCCTATTTTATTCAGGTTCCTGTGATGAATGTAGTGTTCGTATTATTTATTTAGGGAAAATCTTTTTAAAAAATTTGTTTTACGTTGAATAAACTATTTTCAATTATTTCTGATGACTTCACTCATTCTTTCTAAAGATTATATCACTTGATATGAACTAAAACATTTCCCTAGCTTTTTGAGCTCTTTTGCTATCTGTATGCTCTTAAGATCTAATTTAGATTAATTGTGAATATTTACTTGATGCATTCTATAAATAATTGAGCCTGAATGTGTACATAGGCTGAACACCCGCAAATATAATTTCTCTTACATATGGCATATATATGTTTTGAGATTATTTCAGTTAATTATAATTTTTTGACCAATAATATAAGAGATAAGTTCACCTATATTAAAATAGTTATTATATATGTATACGGTAAATTTAATGTGAAACAAAACAAATTTTTTTTGAATAGAATCACCTTTTGCATAATATTTTTACAACTCAATTAAAAATAATTTTCTGTGCCTTTATTATTCTCCTACGGTAAATCTCAACTAATCAAAACTATTTTTAAAATTTATTTCAAGTAATTGCTTCTCTAATAGTGTTTCTTATCAGCTTGATTTTTTATTTTTTTTTCTTTTTTGTTGTTGACAAAAAATAACATCATCATCGTTTCATTAACAAACTATTAACGAAACATAGTAGTCCATGACCCAGACACGAAATATCCACTAATCTAAATACAAAAGAAAATACAGATACATTTTTAACCGAAGCTGAAGCCTAATGTCATAGTGCCTGATTTTTTTACAACAAACTAATGCACCTATAGTACAACATTGTACTATTTGATTAAAGAATTATGTTTTCTTTAAAAAAATTGTTTAAAAGTTTATTCTAGCCACGTCAGTTAATAAGATCTTGCCGCGTTCATCAATTCGCGCTCGTGCGGGAACTCTTCCCCCCTTCCTCCGTATTTTTTTCACATATTTTATTCCCTTCGACACGTGCCAAAATCAAAGAGCGTAGCAATAAAAAGAAATAAAACACAAGAAAAATAAAATAAAATAAAATTGGGGGTTCTTTGAAGTTTCTGCTGTTACGCTCACTGTCGTCTCTTTCAGTGCCGCTCTCAATCTCAAGTTAATGGCGGACTCCGCTAACTTGCGCCGGATTTCGTCATCAAAACGCACATTCGATAAGGTATTCTTTCTCTATTTTTCGAGGAATTTTAATTAATTAATTAATTAATTAGAGGTTTACTGTTCATTTTGACGGCTATTAGGTTATTATTTTCTTACCGGTTTTAGAATTAATGCATAGTTAGGGTTTCAGGTAGAAATTATTAAAAAATATAACATGGGACTAATTTTAACTGATTATGGCTTGGAATCATCCAGAAGAATGATTCCTTTTCTAACGTGTTTTTTTTAGCACTGATTATGGCTGGGTTTGGAAAATATGTTTAAAATTTAGATACTATTGTCGAACTAAATTTATTGGTTGATATACATTTTGGGTTATTACTGATCAACATAATCTTTCTGGTGGAACACTTGTGTTCCATTTTGAGAAATGTGTGGTTCATTGGATAACATAATTCCAAGCCTACTTAATTTTGGAACCTTAGATGGTCCGCGGAAAGTGCAAATTTTGTTTTCTACACGTTACGGAAAAGAATCCTGGCTTATATTGAGTTGTAGCCGATAATGAATTGGGAAATGTCTTAAAACATTTGTTAATTGGTCCAGGTCAAATTGAAACCCTTGCTGTTATCTTATATGTTGTAGACAAAACCAAATTCAACCAAATAAATCGTAAGCATCAAAATAAGCTTGACGCGTACTAGGGATGCAGCTATAGCTGGTCAATAATTTTTAAGCCAATCGAGAGCCGTTCACAAAAAAATAATTTAGTTTGCAACTAAACATGGCCTATATTTAGTCCCTTCCATTTGGTTTCTACTATAGTTCGTGGTGCTACATTTTGCGTCAAACTTTACTAATTTATATGCAACTTGGGTTGAGGAGAACACATTTTCTGCACCTGGAAACAAACTTTTCAAACATGGGAATGCCAACGTGCTTCATTTGTATTTTGAGATAATCATCGTGGTTATTTTTTTGTAGTAAAGTTGTGTTTTTAAGATGTTACTTATTTCTCTATTATCTTTGTATGAAAGTTTAATATAAAAAAAGCACATTTGCTTGTTAACGAGATATCTGATATTTATGCATCAATCCTTTTCTGTTAGTCTTTGAATAAGGAAAGTTTAATTTCCCAGTTTTTGGATGTTCTTAATTGATATAGAAATTCTGGCATTGCCAATTACAGTAAATAGAAATGTATACAATTTCTAGTTATTTAAAGATATTTGTTTATGTTATGCAACTCTACTTTTTGAGCCACATGGGGCTTATGAAAAATTTCTAGCAAACCATGTTATAAAGAAATCTGTGTTTTGATGAACCATTTTCATTGTGTATTACAAGTCAAACTCCCTTCGCTTTGGTTTTTGTACATGGAATGTACACTAGGTGCTTTCTCACTCAATCTAGTTAGGGTTGAAGATGGAATAATGTGTTCGCAAGTTCAAGTGTAAGCATCCTTTTCGTATTTTTGCAACTTTTAGGATACATTTTCCTTTTCTTGAGGGAATTAAGCTACACATTCCTATTTAGGTATCAAATTCTATATGGATTTATCCACAAAAAAGAGAAAAACATAAAATCTGAAGTAAAAAAGTTGAAGGAAGTCACTCAGCAGTCAGTAGGTAAAATAAGAAGTACTATGAGTGAGCAAAATTGGAGTATATTGTATTAAAATTTTCAGTCACATATACATCATCTCTATTTGTTCACTAAAATGAATGAATCAATCAAATCAGAACTATCTTTGTAAACATGAAGTGAAAAACATGCTGATGATTCCACTCAGTTAGAAGAAATGGTGAAGTTTAGAGATTTATTCAACCATGTCTTCAAAAATCCTCTCCTATCTATATTCTCATCCACCTTCCGGTCCTTTGTTGGTTTTTCGCACATCAAGAAGTTCCTACAGCCAGTAGAACCGATTGTCTCCAAAGAACTCAAAACATCACCAATATTAGCATGATAAAGATAAAAATTATTGACTGACCAAGAACAGGAAGCCTCCCTTGGCGATGATAGATCTTGAGCACAATGCGAATAATGAACTCAATCGAATCCTTCTTGTTCACTAACAGTCTGATAGGCCCAGGACTTCCAAAAACAGTAACAGATATGAGTATTTGACTGTTGCTGTTGCTCTTAGCATTGCCACTAGTCATCTTCTTACTGATTTTGTTAAGGTATGCAGTCTTGGGCAAGGGAGTTGATGAGACTGGATCCATTTTAGGAAAGAGTGTGAACTTGTCGAGCTTCACTTGATGAGTTGTTGTTTAATGATTAGAAAGAGATAATGGAAAGGGTATAAATACGAAATAGAGAGACCAGAGAAGTTGCTAAGAAAATTACGAGTCTAATTTGGCTGCTGCTATTCATGTTCAAGTGGGACAAGGACACAATTTCTGCTGTCTTTCTTGCTGCAAAGGCTAAAATACACTGAATGTGTGATTTTATGCACAAGTGGTTTAGAATTGTTTCTTGTGAATTATGAGTTTAAGGACAAACTATGTGATCTAGTCTTTGTCTTATTTTTCTTTTATGGTCTGTGGGGGCCCCAAAAGGGGAGTGGCAATCAAGCGTGAGGCATCTGAAAGGATTACTTTCAAATTCTGCACACTTTCATTGCTGTTTCTTTAATTCTGTCTTAGTACTTGTGGTGTGATGTGATGCTAATGGAAGCTTTAGGAGTAATTTTGAGATTTCATCTTTGAAGGGCATGCATAACAGGATAATATATTTTCTTTTCATATATGATTTTAAGTATTTAATTTTTGTTTGTCATTTCCTTACTATGAGTGAACGTTGGTTTTCATTCTTTTTGAGCTTGTTAAAGTAGTCTTAGTTTAGTCTCATATCACAATTAGATTTAGATTACTCTTTGTACTCTCCTATATATAGGAGGCATTGTATTAAGTTGTAAGTATCCAGTAAAGTTTTCTTTTCTATCTCTATACTATCAATTAACATGATATCAGAGTATACACACAATTTGTTCACAAAACGTTAAGGGTTTTCTTTCTTTCCCTCTTCAAAAAAAAAAAAAAATCCGCAAAAAAAATCGAGAAAACCATGTCTTCTTCCTCCGAACCCAAAAACCAATTCCTACTTCCCTCCTACTCAGCTTACCGTCGCCGCCCCTTCCCTCCTCCTGATGCACCTGCCCCTCCTTTCTTCCTCCCACTGCTGCCCCACCTTTTCCTTCGCCCAGATGTTGCTGCTGCCTCCGGCCCTCCTCCTGTCCACATGTCCTCCATATTCAAAGTATGAGCCGGGACGTCTACATCTCCATCACTTTGCTCGATACATCAAAAGAGATATGGGATACCCTTCATCAAATGTACTCCTTCAATAATATGCAGCGCCTGTATGATATCTTTTGCTATGTGATCGAGACCAAGAAAGGTGACATTCATGCTTATCTCTCTAGCTTTAATCAGTTCTTAAAAGAATGGAAGCTCTATCAGCCATACTCTGCCGATTTTGTTGTCTAGCAGAAACAACGTGAGGCTCTTTTTGCTGTTCTTGTCTTGAGCAATATTCACCCATATTTTGAAGGTGTTCATTCTCACATTCTTGTCACCAATACCAGTCTCTGTCTATATGATCTCCATGTTCAACTTTCACGAGTACCCCCTCCTGCTCTTATTGAAACTCAACATCGTCTGCATTTGTCTCTGGCCGTGGCCATGGTTTTTCCGATCACCAGCAGTACTTTCCTTCATCTTTCAGGGGTCTTGGTTCTTATTCTTCATGGGACCGTGGTGATTGTGGTCGTGGCCGTGGTGACAGTCATCACAACACTAAGTGTTGTACCTATTGTTAAGGCCGATCTCATGAGTATGCAACGTGTTGAAAACGTATTGGTCGTCCTCCTGCTGCTCATCAGTCTTCTGCTGTGGACCATTCTTCTTCCACTACTGCTCCTATAAATGTGCCAACGTCCTTTCCAGTATACTCTCTCTGCTGAAGAGTATCAGACATTCCGCCACACTCCTGTTAATTCTGTCAATAGATTATTGATTCAGGTGCCTCTGAATATATCTCATTTACCACTTTCTTTTTTTCTTTCTTTGCTTTCAAATTATCATGTGCGTATTGTTGATGGCTCTCCTGTCTCTGTTAAAGGGAAGAGCAATATCTCTCTTTCTCTAGATCTTTCTCTTATATATATTTTATGTGTTCTTACATTTTCTAATAGCCTATCATCGGTTCCTAAAATTTTTAAGGATTTAAACAGTTCAATAACAATTTTTTCTTCTCATTGTGTGTTTTAGGATATATAAGGAAGGTGATTGGCACCGGTCGTGAACAACATGGGTTATACATCTTGGATTCTTCAGTCTCGACTTTTAATTCTTCTACTAATCCCGTATTGTGGCACAGACGACTAGGCATCCCTCATTTACTACTCTCAAACACATAGTTTCCGGTTGTGAATTTTCTTTTCAGTTATTTTGTGAGTCATGTGAGTTAGGTAAACATCATTGAGATCGAGTTCCCTACCCAGGATGTGTCAATAAACGTAGTGAATTTTTATTTGATTTAGTGCATTCTGATGTTTGGAGATCTATTGGTTTTCCCACGTTTAATAAATATTGTTATTTTGTTACCTTATTGATGATTTCTCTTGCATGACATGGTTGTTTCTGAAGTGTTTAAAGTTTTTCAGGATTTTTTTTTGAGATACGAACACAGGTTGACACTACTCTTAATTGTTTTCGCTATGACAATGCTCAGTGGCGGAGCCAGACAAATCAAAATGGGGGTCCCATTTTTTTTCCCGACATCGACATAATTGTTGCGGAAAATCTCTTACTTTGTTTTTGTTTTGAAAATTTAAAGTAATTGGATCAAAATTAAATTATAATCAAAGTAGATATTCAAATTTATATTCTTAGTATCATGTATTTTTTCGCACTTGCACAGTTGTACTCTAAATTTGGTAAAAGTAATACTAATCAATAATCATACTACACTGTTTATATTGTTATAATACTAGAGACTAAGAGATACGACTCAAATAAATAAATATACTTGTAACTTGTGTACATACTAGCTTCTTATTCAAAATTTTATCCAATGATCATACAGATCAAATAATAAGTGTCACAGTTAATTTTTAGCCCAAAGCTCATATTTTGAGCCTTTAAGAAGAGATGGAATAGACTTGGGGGTCCCAATTTTTTTTAAACTGGGGGGCCAAATAAATTTTTTTGTCTATATTACGGGGTTTTAAAAAATTTTTGGGGTCCCAAATGTCCCCCCTAATCTCTTACTCCCTCCGCCCCTGATAATGCTAAAAAATACGTGAGTTCTGATTTCCAACAAATTTTTTCTCAGCATATAATAATTCACCAAACTTCTTGCGCCTATACTCCTCAACAAATTGGAGTGGCAGAACGCAAAAAATTAACATTTGCTTAACACTATTCGCTCTGTCATGTTTGAAATGAATGTTCCAAAGTTTAATTGAAATTTTGCGGTTCTCACTGCCTATTTTCTTATTAACCGTATGTCTACTCCTATTCTTCAAAATCAATCACCATTCAAATTGGTATTTCTATATAAAGATCCATTTCACTACCACCTCGTGTTTTTGGGTGCACTTATTTTGTTCAAATTCTCCACTTAGGCACTGATAAACTTGACCCACGTGCTACTAAATGTGTATTTTTTTGGATATTCGCGTTTTTCAAAAGGTTATCTTTGCTATTGCCTTTCATGAAAAAAATGTTTACCTCAGCGGATGTTTCATTTTTTGAACACAAACCCTTTTTAAAACATACTCCTTCCAAAAATCCTGATTTATCGAAGGCTGTTGTTGAGTATTGATTTTCCACCAACACTACCACCACTGCCACCACCACCACCACCACCACCACCGCTAACATCACCATTCACCATCACCACCACCTCGCCACTTCAGGTTTTTGTAAGGAATCGAAAGACGCATTCAGACTCGACCATCCAAGATGTACTCTCTATTGTTCAATCAGAGTCAACAACTTCTGTCGGTAATATCCCTAACATAGATGATTTACCTATCGGTGAATGTAAGACTCAACGATCTTGTGCTCACTATGATATTGTCAGTTTGTTTCTTCTTCTAAACTGAACAGATCTTTTCGAGCCTTTATCTCTTTCTTGGATTCCATCTCTATTCCTAAAAATATTCAGGAAGGCCTCAAGCACCCTGGTTGGACAGTAGCCATGAACAAGGAATTGTAGACTCTTTGGCAAAATGGTACTTGACAGTATTTTGCCTCCCTGTAGGTGGTAACACAATTGGTTGTAAGTGGTATTCACTGTCAAACATAATCTTGATGGCACAATTGAACGACTCAAAGCTCATCTTGCTGCTAAAGGATATACACAGGAATTTGGGGTCGATTATGCCGAAACTTTTCCTGCAGTTGCTAAACTCACATATGTTTGGGTTCTTATCTCTCTTACATCAAATTGTTCTTGGCCCCTTTATCAGCTTGATGTCAAGAATGCATTTCTGAATGACGACTTGAAAGAGGTGGTATATATGCAACAACCTCCTGATTTTGAGCGACATGGGGAGAATGTTGTATGTTCGCTCAAAAAGTCTTTTTATGGTTATGGACTCAAATAAACTCCTCGAGCTTGGTTTGAAAAATTCAGCAAAGCTGCGTGCTTTTGTGTTCTCTAGAAGTAAGGTAGACCTTCACTCTTCACAAAGAAAAGAAACAAAGATATTGTTATTCTGTTGGTCTATGTTGATGATATCATTATCATAGGCAGTGACCGCAAGGTATTGCAGACATCAAGCAGTGGTTAGCACAAACCTTTCAAACAAAGGATCTTGGTCTACTTCGATACTTCCTTCACAAAAAATGATATCTTTCTTTCACAAAGGAAGTATGTTCTTGATATTCTTACTGAGATAGGAATGATGAGATGTTGCCCAGTGACACATCAATGGATCCCAATATTAAGCTATCCTCCTCCTCCAGTAATGTATTGCTCTCTGATCCAGGATGATATCGTATACTGGTTGGCAAACTCATATATCTCTCAGTAACTAGGTCAGATATTGCCTTTGCAGTTGATTGAGTCAGCCAGTTTATGCATGCTGTAACTATCACTCATTGGGAAATAGTGGTTCACATTCTTCGTTACCTTAAGAAAGCTCCAAGGCAAGGACTTCTTCAAACATGGTGATTTTCTTTCTTTACGAGGTTATTCTGATGCTTACTGGGCAGGATTGGTTGATGATATGTGCTCAACTAGTGGATACTTTGTATTCTTTGGAGGAAATTTAGTATCTTGGAAAGTAAGAAACATCCCGTTGTAGCTAAATCAAGTGTAGAGTCTGAATATCGAGTCATTGGGCATTTGGTCTATGAAGTTTTATGGCTCAAATCTCTTCTTCGAGACCTAGCAATCCCGTTGTTTTCTCTAGTTCGTCTCTATTGTGACAACGAGACTGCTATGCATATTTATGAAAATTCAGTGTTTCATGAGCACACAAAATATATCGAAGTTGATTGTCACTTCGCTCGAGATAAATGAGAGAAAAAGGTGTTTTTATTCTCGTATGTCCGGTCCGGTGAATAACTTGCGGATATTCTAACTAAAGCACTACCTCCTAAGCTTTTTCAAACTTTTTTGAGCAAGCTTGACTTCGACAATATCTACGCACTAATTTGAGGGTGTGTTAAAGTAGTCTTAGTTTAGTCCCACATCGGAATTAGATTTAGATTACTCTTTGTACTCGCTTATATATACTAGGCATTGTATTAAGTTATAAGTATCCAATAAAGTATTATTTTTTGTCTCTATACTAAAGTGTAAAAAGAAACGTGATTAGCACTCTGGTTCATGACATATACAATATTTGTAGGTACTCTGATTTTCTCTCCAGTATTTATGGTTGCTACGGTATTTGGAGCTGTTACATTACACGTGGACAAGTTGTTTACGGGATTAGTTTGAGTGTTAATCAGTTTAGGTTTGAAAAGATAAGGGTGGATATTTTTTCTTGCGTTCTTTCATTTAGTTTTTTTTAATATAAAATAGTATAGGAATAATCTGGAATAGTGAAAATATATTAGTAAATAAGTTTCTTCTTCTTAGAAATTTTCAATTGTATGCTGGCTAATGGATCTATGATATTTATGCATCATTTTTTTTGGCTTTGAATAAGAGATTTTCAATTCCACACGTGTTAGTAGTGCCCTTAATACATGTTCTGGTATTGCCATTATAATTAGAAAATATTTATAGATAAATGTTACTAATCATAAAATCTTTGTTTAAGTGACTATATTTTGTCGGACCATATGGGGCTCATAGAGATTTTTTACTAAACCATGCTCAAAGAAATACGAGTCCTGACAGAGACGTCATTTTCTGTGGTCATTTGACTGATGTATATTACAGGTCAACCCTTCTTTCCTTTTTGTTTTGTACATTGAATGTGCACTAGGTGCTTTCTGAGTAGCACCACAAGTAGGGATAACATGATAAGCATCATTTTCTTCCTTCTGCAATTTATATGCTAGACTTTCCCTAGTCGATGTAAAAATCTCCAGAGAAGTAACCTTCATACACAAATCCATAAAATCTGAAGTGGAAAAAGGACCTAACTAATAGCTAAAATAAAAAAATTACATGAGTGCAAAATTGGAGTATATTTTCAGTAGAATATACTTCTCTAGTTCTTTACTAGTATAAATGAATCGATCGAATGAAAACTATCTTTAACATGGAGAGGAAGAGCATGCCGATCACTCTACTCAGTGAGTAGAGATGGTGAGGTTGAGAGACTTGTTCAACCATGTCTTTAAACTTCCTTTCCTTCCAATATTCTCATCCACTGTCTGATCCTCTATTGGTTTCTTGCACATCAAGAAGTTCCTGCATTCTGTAGACCCAATTAATTCTGAAGAATCCGAAGCTCCACCAGCATTTTCACGATAGAGGTAGAATTTATCAATGTCATGGCCAAGAACTGGAAGCCTTCCTTGGCGATGATAAACCTTGAGCACATTGCGAATAACAAACCCTATTGGCTCCTTCTTGTTGACTAAAAGTCTGATAGGCCCAGGGCTTCCTGAAACCGTAACGGTGATGAGTATTTGACTTTTGCTGTTGCTCTTAGCATTGCCATCAGTCATCTTCTTGCTGATCTTGTTTAGGAATTCTGTCCTGGGCAAGGGAGTTGGTATTGGAGCCATTGAAGGAAAGAGTGAACTTTCTAAAATTTTTATGTGGTTGGTTGTTAATTAATGGTCAGAAAGATATTAAAGAAGATATTAAAGAAGGGGTATAAATAGAATGATGAGAATTACCAAGCAAATTACGAGTCTAGTTAGGCTGCTGGTGTTCTGTTAGATTAGAATCACAAAATAGTTGCTGTGGTCTATTTTTCCCCCTGCCGCAAGCTTAAATACACTGAATCTATGATTTTATGCACATGCGTTTGAAAATTTGATAAATTATTCACTTGGACATGTGATGGGATTTAGGTCAATTTTTTCCTCTTCTTTTTGGTGCCAGAAAGGGATGGATAATAGATTATCAGGCATCTGAGAGGGTTGCTTTCAGATCCTGCCTGCTTTTTGTTTCTGCTGCATTAATTTTAATTTCATACTGATGCCCACTCAGCCTTTAAGGGCATGGTTGATTAGATAATATCTTTTTGTATTAAATAACATATATATTTAAGCATTTATTTTCATCTATGGCACATCCCTGCTATGAGTGTACTTAGTTTTCAGTTTTTTCTGAGTAAGAACTGTAAAAGAAGAAACAACACTCAAATTTGTTTGGGGCTTGCTGTGGATGTTGATCATCTACACGTTCCTAAATTAGTAAATTACTCTATTACTGCATGTTGCTGCTGATTTCGGGTGCGGGAGTAAACATATGAATTTGTGAGTTCTTTGAGGAAAACAGTAAAGCGAACCTGTTGACCTTCACCAACGTGTTGGCTGGTTTCTTGCCGTTACCACGAACCTGCACAAAGTTCGATACACCGGAATGGATCTCGGCGACGAACCCTCCGATGCTCTAGTCAGTAATCTTAAAGATTAAGAAAGAGCTTTAGGTCGGAAAAGATTTATTACCTTGTTACGGTGGGGGGAGAGGGGTATTTATAGCCGCCTTAGGGACCCGTTTCGAGATAAGGACAAATCTCTAATTTCCGGTGTTAATGGATAAGAAGTGGTTAAAACCGCCTCTTAGGGATAATTACGAATTTGAATTTCTCTTTATCCTTCTGAATTGGTTTGTAACGGGTTGGTACCCGTATCCAATAGGACAGATTCGTTTATGGGTTATTGGACTTTGAAGAAGAGACCCAGTTCCCATTTCGGACTCGTTTGTAGGTGAAATTACCGTTTTATCCCTGAGAGCTTTAAGATCCGTGTCCGATTTGAACGGTCCCGATTTAATCCTATTTTTAGTCATATCACGAGCCCCCACTTCTAAAGACTGTGTTTTACAGCATTTGGGGAGTAGTTTTACTGCTTCAATGGCGTACGAGACTTTATCGGAGTTCGTAAGGGGGTTTGGATCTTGTTCGAGGTGTAACGACATTTTTCTGAGATAGCAAAATGCCCAAAATTATTCTTAGACTTTTCTGTTTTTTTTGTGATTTTTTTAGATTTTTAAACTATTTTCCAAATTATTTATTTAATTTTGCGAAGTAACAATCTAGTTTCAAAAAGCACCAATTAATTATTCTAACCAATAATTATTTTTCCAGGTGCTCAAAATATTTTCCTGAATTTATAATTATTTTAAAAGAATTTTTAATTATTTTTTTGATTTTTAAAATTATTTTTTGCAATTTTTTAAATAATTAATTTGAATTAATAAATAAAAAAGGATTAATCAGCCATTATCGATGTGGCGTGATCTGGAGCGTCCATCAGACTCTGATGTGATTTCCTGGGCGATCAAATGGTAGATCTGCCGCCTGATGATGTGGCGCAATCTGGGTGCTCCGATCACGAGCGCTCATCGGGAGACAAGCATTTTTCCACCATTGGGGGTTGGTGGCAAGAGCGCTCGGCACCCCTTGCCGAAGTTCAGGAGAGCGACACGTGGCGCGTTGACCATTGACCAGTCAATACATTTTCTCGCATTTGGACGTTAGTGACAAGAGTGCTCGGCACACATTGCCGAAGTCCAGGAGAGCAACACGTGGCACGCTGACCGTTGATCGTTGACCAGTCAACGCATTTTTTCGCATTTGGACGTCGGTAGCAAGAGTGCTTGGCACACGTTGCCGAAGTCCAGGAGAGTTTTTTCTCGCATTTGGATGTCGGTGGCAAGAGTGCTCGGCACAGGTTGCCGGAGTCCAGGAGAATTTTTTCTCGTATTTGGACGTCGGTGGCAAGAGTGCTCGGCACAGGTTGCCGAAGTCCAAGAGAATTTTTTCTAGCATTTGGACGTCGGTGGCAAGAGCGCTCGGCACACGTTGCCAAAGTCCAGGAGAACTTTTTTCTCGTGTTTGGACGTCAGTGGCAAGAGTGCTCGGCACATGTTGCCGAAGTTCAGTTGGATTTTTTTTCTTGCATTTGGATGTCGGTGGCAAGAGTGTTCGGCACAGGTTGCCGAAGTCCATGAGAGCTTTTTCTCGCATTTGGATGTCAGTGCCAAGAGTGCTCGGCACAGATTGCCAAAGTCTAGGAGAATTTTTTCTCGCATTTGGACGTCGGTGGCAAGAGTGCTAGACACAGGTTGTCGAAGTTCAGGAGAATTTTTTCTCGCATTTGGACGTCGGTGGCAAGAGCGCTCGGCACACGTTATCGAAGTTCAGGAGAGCTTTTTTCTCGCGTTTGGACGTCGGTGGCAAGAGTGCTTGGTACATGTTGCCGAAGTCCAGTTGGATTTTTTCTCGCATTTGGACATCGGTAGCAAGAGTGCTCGGCACAAGTTCCTGAAGTCCATGAGATATTTTTCTCGTAGGACGTCGGTGGCAAGAGTGCTCGGCACAGGTTGCCGAAGTCCAGGAGAATTTTTTTTCGCATTTGGACGTCGGTGGCAAGAGTGCTCGACACAGGTTGCCGAAGTCCAGGAGAACGAAATGCGGCACGCTGGTCGTTAGACCATAGACCAGTCAAAGGTCTGTTGAGTTTTCCATATTTCTTGTCGTTTTGCGGTAAATGGGCCGGGTCTTTGCGCTTTTAGAGGCCTTTTAGTCTCGGTTAATGTGCTCCTCTCTATAAAACTCCACCCCCCTTCTCATTTTCTCACTTTCTAGTTTTTTACTCAGGTGATTTCTTTCTCTTACTGGAGCTTCAGGCGAGAATCTTCTTCTGGCGATCTTTGTCAAATCATGGTAATCTCATACTTAGTTTATTTCTAGAGAATGTCTAGCATTCCTTCGAGGCAGGAGACCTCCCCTACTTTCACCCATAAGCCGACCTCGAGCCAAGTTCCTCCGATCGACGAAGGCAAGGCCGTGGTAGGGTCCTCTTCGGTCGTAGTAGAGACAGTGGTTGAGAGCCAGCGGAGGATGGGGGAGTTCGGCAGACTGCCAGGGGAGCTAACCGGACTTTAGAGGGTTCGGGACCTTCCGGACGAACAAGCCGATCGTATCATGTACGGCATGGGGCAGAGCTTCGAGGAGAATGCCGCCAGGAAGACCTCGAAGGTCAACGAGACGATCTCCATACTTAACGAGGCGGATCTGGCGTCAATTCGGGAATGTTTTCAGATCCCGAAAGGGTATGACTTGATGTTGCCTGGGTCCAGAGTGAGGGTTAATTCTCCGATGCCGGTGGACATGTGCTTTTGGCCCGTCGAAGCCTTCAACGCCGGTGTGCGGCTCCTTCATCCCTTCGCCATCGAAGTATTGCGGTGGTTTAGGATCAGCCCCGTCCAGTACATGCCGAACGTGTGGAGACTGATCAAAAAATTCATCCTTCACTGCCAGGTGGCAGGGCTCAAGCCGGAGTTGAGGGTGCTGCGGACCGTATACCGGGTTCATCAACAACATAGGTCGGAGTTTAGGTTCTACCTGGCTCCGAGGCATGGTGCCAAGCTTGTCAGTTGCCCCGACTCGATAAAGTATTGGAGGGACAAGTACTTCCTTGTTCGGAGTCGAGAGCCATGGGTCATCCCGATGACTTGGGTCGAAGAAGTCTCGAGGAGGGTGAAAGAGAGCCCGGTGCTCAGCCCTGATGAAGACGAGATGGTTCGGACGCTCCTCGATCGACCGAAGTTTGATTGGAGGGACCTGACTGAGGAGGTGCTCTTCAGGGGGGTCTCAGCCTTATAAACCCTAGTACGCGGTTTATTTTTAGGCCGTGTTTTCCTTCTTTCTAAGTCTGGCTTTACTCGTGTTTAACTTTCTTTTTTGTTGTTGCAGAAGCTATGGACTTCGAGGACATGTTGGCGCAGCATGGGGTCTTGGGCAGCAAGGCCGCGAGGAAGAGGAAGAGGGTGGTCTCCAAGGTATCCTCGCCGAGGGTGAAGACTGTCGCCGTTGCCGTGGAGCAGGCGGCGGTGCAGGCCGCAGTTGTTCAGCGGCCGCTGACCCCCGCAACAACATCGGCTTCGGCTGAGGCTGGGGCCTTCCCCTTAGCCGCGGCTTTGGGTTTGGAGGCCCCGCCGTTGACGGCCGAGGTCAAGGTGTTCCTGACCGAGGAGCACAAGAAGATTTTCGTTCCGGACTAGTAGGTCTGCAAGCTCGACGGGTTTCTTGGGGACTCGTCGTCCAGCATGCAAGCCGTTCGGCACCTTGCTACGCCGAAGGACAGGGCCGCCATGGACGCCGGCGGCATTGGTGACGACGCACTCGGGATCGCACGAGCGACGGTATCGGTAAGTCTATTATTAACTTGGTTTTCACCTTTTATAAGCTATTCTTTCCGAGTTTGTCATGGTGTTCCGTCTTTCTTTTCGTAGATAACTTGCCACTTCGGTCATCTGATGGACAAGATGACCGAACTAGAGAAAGATCTGAAGCAGGAGATTAACTGGGCTCGGGCAGAGAAGGCTCGGATTGCCAAGGACCTCGAGCAGTTGAGGGTTGAAACCGAGGCGAAGGCTGCAAGGTTGGAGTATCTCGAGAGTGTTGTGGCAAAGCTCGAGGCTGACAATGCTCTGCTGCTCCAACAAAAAGAGCTGGTGGCGAAGGACAAGGAGGATGTCGTTGCCGCCGCTAAGGTCGCCGCGGCTAAGGAGGCCGAGGCCGAAGCGATGGAGAGGGCGAAAGGATACCTTGCCGTCAATATGGCGAAGGCCTATGCTCGCGCAATCGTGCAGGTGAAGGAGGCCTACCCGGAGGTAGACTGCGCCGGATGGCGCCTGTTCCCAGACCTCGTCCCTGGGTTCGACGACGCCTCCGAGGAGGATGAAGAAGATGACGAGGTCGAGGTGGTCAAGGTAGGGGTCGATGAGGCAAAGGTAGAGGCCGATGCGAAGGCCATGCCCCTGGCGATCGTCGCCGCCACACAAGGGTCGGAGCCCTCGGCGACTGGGGATCACGCTAAAGAGGTCCGCCCTCTCTGTTTTGAATGTCATGAATGTTGCCTAATTGCGGACTGGCCACCGCTTCTTGTACTCATTGAATTTTAATGAAAAGTCTTTTTTTTCCTCTGCTTTTTTTGACAAGTGTTGTGTGGCTTCGAAACTTTTGTGGGTTTGCTCTACTTCCGAGTTGTCTCGGTAGCTTTGTTTAGGCGCAGTGTTGCTATGTTGGTTCTTCGGACTTAAAAATTCACGTTTTTTAATTTTTTTTTTAAATTTGACTTTCACAGATCAGTGAGGTGTCTCGTCTCCGGTCTAATCTGGGTGTCGCCAAGTTGGGGCTAGCTCGATCTCGGGAGATGCTCTATAGAGTCAAGTGGGAGTTGGGTCATCTGAAGCTGACCTTGGCTCGTCGAGAAATTGAGATGAAGCGCCTCGAGGAGAGGTTTCACGAAGTGCCCCCTGAAGGTGAGGAGACATGTCCCTTGATGTCCGTCAGCCAAGGCCTGAGACTCAAGTTCCTTCGTCACTCTTTATTCGATGCGAGGTCTGAGAGAGACGAGTTGAAGAATGTGGTGCTTGAGAAGAGTCTGGAGGCGGCGCACCTTCGGAGGGCTATCTTCGAGGCTTCTCGTGGGGCCAGCTCGAGCCGAATGCCTCGCCTGAAGGTCAAAGTGACGGACGACTCGTTGAAGGAGCGGATCGTGGAGCTAGAGGCGGAAAACCTTCGTCTGCGACAGCTTTCTGATGGGAGTAACGTCAGAAGCACTTCCTGCTCTCAGGGTGAGTACGCCTAAGGAAGGTCGTTCCACGAGTTATTGCTTCGTTCGCCCCCTGTCTTGAGACACCCTGGGGACGCACAAAGCGGGGTGGCTGGCTCGTCGAACGGAGCATCTGTCGGGGCATCTGTTAGGCTCCTAGGTGCTAACGACGCTACTCGGCTCGCCGGCTTGGAGACTTCTATGGAAATGAGGCGACAGCAACACAACGCTCGCCGACCCCGAGTATCGCTTAATAGAAGCATCCCGTTCCCTAGGAGGGGTTAGGGCGAAATTTTGTAATCTTGTAGTGTTTGTTTCATATGAGGAGCATTGCTATCGGGTCAGGTCGGGTCGGGTCCTTCACTACCCGGACCCGGACTCGGTCCTTTACGGGTCCAAAAATTGGACCCGGACCCGGACCCGGACCCGTGAGGGCCGGGTTCGGGTCCTATTAAAATATTCCTACATGTTCGGGTATGTAGTACCCCGTATTTTTAAATACTATTTTGAGATTAGAAAATGAATTGAAATGATTTTTTTGGTGATTTAATAATTGTTCATTTAGAAATCTATCATTTGCACGTGCAAAACACCTGCGAATGTTGTCTCAGAAAACATAAAACCACAAATTATTTTGGGGAAACTCATTATGTATTATTTGAGATTATTCGTGATTTTTCTAGATTTTTCTGATAATTATTGAACTTATTTGCAAATATTTCAAAAAGGACTTTTGTGCAAAATTACCAAATGGTGGTGAAAACTCCAGATTTTTGGATTCTTAGGCTGGGTACAATGCCTAGTCAGTTTAGGTGTAAAGAGTTTACCTTTTGTTTCAACATATTCGAATTATTTTACAAGTTTTGATAAAATAGGATATTTTCGCAAAATTGCGATTTTAAGGGGTGAAAGTGCAAAACTGTTTTCCTGGATTTTTCCTACAAGTGCTGGCTGATGCTGGAGGGGATCTTTATGATTTTTGAATTGATTAAATTGGTTTTAACCAGTATTCTAATAACGGGATCTATTTATGTAAAGGTATGTTGTAAAAGGACTATTTCGCAAAATATTTTCTAAAACCCTAAAAACTTAAATCCCGGACTATATAGAGTTTTGTGCAGTCGTCTTTTGCTGCACAACACAGGAGATCTCTTATTTCTTATTATTTTAGAGTTCTAAGGAGAAGACTTTGGATTTCTTGCGAAGGAGGGGGCTTTCTCAACTTCTATTTCCTTTTCATTTGATTGGATTTCTTCAGTGAGGTGAGTGACTTGTTTGGTTTCAATTTGTCTTGTGTATGTTGTATGTGAGTAATATAAATTGTTTGTTGTTCTTTGAATGATTATATGTGGTGTTCCATCTCCTAGAAAGCATGCTAGGATTTGGGTATGAATATGTATGTTGGATTGATGATAAAAATTGGATCTTGTGAAACCCTAGTTGTTTATGAATAAAATTGTGTGTGGGTAATTCGAGATTGATGAGTGACCTATTGGAGATCATGGGTAGGCTATTTCTTTTGGATTAATGTTGGATTGATTGAATATGGTGGATCATGCATAATCTAATAAAGATGAGACTTTTATCACTTTTGAGTATTGGTAGAATGAAACTCTATTTTGATTATATGCACAATTCATGTTTGATTGAAAGAAATTAACAAATCGCTATTTTTATAAATTCAAGTAGTTTTGATTTAGTTTTTATGGACTATTTTATATCCTACAAGTTGTATTTGATCATATAAGAAATATGTTTTTTGTAGAATTCGTTTTCATAATGTAAAACTACGTATCGGTTGAAATGTGCACAACCAAAAAATCTGCAGTCTGCAGGTTGACAGTCGACGGTGTGACTTTACAGTCGACCGTCGCGACCTGGCTGTTGTGTTCTCTAGTTTTCTTGAAATTTCGTTCTGGACAGTCGACTGATGACTTTTTACAGTCGACTGATACTACTTAGAATTATTTTCTCAAAGTTATTGGATTATTCGCTCTAGACAGTTGACTGATGGCTTTTATAGTCGACTTCTAATACTTAGAATTATTTTCTCAAAGTTATTGATGTTTTCTCTCTGGACAGTCGACCGACGCTTGTTTATAGTCGACTGATACTGATGTATCTTGACATATTTGAATGTTCTTTTAAATGATTTATTCTCTTAATGCTTTAATTTATAACTTACAATTCTATACCTTATCTTCTGCTGAACAAATGTTTTCAAGTTGTTTTGACTGAGAAATTTATGTTGGAAGATTGATTTGGATATTTGAGTGTGAGTCTCTAGAAGGTGTGTGTGACCCCAGTATACCGGCCGTCGAGATATTTATGTTTGGAGCCTGTTGAGGCATTTTAGTTGATCAGTTGTTGAGTTAAGTCCGGTGGGATACACCAACTCTAGGAGATTTGTAAAGTAATTAAATAACCTAAATGATAAGAACAGGCACTAGTGGTGATATGATGAACGAAAACATGGGTTATGGACCTCAGTATGGTTTGCAGTGTGAGATAATCCCTGGAATTATCTAGGTGTGAGTGAAAGTCTCCGGAATTACCTGTGGTGTGGGATTGATCTTCGAAATTATCGGGGTCGAGGTGACACATGTGGTATTCGTGTGATGAGGTGCCAATGCTTGCGGTGTGGGGTATTCTCGAAGATTCCCAGGTGTGAGTGAAATAGTCTCTGAAATTATCTATGGATAGAGATTGACCTCCGGAATTATCGGGGCATGGGCTAATACTCACAGTTTATCTTTATCTCGTAGTAGTCATCGTGTTAGGATTAGTTGCATAGCAGGAGATTAAACCCTACAATGTGGAGACGTTAAGGGCTTACACCAGACCTATGTAGAGTGGGATGCATAGAATCCGACAAATACGTATTAGAGAGTCAACATATAGAATTGTGTTTTCTTGACTTGGTTTCACGTATGTGGTTTCCTGCTTTCTATACTTGACACTTAGTCTAGTTTCACTTGATGTTTTCTTGTTTCCTTGTTATGTCATATTTTATATATTCTTGTTTATTACATGTCATTTATGAATCTTTACTCTATTTATGTTGCTTGTTTTTTTTAATGTCACTCACACCGTTATGGCTGACCCCTTTAGTTTTGGGGGTTAGGGTTATCTCTAGCTCCATATTTTACAGGTGATTACCTATAGCTTCGAATTTGGATGCTTAAGTTAAAGTGATGTAATGACTTATGTAATATGTAAAAGAAAGTGTTGTAAAGAAAGAAATTTTTAATTCAAGGTGTTTTGTATTCCGCTGTGCTTTGTAAACAATTGATGTAATAAAAAATTTCAATTTTTCCCTGTATTTGGTTGCTATGTTTATAATTGCATTGAAGTAGATTCTGGAATTGTGCCATGTATTTCTAAGATATTATATTGGAAATTCGGGGCGCTCAGGGTAGGAGCGGGAGTGTGAGCGGCGAGCGGAGGCGGCAAGTGGAGGATTTAGAATAGAGGAGAGAAGTAAAAATCATGAGTTTTGGGTTTGGAAGAGGAAGATTTAGAATTGAGGAGGAAGGAGGGAAGGGATGATGAAAGAATATTTATTTTTATGTTGATTTTTTGGGTTTTTTTTATGTCGAATACGGGTTTCAGGTATTTATACCAATGCTACATATGAGTCTTGTTTCATATGAGTCTTGCGTCTCAAATCTTGATAAAATAATGTGAGTTTTTGGTCTAGAATTAGACTTGTACCTCAAATTTTGATAAAATAATATACTCATTTCTCGAGCTTCTTGTGAGAATTTGTGTT